>JANFOE010000366.1:2500-643792 GCA_025667525.1 Glebionis coronaria | reverse complement strand
ATTGTTCTAACCTTTTTTCTTCGAGAAAGGGGGAGAAATGATAGTGATAAACTCGTTAATAATTCGAATTTTTTTTTTTACATAAATGAGTATATATTTTGTCGTAATCAAAAAAGGGGAGATTTTTAATGCAACCTATTCCTAAAAACATTATTAGTGTTAACTAATCTTTTTAATTTTGATCACGAAAAAGTGTAAAAACATTTATCGTCAAAGATAACCAAAAGACGAATTATTTAACAAACACTATTATCAAGAGAAGATCACTTACACATGTGTGACGTGATTAAAGATGAAGACTTGATGAAGATCATCTTTTCTTAGATCTAGTCATGTTCATCATTTTGTATACTTGAGTCTGGTATAGATCCAATGTATTTGTGTATACTTGGATTAGTCTTGTGTTGATCCAAGGTATTTGTGAATACTTGGATTAGTCTTGTGTAAATCCATTGTATATGTGTATACTTGGATTTGTCTTGTGTAGATCCAAGTTACATGTGTATACTTGGATATGTGTTTTTGAGTTGTAATAAGTCTTGTGTGTTAGTTTTCACTAAACTACAAAGTGATGTGTGTATGTGTCTTGTGAGTTCTCACTAAACTTGAAAGTGAAGAGTTGTGAAGATTGGTTCTAGCTTTGGATTAGGACTCGACATCTAGCCTTATGTTGGAAAAGAAGATGGGCGATGAAGATTGGTTCTAGCTTTCGATTAGAACTCGACATCTAGTCTTGTGTCAGAAAATAGTGAAGTAGGCGACGTTGTGGTAAATTGGTCCTAGCTAAGATTAGGTCTCGACATTTGGCTTAGTGTTGGAAAATAATGTAAGCGAAATTGTAAGGTATTCTCCGCCAAGAAGGGAGCTTGTGGATATAGTAGAAATCTCAAGTAAGGTGTACCCGAATAGTGGAATAGGAACGAAGAGAGAGCTTCGTTGTCGAACCACTATCAATCTTGGTGGCGTGCCTTAGGCTGTTTGTTTCCTTACTCTTTACTTATGCTTTCATTCTTACATTGCATTACATTTTCACTATATATTGGTAATGCATTAGAACTGAACCTAACAACTATGAAACTAGTTTTCAAGTAAAAGGTAATTTTGGGACAAACCTAATTGAAAGAATTTTAATTAGGACCTTAAATAAGAGAAACTATTCAAACCCCTCCCCCCCCCCCCCCCCCCCCCCCACCCTTCTAGTTTCTACAGGTTCTTTCCTTTCCTTTTCTTCATTTTCTCTCCAAAATTGAGCCATAGAACACAAGGATTCAAGTTAAGAAACATAATTTTTCTAGCCAAACACTAAAAAATTAAAAGTAGTCCAACATGAACAAATCCAAATATCCCTATTTCTGCATTGCCCGAAAATCATATGAACTAGTTTCTATAAAGAGCTAGATAAAAAACCTTATAATACCTTAAGAAGCACCAACGATGATGTTATTGATAGGAATAAATATCAACTTAACAAAAAATCCAACAAAACCCATGACAACGAATCCAATCGTAGCACATGTCGCTACTTTCGTAAACTCTGCATTAATCAGATAGTAAAATGATACGTAGTACAGTCTAAACCAATTACAACACACACTGATTCAACTAGGGTATTGAGGTTTAATAATTAATCCCGAGGAAGAAACAATTAAGACATTACATATAGATTTAAAGAGAAGAAAAGGGAGTAAAAGATACCAGAGTATTCATTTCATTCATAAATCAAATACGAGTACACTTGTGCGTATATAAGGTGCACACCGAGGCACGATTGCTATTATAGTCATTAGAGACCTTGTACTTAGATATATGACATAAAATCCCTACACATAACGATACTCCTCTATCAAGATATTCTTGACCCCAAGGATCAATAGACTTGGTAGCAATCGTGTATTGATGCATAACAAGTTAAGTAGGTCTCTAAGGTTGTAAAGTAGCTCGTTAATTAGAAATTGAAGAATGTATGTGAAAGAAAGACAAAAACATTGACGATTAGTACGAACTCTCTTGGTCCATGGGGTCAAGGATTTTTTGAGAATGGAGTATTGTTATGTGTTTATTTAGAGTTTAGTGTTGTTTATGTTAATGACTATATTAGCAATCGTGTCTCAATGTTTCTCGTATACTTTCATATTTCTCTTTCCATATACCTATAACAACAAGGTCTTAAGGTAACCCATTGACCTTCTGTGTTACACCATCGTTTTGTTTTTTAACATCTTCAAATACCAAATTTTTAGTATTTTTATCATTTTCAACCTCTTTAACAACCTTAAGCGCAACTCTAATCTAGATATTGAAACCAAATCCATCAACTCTCTTTTATCAATGATATCTATTTTAGAGTTTTTTTACGCATTTCATCGAACACCTTGTCTGCGTACTCAAATTTTCCCACCACACGACTAGAATCATGAAATGTAGATTCTAACATGAGTGGTTCATCATCTAAATTTAGTGTCCCTTTTATCAATACTAATCAAACCTTCTGTTTTCAAATTTTCAACCTTAAATTGCGCATGTTGTAGTGAGATTATAGATAGGAGATTTTTTATCTTAGACATTGTCTTGTTATGATTATGTTTGCAGGCTTTCATTATTTTTGATTATTTTCTAAATATCATTTAATGAAGATCTTAGACTACTTAAATTGCTTGCTTTGTGACTTTGAGATTGGCAAACTACTGAAACCCTTTCCATCTAGAGGTTTCTTGATAATAGATAGATCAGCCATATCGACGAAAAAATGTGTGGATTTGATGAAAGATCTGAGGAAATTACTGCCCTGGTACTAATGATACACTTCAAACTAATTATAACACACACTGATTCAACTTGGGGATTAAGGTCTTAAGAATTAATCTCAAGGAAGAAACATTTAAGACATTACATTATAGATTTAGAGATAAGAAAAGAGAGTAAAAGATAAGAGAATATTCATTTCATTGATAAACCAAATACAAGTACACTTGCGCATATATAAGCTACACAATGAACCACGATTTCTATTATAGTCATTAGAGACATTTTACTTAGATATATGACATAAACAACCGTACACATAACGATACTCCTCTCTCAAAATATCCTTGACCCTAAGGATCAATAGTCTTGGTAACAATCGTGTATTGATGGATAACAAGTTAAGTGGGTCTCTAAGGTTGTAAAGTAGCTCGTTAATTGGAAATTGAAGAATGTATGTGAAAGAAAGACAAAAACATTGACGGTTAGTACGAACTCTCTTGGTCCATGGGGTCAAGGATTTTTTGAGAAGGGAGTATTGTTATGTGTTTATTTCGAGTTTAGGGTTGTTTATGTTAATGACTATATTAGTAATTGTTGGTGTCAATTGTTGTTCAAGAATGCACATAACTGGAGACTGTTTTGAAAGAGTGTTTCGTATAAATGTGATAGTGTTGCTTTTGGTAGCAATATTAAATGATAAAAGCTATAAATATTTGTTACATTTTCTCTATTTTAATTCTATAAATGTTTTTTTTCATAAAATAAAATTAGATAAATATTTTGTGCACTTATTCGGTCTTTGATTAGGTACCGCGTCATGTTTTAGGTTTTTATGTTTCATGGTTAGTTTCTCTTTTTTTCGTTTGCCCTTAGATATAGCCAATATTCTAAAAGGCTCGTAAAGACGTGAGGCATGACCTTCACGTCAGGCAATAAACAAAGGCTTGAGCTTAAGGCTTGACGTGATAAGATAAATGAAAAAAAACGTGATAAGTCGCGATAAAACAGGATGCGTGGAGGCTTTTTTAAATACAATTTCGATAAAAATTGAATTTTTTACATAAAAATTAAAAAGATTGCTTTCAAAAAAAAAATTCTAAGCCAGTCCTGACTTTTATGTAGCCTTAGGCGAAGTGGCTGAAAAATGCCCTATATAAGTAAAAAAAAACATTATTATTTTTTATAAATTCAAACCTAACCTAACTAAATAGCTTATTCTCATACCATTTTATTCAATAAACAAAATTTTGCGTTTACGACAATATCAAATTCAAATATGCCTTAATATTGTAAGCAACATACTTTAGTTTGGGTATATTGCAGTTAACAAAATATTATATTCTTTGGCTTGTAAAAAAGTAAGCGGTTATTTAAGAAAAAACAAAACAAGCTGCTAACGGTACATAAATCCGAAATTTGAAAGACACAGTCTCTCTTTCAAAAATCTTTTATATAATAAAAGAATCAGATTATTAGAGAATTTTATTGAAAAGTGAAGGTTATAGAAAAAACAATAAGATCAATTAAATGATTTGATTTTGGCACATAAACAAAATCAAGCGATGTGATTAGTCGAAAAAAGTCAAAATTGATTCAACTTAATCAAAATTAAAAATTTTGGTGGAGAAATTTGATTAAAACACATAAAGATATATATGTCAAATTTGTGAAATAAAAACTCAAAAAAGGAGGGGATTGATAAAACTTTAATAGTTGAATTTTAAATAAATTAGATGGACTCAAATGTAAACTTATACTTTTTCATATTTTTAGTAACTTTATATAATAAATAACATATACTCCTTAAACTTTATATCCTCTACACTTTATATTTAAAAATACAAAATATATATAATATTAAAAATTTAACAAAACACATGATTATAAATATTCAAATAAAACACAAATTATTATCTATTTCTGTTTTGACACTTAACAAAGTCAAACAATGCAATATACGTAAATTATTATTAACATGAATTTAAATATCGAAATGAATGCAGGACCTCAAATATCGATTTAAGATGAAAATAAATAGACGAGATTCTACATATTACAACAACATATTATCTATATTACTTTATAAAGAATTTTAGCTTTTTATTTTTATAAGTCTTAAAAAAATTCAGTCTCTAACATTTCTTAATTTAAAAATTAATCTCATCCATTCATCTCTTTTATAACAAATTTTTCTAACAACTTATGTAACAAACTATTAAAAAAACTTTTATATTTAAATTGAAATATCTTTTTATTTGCTTATTTTTCTTATAATTTAATTTCACCATATTTTCTAAAATTTCGCGCACTTTAATTCAATATCCATTTTGATATATTTTGATTAAGTTTTAGTTTTTTCATTTTTAGCGAGTTTATTTATTTAGATTTAACTTTTTATAATTTTAACTTTAATTTGAATACGAAGTTGGTGGGTAAAAGTGTAACATTTATTCGTAAAAAATAATCATCAGGTACTCGTCGTTGCATTGCGCGGGTACGAGACTAGTTTTTTTAAAGTGGTTATGTGTTACTAAACACACATGTCTAGAAAAAGATAACTAACATTTTATTTAAATAAAGTCAAATCCTTTATGCAACAAATATCTATACAAAATATCAATTAATATTATCACATAATAAAAAAATAATGTATAATTCGTAGGTCCATGAGCATTTTAACTATTTAAGTATTAAAACTTTAATATTCTTTTACAAAATAATCAAACATAACTTTAAATGTTCTTAAAAAGACATATATGATATATAAAAGCATTAGTTAATGTATCTTTTATGTCCAAGTCTATGCTTGCACAAGCATTAAAACAAGTAAGATTAAAAATAAACAATTAACGTAAGTTTTAATTAGCTTGACAAAATTATAAATAATCGTAATTATATGCATTTGTATGAACTAAACATTTTTAAAATAAAATTAATATTAAGGTAAGAGCAGAGCTAAGATTTTTAGTTAAGATAGACTAATCATACTTAAGGGAAAAGATCATAATGATGAAGGAGGTTTAATATAGAAACTAGTAGAAAAACGACTTGTAATACACATAAATAATGTGTAAAATAGGGTGATTAAAGTGACTCAACACCCACTAGTCTTCTACTCGTTTCACCATTAAATAAATATTTATCGTATGATCGACAAAACACAAGTGTTAAAAAAGAATAATCACACAACAAATGTATACTAGCATATGATAATTGAATAGATTAAAGAAGAAAAGAAAAATAACTACGAGTAAACGAGTAATTAAATGTGTAATTGCATGTCGATACCTTAATATTTGGAAGTACTTTAACTATTGTAAAGTTAAATGAAATAATAGCAAAATATCATAAGCATTTGTGTATCTATTTAATTTTTCTCAATCACATGACTAAATTTACTCATTTTTTAAACTTAAAATTTACAGTCACTTTCTCTCTCATCTAATTTTCATCTTCTTCCTTAAGCTTCTAACTTCATTTTTAGATCTACCCATTTTAAAAGTTTGAGTAAAAAAAATACTATAGAAAAATCTCAAATGTGATGCCTCAAACTTGTGATGCCTTGCACCTCGTTCCATACCAAGGTCGGCCCTTATTAATTTCTTAACTTTATTCTTTATTTATGACACTTTTTATTACCTCAATATATTTATAATATGCAGGGCCGTAGATAAACAAGGGTAACATGGCCATGTCACAGGGCCCAATATTTTAGAGGGGCATCAAATTTTTTATAAACCCAACTTATTTGTACATTTTTTAAGAGCCCAACTCATTTATACACTTAAGTGTAAGTTAAAATGGTCTTCGTAATATTATTTTAGGATATTTATAAAAAAAATTAGCATCGATTAGTATATTTTTGATATTTGCAATTTTATTTAGCATCGATAACGATACATGTTCTTTCTCACATAATTTTTAGGGGCCTTTTTTTAGTTACTGCCCAGGGCATTCAAAATCTCCGGAACGACCCTGATAATATAATATAAATTTATAAATTTATATAGATTTTCATATTTTGTGCCATTTTTACTCACGTCTTAAAAACGTTATAGCTCGTCATGCTCGCAAAGGCGTAAGGCTTAGACATGCCCAGAGGCGGTTCTATTGCCTTTCTACGTGTAGCAAGTGCCACACATAAGATTGGTAGGCATGGTTTTATCTATAGAAGTGCAGCTTTTATATTTTAGGTTTGGAAAGAAAATGACGATACATATGATTAGAAGTTGCTCAGCATATAAACTAA
This sequence comes from Glebionis coronaria, assembly GCA_025667525.1. NCBI lineage: Eukaryota > Viridiplantae > Streptophyta > Magnoliopsida > Asterales > Asteraceae > Glebionis > Glebionis coronaria. Next base: position 636,798 of record JANFOE010000366.1, on the reverse strand, counting down.
AAAGCCCAGCAAATAAGCCCAACAATATGAGACTAAGTGTTATTTCCTATTTGCCCCAACTTTAATAAGCGATTACAACTTACGAGTTACAGATCAGTTTTTTTTCTTTAAAATACTAATTTAATATCTTTTGGGCTTATATATACTAAGAAGACATGTTTTATTTTTTTATAAAAAAAGTGATGTTTTTAATCTATCTTATACTTATCAGAAACAATGCAATCAATTAATTGTTATGCACTGTATCCGTTATTCATGGACAATATATCTAATGTAACAAAATACGCTCTTCATATTGTTTGTTTTAAGACTTTAAACTTTAGTGTGGCAAGTTTTAACTTTTATCGACACTTAAGTTATGTATAGAAAGTCCGATCTGAGCCTTGATATCTCCAAAAGATGGTTTTCTATACGAGGATTGACCATCGATGTAATTTTTTTAACGTGTATATCGCAAGCAAAATTTTTATGCCACACCCATTACAAACTGCTAGATCGCTAGATCCGTTACTGGACATGCCTGTCACGTCTCACGCTATCTAGAACTTTAAATATAACTTTTTTTACATGGTTTTTCTTTTAGGTTTTTCAGATTCTCATATAGTTTCTTTTTATGTTTTCCCCCCAATAGGCTTTCGCCTAGGTTAATTTCCCTCTAGTCGTCTAGAAGTTCCTTTTCTCTCGTCTGTTCTGTCTGGAAAGCCAAAGACTAACATAGGTGCTTCCTATATCGCCTAGGTTAACTTTTTATTATATAGGCTTTGCCTTTAGATAATATATTTTTATAGATTTTTTTTAAATGATTTTTCTTTAGGCTTTTTACACTATCCTATGCTTATCTCTCTCTTTAGGCTTGGTTTTAGTTAGGGGTGTTTACGGGTCGGTTTTGTTGGAAGATTTTAATTATCTGTCGCGGGGCGGGTAATTAATTTTACTATCCAAAACCGAACCGCACTAGGAGGGTAACCGGACATGCGGGTACCCGAAGTGAGCGGTTACCCATTTTTATGTTTAGTTGAATTTAACCGTATAAAGAATAGCGTGGTCTAGAACATAAGATGCCATTTTAGTATAATCAAATGACATCGAGTAGACAAAAGCTATATAAAAGTAATATAATCGGGTAATCGTATAAAAGTTATTTCGTTTATATATTACGATTGCATTAATTAATTTTTACACGCAAATTATTACATATTAGGAGCTAAAAAGGTTTTATAGAATAAAGGTGGTGCAATAAAATAGTTAATACTTGAATGATTATTTGAATATTTAGCTAAAAAAGCATGTATAATATGCACGGTTCGGTTCGATTAACCGCGGATTTCGAAAAGTAAAAACCAAAACCGACCCGTGATGAGCGGGTTTTTTCGGTTTCGGTTTCTTCGGTTTCGGATTTTTCGGTTTCTGATTGAGCGATTCAGCTCGATTCGTCGGTTTCTTGGTTTTTTTGAACACCCTAGTTTTAGTTTATGTCTTTAGCCTCTCTATTTTTCTTGTGCTTGTTTGTTTTGATGTGTTTGTTTAGCTGGGTTACTTTATGTGATATCTCTTTTATTATATACACGGACGGACGGAGCCAGGGGTGTCTCGCGGGTGTTCGGGACAGTTATGGATTTTTTTCAATTTAGTGCTAATTTTTGAAAAAAAAAACATCGATTTTTTTCAAATGAATAAAAAATACACCCGGTCCTATGAAAATGTGTTTCTAATCATTGTTTTAATTCACTTTTTAATTATGTTATATAACGGTTAAAATCATTTGTGCACCCAGACATATTAGAACCTGGCTTCGACTTCGTCCATGATTATATATGTGTTCTCCTGTGGTTATGCTCCTCTGTGTATGCGTGCATTATGTTGTTTTCTGGGTTTTAGTGTGGCTTTTGTGCCTTTGTGTGATTGCTTGATTGTTTACGTTTTTTGCTGGGTTGTCTTTTCTGTTGATGTTTTTTTTTTGTCCCTATAGTGTTTTCTCTTGTCCTATTAGGTACTTATATGTTGCTCTTTGTACGTTTAGTGTCTGTTTATTTTACTCGTGTTTATGTAGTTGATAGCTTGTAGTCTTTTTACTTGGTCGTTTTACTTGCGGGTTATTCTAAAGGTTGGGAAGCATCTGTCTACATCTCGGCTCCCTATACCTCGCTCCCTGAGTATGTCGTTGCTGTTGTTGTTGTGTACTTATAAAAAATGTTCATGTTATACTTATAAAAACGGTATTATTCCTAAAAGTGTAGATCAACGAAACAGTTTTGAAACTATCTTAGACATGAGCACCAACTATAATGAGCACGAGCCAAGACTCGAATCCGTGACCTTTTATTGACAAATTATCTCTGATAAACTCGTAGGTTTTTCAAAAGTGAATGTCAACTAAACCAAAGCTCTTACAAATTATGTATGATCTATATGACTATAGGTGGCAAATTTTGCCCATTTGGATACATATAGACACATTTTGCCCATTTTCAAAAAAAGATGGGGCACTTTTTGCCTATTCTTTATAATGGATGAGCTAAACTGGTGCATATGTAAGAAACTAAATGGGCTTAACGGGCGCATTTGTAAAATATAAATTAGTATACTCGACGAATATTTTTTATTAAAATTTTTATCTCAGCTTTCAAACAAGTATTTTTATTTTTTAATTGTATGTTTTTATATGTTTTTTTCCTTTTTTAGCTTTCGCCCGTGTCCATTTTGCCCGCGCCCGTTTAGTCCGTTGCCCGTTTAGCCCGCCCGCCCGCCCGTTTTGCCACCTAATATGACAGTAGTCTACGGATACTAACAATTAAGCTTAATTTTTCAATAATCAGTATCTTTCTCTTATGGAAGTTTAGGCTAGTCTCTTATCTGAGTCAAACATTGTGTGAAACTCAAAACTCCACTCGACCTAGTCCAATATCAGCAATTTTAAACCATACGTTCACTTTCATGCCCATTCGGGGTCTTAATCCGAAACTGGCTATGCAGGAAAACTTAATCATATAACACTCATACAGATGTTAGAAAACTCAATTTTTAGCTGAAACTGGTAGTCTCACACCATTGCGAGTTTGGTCTTGAAAGTGTGAGACTACCATGATGTCGTGCACAATATCATAAGAGACTACACACTCTCCTTTTAGCGCCCGAAATCAGTCCCCTTATAACGGGAACTGGTTTCTTGATCGCAGCTTTTATGTTCTCCTAACAAAAGTCATTATAGCGGTGACAATGTTTCTAGGCCTTTGAAAGAATCAAACATATTCCAGATTTAATTCCAACAGATTGTTGTTGATTTCTGTAGGAACTATACCCTATTTTTGTAAAAGTAAGCTTAACCAATATGTGTAAAAAGAAACTTCTATCAGAATACCATCACTTAGAATCTGACAAAGAAAAGGATAAAAAATAATTTAGAACTATACCCTGGTTCCATATGACTTCCTGGCCTCCCCTGGTAAATATAATGTTATATAATTTATTGAGTTATATCTCATTCACAACAGAACCAACCAATCCTTAACATTCGACATTTTTGACCGACATAAACAGACTTTAGCTCTCTAACCACCAAACCCTAAAAACAGACCCTAGCCACTTGACAGAAAGCTGCCTCTAAGGACGGATGGTCCATGCTTCACCTTTAAGCCATGCCTCCACTTGTTGCTGTACGGATTATCTGGAACAAAGCTGGTAAAAAGGAAGTCAAGTCAGTTACAAAATTATTCCTGAAAAACGGAGCCATAAAACCACAATGACGATAGACTTGGTATTTTCCTTCGGTAGATTTTTTTTTTTAACTAATGATGTAAAACCACAATTCGCTAAAAACTAATTATTCTATACTGGTACTCATAGATATCAAAGAGAGGGCGTTATCTATTCTCTACCTGCTGTCACAAAAGGTGGGAAGATGGAGTACACACAAGCTAGGCTTAGTAACATGTCAAAATGGGTAACTTCTAGTACGAGTCAGGTTAGTTTAACCCATAAACACCTTTTGTCCGTTTTTAAAATTTTTATGCAAATATATAACGTGTATATATGATTGTATAAACTAAACTTATTGTAACAAAAACCTAAGTTCTTGCATGATTGATAAAAATACACTTTGGGCGACTTTTGACATGTTTGACCTCTTAAAGAGAAAATGTAACCAATGTTTTAAAACTCGGTTTTTTAGTTGACTCGGTCTAGTGACCGGTTCATGGGTCAACCGGGTCAACCGGTTCAACCGGTTGAACCGCCAGATCAACCCGATTCCTTATATATGTATATTTTTAATATTTTTAATGTGTAGTATTTATTTTTTACTCACTAGCCATAGTTTTTAGTTTTATATTTATAATATTATTGTAAAAATGTGAAAAAATAATTAATTTATACTCACAATTTGTAATAGATTATAACAAAACAATATTAGTGAACATTTTAAGTTAGTTTGACTTTAATTTAACTAACACTATTGATTATTACTTCAATATATATCTTTAAAACTTAAAAATATTTATAAAAAAATGTTTTTAAAATCTTTTTTCTATAAAAAATTGTGACCCGGCCGGGTTAATCAAACCGGGTCAACCCGGGTCAACGAAAAACCGGCGGTTCAATTCGGTTCTCAAACAAGCAAAAATCCGGTCACATCCAGCCCGGTCTCCGAGCCGGTTCACGGTTCAACCGGCCGGGTCAACCCGGTTTTTAAAACATTGAATGTAACCCAAACCGACCTACTGAAAGACACCATAAAATCTATGATGCACGGAATCGCCATTTAGGGTGGCATGCCCGTTTGGGATCGGCTCGGGAGCGGATTCGCCTACGAAACGACGCGGAACCGTTTCTTGACAATTCCTAATACAGAGAATCGTTTCTTGACCCATTCTGGAGCCGTTTCTTGTTCGTGCATACTTGGTATAAACAAAATATGAAAGAGTAATTCTCAGATTGTTTGTAAACAATGGAGGAAGAAGATATTGAAGGAGAGAGATGATACATCGGGAAAAGACAGGTAAAATAAAAAAAAATATTTATTTATTGAAGGTGTTGTGTAGACGTGGATAGTGAGGTCAAATGTAAAGCACTAACGAGTTGAAATAAATGTTTTAGAAATTATTGTAACTTTTGTACTTTGACTAGTTTTACTTATAGTACATGTTTCTAGAGTTGTATGCTCCTTGTAAGAAAAATCATGTTTTTTGCAAATAACTTCTAAAATATATGAATTCACCATTACCTTTACCTATATAATAGTATAATTGAACTTATAGAAACTCATAGTCACAAGAAACGCTGACTCGACCGCGTTTCGCGTTTCGGATCGTACGTACCCAAACGCGGTACGATCGCGACTCGGATCGCTCGGGGTCGCGATCTGGATCGCTATATTCGGCGTTTCCAAACATCATCAATCAGCGTACCGAAGTAAATGGGGTCGACGTACCGGAATGGATCGGTACGACGTACCGAAATGTATCGGTACGCCGTACCAAGTGTAGCTGTACGATTATTTACACTCCCAATGTACAATTATTTATTAAATCTACTTTTAACCACTCATTACTTCCACCCTTTCATTTTATCAGATTATTACTTCCTCAGATTATAACCAGATCCATCTAATTTAGAAATATATTATTATCATGGTACGTTGAACCAGATTGGGTACATTGTACCGAATTATATGGTACGTCGAACCGGGGCGTAGCGAAATGAGCCCAAACCCCATCGTACCGAATTTTAAGACCTCGCGTACCGCGTACCCGTTTCTCGTTTCCGTACCGCAGCGTACCGCGTTTCGTGTGACTATAGTTAAACTATTACATTACATGTTACAGTAATATTTTAGAGGTTTTGTTGATTATGTTAATTTTCTAGTTTTAGAATTCATAAGATTTATTTTCATTTAAGAATTATAATATTTGTTTTGCATTAGATTGTGATAATAGATTAGCTAATGTTGATTATGATGAGATAATTGATGGTTTTTTCTCAAGATATAAGTGAAAACGCCGTTTGAAATGTACGATGAAATTGTAATGCGAATTTTATAGTTAATAGTTTGAGAATGATTTGATTATCTAGTTGTTAATTTTCTTTTGGAAGATGTACTTTGAAGTTTAGAATTTACATCAATAAATATTTATTTTGAATTTTCTTTAATATATTTTTTTTTAAATATATTTTTATTGCCGTATCCATGCCGTTCCCGTATCTTGATTTTTTTATTTATGCCGTTTCACATTACTGTATCCCCGTTTCGGTACATTGCTTGAAATATCAGCATACGCTTGAAATAAAACAATAATGCAACACTAATTTAAGACCACTCAGATCATGCCTTATAATGCCTAGGTAGTCTGAAATGCCCTTAAAGTCTTGATCAGCATGCAAATAGTCAAAGAAGAAAAATAAATAAATAAGTGAAACTTACAGGATCCTATCACAACAAAGATGAAGAAACCAAGCACAATAGGCCCCACAGGATACGAATCCTTTTTCTTCGTTGTAGTTTCAGGCACTGAACCACGCTTCTTGATGTTCTTCTCGAACATCTCCACCTTTCTACTGGCCAACCGCTTGGAGGTAGTCTAAAAATATCCCAACACGTGATAAGTCAGTTATCAATCAACAAGATAACAACATTTGTGAAAAAGAACTAAAAGGACCATGAACTTAGAAACTAAAAACAACACATATCTGTATCTCAAAAGTTTGAATTCTATAAAAATTCTAAACACGTGCACACAGTGACCCTGCCTACTTGGCCTAACATGGCCACACAAACGTGTGCCTATATACATGGTACAACCTAATTTTGAATTCTTAAACAAAAGTTCTCCAAAAGCCATTCCCGAACAAACATATACCATCGGAAGTGAGGGGTCCATAAGCACCATTATTATTCAAACTCCATAATACAAAATATGTACATTCAAAAGGCAAAGCTATAAACGTTTATTAAACTGTATTTCAGATAGTAACATAAATCAGCAACATAGGTCCGCGTTTAAAAAATGTTAATGTTAAAAAAGATCACAAAAGCTTTATCATAATGCATTTTACGCAGTAGTATTTGAATTAACTTATCAGATTCTTTAGAATAAGCTGATCCAAAACAGCTTATTAAAAAAAACTCAAACGTGTTTATTAGATGTTTGTTTAAGCTTATATAGCAGGTTCATGACTTATTTGGTTTTCGACGCTCATTTGTATTGCTTATTTTGAAACTGTTCCGCTTTTATAAACTTACCATGTTAACAAATTTTATAATTTATATAAACCAAAAAGTTTCAAAATAAGCCACAAAAACTGAGCTTATGAAACATAAGCCCAAAATCAAATAAACCATAACTCAGCTATATCATTCATTTCCAGGGTGTTTGGATTAGCTTATTTCCTCGGATTATGGGGTTATTTGAACTTGGAAAAGCCAAAAAGGGTAATATTTTAGGGCTGACGAGCTTACCAACTACAGCTTATGGACTTACTTAAGTCCATAATCTCAAATAAATAAGCTCATAAGCCCTCAAATATTAACTTATCAGCTTTTCCAAATTCAAATAAGTCCATAAGCCGGGGTAATAAGCTGATCCAATTTTCACTAACAAAGACAATTTAAGATAAAAAAAAGGAACCAATGTATCAAATTGACATCTTTAATTAACCAAACAAATAATTAAAAAAAAAATCAACAAATCACATAACACATTAATAAAAATAGAAATTAAAAACAGATCGTATCAATGTAATCAGATCTAACAGTAATTGAATAAAACTATGAATTACCATTGTAAAGATCTGATCTCTGAGATGCAATGGAAAGTGGTTTTGACTTTTGGGTTTGCTGTTTTTTCTTCTAAAATACGATGTCCAAACAGTTGTGTGTGCTTCTTGACTACTTGTACCCAATGTTTTCAGACCCGGGTCGGCCGGTCAACCGGTTGAACCGTTCCGGCCGAAAAAACGGGTCATATTGACCCGGGTTTCATATTTTCGAAACCCGGCGGGTTGGGGTGACCCGGGTCAACCCGGTTCTCAAGACCCGGCCGGGTTTCGAACTTTTAGGTTTTTTTTGAAAAAAAAGTTTAAATTTTACGTATTTTTACATATTATATTGGTTGGTAAACAATTTATATTTTCAATATACGTAAGTTTTTATGGTTTTTATAAGTATAATTTTGTTAATTATTAAAAATATAAAAAAAATATTTTTTTTTTAGAAAACCGGGTTGACCCGGACCCGGCGACTCGACCGGGTCAATTTAAGACCCGGGTTTTAAAACATTGCTTGTACCTAAACAAAATTGACCCACTAGATATTATCCGACCCAATATTATTGATAAGCTTTATCGGATCGGGTTAAATCGAGTCTAGAAAGGTTATTGGGTTATTCCTGACTTGAATTGATAATGTTGGGCTACCTCATGTACATGTTAAAATGTTGTGTATCTTTATAACCTTTTTCTTGCAGGATTTTTATAATGTATAGCTTCCGGTTCTCCAAATTAGGGGGAATGTGAATGGAGGGGGAGTCATGAAAATAGTTTGATATCTATTTTGCTTAAATCATGATATCGCAACATTTCTCTCAAACTCTTTTTTCATTAAAAACCTTCCCTTTTTCTTTCGACAAAAAGGGGGAGAAGAGAAATATAAGTCCATATTTCTAAGAAACTTATATGTTGATGTAAATTCCAACTAAAAATAAGTTATGTTTTGTCTTCAACAAAAAAGGAGAGATTGTAAATGTAAATATCGCACTAAAACGATATTTACGTTTTAATCACACTTAACATTTTATTAACGAAAAAACAGCAAAACATATTATTATGTTTGAAATATAAGCAACATATAAGTCTTTTAGGTTCATGAACTTATACTAAACTTTTTATAAAAGTTTACACAAAACAAAAGAATGGAAAAACAAAATGACCAAAGAGTTGACTTTGACATGTGTTGTCAGATAAATAAAGTCAAACAACGATATATACAATGTTTACTTGTGATATTAGACAAACATTCATGAGACAACAAAAGTCAGACCTACCGGCCCCGGGGGACCCCTTGGTAAAGGGTCCGACGGGTTTCGTGAGGTTCTGATTGTTGCCTACAAATACCAACCTTGCCAAGCTTATTATTCACCCATTTCTATCTATTCTCTTTATAATCTCAGTATATTCTAACTATCTAATCTCTCTTGTCTATTATTTTCTTGCTTGTAATTTAGATCTTTGTTCATATCAATATCGGTCACGAGAAATCTCAACTCTAAGCTTTGATCCTTCAAGGCTTCACTTGCTGTGAATGTGTTAAGTGTTACCTACACAATCACCATTGTTGTACCCATTCATCCATCAACTTGTGTAATAGTGTGGTTGGTGTTGTAAGCCACAAGTATATAGTGTATAAGGCGCTGTTGTGCCTTTGTAAAGAACAAGACATCTTAGCTTAGGTGTCGTTAAAGATTGTAAGCTTAAGTGTGAAGGTTTCTCCATTGGTGTAAAGGAGATTCATTTACTAGTGAAGTAGAACTCTCGAGGAGTGGAAGTAGGGGCAAGATAAAGTGAGATCTTGCTAGGCCGAACCACTATAAATCATTGTGCATTGTGGTTTGTTTCTTTATTACTTCAAGTCTTTTACTTTGTTAATTCACACTTTGTCTATATCCATTCACGATCACGGAAAAGTTTCAAAGTAATTAAAACTAATCGATATAAACTATTCAACCCTCTTCAAGTTTTCTACAAACACGAATACCATAAATTATCACTCAACCATCCACCCCATAGTGATATTTATTGATGATTCATAGTACGGAATACAAAAGAAAAAAGATTAGTCCTCAAACAAGTGCTAACCAAACGATTACACAAGAAATAGTAAGATCGTCCTAACTAAGTTGATCTGATCTCCCTCACATACATCAATCACTCAACACTCATGTGATAATACAAGGTTAAAGATCTCCCAAACGATAGACCTCAAGAGGCTATCAGAAATAAAAGAGAGACAGAGAGAGCAGATAATACACAAAGATGTGTATATGTAAAAATAAATGATAGTTGATAACCCTAACTCAATGAGAGTTAGGGTATTATATGAAACCACCAACGGATAGAAAAGCCCAACAAGAGTCCGAAACACCCAACGGTCATATGGCCCAAGTCTACAACATCTTCATCAAGTGTCAAAACTAGTCCCTGCACAAATGAAACACATAATAGAAATGACTAGACAGACACTTGTTAGTTTGCAAAATTTAACACCCTCTCTCAAACTAAGCAAGTGTAACCATTAAAAAGGAACATATCTCAAACCCATACTTACTGCAGAACCATAAAGATGTGCAGAGCAAAATGCATATTACACACGGGTGAAAAACACATGTGCAAGTTTGAAACTTCCAACACCATCTCTCAAACTGAGCAAGGTTATCACCCATGAATAAAAAACATACCTAAAACAAGAAACTATAATGAAAAACATATTTCTCACTACCAAGCTGACATCATAACTTAACAAATTATGCAGATCAGTGTAACCAGATTTAATAAGGGCATCATGGTGAAACAATCATATGTTAAACACACAAACCAAATTAAACCACCACTGACTACACAACAAGATAAAGAAAGGCAGCAGAAAATTATTAATTTATTATCCCAGATAGAGCATTGATTTTTAACAACATGTGCAACCAACAACACAAACAAGAGAGGCGACCAAGAAGGAGACAAATGACTTCCCTAAGATAAGTCAAAATCCAGACAGCGCGGCCAAAGAACCAACGAAGGGGTTCAAAGAACCAAGGCAACCCACCTGCAACAAATGACAACAACAAGAAACCACACAGCAACATACCACATAACAAGCAGAATTCAAGCACCTTCCTATAAGAAAAATATATGAGAACCAACCAAAACATGACACAAAGAAAAATAAAATCATAATCAAGGAACAGGCACACAGAGACACAATCCTAAAACAAGAAGGAGAAACCCCCACAAAGACAGAACAATTTTGAAACAAGAAACAACACATAGACAAAGCAGATAATATACATACACGTGAGAAAGATAAAAACACCTAGCAAACAAAACAAGATAAGAGCAAAACGATAGCACCAAGCACTATGTAGTTACCAATCTTTTAGTCCACACCAGCATGGGCCAAATAACAAAGGCAATCACATAACATAGATCAACTATAGATATAACAGAGAAAGAGAAATACAACAAGACATCATCCTATAGAAAAAAAAGGACAAGGACAAAAAAAAGGTTATAACAAGCAGCAACAGTTATAAAGGAAGGACCAGATAAGAGAAATTGCCCAGAGTACCACCCACAAACACCAAACGCCTCAACAAAGCTTAAAGCACAAACAAGGTCAGGTGTCAGACATTAACCAAGGATGGAAAGCAAGCAAGAGAAAAAGAAAGGAAGAACAACAAGCAAATACATAAACATATAGACACGGCATGAGCAATCAGGAACATCACATAAAGGATAAAAAATTACAACTACAACAGGAAAAGATAACAACAATTTATATTGGTAAAAGAGAGCACACATAGAAAACCCCAAATAAAACAGCCTCAATGAAACCAAGACAACTAATCAGGTAATATCAATCAACTCTGAATCAATATTAAACATACATCCAAGTTGAATGCAATAATCAGATTTGTACCTATTTGCTGGAAGAGCAAGCATCCACACTTCTCAAGGAAGAGGGTCAAGAAGGTACCCACAGACTTTGCGGTGCACTCACTGAATTATTCATCAACTTAAAAGGAACAAGAAGGGGACTTACAGAGCAATACCAAGAGAGCAGTAGAAGCAACCTACATCAATGGGATCAAGAAACCCCTAAATTTAAAAAATTAAGGCTTCCGAATACAACCACTGCAATAGATTTAATAGCCCGTAAATCAACGATTGATCACCCAAGAACCTTCGAGAATCGATCAGAACCAATAATCCCCAAAAGAATTAAAATTAAGGTTTGTGAAACCCTAATTTTTTTCTTCTCAATAACCAACAAAGCCACCAATTAACAATCGTGACCGAGATATAACACACCCCTGATTCGAACAAACCCTAATTAACCAGAAACGATTAGATCAAGAGCCGAAGCTCTGATACCATGTTGAAATAATAAACAATCAACACGAATACCAGAAACTGTCACTCAACCATCCATCCCATAGTGATATTTATTGATGATTCATAGTACGGAATACAAAAGAAAAGAGATTAGTCCTCAAACGAGTGTTAACCAAACGATTACACAAGAAATAGCGAGATCGTCCTAACTAGGTTGATCTGATCTCCCTCACATACATCAACCACTCTGCACTCATGTGATTATACAAGATGAAATATCTCCCAAATGATAGACCTTAAGAGGCTATCAGAAATAAAAGAGAGAGGGATAATAGATAATACACAAAGATGTGTATATGTAAAAATGAATGATATCTGCTAGCCCTAACTCAATGAGAGTTAGGGTATTATATGAAACCACCAACGGATAGAAAAACCCAACAAGAGTCCGAAACACCCAACGGTCATATGGCCCAGGTCCACAATATCTTTCATCAAGTGTCAAAACACGTCCCTGTACAAATGAAACACAGAAAAGAAAGGACTAGACAGTCACTTGTTAGTTTGCAAAAGTTAACACCCTCTCTCAAACTAAGCAAGTGTAACCATTAAAAAGGAACATATCTCAAACCCATACTTACTACAAAACCAAAAAGATGTGCACGGCCGAATACATATTACACATGGGTGAAAAACACATGTGAAAGTTTGAAACTTCCAACAGGATATGATCTTTTGCCGGGATGTCTGCAAATGAACCAAAAATGAACCAAAGGGTTGATTGCACAACAACATCAAAGTTGGCATTGGAGGTGGCTTGGGAGATTGAATCTTTCAGCGAGCGTGATGACATCCAAGAGTGATGTGAGTGATGTCACTCTAACATTTTGGATACTCCACCACTTTAGAACCTTGGGCCAAACCTCTTTAGCAACTTCACACGAGATAAAAAGACGCACTTCCGTCTGAATGTCGTCATCACACACGGGACAACGAGTCGAATGAAGATCAATACCTCTTCGATCTAAGTTCGCCCGCGTTGGAAGCCTTTCAAGAAAAATCCTCCAAGAGGATACATTGATTTTAATAGGAAGAGCTTAATTCCATCTATAGGTTTACGGGTTCAATGTGTAATAGAGGTTGGATATGTATTTCGTCATGCTCTTGACGGTGAAAAGGCTATCGTTGCTAATAGAGCACTCCCATGTGTCAATATTATTCTGAGAGGCGGAAGTTGGAAAGAAGGCTTGTTAACTTGGATTAGGGAAGTAACAAAGGTCACTAATTGGGCTTATGTAAAAAATTAAGTAAAGACAAAACTAATCACCCCATTACACGTACCTTATAGAATTAATCAGATCCCTTTTTGTTCGACGTCTACATTTGAGGCAAAAGCTAGTTGATCGCTTCATCCCAAAAAAAAGGGTCAGATTTACAATTATTATGGTTGCTATATGTTCATGCAATTTAGCTGTTTTTATGTAGGAAATGTAGCCAATATAATTAATTGTTTTAACTATATAGAGTGAATGTTTATGCATGAGTTTAACGTTTGTATGTATAAGACTCATAATATAGCTGTCCGTGATCATTGTAACAGTCCGTTAAACAGCTTGTTAATTAGATTTGTATTTTGGTTGTCGTTGTACGATATATATCCCTTAAATTGTACTCATTGTTGGTAATTTTAGTGTTATCAGACCAAATGGATTTCAAGTTAAGTTATAATACGAGTTCGGAGATGCGGAGTGCACGCTTGTATACAATGGCGGACTTTAGTAGAGATTGGGGAGGGCCTCGGCCCTCCCAAAGTTCGTGGCAAGTAGTGTAAATCTTATGCATTTCGTTTCATAGTTATTGTTCATTTTTTTATTTTGGTATTTGTAAAATAATCTGGCCCTCTCAAAATAATTGCTTAAGATCCGCTACTGCTTGTATATAAACTAAATAACTTGAATTCGGGTACGACAATGGAAATGGTTGTGAATTGAAGTCCGAAACAGTGACAGGATTTGTGGTCATAGAACTGTCGCTAATGGACGTATCTATGTCATTAGTTTTGTTGACAGCATTTAGTGACGGTTACATTCTGTTGGAAAACTGTTGCTAACGACATTAAAAAGAAGGGTTGTGACTTTTCATAAAGGAACACACCTTTTCTTTACAACTATCAATACGCCCCTTTTCATAAAGGAACACACCTCGTCTCTTCAGGTGCCGTCCACTCCCTTAGTAATAAAAAAACTCGTGAGCCGCGCGAGTGTAAGACGTTTGATTTGTTCTTTTGGGTATCCAAGATGATCAAATCATGGGGAGGTTTAAATTTGGGAAGAACAGCTGTTATTGTTTTTATAATGTGTGTATGTGTGTGTTGGGTTGGTTATCTCATGCAAAGACCTACGCTTATGTATGAAGATCCGCAAGATCTGTTTCTGGATGAAGACCCGGAAGATGTGTTTCTGCATGAAGTCCCACAAAAAGCAGTTCTGGATGAAGTCCCACAGAAACCAATTCTGGATGAAGTTCAACAAACACAAACAACAGTCAATAACCAAAACCATCTTTGGATCACACTCATGAAACACATTCTTTCTGAACAATCTCCAAATTCCAATGTTGTTTTCTCTCCACTCTCCATCCATGGCATCATGGGGTTATTGGCGGCAGGTTCCAAAGGCCAGACACTTGATCAAGTCCTCTCTTTTCTCAAAACAGAAACCCTCGATGAGCTTAACACTCGTGTTACTAAGCTTGCGCGAAAAAAATGGTTGGCGCAGGCCTCCGTAGGTTGGTGCCAAAGGCCTCGCGCCGTGGTGGCAGCCCACGCGGTTGAATTTTTTTATTTTTTTTTTAATCTAAGGGGTATATACCTTCTATGGCACCAAAAATACCCCATGGCACCACAAATCACCACTCCCTCTTTAAGATTTTA
The DNA here is from genome assembly GCA_025667525.1 of Glebionis coronaria. Classification (NCBI taxonomy): domain Eukaryota; kingdom Viridiplantae; phylum Streptophyta; class Magnoliopsida; order Asterales; family Asteraceae; genus Glebionis; species Glebionis coronaria. The sequence continues at coordinate 621,773 of JANFOE010000366.1, read as the reverse complement.
GAAAACAACAATGTCGTTGTAGTATAGTGGTAAGTATTCCCGCCTGTCACGCGGGTGACCCGGGTTCGATCCCCGGCAGCGGCGCTAATTTTTCTATTTTTAACGAACAAAATATTGCTTGGCTTCGACCGGGTTCGAAGCGGAGACCTTCAGTGTGTTAGACTGACGTGATAACCAACTACACCACGAAACCCTTAACTATTCATATTTGATTTGGAAATACGTTTATTTGCCAAGCTTAAAAGTTCTACCACCATTCAAATCTAATACTACACATCTTTTCAATAGCATGATTCTCTAACCACACATTCTTAAAGTGGTGCCATAACATTTCTCGTGCCATATGCTATTTTGCTGACGTGGCACCACTTTTTGGCTTTGGCACCACAAGAACGGCACCATGACTCCTCATGCTCTTATATAAATTAGATTAATAGCTAACATATGTTCTTTTTAATGAATGCAGCCTGATGAAGCAGTCACAGAAGTGAATTCATGGGTCGAAAAGCAAACAAATGGTCTTATCAAAGACGTCCTACCTGCTGATGCAGTTAGCAATGAAACCAGGCTCATCTTAGCTAATGCTGTGTATTTCAAGGGAACCTGGAAAAAGCAGTTTGACGCGTCAGTGACAACATACTCCGACTTCCACCTCATTGATGGGAGCAAGGTTAAAGTGCCGTTCATGCAGAGCTTAGAAGAGCAACTTGTGTGTGAGTATGATGGTTTTAAAGTATTGGGTCTTCCCTATTCAAAAGGTGAAGATAAACGTCGTTTCACAATGTACATGTTCCTGCCAAATGAAAAAGATACACTCCCATTTTTGATCGAGAAAATAGGTTCAGAATCTGACTTTTTGGAGCGGTACATACCACGAAAACAAGTAGAGCTAGGGAGGTTTATGATCCCAAAGTTTAACATCACATTTGGGTTTAAAGCTTCTGATATGTTAAAGGAATTAGGTCTTGTATTGCCTTTCACTTGTGGAGGCCTAACTGAAATGGCGGACGAAGGCCTACGTGTTTCAAGCATCCATCATAAAGCGTTTCTGGAGGTAAATGAAGAAGGTACGGAAGCTGCAGCAGCATATGGTTTTGTTACTGATGGCCTTTCAGTAGACTTTGTAGCAGATCATCCATTCTTGTTTGTGATTAGAGAAGATGTGAGTGGAGAGGTGCTGTTTATGGGACAGGTGGTTAACCCTAGTGTTCATTAATCTGGTTAGTGATATGCTGGTGCACATAGGATCGCGTTATACTCTTGGTAATTAGCGCATATCATAGCGATAGTGATGTGTCGTCAAACAAACAGTATGAAACGAGGACGAGCATTGCTTCTGTCATTTTGTTAAGTACAGTAACTTTTTTATTGATTCATGGTTATTCATTCAGTGTTCACTATCTTTCTATTATATGATGCAGAAATGACCATTTTCTTATGTATTTTGATGTGAATATTGCTACAAATTAGGTCCCTTGCCATGCCTTGCCATGACGAGCCTGTCTGTTGAGTACTTGTCGTTTAATAAAAATGGTAGCAGGCAGCAGCGGATCTTCACACATGATCCAACATGCAAGTTTAATGCTAAGACTCTTAACACACACATGACTAAGATAATGCAAAACGCTTGAAAATACCATCTGCACATTGTATGAGGTTTGAAAGATTGTTTTTACACAGTGATCTCTATTACTCTAACTGCATATTCAAACTTTTTTTTTTCTTTTTCTGATTGCACTATGTATAGAAACTCCAACTTCATATTGTAATTTGCAGGAATTACTACATGAGCAGTCTGATCTTCACCAGCAGGCAGCTGCTACATCTACGCTGGCCCACTCCGGGCCCTCCCTGATATATCGAACCCACTGGCCCGAATGCAGAAACAGGCCTTTAGCTGCAACAAACAAATAATAATGTTATGTTCTCTTCATGTAAAAAGAGCTTAGCACACAAAATCATGATCGAGAGTAATGTTGAACATCATACAAAATGTAAAAAGTTTTCATCTTTTACCCCAAGTTTTGTTCATTCTACATACTTCATTTGTGAGTTTCGTCGTCTTTTCTTGTTACATCAAGTAAACACGACCACCAGTCTCTCGTGTTCATTTCTCAGTACCCACAAAAGAAAATGTTAAATGACAAATTTGGGTCTAGACCAATTCAAATTAAACAAGACATGGATAAGCGATTTGCATAAGGGTTGAATCTTTATAGGTCTCTCATTTGTGGATCAAGTTAGAGAGAAATTGACGTCAATAAAAAAACATTTAAAGAGCTTAATATCGCAATTTGCAAATTCAAGAACTGTTTAATCAAATCAAACAAGTTTAGCGACAGATTAAATAAAACCGGACACAAGGGGATAATGAAAGAAGGCTTGAGTAAATCTAAACCGCATAGATCCAAAAGAAGTTAACCAATGCTCACAGGTATAATCATTGTTTCTCAAAGAATGCCAATTATAATGCCATTCTATCTAGTTCTCAAATGCCAAAGTCATCACCATGAAAATGCACAGCCAAACACCCTTACTAGAATAAGAAAGAAACTACAGATCCGTTATCCTTTTTATTCTTTCTACGTAATTATCTAGCATATTTATATCAGAGGAAGGCAGATACACCTCTTGATCACGTTTAGTTTTATCATTATAACAAGTCATACGAATTGAAAATATAGCATCAAATCTATGATCAAGTGTAGAATAATTTCAAATTCAAACTCTTGCCTACTGGAAAAGTTATATTCAACCTTTCTCCTCATTTATCACATCAAAAAATACCCACAAGGCGTAGGAATAGTACAGGATCTTGACATCAAATATCAGTATATCACCAAACACATAACAAAACATCAAATTTAGCTACAGCTATAAGTGAATATGGCAAGGAACAAGAAGACAGTTTTTTAAACCAAAGATAGTTTCTGCTCGTACCAAATATCAAGATTTCCGGGATATAGTTTCACATTTTTAAGCAATTCAAAGGAACAAACAGAGATAGAGGATAGCTTCACACTGAGAACAAGCCCATTGACAAGAGTCAAGATTTTTGAAAACATAATTTCACATTTGGAACAACCCAAAAACAAAAATCATGAATTGGTTTGCCTGATTTTACATATAGGACAGTTTTATATCGACAATAAAGAATTGTAGAAGATGAATTTACATTCAGAACAATTCCAAATGGCGATAAATCAAGAATTGTAGATAATAATTTAGAACAATAATTTTGAATTGTAGATAAGAATCGAAACAAACGACAATGAATCATAAACATTTAGCTAAAAGTCGATCAAATGTTGGTTATTTTGGGATGAAGATAATAATTTAGAACAATCCATATAGATCGATAAAACCATAATTTAACACAATCACAAAAAAGCTGCACATTTTAATTTAAGGGTAAGGTTCTCTTCAGACCAACAAGAAAAACAACAAAACCAAATTTCTGTAATTTTCAGTCCAAAAAAGATATTTAAAGCCAGAAAAAAAAAAGACAAAATCTTACCCTTGTCCATCGATACCTCCATGTCCACCACTCCCGCCACTCCCAAATGACCCATCATCCCCCGTCTGCCACACTGACTGCCACGCTTGAGACGGGGGACCATACATTCCCGTGGGATCCACAGCCGGCCGTCCCATGGTCACCCCACCCATCCCAGCGGCCGGCTGTCCCATGGGAGGATAATAATACGGCATCCCACTAGCCGTATTAGACCCCACCATCCCCCCAACACCAACACCCACCCCAACGCCAACACCAACATCATCCTTAATCTCATCACGTGGAACAATATCCACAAGGAAATCAAATATATCCGTACGTGTAATAGCAGCTGCAATATCATTTTTCTGCAAAGTTCTACGTTTATTTTCTTCTGCATGCAGCCATGAACGTATAGTTAGCTCAAGAATGAACAACTCGCATGCTTTGGCAAACAAGATAGGCGCCTCGGCTGAAATCATGCGTACGTCTTCATCCGCTTTCATGATCTTTTTAATACGTGCTAAAGGGAGTTGATGGTTCTTGAAATCATTAACTTGTTCGATTTCTTGACGTTGGTAGTTCCAAAACATTTGGAGCTGTTGGTGTTGTTGTTGGAGGAGATGTTGGTAAGGCGGTTGAGACGAGGGTGGTGGAGGGGTGGTCGGGGTGGCTGTTGTTGGTGTTGTGTTGTTGTTGTTGTCCATTGTTGTTTGATGTTTGAGGTTGTTATGTTTTAGGAAAATATGAGATTATTATGGTTGTTTGTAGGAAATAAGAATAGAATGCATGTGAATAAGGGGAGGATAAGGTGGAGTGGGGTGTAGGATTGTGAAATGAGGGTTACTGTTGCTATTGGATGGAAATATGAAATGGGGTTGATTTGCTTATCCTAGGCACCTTGTTCCACATGACAAATTATTAGGGAAAAAGAAAATAAAAAATTGTAGAATTATTTGTAACTTGTTAATAAAATTCTAGTTGTTTAACAAAAGTCAAATTATGTATAGTCTTATCAAACTTATTTGAATATCATCATTGAAATTTTATAAATAAAAAAATCCTAAACAATAAAAAAAATTATCTAAATAGATTATGTACATAACTAAGTTTATGAGTCTTCATATTTTTTAATAACTAGTGTATTAATACATTTTATTATATATATTTAGAAAAACATATACGTTGTTGTATCTAATAAATATTATTATTATTGTATATCAAATTAATATATATGCACATAGCATTTATTGGCTTATTACCCCTTTTAAATTGGATTATTACTACTGGTATTTCTATAAGTTCCCAACACAAAGAAGTGGACCATAAATTGTACAGCTCACACCAAAAATGTGTATGGCCAAATTTAGGTGGTTGGAGCTTGGAAGTTAGATCCTTTAAAATGAGTAAGGCGTGTTTGCAAAGCAGCTAACTACTATTTTATACTACAGCTTACGCCTGTTTGGTTCATCGTAATCCGATGTAATTGAATGTAATTATAGTTTGATTATATTACACATGTTGTTTGGTTCATATAATGAAAGAAATTATAATTCACTTTACATTACGTAGACTGTTCGGTTCGCGTTATAATTGTGATTCAGACATTACAATTACAACCATAAAGTCGTAATCCGATGTAATTGAATGTAATTATAGTTTGATTATATTACACATGTTGTTTGGTTCATATAATGAAAGAAATTGTAATTCATTTTACATTATGTAGATTGTTTGGTTCGCGTTGTAATTGTGATTCAGACATTACAATTACAACCATGGAAGGAATTCAGATTACATAAGAAGTTGGATGAAAAGTTTTGAATTACGTTGTAATTCAGTATTTTGATACTTAAAATCAGTATTTATTAATAATAATTATATAAAAAATAATAAAATTATAATTATTATTAAAATTTATTTTTTTTAAGTTATTATTATTAAAAGTATTATAATTAATTATTGATAAAATAGTTATCATAATATTAATAAAATATTTATATAATAACATTAATTAATTTATTTTATTATAAATATCACTTTATTAGAATAATAGGATTCTACAAAAGATTAATAGAAAGTCGAGATACACTCTCAACCTCACTCCTTTAGCTATAACATTAATAAAATAATTATTATTATATTAATAAAATATTAATATAAAAATATAAATAAAATAGTTGTTAGAATTTATATATTAATAACAAATAAATAATTATTTATTAATATAATAATTATTAAAATATAACTAAAAATACAAAAAATTATCATAAAAAAATATTAAAGTTAATATTATATTTTTTTAATTATAAATCTACTTTATTTTTATTAATCACACAAAATTGGAAGGGAGCCGCGAAACAAGTTGCGCTCCGACTCCCTTTTAAATACAGAAACCAAGTCTAAAAAAAAGAAAAGAGTCACTCCTAGCATCATTAGAATGACAAACAGATAAGCGCTTAAGACGCGAAAGAGTAACCAAGGCTTCCTCGTCAAGCTCCCCAAAAGTTGAGAAGGCAAAAGGGATGAACGAATAACCGTACTCTGCACAAATAGAAGAATACTTCCTCCTTTTCTCCTTTTCTTCTGAGCAGCAGTCCGCAAAGCAATCCCGAGAACCAGCGAATCCAAACCCGCATCAGCAAACGGTGAGACACCCGTGACATCAAAGCAAGCAAAAAAAATATTAAAAAAATTAATACTAAAATTTTTTTAATAAAATAATTGCCATAAAAAAATAACTAATAAAATTATTATCATGAAAATTATTACTTTTAATAAAAAAATATTTTTTTATATTATTAATAAATTAAAATAATATTTATTAACAAAATAAATAATATTAAAAATAAAAAATAATATAAAAAATATTATTATTTTTATTTTTATTATTAATTAATAATAGTTATAATAATAAAACTAAAAATAATAAAAATTAAGATAATAGTTCTTAACAAAATAAATAATCTTAAAAATAAAAATAATGTAAAAAATATTTAAAAAATAATAATAAATATTATTATTATTATTTATTGTTATTTGTTATTAAGTATTAGTTATAATATTATTAAATATTATAATAATAAATTCTATTATTATTTGTTGTTATTATTTTTCAATTTTTAATTATTTATTGTTATATATTTTTTATTATTTATTTTATTATTAATATTTTATTTGTATTTTTTTTGTTTTATTAATATTATTATTTTTAATTATTATTATTCGAGGCTTTTTACAAAAAAATTGAACTACATTACGTTACAAACCAACCAAACACAATAATAGAATATATATCAATTACAATTCGAACACATTATATCTCTTTCAATTATAATTCATCCAAATTACAATTCCTTTCACCAATTACAATTACCTACAAAACATACCGTGAACCAAACGCACCCAGACCGGACCGGGAAACCGGACCGGACAGAACCGACCCGGACCTGACAATTTCGGTCCGATCCGAGGTTTTGGACTAATTCTGTCCTCGGTTCGATCCAATCAAAACCTCGCCGATTATGTCTAATTAGAATGGACCGACCCAGTCCTTGGTCCGAGATTTTAGACATTTCGATCCTCGGTTTAATCCGGTGTTGGTCGGTCCGGCCCGATGCTCACCCCTAGAACTTGTGTTTGTGGTAAAAATACAAATTCCTACCTACATAACCACATCAGATTACATCAACTAAATTCTGGTTTTGCTTTTAATTCTAATTTAAATACACTCTACACTTTCTGGTGAGTAATTATACAAAACTTACAAATCCTAAGAGATCATTAAAATACTTCTAAATTCCACAACAACGATGTATTACATCTGAGGCGACCCTTTAGTGCATTGTATTACATCTGAGAAATTATCCTATCAACCTAGAAGGCAAACACAATAAAGAAAAAAAAAACAACTGAAATTTAGTGTGAATTGATAACTTGACTTAAATTTGGTTCCATTTCCATTTTAGATCCAAATAATCAAGCAGATTTACATTTTCATCCGACTCTGAGTTGAGCTTAACCATTTTAGAGTCAAACTCAAGCGCAACCTCAGTCAACTCATTTGAAGCTCTATAAAAAGTAGAAAATGTATTCGTTTAAGAGCAAGGGTCCGGTAGCTGTTGGCTTGGCACCAAAGCTACCAGCCCACTTCTTCCATTGGCGCACCACATCAAAAGTGGTGCCAAAGGTTTTTAACGCCAAACTCGCTTTTTAATTTTATTTATTTATTTATTTTTTTTAATAAAGTGGGGTATATGTGTGGACCCCACTTTTTTATCCTTTGACACCACATTTTGAGGCCCAACCACTACAGCTGAAAATATGGTGTCAACGGATTTCTGATACCAAAGCCAATTTTGCCTACGTGGCACACGAGCCTTTAGGGCCCAACGACTCCGAGTGCTCTAAATATTTATATTAAACATACTTACAATGATATTTAACAACTGTTTTTTTTTTTAAGAGTGTTGGACCCATAACAAATGAAAGTGACACGAGTTTTGTTGATATCTTAGAGTCTAAATCAAACAATCAATAGTCAATTTCCTATTATCCAACATGAATGGCTTTCCTGCACCATATATCTCTCTACCATTATCTATTTCCACTGTTTATAAATCACTCCCACCATCCAAATTATTTATGAATGTGATTTTAGAAAAAGACAAGATTATTGCTATTTCCCACTCACATTTCGCTCACCACTATAAAGGATGTTTTTGGCAGAGGCTTAAAAGGGGGCTTAAGCTGCTAAAATAAGTTTTGTTTGTCACACCGCTTATGGAACCTTTTATAATCCATAAGCCTTCACAAGTCCAAGTAGATTAAAACAGGATTACGGGGGCTTATAGTTAGTTACTACTTAAAGACCCTTAGAAATATACTCTCTCCGTCCCTAGATAAATGTCCACTTTTGACTTTCGGAGTCATTCTTTTTTAACTTTGACCTTAAATTATTTGTATTGTTTATACAATACTTGTTGAAAATTATACCAATGAAAATACATTTAAATCTCAATACTTTCATATAATTTGCATCAAGTATTATATAACAAAAGCAAGATAATTTAAGGTCAAACTCGAAAATGATTGACTACGAAAGTCAATAGTGGACATTTGATGTATTTTTATGTGATTAATTTGATGTATTTTTATGTGATTTTATATTAATAAGCTTTAGCTCAAACTAGTTCGTCAAACATCTTTATAAAAATATAAGCTCTAGCTTCCAGCTTATACCCCAAGCCTATCCAGCCTAACCGTTTCGCCAAACATACCCAAAGTGATAGCTTGCAACAGTACTGATACAGTATTTGGTGCTCAATAATTTATCTCCACAAACAAATAATTTTGCGAACTAATCCTATCTAACCTAATTGGTCAATTAGTCTGGACCTAACCCAGGTCACCTGGTGTGCAAAATGAGTCACTCAATCCTACTGTATACCCTATAAAGCCTGGTCCCGACCAGAATAATCGTTCCAAAAAATAAGTCCTAGTTTAGGTGAACAAAACCCTGATGCAAAAGCCAGCCCCGCGCGTAAGTGCTCGTGTAAATGGTGAGGGCATGAGACTACGTGGTTTTTGAATAGTGGAAGGAAGATCTTTATTAGCATCGCTTTCTACGGAATGTATCAATAATGTAATACAAGAATCGTTACTTACCAGTCCTCGCCTTTTACACGACCACTTTTACGTGTGCAAACCATTAAAAATGCCTAAATGGGAAATGTATAGAAACAGTGAAAAAAATACCCAGACTGATTCCTAAAACAAAAAGACCTTTATACAACTTCACATAAAAATTTACCATGTCATGTGATCAGATAATGTTAACAGCATAGCTACGACTTCAACAGATAACAGCATAGACAAGTTGTTTATCTTTCAAATAATTTAATCGTTACAATCAAGAAACACTGAAAATAGCAAAGGAATTTACAACGAAATCCTGAGGATAGGCAGGAGATAATAATTATAATCGCACATAGCCATTGATCAGATAATAACAAGTATACAGTGGATCCGAGAATGATATTACCAATTTACCATCCACGAAACATTCTGTAGAGAGTGTTTGGGATTGCTTATTTAGAGGCAGATAAGTTTGCTGGAGTGTTTGAATAAAACAAACTGATTCTGCTTTAGTTTACTCTTTGGCAAAATAAGCAGTTATCAATAAGCAGGTGCGGACCTGTTTGTTTAAGTCTTTAAGAAGCGTAACTGAGATGAGCTAAAATTATTATTTTTCCCTACTATCTAAACATAAAACCCTTGATAGATTATTCTTCAAACAAATTATTTTGCCGTTGTTTAAGAAAAACATTTCTGGATTTGTTTTTTAAGGCTGCTTATCTGCTTCCCTGCAGAAGCGTAAGCAGTCCCAAACACACACTAAATGTCTTAAACAGAAGAAAACACAGAAATAGAAATAGCTGAGAGAGTTTTAAATCTCAAAAATCCCTACTCTCCATTCAAAAATGGCAGTCACCTTTTTAGGATTTCATACGGTAATTGCAACATCTCACATTTCAGAAAGAATCGATGCCATATGAGAAATGTGGTATTGCTTTGAATCCATAAAGTACCCTGTGAGAACAATTAAACATTTACCTTATTCTACACGCAAAGTCAAACATCATAACTTTCATGGGAGGGACAGCTAAGATAACTGGTAGCCGTCACTGAACCAAGATTAAAAACCAACTTCCAAAATATGCAAAGATCACATATAAATGCAAACTCTACTTGTTGCATAGAAGAAAAGACAGTCATTAAATCGACTAAAAAAAGACTGCAACACTTTTCATCCAGCAGATAGTGAAAGTATAAAAGGCATAGAAAGTAGAAACCGGCAGTTTAAATCCCATAATGACGTGCGATCAGAGCAACTGGTATAAGTAGAATGATCTTACAAATTTAAGAGTTCTAATCACAGGCAAAGTATAGAAAAGTTACCCAAAATCTTCAGTCAAGATCTACCTAAGAGTTTTTTCTTAAACTGCCGTTTTCTGCTTCTTAATCTCTCTGGAGATCTTTAGGAGCCCTAAAATAAGTACAAATTAGCATGCTGAAGGACAAATGTAAGCTTAAACCAAAATAAAGATAACATATGTTTTACCTTAAGTCCTGAAACTGAAGTTATGTCTTTGCCACAACCATCTTGCCAGCATTTGCTTCAACGTGCCTACTGTGTTTGCCCTTTTAAATGCAAATTGCATTTATTTGTTCCTCGTGGTCATTATTTTTCCAATATTAGCATTTGATCATAAGTTCATAACATTTGTCTCGTAAGATTGATAATATATTCCTTTTCGATAAATGGTTTATTCTTAATTTAAAACACCTATGAATCTATGATTCTGGAGTGCAGTACGAACGATAAATGGCTAAGTCAGTCATGTGAAAAAGTCAATAACCATTATGCAAACTCTCTTCAACATGCTTCAGATCTGTCTATTCTTTCGAATTATCACCGCAAGGACATCTCATAGAAAGTCACGCAAATTTGGTGTAAAAAAGGAATCTTCGTGCATAGAATTTGGTATAATCACACCAAATTTTACAATACATAGTAAGTTAAATACAATATTATAAAATTAAAAAGTTACTTTTAGTCAAAAGAGTCAACTTGGTGTAAAATGGCATTGACAATTGTGCCTTGCCAAGAATTGCACCTAATTTGGTTGCTTGGCTGGAGATAAAAATAGAGATATCCAAGGGAAACATTTACCAAGTACAAAGGATTCTAATCAAACCTGAGCTAAGGGGATGTTTGTCTAAGCTTATCTTTTGGGCTTAAGCTTATGTTTATAGCTTGAAAGTGAGAAGCTCATAGGGCCATGTCGAATGTTTGTATCAGCTAACTAAAGTAAGTCAATAACCTCAAATGTTTGCATTAGTTTATGATGCTAAAATGACCAAAAAAAAGACATGTATGTGCACTTGAAAGTACCTTTAAGGCTAATTATAAGGGTAAAATTTCTTTTGCTGTAACACCCTACAAGTAAGCCTGAGACCCCTCAGACAAGCCACAAAAGTGGGCATACAGAAACCCCACTTATGTTCGTGAGCTCAAGCTATAAGCTTATCCAAGAACTAAGATGGACTTATTTTATAAGCTCATAATAAACCCCCTTAAAAGCTAAAACAAACACCCCATAATTGAACAGTCCCTAAATTAAGTACAGATATACGTAATTCGGTATCTTTCAGAATTACTTTCCATCCTAACGGTAACAGGAAATGCAACTGAGTTGCAGAAACATAGGAACCCACATAATGCTTGTATTCAAAAGCATAGTTCCACAAACAATGCAGTTTGCAAACTAGAATAATTTAATCACAGACAAAAAGACCACAAATAAAAAGATCATGGTGAGTCTTGCTAGAAACTGAGGTGACAATCAGCTACGATAAGAAGTCCTAGGGACATTATATTCTGTAAGCACCATTACACTAGCAAATGACAGAATTTTGATATTTGTAGAAGAATCTATATATTTCACACAAAGTACTCCCAGTCCGAGACTCGAACAAAATTTTAATATAAAAAGGACTGCTTTTCAACCACAATTTACATGTTAGTTAGGAACCTGGAGGCAACAGCTAATTAGCTATGATAAGGAGTTCTAGGGACAGGCCAAACTGTAACAGATAGTTGCTTGATATATGGGTCCGTTAGTGTCTCTAAATGATTATCCAGGAGTAGGAATAGACTACGCTGACCCCCTAAGGATTAATTTATAATCAAGGATGTAAGCATATACAAATATAACAAACTACAGACTAAGAACCTTTAGATCAGATGACGTCGATATCATTTACATACATTGTTCTTGACAGAAAGTGAGAGCAAAAAGAACTGGATTACGAAAGTATGCTATACTTTAAGGTTAAAAAAGGTGCAAAATTTAAAGATACGTCATAGCTTAAAACAATCATCAGAAATGCAATTGATCATGGCCTAAGAAAAGTCATGATTCGGATTGAATAAAAGATAATCATTCAACTAAACTATTGCTTTCATGTATTCAGCAAGTCACCAAAAAACAAAAGTTTTTACAGCAAGTAATAAGTTAAGATAACCTTGATAAAGCGACCTGCTACAAAAATTTGCTCCATAAACTGTCTACATGTTGCAGACAGGATTGAGTCCAAAAATGAAACTTAGCTCCAACACTACTTCATTCCTATCTGCTATCACTTTCTAAACTTAACTGGTTGAACATATTTCTTTCCCTTGAAGCTTTTGCTTTTTCCACCTCTTTCTAACATAAGTTATGAACCCCTTAACCTTTTTGATGGAATTTCCATCTTCCACAGATTTTCCCTTAGCTTCTACTGTTGTCTGAAGTAGCTCCAAAGGCAGTGCTGCAGGATCAAGCTCCAAACAACCCTTCAAAACATTAACCGCTTCTTCACCTGCAAGCATATGAATGGGTACTTGATGAGACAATCGAAAGATCTCTTCTTTAGGAATCACCCAAGCTTCTTTGACATCAGAATGCTGATGAAACACAGATTTGAAACCAGCAACTTTGACCAACGGAGCAACCTTTACTCCTTTAACCTCGTTAAAATCTTCCACAACTACCACCATGCCGTAATCATGAATGAGTTCATCGGGAGTAAGCTCGTTCCAATCAGGAGACCAGTTTTTATAAACGGCCCAAACGTCACCTTTCCTCGGGTAAATTTGAATGACCCCCTTTTTACCTTTGGTCCACTGGATCTTATGTGAAAAAGAATTAAGAGATTTATTGATTTCATGTTTACCAGTTCTGAAATCACCACTGGTTTTGGGAAAACCAGATTTAACCCAATTGATCGGTCCTAATTCAGCATTGCCCTTGGCATCCAGCCAACTTATTTGCATCTTAAATGGTTTTTTTGATATGACACTATGAATCATCGCATAATACCGAGGCATCCCGTCATCTTCATCGTAAGCAGCCCAAATCTCGTTTGCACTAAATGAACTTTCAGTTCTATCCATGTCAAAATCATGAAAATCTGGATCGGGAACACTCATTAGTATTGCTTCTGTCTCCTTCACATCAGTGTCCATGTCATCTATGCACAACTTTTCCTTTGATGGCATTTTTACATCTTTAACTTTACTAACACTTGCAGTATTTTGTTCAGCAGGCTTTTTACCACTGTCAGCTATCTCATTTTCTTTCTTGCTACCATCATTCGTAATAACTTCATTCTTAATAACTTCATTCTTGAGAGCTGCTTTTTTGATAACTTCTTCCTTTGCAGCGTTTTCTTCATTCCATTCATCAAGTTTCTTATTAATTACATTTCTTGCTTTTGTCGTCAACATATTTCGAATTTCTGCTGGTGACAGTTCCCTGGTGCTATGATTAATCTTAGTTCTTGTAGATGCACTCGCCTTATCCCCTCCTAAATTTGCATTCGCATACGCAGTGGTTGCCGGTACTGTGAAAGACTGTTCAGCTGCACGTCGCTTTTTCACAGTTGCATCACCATTACCAGAACCTACTTTCACTTCATGCCGTCTTTTAAATTGCCCGCTATTATTCACAGTTGAAGTACTTACGGATGGACCCGATTTGACATTTACATGATTGTCATTGGCTTTGTTTAAGGATGGGCCCTGTTTGGCATTCACTTGATGCTTCGCATTTTGGTTCTGTGTTTGAGAAGGCCACGGAGTCGCAAGGTGGCGCATGGGTGGGGAACGCGACTCTCTAGCCCAAAAGGGTGCACTACAGTTCGGGCAAAGGATCTTCTGGTTGCGATGAGCATTCGCGTATTCAAAGTGCATTAAGCATTTTGTACACGAGGTCCAAAATGTTTTGGATTTTGATGGTCGAGGACCCATTTTAGTGGGCTGAGTAGTAGATGTTGAAGTCCTTGACTTCTGAGTTTCAGTGAAGACTTTCTGATAAACTGGTCTTATATTTCGTTTTTGGTCATACGCTTTTCGTTTGGTCTTATCAGACAGTAACGTCCATGCTTGAGTCACGATCTCATAGGCTCCATCAGCTCCAACCGACTTGTTTTTATCAGGGTGGAGAGAAAGAATCAACCTCTTGTAACTTTTCCTAATAGTCTCGTCATCTGTCGTGGGTACCACACCAAGGATACTGTACCAATCTAATTCACCACCAATCTTCTTCTCTGAAGCAATGTACACATCAATTACTATAAAGAGGTGTGAAAGACCTTCAAGCCCTGGAAATAGCCTCTCTGCTTTTTGTGCTAACTTTTTTGCTCCCATGTAATCTTTATCTATTAGCTTCCCCTCGCATAACTCTTTAGCCCGCAGAGCTTCATCTTTGTTACATTCCATATTAACAATTTTTCATATCAAACACCACAAGCTAGATGATCCTTCAAGCAAAGTGAAGGACCTACCTCTGACTGTGCGCCCTAATAAAAGATAAGATAAAAAAAATTACATATAACATAAGATGATGTGATAGAAAGCAAAAATGACAACGTGTGTATAGCGCACAAAGCACAAACATGATTGTTAACAGAAATGATTACAAACAGAGCTAGACATCCGGGCCGACATCCTAAGTATATGCCCCATTTTTGCCCTAAGGTAAAAACGATGACCAATGGAACTAGTGGTATATTAAATACCATTGATCATAAACATCCCAGGTAACATAAATATTTAATGCAATATGTTACCCGTTATACAGTTCCCATATGTCTGTAAAGTATCTGGACAGTGGTTTAATGGCGTCACCAGACCACGTCAAATTACATCAACCCTCACAAATGACATAAACAGCACACAATTCATATATTGGAATTAACCAACAAAGGAACTAATCAAACCACTCATAAATATTCATCAACAAATTGAAGGATCGTGCAAGCAATGTAAAGGCCTACCTTTGACCGTGCAATCCCCTAACACAAATGCAAAGATGCAAATAGCAATATGTATAACGTAACAAAGATGTTTTGGTCTAGACGGCAATTGAAAACGACACGAATGATTAAGTTGTATATACAAAACCAAACATCCTATTTGTATGTCCCAATTTAATGCCCCAAGTAGGAAAAACGCACAATTGATCAAGGATACTAGTGGAATATCAAATACATTGTAAGACGTCACACATACCATAAATTCATAAACCTGACACAAACTAATAACAAATCAATGCGACATTATCCGTTACACAGTTTGCATACATCTCGAAGAGTCTAACCAGTCACCTAACCACTAATAACCCCAACACGTCAATTATATTAGGCCAAACAAAACAAGTACCTGATTCGTTCATTTGACTGAACAATCAACCAAACCATAAGAACTAATGAAACCACTCATAAATACACAAATCTTTAATGTTCCCTGCCAAAGAATACTCTAACACAGAAAAAGAAATGTAAATGCAAAGTACATGCGAACACTTGTAAGGAACGCGATAAGTATATAATCAGTTACATAAGCATAGTCCCAAACACCCAATGTATACTAAACAACATCCTAAACGCATAGTAAAAACGCACAATTAACCAAGGGTACTAGTGGAATATCAAATACATTGTAATTGACGTCACACATACCATAAATTTTGAACCTTGACACAAACTAATACTAACAAATCAATGCGATACATTATCCGTTACATGGTTTGCATACATCTGTGAAGATCACCTAATCAGTAATAACCAAAACACGCCAATTACAATAACCCAAACATAACAAGTCCCAAACACACAATGTATATTAACCAACAACATCCTAAACGCGTGGTAAAAACACACAATTGACCATTATACAGTTTCCATATGTCTGGGAAGTTGTTTAACACCATACCCAGAACATGTCACTTACATTAACCCTAACAGAAAAACAAGTCCCTAATTACTTTGACGGAAAACGACAAGTATATAATCAGTTATATAAGCAGCCCCAAACACCCAATGTATACTAGCCAACAACATCCTAAACGCGTAGTAAAAACTGCACAATCGACCATTATACAGTTTCCATTGATTTCTAAAAGCCATAACACCTTAATGCAATCTAATCTGTTACCCGCTATACAAGTGCCTAATTAATTTGACGGAACAATGAGGCAACAACAAGAATACCCAAATCCTAAATTTGTCACAAATAAGTAAAAAAACAACAATACAAAAAGCAACTACAGGGCGCATATCACATAACACTAGATTAATCCATTATTTTACATAACACTACATTAATCCATCTGTGAAGAGTCTAAGCAGTCACCTAACCAGTAATAACCAAAACACGTCAATTACAATAACCCAAACATAACAAGTCCCAAACACACAATGTATACTAACCAACAACATCCTAAACGCGTAGTAAAAACACACAATTGACCATTATACAGTTACCCGTTATACAAGACTGCCTAATTAATTAGACAGAACAATGAGGCAACAACAAGAATATCCAAATCCTAAATTTATCACAAATAAGTAAAAACGCACAATGTATACTAACCAATAACATCCTAAACGCGTAGTAAAAACACACAATGTATACTAACCAATAACATCCTAAACGCGTAGTAAAAACGCACAATGTATACTAACCAACAACATCCTAAACGCGTAGTAAAAATGCACAATTGACCATTATACAGTTAACAGTTCTCTCCTAATAAATTTGACGGAACAATGAGGCAACAACAAGAATACCCCCAAATCCTAAATTTGTCACAAATAAGTAAAAAAAACAACAATACGAAAAGCAACTAAGGGGGCGCATATCGCATAAACACTAGATTAATCCATTATTTCACACAAATCATGTTAAAAAGACTAAAATTTATGTTTTCTTAAACCCTAAAAAACACAAAAAAAAAAACAATAGATTAAATTAAATTAAAAAAAAACAATAAATTAAAGAAAATATAAAAACGTATAAAAAAATTAAAGTGAATCGAAAGAAATACCTAAAATGGTGAGATTGGTGATTTAACGAAACATGCAACTGATAATTAAATAAATAATCCTTCTTCAAGATACGATTTTTATGGTGTCAAAGATTTTTATAAAATTTTATGTTGTTAACAACAAGAACAGGAATGTTGTATATGTTTTGTACTTTTTTATGTTTTTTGGGCTTTTGAATCGGGCTTATTATGATGGCTTATGGTTATGTTATATAAGCTGTTTATGTAACTATTTTAAGGTATGTTTGGTAGGGGATGGGATGATTGTTTGAAAAAATAAGTTATTTAAAAGTTAAAACCATCAGCTTTGTGTTTTGTTTCTCAAGTGTTTCTTGGGCTTTTAAATCGAGCTTATGATTGCTTGTGGGTCTGTTTATATAAGCTCCTTATATAATACTAAGGGTCCGTTTGGTTTGAAGTGGGGTTTTACTTTAGGTGTGGGTTTATAAAGTTGATGGTTTAGGATTGAGAAAAATAAGAGTTTTTTTTGTAGGTTTTAGAGAGAGAAAATAAATTTATTTAATAAATTTTATAATATATAAAGTTAAAGTTATTTAATAAGATATTATAATACAAACAAATATATAAGTTAAAGTTATAGCTGATACATGTTTATATAATAAAATATAATATTTGATATGTTACTGCACTCAAACCCCACACAAATTCCACCTTCTTAGGTGGTATTTAATTTTTGGCTTCAGTCCCCTTTTTCAGCCTAAACAGATACAACCAAACAAAAGAATTTGAGTGTCCATGAGCCCAAACCCATTAAAAGTAGTATACTAAACTGGCCCTAACTATTTGTTATGTTTGGTATTAGAAAAGAGATTATGTAGGGCTGAGCATAACCGATGGAACCGATAAAACCGACCGAACCGATCATGATACCGAGTCAATCGGGTCGGTTATCGGTTGGAAAAAGGTTTATTTTCGGTATTCGGGTCGGGTCGGTAAAAAAGCGAGTTGACCCGATATAGCCCGACTAATATGATATTATCTAAGGTTGCAAAAATCGTTAATCGCTAGTCGGTCGGTCGACCACCATGTAACTTGTAATCGTTCTAGGCGGGATTAATCAGTGATTAATCGAATTGGTATTTTCAGCAAATTTTTGGTATTTTCGACAAGCTTTGGATATTTCTAATGAGTTTTAGGTATACTCGATGATATTATTCTTAATTTATAACTTATCATGCATATAAATAGTTACTATAAGTGATAAACATAAGTTTACAGTTAGTTTTCGGTATTTTTGGCCAAATTTGCAGGTTTTCGGCAAGTTTGACCTCCCTTTACCGTCGTTGACCATACTTGACCGCCATTAGTCGCCTTTTTATTAATCGGAAAAGTTAAGAGTCTTGTAGCTATTAACCGGCGATTAATCACCCTTGTAGACCTTGTTTTGCAACATTGATATTATCTCTTATTTCACCAGCCGCTTATCATTTACTTTCTTTCTCATCTCTCTCACAGAAAAAAACCCAACCGCATATCAAAGGGAAATGGTACTAGAGAGTCTCTGTATCAAGAAAAAAACGCAACCGCATATCATTTACTTCGTATCTCATCTCTATATGAAATTCATCTTCATTGGATGAACAAAACACTCAGCAAAACAACAATTGATAAAATAGCATCCGATAAGCCACCTACTCGTAACCGAATTAAGAAGAAATTTACGATCTTAATTAGTTAAACAAGTTGCTAGTTTGCTACTGTTATTAACAGTCTGGCTAGGGGTGTTTGGATTTGCAGTTTCTAATTTTTGGTTAAGGGGTGTTTGGATTTGTAGTCATACATTTAGGAGCTTTTTCGGTTTCGGTATGAACCGATTATAAACCCGACAAAACTCGAGTCTAACCGAGCCGAACCGAGTTGTTTCGGTTTCGGTACACCATTTTTCCTTGTTTCGATTTTGGGATTACCAGGGTCGGGTCGGTTTTGACCCGATGCTCAGGTCTAATGATGATTATAGTTTTTGAAGTATTGAATAAAATCATTTTTGCTGAGCATACAAAGTTACACTGTACTAAGAATTCATAATTTTTAAATAAGAAGTTGAAGTATTGAATAAAATAATTAATTATACTAAGAATTCATAATTTTTAAATAAGAAGTTGAAGTATTGAATAAAATAATTTTTGTTGAGCATATAAAGTTCTCTAATAAGTCTTTTGTAAAGCTTTTGCCACGATGAGTCGTCATCCAAATGACTTATTTAAATAGTGAATAATATTTTAAAAACCATGCATGGAAGATGCATACTTGCTAAGCATTTCCATAACCACCATGATAACAGTTTTGCCATTAGACATCAGCAAAGCATCATCGAAATCCATAGAGATGTCACTTTTTTAGGAATGGGTAATGGCTGCAAAAGTCTTGGTCTAGTAGCCAAATCAGTTTTTTTCCGATGACAAGCATCGTACTGTCCCACAATTTGCTTTACAGTCCTCCTTAGTCATTTCTAATAGACACAATCTGGCAATATTTTTGTGGTAGCCACTATACCAGAATGGCCTCGTTTTTGTAGAGTTATGAAAATGGTTAACTATCTTAGCCCTGAGCACTACATCAATTCCCACCATTAGTCTCTCATTCCTTCTTAATTGGCCTACACACCATGAATACTTTAAGGAAGTGGAAGTACCATCTTGCAAAGACTTGACTAAAGCTTGTAAATGAGTATCATATTCACAATTCCTCTAAACTTCTTCCACCAACTCAAAGAAAATGAAAGTCACCACCATGGTTGACAATTCACGACCATGTAGAGTCCTGGATAATACATCAATAGCTTGGTTCTTTTTTCCTTTTTTATATACAATATTATAGTCAAATCTAAGTAGTTTTGGTAACCACTTAGACTGAAATGGAGTAGTTATCCTTTGGTCCAAAAAATAATTAAGACTAAAGTGATCAGTCTTAATTTGGAAGTGTCAATCCAAAAGGTAACCCTTTCATCTGTCCAAAAATATGATCACAATTAGCAATTCCTTTTCATAAGCTTAAAGGGAGTGGTGATTTATGGCTAATGCCTTGGTAAGGTAAGCCACATGATGTCCACCTTGTTGCAAAACTACTTCAATACCCACCCCTAAAGCATCATTAGTCTCCACCACTAAAAGTTCTTCAAAATCGGGTAGCTTAAGCACATGAGCCTTAGTCATTGAAACTTTCAATGTCTTGAAAGCTTTAGTAGCTTGTTTAGTCCAGTTAATCGTTGGGTTATAGCTGCACAAATCTTTATGAACCTTCTATAGTGAAAGTTAGACCAATGAATCTTCTTAAGTGCTTGAGATTCACAGCTATTGGCCATTTCATCATATCATCTATCTTATAAGGATCTTTGGCTACACCATGAGATGAAATCACATGGCCCAAATACTCAACTTGTGTTGTTCCAAACTCGCACTTATTCATTTTGGCATAAAGACTGTTGGACCTCATGACTTCCAAAATGGACCTCAAATGAGCTAAGATCATATACACTATCACTATATATCAAAATATCATCAAAGAACACCAAAGAAGTTTCCCTCAAGAAGGCCTTGAAGACTTGGTTCATCAATGACTGAAAAGTTGAGGGTGCATTTTTTGAGTTGGCATTACTCGAAACTCATAGTGGCCCTCATGAGTTTTGAATGTTGTTTTAGGAACATCTTTCTCATCCATCGTGATTTGATAATATCTTGATCTAAGGTTCAGCTTGGAAAATACCTTTGATCCATGGAGTTCATAAATCAATTCTTCCACCAATGGAAAGAGGAACTTGTCTTTTATAGTCAACTTGGTTCATCAATGATTAAAAAGTTGAGGTTGCATTCGTGAGGCCAAATGGCATTACCAGAAACTCATAGTACCCTTTATGAGTTCTGGATGTTGTTTTAGGAACATCTTTCTCATCCATCCTAATATGATGATATTATAGTATAAGGTTTAGCTTAGAAAACACCTTTGATCCATGGAGTTCATCAATCAGTTCTTCCACCAGTGGAATAGGTAACTTGTCTTTTATAGTCAACCTATTCAACTATCTGTAATCAATGCACATCATCCAAGTTCTATCCTTTTTCTATACTATTACTATAGGAGAGGCGAAAGTTTGTTACTTGGCTTAATCACTTTATAATCAAGCAATTCCTGCATAATTGACTCAATAGCATCCTTATGGGTAGGATGATGCCTATAGGGTTGCACCATGCTTTAATGGGATTCTATGATCATGTTCTCTTTGTGTTGGTAGGGTAGCTGGTAACTTTAAACGGATCAGCAGATTCTTCCAATAGGCTTTCCATAGCTGACTATTTTGTTAACCCAAACAGTGGCTTATCAATTATAGTGAATGTTATAATAGAAGATACTAGCACACATAAGCTCACGAAAGACACACTTGCAGCCTGCTTAGTTATTTGCTTAGATAACTGCTTTCCAGTGTACCACTTTTAAAGTTGACTTGTTTGTCCCTCTTAATTCCATATGCCTTCCTTCATATGCAAACTTCATCTTCAAGGAAGTAAAATCTACATAATATCACCCCGGTATTTCCAACCACTAGAATCCTAATACCATGTCACATCCCCCTAAGGGCAACAACATGATATCAAAAATGAAATTCTCCATAATGATCACCCAAGAAAAATGCTTACACATGTTCCTAATAGAAAACTTGTTTCCATTAGTAACAGGAAACTTCCATTAGACTAATATCAACAATCCTACACCCCAATGTTTTGGCCAAGAATACATCCAAAAAATTGTGTGTGCTTCCTGAATGTGGATTTTTTGTTTCCCAAAGTGATGGGGAACAAGAATAAATTGGTTGATATCTTTTATTTAGTTTTCTTATTTTGTGATATCTTTTATTTAATTTTCCTATTTTGTGTTTTTTGGAAGAATATTGTTTTCTTTTTTCCCAAGTTTAGTTTTCCTATAAAATTAGGAATTTGTTCATTGTATTGGATATTGAGTTATTAATAAAAAAAATGTTTTCTGTTAATTGACATAAACCAAAATTAGGGTTTATTGTTTGATTTTCAACCTAATAATCGGTATTCGTTGAATCAACGATTGTTGGAAGAAATTGTTTCTAGCATTCATTGGAATCAATAGATCCAATTTATCTATCTTTGATTGTTTCTGGTATTCCCTGGGAATCAACAGATTCAATTGGTCATTATCCTTGTTTCAAACTACATCAGTTGGTATCAAGAGCCGAATTTCCTGATTAAGATGTCATCAAGGAGAAGTAGGAATCTTCAGGGTGTGTATGAACAAGAATGGAGCAGCGTGTTATGGCAAGATTGGAGGAGAGATTGGATCAGTTAATTAATCAATTGACTGGCCGGATGGATCACTTGATGAACAAGTGTGGCGATCGTAACGGTTGGGGTGCCGAAGATGAAGAGCCAGAAAACCCATTTGTTGATCCCGATGACGATGATGATGATGTCGTTTGTGGTGATCATGAAGCAGCCCCGGTTTATGATGAAGAACCCGAGGAAGAGGAGTATCCTTTTGTTGACATTTATCAGAATTGTCAAGAAGAAGAAAATGATGTGCCATCTTCAGATGTTATGTTGGGTGTCGAAGAAGAATCAATGGCAGTTTATGATACTGATCTTGAAGATGTCATTGCGTAGAAAGAAGGATTTTTTGGGGAAGGAAGATTTGTTGGTGAAGAAGACAACATCGAGTACGTTGTAGTTGTGGCTAATGATCTTTGTTCTTCCATTATCCAAACTACATTAAGTGTTGATTATTCAAAAACCACAGTTTCAAACCTTCATGAGTTAATTTTGTTGCAAGAAGGTAAATGGGTGGATGTTAGTATCATGACTGGAAAAAATATATATCAAAAAGCCGCACCTATGGTCGGTAAGTTTGGTTTTAAGACGATCAAGGTTCGAGGTCGATTCGTTATAAATAAAGGGAATTTGATGCAAGGGATACAAATTTGGATTCTACGAGTACAAGGGAAGAGTGAGACAAACTCGAGGACGAGTTTTTCTGAAGTGAGGGAGAATGATGGGGAACAAGAATAAACTGGTTGATATCTTTTATTTAGTTTTCTAATTTTGTGATATCTTTTATTTAATTTTCTTATTTTGTGTTTTTTGGAAGAATATTGTTTTCTTTTTTCCCAAGTTTAGTTTTCCTATAAAATTAGGAATTTGTTCATTGTATTAGATATTGAGTTATTAATAAAAAAAAGTTTTCTGTTAATTGACATAAACCAAAATTAGGGTTTATTGTTTGATTTTCAACCTAATAATCGGTATTCGTTGAATCAACGATTGTTGGAAGAAATTGTGTCTAGCATTTATTGGAATCAATAGATCCAATTTATCTATCTTTGATTGTTTATGGTTTTCCCTGTGAATCAACAGATTCAATTGGTCATTATCCTTGTTTCAAACTACATCACAAAGTGACCAATTACTCTCATGGTTTTGAATCCAGTTATTCCAGTTAAAGCGTTAAGGGATTCTTGGGGTACCTTAGTGTCAAGTTTGACCTCTAGTATTATAAATTCTTCATCAGCTCCCTCAATCAAACCCTTCTCCTTTTGAAGATCAGGATAAATTATTGTCCTTGTGCATACTATATCAATGTTCTAAAACCCGGGGTTTCAAATCAACCCGGTCGAGTCACCGGGTCCGGGTCAATCCGGGTTAACCAAGTTTTCTAATAAAAAATTATTATTTTTTATATTTTTAATAATTAACAAAATTTATATATAAAAACCATAAAAATTCCCGTATATTAAAGATATAAATTTTTTACCAACCAATATAATATGTAAAAATAAAATTCCATCGCAAAAACATAAAATTTATATAATTTTTTTGAAAAAAAACGAATAAATCAAAACCCGGTCGGGTCTCAAAAATCGGGTTGACCCGGGTCACCCCAAACCCGTCGGGTCGAGCCGGGTTTCAAAAATGTAAAACCCGGGTCAGTATGACCCGTTTTTTGGCCGGAACTGGGTCAACCGGTTGACCCGGGTTTCAAAACATTGCTTTTGATCATAGTGGAAACACAACCCCTTAGCCCTATTTTCATCAAAATTCTTTTCTAACAAGTACTTCCTTATAGGAACTGATGGTGTGGACTTGTTTGCATTCATTGCTAAAGGAGTGTATTGTCTCCTTTGTGGTACAAATTGTGCCTTATTAAAACATCTACCAGCTTTTAGAGTGTAAAATAAGGATTTGTTTGTATTTTGTGCAACTATAGTAGCTTCTTGTAGCTTACACAGACCAACAATATCATATAGGGACTTAGGTTTGAACATTCTCACATGCAAAGATATGGATTGAACCATTCCTCCCAGAATCAAAATGATAGCATGAACTTCAGCCAATTCTACCTTATTCAATAAGAACTTCAATTTCTCTTGATCCTTTTGAACAACATAATCATATTTTAAGTTCTTAAGCTCGGATAAAGATCTTCAAATTTAGTGTCAAATCTATCAAGCAATGTCTGTTTATAATCTTCCAAAACCACCATGTCACTATTAAGCTTCTCAAACTGTTGATGCCACCCCAAAGCTTTGTCATAAAAGTGTATGGAGGCTAACTTAACTTTATCAAAATCATCGATATGCTCAATACTGATGAAGAGCTGTTGACACATGTACAACCAACTTCTAATATCAATGCCACTGAATTTGGGAAGTTTGGTGATCTTTCCAAATTGAAATTGTTTGTTCCCACCACCATTACTAGTACCTTCCCTACTTTTGAGCCTATCCATATCTTGCCTGAAGTAGTCTTGTTAAAGCAATACATTTTGTGGGTTGTTTGGATACCAGCCATTGAAGATTCCATAAGCTCTCTTAAGAAGGCCTTAGTCTGATCATCCAACCCTTCTATTGTTAGCTTGATTGCCATTTACATGATTAATACTATTTGTATCCACAATTTTCTAGAGTTTGTTATGTTGTTAGACAATTAGACTATTTTAACAACTTTAGTGCCACATGTACTCTTTGTAACAACTTTTGTGCCTCAATTAATCACTCTCTACCCTTTCTTCGAATGATTCAACTTAAGAGTTAATTTGTACTTGGCCAAATCCAATAAAACCCAACTGATCATCGATTTGAACACGAAATCTAACCAACTGTGTTGTGCACGTGATTGCAAAGGATATCAGATAATTGATCATTTTTCAGACGAAATAGTACACTTTAGTGATGGATTGTCAGTGTAACAACCTCACTAAGATCTAGGTTATTAGTGTAACAACCTAACTTGTGAAAATGTGTTGTAGTGTAACAAACTCACTAGAACGTAACCGAATTTTGTTACACTTGAAGCAACTACCTTCTATAACAATGTACTATTTTCAAAAATGTATATTATTGTTATGATATACATTTAAGAACCATTTTCATGAAGAAAATTTTGCTTTATTTCATGTTATCAACTATGTAAAGTGAATTACATAGGAAACTATATGGGCACACACAACCACTACTGTCAACTATATCAACATTGTTTTCTATATCAAGTCTATGTTCTAAAATCAATGTTTTATCATATGTTAATTATTTAACATACTCATTATAATGTTTATTATGAAATAAACATATTACATAAACTATTACCTCAAAACCCTAATTTCATGAAATTTCATTATCCAAAATACATGTACAAGCTTTCAAAGCATGTGTACAAAATGAAATAGCATATATTTTCCCTCAAAAAATATAAAACAACTCCTTAGAGCTTAATGTATAACCCTTTGATGCATACTATTCAAAATCACAATTTCCCACCAAAATCAGGTATCACCATCGAAACCAAGAGTACATGTTCACATAGCACAACATTTAAGTTATATTTCCATCCTAAATCATAGTAAAACCCTTCTTAAGCCAATGTATAAATCATTTATGCACAAATATTCAAATTATCCATTTTCCCTCCAACACCATTTCAAACTTGTACAAAATTTTAAACCAACTTTACAAACCCCTAAGCACAGTTTGTGATTACTAAGTTCACCCTGTATTAACATTGTTAGTATAATAACCGGTCGGGACAAGTAGAGTTATACCGTTAGTTCTTACCGGTGTGAGAGTAAGTATTCATATCGTCTAAGATATATGTGTGTGTAAAGATGAGTGAGAAAATCGTAACTCGTTTGGAGTGCAAGTGAGTATTTTTATAGGAGAAAGTACTAGGCCTTTCCCCGTTTCTTGGATAGTACTTGGGAGTGGGCCGTTGTGGTCCAAAGGCCCATTTGTCTATTTATTATCTAATCGTGACCTGTGGATTGATTCTTTGGGAGTTCGTCCGCAGGGTTCTCGGACGTGCTTCGCTGGGAGCGCGCGTTCGGTCTAATGTTGCGGCTCCGCTCATTGAGATCGGACCCGGATAAAGATTCTGCCACCCTGATAGGATTTTCACATACTTGGGTCTAGGCCCAAGGTTTGGTGTATGGTTTTAGGCTCAATGGGCCGTATCCATGCTATACGCCATCAAGTCCCCCTAGTCTAGTAGTTCTTGCGGGTTACGAATGGGCTGCTGGACTTTTGTAAATGCCGCCTTCTTTTGCGAGGTCAGTGACTGTCTTCTTTATTTACTTTTAGAGATGGATGGGGCCCTTACTTTTCCCTTATTTTGTAGTTTTGGGTTTGCTAGAGCGGACTCTGCTTGTTCGCCTCTTGCTTCCGCGTCCACGGTCTCTAGGTCAGCGTTATTTGCTTTTTTGTGTTTCAGGTGCTTATCCCTTTTACCTGGGGCTTTGTGTCCACGGTTATTTTTACTTCAAGATAATGTTGCATGCTACAGTTAGTCACTACATGCCATTTAATGTTTGAAATGACGATTGTCAGTCAAGTTGGTCTATGTGGCTCATGATGACCTTTGGTTGCACTGATCTTGGTTGTTCGTTTTTGTAAGTGTATTCCGCGTGTGTGTATCTTGTGCGTTGTGTCGATTTATGTAAAGTTATTATCTCCCTACCATTAATTTTTACTACTTCCTTTCTTGTTTCTTCTTGAGAGAGATTATATCATTTATGACTTTTTTTCTTTGGGGAATCCTTATTTCTTCTCTCGTTTGACTTGTTGTTTGTGAAGGTGTTAATAGATACAAGTAAATCGGTGCTCACTCAGCGTCATTTAGATGATTTTTGCAAGAAGTATCACATTATCATGTATTCATCCTACTTTAGCTGGCCTAGGTTGCAGTGTCCGTGATGCTCCTCCTGGGCGGGTTGCTATTAATACCAAGTTCTTTGACTTTGCTTCTTATCGAATCCCTTTTTTTGTTTCTTCTTTGATGGTTTGAGGCACTTTCGTTTTCACCTTTCTCAACTGATCCTTTGGTTGCTCTTAAGGTCTCTCAGTTTGAGATTTCATGTCGTGTGTTGAATATTACCCTTACTGTTGGCTTTTTCCGTGTGTTTTACACGTATACGATTAAGAGCGGGTGGATGTCATTTTATTGACGTTCTTTTCACCTTGTGCTTATTGAGAATATACGTCCTCACGCTGATTGGTCAGATCATTTTTCTTCGTTGACTCTTCAGTTGTCCAATTTCCTATGTCTTGGTCTGATTTGGGTTTAGCAAAGGATCATGTGCCTCTTATTTATTATGATTATAGGATGGAGGAGGTGGAGTGTCTATTACAGCATCGTGTTGCACCTGTTCCCAAGCACTCTGAGGCGTTCTTGTGTTTTGTTGGTGTTAGTCGGTGCCATTCTCTTAGGATGGATTTTTATCCTGTTTTTGTTTATTCTTATGGTAAAGGTATTTAAGTGCACTACGTTGCTGCATGCCAGTATCTTCATGTGTTTTATTCCTTTTCTCTTGTTTGTAGATATTTATCTCTTTGCTGTTATGACATATTCGAATCCTCAAAAAGTAAGTTTTCGTGCCAAGCATTTGGATGTTGGTTAGATGCCCCTTCTTGAATGTACCTGTGGTATAATTACACCTTTAGAAGGTTGTGTTGATCCACTAGATGTGGTATCGGGTTTGGATGTTGGCCTGTTGCCTCCTATCAGGAAGTCCGTGAGGACGTTGTTGGTGTTGGAGTGGACGTTGGTCCGCTTGCTATTGATTCTGTTGGTGAGATCGGCAGTGGTGCATGGGTTTTTTGCTGACATTTGTCGTTTTTCTTGCCTAGGTGTAATGCTTGCTTCTTCCGCTGATTTTTCATGTGCTCCCTTTTTCTCGATGATGG
This sequence comes from Glebionis coronaria, assembly GCA_025667525.1. Classification (NCBI taxonomy): domain Eukaryota; kingdom Viridiplantae; phylum Streptophyta; class Magnoliopsida; order Asterales; family Asteraceae; genus Glebionis; species Glebionis coronaria. Next base: position 593,134 of record JANFOE010000366.1, on the reverse strand, counting down.
CCCATTCGATGATTTGTGCCTACTGGATCATGACTTTGGGTTTGATTTGGGTTGGCCTATGCGTATGGTTCCCCCGTCTTTGCCTGATCAGTTTGTTGATCCATTTTCTTATTATGTACCAAATTTTAAGTCCTTTTGTTTAGGAGGCCCGTAGGCTAATCCGCTCGGTGTGGTAGAGGCGTCTGCGCCTTGGATTTAGAAGGAGCCAATGTTCTTCCTGAAGATGATGTCTTGAGTCTTCTTTGGTGATTTTGGTGTTTCTTATTCGGATGATTTAGGGGTTTTTGGCTTTGTGACCAGCCACCCGCTTGTGTTGCTCCTTCATCTTCTTCTACCGTGCCCTTTGTTCTTGGCTACTCTGCTGGTGCTTTTGGTGACGTTGGTTATTTCCCCTTTGGGGGTTATTTTTAGCAACAAAGGGAAAGAACGCTTTTCTTCTAGTAGCTTCTGCTCCAAGAGGGTCTTTTTTGTTGTTCATATTGGCCCTGTACATTTGGGATTAGCTTTTGACTATGTGTGCTTTTTACTTTAGTTTACTAGGAGGCCTGTCTTAGGCTTTATGTTTGCGCACTGCTTAGTGGGTGCGGCTTGTATATTCCTTACTTGTTTTTGACCAAGTGTATTTCTTACGTGACCTTGTCATATGGAACTTGATAACTCTTATTATACTCACTACTTAGTGGGTGCGGCTTATGTGTTTGTAGAGGATTTTGGCCACCTTTCTTTTTGCACACCGCCTAACGGGTGTGGCTTTGTTCATATGCTATCTTTGTAATGTCCATGTTTCCATTGATAGTCTTATTTTTGTAGGGGAAGCCCCTAGTACTGGGCCTGCAACGCCTCTTATGTACTCTTTTGGGAGCTCTGCTTGGAGTCCTCAATTCTTTTTTATCGTAAAGATATTCTTTTTGTGGGGGTAGCCCCCTAACACTGGGCTTGCAATGCCTCTTATGTGCTTCTTTAAGTTTGTTCGCTTGGACTACTCAATTATTATTTTTTTAATTTTATGTGCACGTGTCTTACTACTTTATGATTTAGACAAGTAATTAATAGATAATGGTTGTCTAAAAAGGTAAAAGATGTGGAAGTAGCTAAGCTCCGCATATTTTATTTAAAACTTTAATGCATAAAAAAGTTGGTTACCTAATAACAATTTTTCGAAGGAAAAGATTGCCTCTTGTCAGCGGTCGAGAGCTCGTCCGTGACTTACATGCAAGGTCTTGCACTTACTAGTGAGATTTGAAAGAGGGTATGTGTTGGGAATAAAATGAGCTAAGTCACTGAGACGCTGACAAGAGGAAATTGGACGATGACAAGAGTAAACGAGGCGCCGACAGAATGAGCACTGACAAGAAATATTCAAGCGCTGACTAGAAGATGTTCAACCACTGATAGGAATACTTAGTCTACACTTTTTATATTTGAAGTAAAGATATGATCAATATTGTATTTTCTATAGTTGTCTCTTCCTCTATTGGTTCTTTTGCTAAACCTCAGGTTTCTGGATTTGTTGTTAAGACTAATAATTGGTCTAATAATAAAAATAATAAGAGGTTTGAAGTTATCTTTACCTAGAATAGTTGATAGGTAGACCTTTGTACACGACTCCTTATGTTATAAAAGGACGTCGTAGGGTTCATAGAGATATATCAGTTTTAATAAGTTTTTACAAGGTTTTACAACTTTCATTGTACTCAAGTTTTATTATCAATCAAGAGTGAAAGTTTGATTTACTTTGTTTGTTTGTTCTTTGTTCTAAGTGTTAATTCCGCATAACACTTAGGTTGTTAAATACACAAAGTTTCTCTAAGTGTTAATCCTGATTCAATCTCTTTTAACACAAAGCTAATCGATCTAAGTTTGGGATCAACAAGTGGTATCAAAGCGTGTTGAGGAACCTTGATCTAAAAGAACAGTAAACCCTAAATCACCAGAAACCCTAATTCAAACTAGATGTCTACCACAGAAACTTCATCCTCATCAAATCACAACCTTCCCTATGCTCGACCCTGACAACTTTGAACAATGGAAGTTCAATTTTGAATAATATCTTCAAGTTCATGACCATACTCTTTGGGAAGTTATTGAATATGGCAATCAATTTGATAAAGCAGCTAGGATTGTTGCTGCCATTACAGCAAGAACTACAGCTGGATCAACTGGTGCAGATCTTGATGAAAGACCTGAAGATGGAAGAGCTATCTCAATTGCTGATATAGCCTTGTGAAGGAATGATATGAAAACCTTGAACATTCTTAAACTCTCCTTGGGTCCAAAGAATCGACACAAATACAGAAGCTTTGATTATGCTAAAAATCTTTGGGCATCTCTTCAATTTACCTATGGTGGTAATGAATATACAATAAAAGAAAGGAAGAAGCAACTTTTGAGTGAATATGCTGTGTTTAAGGCTCATCCCAATGAGAAGCTAAGTAAGGTAAGAAGTCGGCTTCTAGACATCACTAGCAAGTTGTATTTTATGGGAACAGAACATGATGATGCTGATATCCTTGCTACATTCCATAGAGGTCTTGGTGATGCATGTAAAATTGAAGCTAGATCAATCCTTGACACCAATGCCCATAAGAGTGCTTCCTTTGATGATATCTATAATAAGCTAAAGATTTTGGAGAGTTAGACTTTACTTGAACATAGAAGCAAGTCAATATCTGGGAACATGGCTTTCATCTCACATAGTGAATCTCAAACCATTAACAAAGACTCATATGTCAATGGATTGAATATACATCCTGTTACTGGATCAACCTTTGTCAGTGGTGGATCAACCTTTGTCAGTGGCTCAAATTTTGACGCTGACACATACAATGTTGGTTCACCAAGCCTTAAATCTGCTGGTATTGATTTGGACACAATATGTGCCTACATTGCTGTATTACCCAATGGTTCCTTAGTTACCTATAAGGACCTTGAGCAAATCAGTGATGCTGACTTGGAAAAGATGGATATCAAGTGGAATATGTCACTTGCAAGCATAAGGGCTAACAGATGGAACAAGAGGTATGGAAGAAAGATGGCCTTTAATGCTAAAGACATAGCTGGATTTGACAAATCTAAGGTTGAGTGTTATAACTACCATAGGTTGGGACACTTCATGAGGGAGTGCAGATCTCCAAGAAGGTCTGATGCTAGAAAGAATTCAAGCCAAATCATCAAGGTTGAAGATGCCAAGCCAAAGGCTATGGTCGCCATGTAGATGGTGTTGGATGGGACTGGAGCTTTATGGGAAAGGATGTGGTATAAAATCAAGCTTTGATTGCTGAAAAGGAAGAAGAAGAGCATGTTTACTTTGCTCTCATGGCCAACTCCTCATCTTCATCAGATAATGAGGTATATGATGATGCTTTTTGTAGTAAAGGGTGCAGGTTAAACATTGAAAAACTTAACAAAGAAAATTTAAAGTTAAAATCAGATGTTATAAACGTAAGCACTAGACTTGCAAACTATCAAATGGCACTTGTGCAATCTGAAGGCACGATAGAGGATTATAAGAAAATGGAATTTGACCTAAAAGATCAACTTAACGTTTTAACTAGAGATCTGAATGTCAGTAATGAAGCTAAAGAGTCTTTAATGAAATGTAGGGCTGACTTGCAACTTCAGTTAAGTGAAGCCATTAAAGATAAAGAAAAGGTAGGGCTTAAAATTGAAAATTTTGATAAAGCTAGTCAAGCCCTAGAAAAGTGTGTCAGTGAACAAAGAGACCCTAGGGAAAAGTCTGGGATTGGGATGAATGAGCATGTTGCTGTTCCACCACCTGCTGGGAACTTATATGGTGTCTAGAGAAAGGATCTCTCTTGGATTGGTATTCTAGAACTCTAAGAAGAGGAATTTATTCCTCCACCTAGAGTGCTTTCCCCAGTTGAGGAATGTCAACAAAAGATGACTGATCTTGAACAATGGAAAGCAGCCAACCCTTGTCTTTTTGTTAAAGGTGGAATGCTCAGTGAGAGTCCATTTGTACCTACACCCATTACTGTGACCAACCCCACTACTGGAAAAACCATTGACCTTGGCTCACCAATTAAGAGAAAACCTAGTGTTAAATATGCTGAAATGTATAGAAAACCTAGGTCACCCCAAAGCCAAGCTAGTGTTAATAGGACAGGGTTCTTTCAATCTAGACCTAAGGTTATGTCTAGAAAGGCTTATTTCACATATGGAAGTTTTTCTCATTTGGCCTATAAGTGTGTCAGTGGCTCTAAATCTACCATTGACAATAGGTCAACCATGGTCAAACCCAGACCTTTTGTCCAAACAAGTCCACAGGCCATTAGACCAGCTCCCTTCTTTTCTAAAGGGACTATCACTCATGGACAAAGACCCTTTCAAAAGACCAATACTTAGTCTAACAGACAATGGGTTCCTGTAGCAAACTCTAATTTGGACGCTGACAGGAACAAATTCAGCGCTGATAGGAACAAATTCAACGCTGACAACTCCAAGTTTGGTATGAAAATGCCACAAATAGCTGCTGTTAGATCTTGTGTTAGACCAAGTAACAATATGTATTTACAGGGTCTAAAGCTTCATCTAGTTTGACATGGAGACCTAAACAAGACCAAAACCTTAATTATGATGGAATTTCTATGACCTGCAACAGATTTAATTATCTTTCAAAGGTTATTACTAACCAATTGGGGTAAATTAGGTGTTCAGGCCACAAAGGGATGAACAAGGGGTTGTTACAAGGAATAAGTCAGTTCTTGTTGAACAACCACATGAATCCAAGTCTGCACAGGCTTGGGTTCACCAAAGAAAACTAATTTGTTTTCTTTATGTGCAGGGCATTCAAAAGTAGGTCAATGATCATGGATATTGGGACATTGGATGCTCTAGGCACATGACGGGGAAGGAAGATTATTTGACAGATTTTATCCCCATTAAAGATGGTGACAAAGTGTACTTTGGAGGAGGATATGGTAACATATCTGGCAAAGGCACTTTTATCACCAACAATTTGCGTTTTGAAAACGTTTTTCTGGTAAAGGAACTTGATTATAACTTGTTGAGTGTGTCACAAGTTTGTGACAACAAAAATAAAGTTCTTTTTACTGATACTGAATGCTTGGTGTGAGTAAGGATTTTAAGATTCCTTATGAGAAGTTTATTGAATATAGAACACTTAGGCATAAGGACATTTATAATGTTAATCTAAAAGGAATTAAGATTAACAAAAATCTGTCATGTCTTTATGCTAAAGCATCAGTTGATGAAAGTAATTTATGGCACATAAGGTTAGGGCACATTAATTTTAAGAACATTAATAGACTTGTGAGACATGATCTTGTTGATGGTTTTCCTTCAAAGGCTTTTCACAATGATCACTCTTGTGTTACATGCCTTAAAGGCAAACATCATAAGGTCTCCTTTAAGTCTAAAAGTGTACACTCTAGTTCTAAACCACTTCACTTGCTTCACATGGACTTATTTGGCCCAACCAATATAGAAAGCCTAAATGGTAAATCTTACTGTTTTGTTATCAATGATGATTATTCTAGGTTTACTTGGACTTTCTTTTTGGCCTTAAAAAGTGATACTACTAAGACTTTAATTAACTTCATCACATAGATTGAGAAGAAAACGAGTAATGAGGTTAAAATTCCTAGAAGTGACAATTGTGGTGAGTTTAGGAACAATCTTTTAGATACCTTTTGTGTCAGTAAGGGAATGTCTAGGGAGTTTAGCATAGCTAGAACTCCACAACAGAATGGTGTAGCTGAAAGAAAGAATAGAACACTAATAGAAGCAACTAGGACCATGTTAGCAGATGCTAAGTTTCCCATTGCTCTTTGGGCTGAGGCTGTGAACACGGCTTGCTATGTTCAAAATAGAGCCTTGGTCAACAAGATCCACAATAAGACACCTTATGGGCTATTTTGAAACAGAAAGCCTAATATAGACTTTCTTAAACCCTTCGGATGTCATGTAGTGATCCTAGATACTAGTGATGCCTTAGGAAAATTTAATGCAAAAGGTGATGAAGGATATTTTATTGGTTATTCTATGAATAGCAGAGGGTACAAGGTTTACAACAAGAAAGAAAAACGTATTCTTGAGAAGGTGCATGTTAAGTTCTTAGAAAGTAAGCCTAGTAATCCTGAGAATGGACCAGATTGGTTATTTGATTTGGATCCACTATCTAGGTCCTTGAATTATATGCCTGTTACTAATCCAGACATTATGGAGAAGGATCCAAATGTTTTGGAAGAACCTATTGTTGAAATTTCAGGTATACAGGTTGCTAAAGAAGAAGGATCACATGCAGTTGAACCCACTCCCATATTTGATTATGTCACCATACCTATATGGACTGATGGGTTTGTGCAAGCATCTGCTGCTGGAAATGAGGAAGAAGGGCCACAAGAAAATCCAGTTGATGAATTCATGCATGCATCTTCAGACGCTGACAAAGCCAATTCAGACGCTGACATGTTGAATTCAGATGCTGACAGCCTGTTTAGAAATTTATTCTCTTCATCCAACAGAAATATGTTTGAACATGTTGAAGATCCCATACCCAATGAAGATGTCAATTCAAGTGGGGATGAGATTGGCAATGAAGATGATATTGGCAACATGGAGTCCACTATACATGACAATTCACTACTTGGGGGAGGAATACTTACAAAGGTGGCCAAAGATCATCCTCCTTCCCAAATAATTGGTGATATTCAGACTCCTGTTCAAACAAGGAGGACTCACCAGACTCAAGGTGGCTTCATTGCTAATATACACAATAAGGAAGATACCCTCTTGTACAAGCATGTTTTTTGCCTGTTTTTTGTCACAAAAGGAACCCAAGAAGATTTTTGAAGCTCTTAAAGAACCAAGCTGGGTTGAAGAAATGAAGGATGAGCTTCACCAGTTTGCAATTCAAGATGTGTGGGAGCTAGTGGATTATCCAAGGTATGTCAGACCCATTGGGACACGTTGGGTTCTCAGGAATAAGAAGGATGAAAGAGGGATTGTGGTCAGAAACAAGGCATGTTTAATTGCTCAAGGCTATACACAAGAAGAAGGGATAGACTATGAAGAGGTTTTTGCACCTATTGCAAGAATTGAAGTAATAAGGATTTTCCTAGCCTATGCTTCTTGCATGGGTTTCACAGTTTATCAAATGGATGGGAAAAGCTCTTTCTTATATGGCAAAATTGAGGAGGAAGTGTATGTTATGCAACCTCCAAGTTTTGAAGATTCAGAGCATCTAGACAAGGTGTATAGAGTCAAGAAAGCAATGTATGGACTTCATAAAGCCCCAAGAGCATGGTATGGTACATTATCCACTTACCTTGTGGAAAATGGGTTTAAAATGGGCACCATAGACCAGACACTTTTTACCAAGAAGACTGGCAAGGATTTTCTTCTTGTATAGGTCTATGTGGATGATATTATCTTTGGATCATCCAATCTAAAGATGAGTGAAGACTTTTCCAAGCTCATGACAGGCAAATTCAAGATGAGTGCAATGGGAGAGATGAAATTCTTTCTAGGTTTACAAGTACAACAGAAAGAAGATGGTATCTTTACCTCTCAAGACAAATATGTGGCTGAGATCATGAAGAAGTTTGGTTTTTCTCCTCATGAAAAACGGGCTAGCATACCCATGGATAGTGAACACCCTTAGGGAACGACTAGAGATGGAAAAGATGTGGATGTAAGGCATTATAGATCAATGATTGGGTTATTGATGTATCTTACAGCCTCTAGACCTAATATCATGTTTGTTGTGTGTGTATGTGCACGCCATCAAGTGACTCCAAAGAGTGTCACCTTCATGCTGTCAAAAGGATCTTTAGATACCTTAGGTGCTATCCCACCTTGGGATTATGGTATCTTAAAGATTCTCTATTGGAGCTTATTGGCTATTTAGACAGTGATTATAGAGGTGATAAGTTTGACAGGAAATCCACAACTGGTGGATGCCAATTTCTTGGGAGCAGACTCATATCTTGGCAATGCAAGAAACAAACAGTGGTGGCAAATTCTACAACTGAAGTAGAGTATGTAGCTGCTGCTGCTTGTTGTGGACAAGTTCTATGGTTACAAAACCAACTGTTGGATTATGGGTATAATTTTATGCATACCAAGATATTTGTAGATAATAACAGTACATTATGCATTATTAAGAATCCTGTACATCATTCTAAAACAAAACACATAGAAATTAGGCATCATTTTTAAAGAGATTGTTTTGAAAAAGGTTTAATACATCCATATAGGGTAGACACAGAGGAAAATGTGGTTGATCTTTTAACTAAACCTTTTAATGCGGGGAGGTTTCAGTACTTGGTAACAAGTATTGGAATGGTCAATCTCACCTAAATGTGTTTATGGAATCATTGTATAGTATGTACAGGATGTGCACTGTTATTTATCTTTGTAAAGTATTAGATTTTCCACTTTCTTTTTCTAACGCTAACAAAGGTTATTTGAACGCTGGCAATTGTTAAAATGGTCGCTGACAACAACATGTTAGTTTTGTGGTTTTTGATATAATCATGCAGGCATTATGAGCATTGTAACTTTGGATACAGAGTTGCTTATGGATCCTTGGATCTTACTAGGAGTGTGTCACAGTTTATTTATGATGGCTGGAATGTTTACATTCCTATCTTGAAATAAATTTTTGTCATACACTTTTTATGTTGCAACTATGTACATCCTAGTTTAAGGGGAGGTTTAGGAAACTTTTAGGATTTTGGTTATTCTTAGAATACTCTTATCACAATTCTAGATTGTGTCCACTGGTGAGGAAGAATTAGAATTTCTATTTCTTGAGACACTGTAGCATGCAAGTTGATATATTGTACACGTTGCCAAGACGTTTTGGCCTAGAATTGGGATTGGTCGGTTGGGAGACTTGGTAAACATTTTAATTGGGCCTATATGGGAAGTTACAAAGAGTTTATATGAGATTAATTCATTGTTAAGAACTTTGGTTAGCAAGGGACACTTGAGGACAATTATGTCTATCTTGCTTATGCAAGTGTGCATGATTGGACAGTGCTTGCCACCCTATAGTCATTTTCAGTCTAAGAGTTATCTTCACTAGGGTAAACTTCTTTGTTAAGGTCTTTTTATTTTTAATTATTTTTATTTTTTGCCACTGACATGATTTCTTTCCAAACGCTGATAAGACCAATTTAAACGCTGACATGGCAAAATTTCAACGCTGACAAGAATATAGCCGTTAGATGCTGACGTTTACTTTTTGACCGTTGAAAAACATTGGGGTCCACCCAGTTGTTATTTTTGACGATATTTTGGCCCGTAATTTTAGAGTGTTGGTAACTTTTAATTAATGAATGAGATAAATTATATATTTTTCAAGATTGTCATGATTACTTTTTGAATATAACTGCCTCATTTTTCAACCAATAGTGGTCTAATACCTCTTCTATAAATTTGGCTTATTTCTTTCAAACAGGGTAACTGCTATTTCTTGTCTGCTAAAAATCTCAAAACCTTCATACCTCCACTGTTCACATATTACAGTTTTCTCACAAACATTCTAAATGGCACCAAAGTTTAAACCTACCAGTGTAGAATTGGGGTTTAGAAGCCAACACAACATGGTGGCTTACTTAGAAGAAGATAATACTTTGTACCCCCAATACACTCAAATGATTGGGTATTTGAAGGCTTCTCCTTTAAGGTATGTGATTTCTCATACTACACTTGTCCCTATCACACACATCAAGCAGTTTTGGAACACTGTTAGTTCCAAAACAGTTGATGGAGTGATTACACTGGTTGCTACTGTTCATGGGGTTTAATGGGTTGTTACTGAAGCTCTCATTCGTCAGGCATTACGCCTTGATGATGTTGATGGTATAACATCCCTTCCCTTAATAGAGCTAGAGGATGGGCTTCGAGGCTTGGGTTATGCTTTTCCCCCAGTTGGGGTTATAAACAAATATACTAAAATAATTTCCCCCAGCCTGGAAGTACCTAATACATGTCATTCTTCAATGTTTGAGTCCCAAATGCTCTTCTTTCAATGAAATCAATCGAACCATCAGTTGTGCTCTTGTTTGCATTGCAAATGGGCAAAAGTTTAATTTTTCAAAAATGATTTTTGATGGCATGTGCACACCCTAGGTTTTTACAAATGGTTTTTGATGAACAAAGATACTGTCGTAGGGACCATGATGACTTTTATGAGGTCCCTATGCAAAAGAAAACTTTTTTTGTTAACATGAACACCCTACCTTTTAGATATCTACCCCTCACACCAGCCATGCTAGCTGTCATTGAGGCAGCAACACAACCTCAACCACAACCAGACCCACTACCAGAACAACCTCCATCACCACAATACATGGATCTTGACCCTCAACCCTCAGACATTGACGCTCCTAATTTAGGCGCTGACACAGCCAACCCAAATGCTGATACCATTATCACCCAAACCCAAACAGACCCCCATTCCACTTCATCTTCAGAACCCTAAGACTATAGGTTTGAGAAACGCCAAAGGACTACTAGAGTGTTCTCCTCTAGTGGTCCTAGCCATGTAGCAGAGAGAACCACCACCACAGGTGTGATTGGTGAAATGGGTGGGGCTGGGACTATTGACACTGGCTTAGAAGCAGGTCAAGACAGTCCCAACATCATTAAGACCACACCCATGCCCGATGAATCTCTTTTGGGGGGTCAAATCCCCATAATAGAGGAGGGCAGACTGGAACCATTATCAGTTATAGAATTGACGACTGTTTGCATGCATTTGCAAAAGCAAAATGCAGACCTTATACAAGTTATCACAGGTCAAGGTCTTGAACTCAAGTCATTGAGGGAGAGGATAGTTCTTTTGGAGGCTGCCAATACTAGAAGGAGGCAGGAGGATTCTTCCAAAGGGGAGGATGAACATGTACATGTGAGTGACAAGGTCTCACAAGAAGGTGGTTCGTATGGGAGTGTGGAGATAGCTGAGGCTTTGACAAGCTTGAAGGAGAAGCCAGCTATTGATGTTTCTTTGATTACTCCCAATAAGCTTTCATTTGTAGAGATGATGCAACAAGTCACAGAGTCAGTCGCTGACATTTAGGATTTGAACGCTGACACGAGTAAATCAGAAGCTGACAGACTTACAGGTATGACTGGTGTATCCCAACCACCAGTTATCATCAAGGATATTTCTACACAGGTACCATCCATCACTTTACCAACTATTAGTGATTTGGATAAGGGTAAAGGGGTTATGGAAGAGGTACAAGTACCTAAGGATGCAGCTCATGTACATTTTGATTCTGTTTTGGCTACACACCTTGAGGAACAGGATAGGATAGATACTACCATTGAAAGGGTTAAAAATGGTAGTGATGATGAGAGTTCTGGTTCTATTGTAATATTATTGAAGAACCAGAAAGATTGGAGTATGGGGAGGATGAGTTAGCTAGGGAAAAGCTTAGAGAGTTAAAGAATCAAGTAGATTTTGATATGCCTGAAGTAGTTGAGATGTATTTTACATGGGAAACTTCAGTTGCAGAGAATCCAGACATGTCACTTACTGGGCAAAATTTGGGGTTTAGAGATTCTGTCAAGAGTTCAAGAGGATTGCAAGGTGATATTAAAGCATAAATCTAGTAAGGTACTTTCTAATCTCAAAAGGGATAGAAGAGAGCTCTATTATAAGCTTCTTAGGTGTCATCAAGGAGGATAGACCTATGAGAGATTGAAGAGGTTGTCCTTTGAAGAGTTGGAGATTCATGATTATCCTATTTGGGAACGTGTGTGTGAGGCAAACACTATTAGACTTCTTTCTGATGAAAGGAGAGAAGAAATTAAAGAAAACATGCAGATCAAGAGGGCTTCCATTGTACCTAAGCCAGTAAAGAAGGGAGTTCTCATTAAATTTCCAGTACTTGATAGGTTGAATCCAAGTGAAGCAATAATAAGAAAGAGTATAAAGCTTTCACCTTTGGAGGCTTCAGATGTTGCAGAGGTGTTACCTTTAGATTTCAGAAACCCAATAATCAAGTATGAAGAAGATGCAAGTGGTTTCTGGGTGATCACCAGATATGGTGACAAGGTATATACTTTTACTTCCTTGATCTCATTATTTACAAGTATGGATAGAGAAGACTTGGTAGATTTGTGGAAGTTGATGAAGACCAAGTATGAATCTAAAGAGCCTTATTCAGCAAATAGAATAAAGATTTGGACAACATTCAAGTGAATGATTGATCCAAATGAAGCTGATCCAATTTGGTTGGATCTGTATGATATTAGTGGTTTGAAGTGGCGTCTACATTCAGCTGCTGGTGTATACCATCTTAGCACCTCAAAGTTTTCAAAATATTTGTTAGTTGATGCTGAATATCCTACGTCTAAGAATGTTTTAAAGATGATGGTATCTACACCATTGGAAGTTGATTATACTGCTGATGTTAGCAAAAATTTAATTAGATTTATTCATTTTCTAATTAAAAGATAGTTTGTATTTGTAAGAATCCTCCTTGTACTTAGTTTTTATTCAAAAACTTGATTACTAGATTAGATATCAAGTTTAGGGGAGGATTGTTGGGAATAAAATAAGCTAAGTCACTGAGACGCTGACAAGAGGAAATTGGACTCTGACAAGAGTAAACGAGGCGACAGCAGAATGAGCATTGACAAGAAATATTCAAGCGCTGACTAGAAGATGTTCAACCACTGATAGGAATACTTAGTCTACACGTTTTATATTTGAAGTAAAGATATGATCAATATTGTATTTTCTATAGTTATCTTTACCTAGAATAGTTGATAGGTAGACCTTTGTACACGACTCCTTATGTTATAAAGGAGGTCGTAGGGTTCATAGAGATATATCAGTTTTAATAAGTTTTCATAAGGTTTTACAACTTTCATTGTACTCAAGTTTTATTATCAATCAAGAGTGAAAGTTTGATTTACTTTGTTTGTTTGTTCTTTGTTCTAAGTGTTAATTCCGCATAACACTTAGATTGTTAAATACACAAAGTTTCTCTAAGTGTTAATCTTGATTCAATCTCGTTTAACACAAAGCTAATGGATCTAAGTTTGGGATCAACAGTATGGAGCTAGGTATAGCACTTCTTTAAATTGATAATGTTCCAGGTTATCTGTAGTGTGTTTCCTTCTTTATATCTGAGTTTGTATGCTCCGTTTTCGAAGGATTCTATGACTTCGTATGATCCTTCCCATTATGGGCCCAATTTTTCTATGTCTTCGGCGTGGCTTGCATTTTTGTTTCTATAAACGAATTCTCCTGGTTAGAATGTTTTGCTACGAACTCTTGACTTGTAGTATTTCTTCATTTTTGTTTTGCTTTTTGCTTCTTCAAGCGTGGCTTGTATTCTTTTTTCCTCCAGGAGGTCGAGGTTTAGCCGGAGCTTTTCCTCGTTTATGGTCTCACTAACTTCCGTTGTGCGAAGTGTTGGGATTCCCATCTCGGACGGCATCACGGCTTCTGTGTCGTATGTGAGCGAGAATGGGGTTTCTCCTTTGCTCGTTTTTATCATTGTCCTATGTGCCCATAGGACGTGTGGGATTTCCTCTACCCAATTTTTGGTGCCTTCTAGTCTTGACTTTATTCCTTCCCCCAAGTTCCTATTTGTTGTTTCAACGAGTCCATTTGTTTGTGGGTGTTTAACAGAAGCAAAGTGATGTGTGATACCTTTTTCTTTGCACCAATATTTGAATGGATTATCTCTGAATTGCTTTCCATTTTTGGATATGATTTCTACTGGTAGCCCGAACGTGTACATAATGTTTTCCCATACAAAGTTTTTTAACAGCGCACCAGTTATTGTTGCCACTGCTTTTGATTCTATCCATTTGGTGAAGTAGTTTATTGTGACAATTAGGAATTTGACTTTGCCTCTTCCCTCCGAGAAAGGTCTGACTATGTATATTCCCCATTTGTGGAATGACCATGGTGAAGTTATTGGTGTGATGTTTTGTTGGGGGTACTTTAGGAATGTAACTGAGAGTTTTGGAATTTATCTATTATCTCTTTGGCGTCTCCATGCATTGTTAGCCAGTAATATCCTGTTCGTATGGCTTTCGCTACTACGGATCTAGGTCCGGAGTGCATGCTACATAATCCTTCATGGATTTCTTGTATGATATACTTGGCTTGTTTCGGTCCCATCCATCATCGCCAGGGTTCAAATAATGATTTTTTGTATATCACTTCGTTTATGACTACGTACTGCCTTGCCTTGGTTTTTAGTTTTCGTGCTCTTCTCCTTTATTCTGCCAGCGTTCCTTCTGATAGCAAGTTGTATATTATGGTCATCCAGTTATACTCTGTATCTTCTACTACCACTAGGATTTCTGTTTCTTCCGTTGATTTTTTGGTTAGTATTTCCACTAGAACTTGTTTGGCTAGGTGTGGAAGCTTGTTGAGGCAATTTTGTTGAGTGCATCCGCTTTTTTATTTTTGCTCCTAGGGACCTGTTTGGTTGGTGGGAAGTCACTTATTATTGCTTACGCCTTTTCTAAGTATTTCTTCATGCTTTCTTCTTTGGTTGTGTATCATCCGTTTATTTGGTTCCCTACCAACCTCGAATATATGTTTGCTTGTAGGTTCTTGATCCCTATTTCTTTTGCTATTTTTAGTCCAATGATTAGTGCTTAATATTCTGCTTCATAGTTTGAGGATATAAACTCGAACCTAAAGGCGTAGGTGAACTCTATTACTTCTAGGTTGGTTAGTATAAGGCCTGCTCCTAAACCTTTTGTGCATGAGGAACCGTGAATAGTGTCCATGGTTCTGAGTGTTGGCTATGGGCCTCCCTCATGGGGGTGTCTTTGTCAGGTATTTTGGCTATGAAGTTTGCCAAGATTTTCCCTTTTATTGTGTTCCGCGGTTTGTAGTTGACACTGTACACATCGAGAGCGATTCTCCACATCTGCATTCGTCCAGCTGTATCTGGGTTTGACAACACCTGCTTGATTGGTTGGTCAGTGACCACCACTAGGGGTGTGCTTGGAAGTGCCTTTTGAGCTTCTTAGTTGCATGGACTAAAGTTTAAGATTTTTTTCGATAGGGGAGTACTTCTTCTCTGGTCCTATGACGGTTTTACTTATGAAGTAGATTGGTTGTTGTTTTAAGTTCCTTTCTGTTAGGAGCACTGCACTTACCGCGTTCTTTGAGGCGGATAGGTACATTACTAACTCCTCCTCATGGGTGGGGATGGCTAACATTGGTAGTTGTGTGATCTGTTTCTTGATGTTTTGAAATGTAGTGTCAGCTTCCTTTGTCCATAGGACTTCATTTTTCTTTATGCAACATTTCAAAGCTTTGAAGAGTGGTAAGGATTTTTCTGCTGGTTTTTGACATGAATCTACTCAGGCCTGCTAGCTTTTTATTTAATTCTTGAACTTCTTTTTGGTTCTTGGGTGAGGGCAGATTTATGACTGCTGTTATTCTGTCTGGGGATGGCTTTATGCCTTCCGCGTTGATTACATGTCCCAGAAATTCTTCCTCTTCCACTCCAAATGTGAATTTTCCTAGGTTGAGTTTCATGCTTATTTTTCTTAGGGTTTAGAATGTTTCTTCGATGTCTCTGAGACTTCCTGCTCTGTTTTGCTTTTGATGATAATATCATTTATGTAGACTTCTAGGTTGCGTCCTTTTTGTCTTTTGAAGGTTCCTCCTATCATTTGTTGATATGTGACGCCAACATTCTTTAGTCCGGGGGGCATTCGTTTGTAGCATAAAATACCATGACTTATCATGAATGCTATCTTTTCCTCATCCTCGTCTGCTATCTGTATTTGATGGCGCCCTTCATAAGTGTCTAAAAAGAACTTAATGATTCTACTTTTTGATCGTTCTCTGATAGTTTGTAGCATTCTCTTGAGGAGACTCTATTGAGGTTTGTAAAGTCAATGTACATGTTCTAGCTGCCACCACTTTCCTTTATCATTATTGGGTTAGATAGCAAATTATGGTAGTGTACTTCTCTTATGATTCCTTCTTCTAGTAGAGTTGCTACTTCTTTGTGGATTGCTTCATTTCTTTCCAAGGCTGGACTCTCCTCTTCTATCTGATTGGGGGATACCCTTTCATGACCTTAATGTGATGTTTTGCTATGTGTCTTGTGATTCCCGTCATATATTTTGGTTCTCATGTGAATACATTGAGGTTTTTCTTTAGCATGTCACATAGCTCCTTTTTTCCCTTTACTCGATAAGTTTTCTCCTATCGTTATCGTTTGTCTTGGGTATCCTGGATGGATTGCTACTTTTTGGCATCCTTGCGTAGGCGGGGTCTTTTGTGTATTTGGATTTTCCACCATTGCACATTCGTTTGGTGTCTTTACTCAACCGTGGAGCGTAAGTACGCATCCGTCCATTGGGAATTCGATCATTCCGTGCGCGGTTGATTGTACTGCCTTTGGTTGGCGGAGCCCTGGGCTTCCAATGATGATGTTATAGGGTGGATACGATCGTACTATCATGAAGTTCATTATGTTGTTGATGAATGATTTTCATCTCCGATTACTACTTGTAGTTCTATTTGGCTCACTGGCACATCGTTTCACCGTTAAATAATATCAGGGAGGTTGTGGATGGAGTCATTTTCTTTTTTATTTCTGGCCGAAGGCGATTGAAGCAGTGTTCGCATATTATTTCGGAGGCTGGCCCTCCATCTACATATATTATGTGTACTTGATGCCCTTCTATTTCTGATTCAATTATAACTGGCTCTTCTCCTTCTTTTGATTTGTCCAGCGCGCAGAAAGAAATTTTCGGGCTTAGTGAGAATCTTTTTGTTTTCGGTTATGTTTCTATTTCACCATTTGACCGTATCATGAGCACAGTCATAGAAATGCTTTCATTAGATCGACTAATTTCTTTCATCTCTTACCCATGATAATGGGTTTTTGCTTCTGGCTAATTCATTAATCTCTCTTTTTAGGTGTGTACATTCGTCGGTGTTGTGCCCGATTTCCTTATGGAACTCGCAAAACCTGTTTCCCTTTCTTTCTGCTAATGGGGTGGTCATAGGGGGCGACATTTTGAGTCTTTCCTTTTCGAGTGACATAATTTATGTAGGCATTCTTAGGAATTTGAGTCGGCTTACTGCATGCTGTGACTTTTTATGACCCCCGGAAGTCAAGCTTCTTGTTGAGCCATCGTCCTTGATTTTTCTTTCTTTTGGGATTTGGTTCCATGCAGCATCTTTCAGGTACTGTTGCTTATCCTCTCTGGGAGGATTATGTTATTTTCATTGTTTCGCTCATTGTTTTAGGGTCGTTGTTAAGGATGCGTCTGATCAACCCCGGGTGTTCTATCCCATCCATGAATCTAGAGATTAGTGCATCGTCTTGGACGAGTTCGGCATGTTCATTCCTTCTACTGAATCTCTCTATGAAATCTCCAATTGGTTCTTTTTCTTTTTGCCTTACGTGATGGTACTTTGAATTGCCTCTAGTGTCGTTTCGGAAGTTGGCCAAGAATTTGGTTCTTAGATTTTCGTAACTGTCAACCATTTCAGGCGGGAGGCTTTCAACCTATAATCCGGCGTTGCCAGTAAGTATTGATTCTAACATGTGACACCATGTTGGCATAACCCATCTTTCTACTGAGGCTCGCGCCTGGAAGATCATCAAGTGTTCTTTAGGGTTTCTAGAACCGTCATAATCTCCGATTTGTTCCGGTTTTCGTATTTCTCTTTAAGAGTTGAAGTCCCTTATTCGAGACGTGAATAGATCAACGTCCCTATTCACCTGCGGTTCATGCATGTATTCTGGATTTGCCTTTTTCTTCGCGGTAGGGTGCTGCTTATATTTTGGCGTTAAGGTTCGGTCGGAGTCTCTCTATATCTTTGAGCTTAGGCGGCGTAGTGGTTGGTCTTCTGGTTCTTCAATGGATAACCCTTCCTCTCTTCCACCCATCCTACTAAACACTCTTTAGTTTCGTGGTCCTAGCCTTATGAAGACAGATCTTTTGCTTTGGTTATCTCGGTCTGAGACCTACCAGTCTATCCTCGCGAAGACGCTCTGACTGAATCCTTAGCCTTTTGGCTTGTCTAGGGGCGTTGGCTCCTCGTATCTCACATTAGGGTGATACTCCTCCATTCTCATATCCTGGGACAAGTTCTCTCTATAGGGTGCCCACTTCGGGGAGTGTTGCTTATCTTTGCAAAGCTTGACGAACATATGCGGTAATAGCTGGGCGTAATATGCATCGCATAATTCTATAACTTCGGTACCGGATGCCCGCTTGTTAAAGTCATTTCTGCCCTGATTCGGTCTTTCCTCCGTCGTGTAGTACACGGTGGATGTGTGTTCACGAGGGGATTTTCATGCCGAGATGATCATGTTAGGATGAGAATCGTTATGGAACACAGTTGTGTAACAAGTACCACGGATGGCGCCACTTGTTAGTACAATAATCAGTCAGGGGTGATAATAGATCTAGGTAATCATCGAGAGGTACTTAGATGCCTTGGATTGTGGTGGATCGTGTACTATCAAGAGATGTGATTGACGATTTCCAACACAAGTAGTATAATACCTTAGTCCTTACCGTAGGGACGGACCCCACGATTAGACTCCGACGTGAGAGTAAGTATTCATATCGTTTGAGATATATGTGTGTGTAAATATGAGTGAGAACATCGTACCTCGTTTGGAGTGCAAAAGTTCTATTTATAAGAGAAAGTACTCGGCCTTTCCCTGTTTCTCGGATAATACTTGGGAGTGGGCCTTTGTGGTCCAAACGCCCATTTGTGTGTTTATTGTCTAATCGTGACATGCGGATTGATTCTTTGAGAGTTTGTCCGCAGGGTTCTCGGACGTTCTTCGCTGGTAGCGCGCGTCCGGTCTGATGTTGCGGCTCCGCTTGCTGGGAGCGGACCCGACTAGAGCTTCTACCACAGTGGTGGGATTTTCACATACTTGGGTCTAGGCCCAAGGATTGGTGTATGGTTTTAGGCCGAATGGGTCGTATCCGTGCTATACGTCATCAACACTAAATCCAAAGTACAAACCCTAATTAAAAGAATCAAACCCTAATCACTTCAAAACCTTAATCCAGCTATGAAAACATGTTGAAATCCATTTTTAAACCGTAGTAGCTGCATGACTAAGCTACTAAACCTTATAAAAATCGCAAGCAAGCACCCTAGTAGCTCCATAAGCACTTTTTAAGCTGCTTGTCCCCAACATTCCTTTTTTTCTTCCTTTCCTTATTGTGTGTTTCATGCATTCTTCCACACCTTAAATCTACTTCCTAGCTTACAAGACTCAACACTAGCTATCCTTACTCACTACTCTACATACTAGGACACCTTTAAAACCTATACTTAGGCTCCAAGGGGGTTTCGTGCCCTATAAATAGCCAGGAAACCACAATGACTTCAAACCATCTCACACACTTAAATCTACATTTCAAATCTGGTTCAAGGAATCAATATAATTCTTTGGAGGTGTATAAGCTCAGTGATAAGCTCAAGAGAAGATTCTATAAGCCCTAAAATCATTTTGAAGCCATACGACCTAATATGTGTCATAATTACCTGTTTTTAAGTTTTGTAAGTCCTCTCATTGTTTTATAAGCTATTTTCTTGTTTATATATGATCTACAAGCTCCTAATAAACTCCCTAAATAATCTCTAAAGTTTTAAAAGCTCTCGTGATGTTTTCTAAAACATTTCGAACCCTAAAAACCCTAATTCCCGTTATCGTGTGTTTTCTAAGCTATAAGATATTCTCATAAGCTATATGCTCCTAAAAGATATTACTTTGAAAAGCTAAAAGTTATATATAAGAATTGGATTCCAAAAATATAAATTTTATAAGTTTTGAACTTGAAATGAATTACTTTATACTAGACGGATATTTCTTGCCAAATTCAAAAAGATATAACTACTTGCACTGAAAATATCATTTTCCTAAACTTAAAACTATAAGGACTGATTTTGGAAAGTTTGAAACCTAAGGGATAGGTATTCCATATACTCAAAGGGCTAAAAGTTTAATATTTAAAACTAGTATACTTTTTGAGCCAAAAGTGTAATTAACCTAAACTTATATTTGGGCTGAAAATGTAAATACCCTAATCTAATAAATTACAAGGGCTAGGGTTGTTTTTGCCATATTCTAAACTTAAAGGATTACGATTTTGAAAGAAATATATAAAAGGGTATATATTATCATTTTGAAATACTTAAAGGTATAAAATGTAATATTTTTATATAAATTATAAAAATACATCAAAATAAAATAATATTCAATTATATATTTATTTTTTACATAACTTATCAGCTACTAGCCTTTGAAGAAATACAAACTATTGATGTATCACGTTACTAGAGAATTTCATGTGAAGGGATTCATTTGGGTATACATTTTGACGAGTTTGCTGGATTTAAGATTTAAAATGTCTTAACTCCTCGAATGTTTACTACATGTAACCTCTGAATTATGATAGCTCGAACAGTGATGCAATATTATCACAATTTCATAACACATAAACAGAGTAGGGATCCAATAAGAAGAAAAATTAAATTGAGAATAATAAGAAGGATTTCTAACCATATATTTCATATAGAAGTGAGAAATTTAAGGGTAGATGCATCTAACTTTGTAGGTGCATCTGAAATGTGTGGTTGTGGTTTCTTGTTATTTGATCCTAACTCCACATAAACATAATGCTTTAAACATTATGAACATATACAACACAAACTAAGACTTGACATATTAACTCAGGTTACGTGTCAAAGCCGTTAAATCTTACCTAAAGCTATTTTTCACATCAATTTTATTTTCCTAACGAGGTGAGTTCATAACCTCGCTTTTATTACTTTTACTGTTTTCATTAGACCCGTGAGCGGGTACATGCTATAAAACCGAATACAAGTACTTTTTTGAATTGTATGTTATCGTGATATAGATTATTGCACGAGTACCTATTAAGCCAATTTTTATAAATATCATGAATCATTAATCATCCTATAAGCGTGATTATTGTGAATATATCTATTGGGAAGTGACATATCCATGTTTGTATTTACCAAGAAAGGTAAGCAAACACATTATGTTGTCCTTACTTGGGGTAGCCTTGGCAGGTTACCCTACTATTTGAGGATTGTTGATTGTCCTTACTGTCACTTCGGTGGTTTGCGTCATTATTGCTTTCATGAGGTTAGTTGCAATAATACTATTTTCCCAATAATTATATGTGTCACAATTGTTACTAACGGTGGCTTAACCCACTGGAATTATAATTGTTACTCGTGGTGGCTTAACCCACTGGAATGTTACATGTATTCAAACTATTACTTAAACCTATGAGTATACTCAACATTTGTGTTGACTTTTAAGCATGTATCTTAGGTAATTGAGCAACCAACACGGAGTGGCATTAGACATGAGGACGTCCAAAACTTGTTATCATTCAAACCTTTCTTATTAATACGTATTATGGGATCCTTATTTATTTTGAATAAAAATCTCTGATATTAAATGATAACTTATATTTTAAAACGTCTCTTTCGAGTTGTTTATATGATTATGATTGTTGAAACATGAAGTAATACCTCAAACTTAGCTTCCACTTATTTATCCAAAATGAAAAAATGGGGGTGTTACACCTTCTAACAACCTTGTAACACAATCAACGGCGTGCTGAGCTCCTTTAACCCATCAAGGAAGCTCTTATACTAATTATAACATACACAAGGAAACTAGCATGGATAGGATAGATCAAACAAGGTCAATTGCGTAACATACACAAGCAAACTAGTATGGATATGATAGATCAAATAGGGTCAACTGAATAACATGTAGTAAAAGATCATGAACTCAACTCGAAATTATGAACTGAGTTATTGATGGAAGTATTATTGATGTTAATGGAACGATTATAAGACTTAGAGAGAAAGGTAGAAAATCCAAAAATGAAATGAACTAATGAGAGTGAAGGGGTATTTATAGGATAAGGGTGGTTGTTGGTTTCGGAGAGAAAGGTTGGTTTGACTTTTTAAAGTCAATTGTGACGTGTTTGAACCAATAGTTGACTGCCACATGTGATAATCAGTGTATTCGAATTGTATAGCTAACAACTAGATAGTTAATCATGATTACTTAATATAGATAATCTAGTGGTAATATGGCTATGTTTGGCAAGAGCTTTTTTAAAACTTTTTTAGAGCTATTAGCTTTTCTATTAAAATAAATCTAATAGCTCTGTTTGGCACAACATTTTTTTTGGGCTGTTAGCTTTTTATTTTAAACAAATAACTCTTAAATAAAAAGCTGATTCATACAATTTTTAAATTATTAAGAGCTATTAAAGCTGTTAATTACTTATATAACCTCCAACTATATTATAATTTATTTAAATATATCTTTTTAAGTCATTTTACATCTTAACTTTACATTCAATAGCTAATATACCAAACACTTTTATTAAGATTAACAACTTTTTAGTAAACACCTATATATGTGTTTACATAAATATTTTTAAGCTATTTGCAGGGCCGGCCTTTGGGTTGGGCCAGGTGGGCGACAGCCCAAGGCAGCAAGTAGGAGGGGGGGGCAGCAAATTAGAAGCACGAGTTATAATAGACTAGGTTCATTTTTGGAAAGTTTACATGTTTTTCAACTAGTGTAACAATATTAAAGGAGTTTCAGCAAAATAGGAAGTTACTATAACGTTGAATTTAAGGCCCATAATGCCGGCAAAATTGTAGGGGAGTTATTAGTATCAATTTTTAAAAAGGTAACAATATTGAAAATTGACAAATTCATACTACTACCATTTATTATCTATTCTTATTTTTTAGCAAGATCAATACGCATATCGTCACATCATATAGAAAAGAAAAGGAAAAAAATAAACTTGGAGATATTGGCTGTTATTTTTTTTAGCAAGATACACTTTGCAAATTTGATCTTGGAATTGTGCGCAGACAGTTTGCGACTTGTTACTCATATATAGAGTTGTGGAATTGTGAAAAAAAAGTCATTCACTTTGATCCTCTCGAATATTTACTACCAGAATTAACCAGGTGATATTTTTCCATATATTTTTATTTTTTTACTTTTTATTTTTATGAATTCTGATCTTGCTATTATATTAGATAATTTACACTAAAAAGTATCATGTTGCGTCGTTCACAACCGTCGGGTGCCCAAAATAAAAAAAGAAAACAAAAAGAAGAAGAATTTAATAAAGCCCAATTTGGGGCATTGAAACCGTTTGTTATTAGAAAAAAAAGAATAATAATGAGGAAGAAAATATTAATAGTAATGAAAATCCTTTAAATAATGAAAATTCGAAAAGCGACGATGCTAATGTTCATAAAAATGATGATATTGATGTTGATGTTAATGAAAATGAGGATGTTGATGTTAATGCGGATGATGTTAATGTCAATGAAGATCATTTTGAAAATGTTAATGATAATAATGAAGATCATGTTGAAGATGTTAACGAATATAATGTTGAAAATGAAAGTATGCCTAAAGTTAATAATAATATATTTGATGTGAGAGTGTGGGATGGTTTGCGTTCACACACGAAAGACGAACTTGTAAGAAAATGGCCTTTTAGAGAAATTAATATGAATTATCCAAAAGATAATATAGGTAGACATTTTTCGAGCGAATTTTATACACGTAAACTAGTAAACGGCGATTCCATTGATAGAAAGTGGTTGGTTTACTCCAAAGAGCTTGATAAAGCTTTTTGTTTTTGTTGTAAGTTATTTAAAACTGCGATATCTAAAAGTCAATTATCAAATGTAGGAACAAATGATTGGAAACATCTTAGTGTAGCTTTAAAGAAGCATGAGAATAGTTCTGAGCATATGATTATAAAAAAGATACCCAACATTGGAAAGAAGTTTTAATAAGAATAATTGCTGTTGTGAAATGTTTAGCAGAATATGATGTGCCTTTTCGTGGAACAAATGAAAAACTTTATGCAAAGTCTAATGGAAACTTTTTAGGCATAATTCAAATGATTGCCGAGTTTGATCCTATCATGAAAGAACATTTTCGTAGAATTCTAGACAAAGAAACTCATTATCACTATTTAAGTCATAAAATTCAAAACGAATTAATTGAAATGTTGGCAACCGATATTAAAAATGCGATAATTAGAAAAATCAAAGAGGCAAAGTATTATTCGATAATTCTCGATTGTACTCCTGATATAAGTCGCCAAGAACAAATGACTTTAATTATTAGATGTGTTGACGTGTCGTGTTCTCCTATAAAAATAGAAGAGTATTTTCTAGAGTTTTTGGTCGTAGAGGATACGACAGGGTTAGGTCTTTTCAATGTGTTACAAGATGTCATAAAATCTCTTGATCTAGATATTAAATATGTTAGAGGACAAGGGTATGATAATGGATCTAATATGAAGGGAAAACATCAAGGTGTTCAAAAAAGATTACTTGATATAAATCCAAGAGCTTTTTATATGTCATGTGGGTGTCATTGTCTTAATCTAGTACTATGTGATATGGCAAATTCTTGTCAAAAAGCAAAAACATTTTTTGGAACATGTCAAACTATATATACTATTTTCTCAAGTTCTACAAAACGATGGAGTGTTTTACTTGAGTATATTGATGAATTAACGTTAAAATCATTGTGTGCAACTAGGTGGGAAAGTCGTATAGAGAGTGTTAAAGCTATAAAGACACAAGTTTCTCAAATAAAAAAAGCTTTACTCAAATTATCTGTAGTAAGTGATGATGGACAAGTGTGTAGAAATGCCGAATCATTGGTAAACGGTGAATTATCTAGTTTTGAATTTATTTTAAGTTTGGTTATTTGGTATGATATTTTATATAAAGTTAATTTAGTTAGTAAGAAATTACAATCGAGTGATATGCTTCTTGATGTTGCATTAAAAAATTTAGAAGGATTGGTTAGTTATTTTGAAAATTACAGGAAAACTGGGTTAGATAATGCTGTTAGTGAAGCTAAATTAATCGCAGAAACCCTTGATATTGAGCCTGAGTTTGCTATAAAACGTACTCCTTGTAGAAAAAAGCAATTTGATGAGATTCCAAACACCGAAAGAGAGCAACAATCTGTTAAAGAAAACTTTAGAACTGATTATTTTCTTGTTTTAGTTGACATGGCTCTAGTGCAGTTAAATAGTAGATTTGAACAAATGAAACATTTTGAATCAATTTTTGGTTTCATGTTTGATGCATCAAAGTTGTATTACTTAGATGATGCTAACTTGAAAGAATATTGTTTAAATCTTGAATCTGCATTGACAAATAATGATGATTGTGATATCGATGGTAAAGACTTATTTATGGAATTACAAATTTTACAAGAGATGTTACCCAATGGAGCATATGATGGAGAAAAGCCTTGGTCATCTATTGAAATCATGGAGTTTACAAAGAAGATGGATATGTTTCCAAACGTTTTACTTGCATACAAGATTCTATTAACCATACCGGTCACAGTAGCATCCGCAGAAAGAAGTTTTTCAAAACTAAAGATATTGAAGTCTTATTTAAGGAGTACGATGAGTCAAGACAGGCTTAACGGGTTAGCAATATTGAGCATAGAAAGTCGGTTCTTGACAAATGTTGACTATGACAAGATAATTGATGATTTTGCTTCAAGAAATGCACGAAGACATCGTTTTAGGTGATATAGGCGGAACTTGTAATTCAAAGTTTAATTTTTTGTATCTGATCATTTTACTTAATAAATAACATTCGGCGTGGGGATGAGCCGCCTAGCATACGGACTAGGTTCCAAACCCTTAAAAAATCTCGCGTTCTTTAATTTATAAGGGGCATATTTTTTTCGGCTCGCCCAAGGCATCAAATACCTCAAGACCGGCCCTGGCTATTTGCACTTATGAATTTGTGCACAATCCGGATCGATAAGTCTGAACTTAGCCTAATATTACTAAGTCAAGCAAGACCTCAGCTCGACTTGTTTGCAGCCAAGAAGCACCAAATCTACACAAGTTTTAGTAGATAGAAAACCACAACTAGCATGGCATTGCATTGCCATTATCAAATCATCGGACAACACAAACTGAATCATAAAATCTCAATTAGATGTACCTCAAAGAATTCAGACCTTTGGTTATTTACTTTCTTTTTTCTTTTTACATATAACACAAAAATGGACAATGACAAACTGCCCCTCAAACCAACTTCATTTTGGCCTATGTCATTTTTTTCCAGAACGGTTTAATGCAGAAACAATCACCCAAAACCAATCTCAATTGTTGGATCTTCTTAAGATCGCTAGTACGCCTAATCCAGCTACTAAGGCAGCTCCAGCTGCAGCAGCACTATATGCAGAAGCCCATGCATCAGCGTGACTAACCACCACCTCACCCCCTGATGACATACTTGAGCCTCTTTGATACGTCCCAGAATAATCCAGATGCAACTTTAGTCCCTGCTAACATTTACAATTAGAACCTCAAACTTTGCTTGTTTGTGTGAGATTTAGGGACACGACTAGGATTGTCTTCTTATCTTAGTTGATGTTTCTGTTTTTGACAAATTTACATCGGGTGGGGTCAAAGCCTTTAACTTCGGTGAAAGACAGTAATATTTTTGCTATTGTTGATAGCTTAAGATCTTTATTTGGTACATGTTCCCTTAATCATGTAGTGCTAAACTGCTAATTGTTGTTTATGCTCCGGTGTATGATTTTACAGAAGGTTGCGCTCATTGACAACGTTATGTGGGTTGGGTAAGGAGGAATACAGAACTTACCTTCCAACCAGCTAATCGTGCATGTTCCACAGCTGCAGTAAGATCGTTATCGGATGAAATTACCACCTTGTCCTGGTCTTCATCTTCATACTATACAATATGCTACAATTAGTAAGCATAATAATATGAGAGAAACTCTGTGCAATACTTGATTCAAATGAATGTGGTCAGATGTACCAAAATCTGTGGGAGGTTGTTGCGGTCGATCTCACCCCCTACTCTCTGAAGTATTGCAGTTATAAGATCTGTCAAACTTCGATAATCTGATAGAACAAGATAACAAGTCGTTTTATGTTTCTGATAATGTGATAAAAGTAGGAATTTTTAAAAGAAAAAACAGCTATACAATGCGGACAGTTAACAAGGACCCTTTCGACACGAACCCATTACCCAAACGATGGCTATATGATTAGTAAAATGAAGATAAAAGTCATACCACAGATAAATCTATGCATCCGACCCCTTTTATCTTGTATTTTGAAAGCAAATGAATTAGGATGAGTGGATAAGGGATAAGCAGGAGATTTTCCGGCATCTCCAAATTCAGAAGTTAACTTCACGGAACTTTCACTGCAAAGCACAGTTTTATTTAGGCAAACAACAAAAAAATAAGAACAGCATTCTTGTATTAACCGTATTGCCACCTTCTTGTATCATCTTCATCGTCCATAGGAGTTAAAGCCATTGCAGAGTCCCAAAACTTCTGCATCATTGAACTTCCTCCTTCATTACTAACACCTGTAGCATTTCCTACCTAGTTTTCAAAAAAAAAAAAAAAAAAACAATCATGCTATAATCTTAGGAAGCTAGGAATATGACATCAGTGTTTAGAACCAAACTTACTATTTTAATAAATCCACATTAGAGGTGCAAGATGGGTTAGTTGGGTGTCGGGTAAAATGTTAATACAACGCAAAATGGGCCAGGTCGTGTTGGACTGACCCACAAAACATTATATGATTAATGCTTTAGCTTTTGTAGCAATAATATTATTAACCATTATAACAAAACTGCTATGGAAGATTTATGTAATAAATAAAAGTATTCTTTCAAAGTCTTTCAACCCACTCCCCTTTTGGCTTTTTTCTTTTATTTGATCCGTTTGACATAAACACAACCAAAATCGATCCGTACAGACATATATAAACAGGCGGCATAATACGAATTGTACACTAGCTAAGATTTTAAATTTTCTAAATTTATACAAATAGTTTACTTACTGTGGCTATTGCTGCATGTGTGATGTGGAGTACATCAACAATGGAGACAATATATCCATCTACGTTAAACCATCCGTGAATTAGATAAACTAAGTTGATGTATTTATTTAGTGAATTCATAAAATGCAATGTACAATGTTGTCTTTACCTCTATCAACAACTGGAAGATGTAAGAACTTTCCGTCATGCATGGTATGCAGGGCATCAACAATAGGCGTATCAATAGTTGCACAATCGGGATTTGGAGTCATTACCTATTTAATCAATTATGTAGAATTTGAAAGTAAGCTGTATACATATATTATTACAGTACAAGACAAGGGAATCACTTAAACAACTTAAAACAAATTACCTTCTCTACTAAGGTTGATTCAGCGGGAATATCTTGTGCTATCACCCGTGTTAAGATATCGCTTGAACTAATATTTGCACAAAACATATGTTACTATACAGTTTTGTAAGATCTCGTTTCCTCTTAATTTTTAGAAAAAAAATGGATTAATGTCTTTATAATACAATATTTTGGGCTTTTTAGCCATATTTATGACACAGATAATTTATAACACTCGAGAAAGGGAGCAAAGGATGTTGTTGACGGGTCAACCTAGACTGAATTAAGTTTACTTGAGAATAGAAATTTAGTTGAGAGAAACTCACGTTATAATCCCACGTGGCTTATTATCAACTGTTACTATGGCCGAGCTAATACGAAACTCTTGCATCTTTTTAGTTGCCATCACAACTGTGTCGAATGGTGAAACAGTCACAATTCTAGATAAGATATAAAATTTACCCCTCATTAGCTTAAGATGTAAGGGATAACAAGATGCATAAATATATAAATTTGAATTACTACCTACGTTGAATTTTCTGAGATAATGGTAGACAATGTAGGCTTGAACATCCGCTCTCGAAGAGTGTCAATGAACGCATTAGGACCTGTTTAACAATAACCAGTTAAAAGTGCACATAATTAAGATTCTAAACCTATTGACTATACAATCTAACCAGGAAAAGCAGTTCCCCAATGCTTCTCAACACCTTCAACCGCAGCTGCAATAGCCTTGCCTTTTTCAGAAGCCCTTTCCATACGTGCAATAGCATCGTATAGACATTTTGCTATATCAAGCAAAGCAATAACTTCACCATTTTCTACAACTGGCAAATGTCTAAACTTTCCTGCATGCGTAATTTACTTTACAACATTAGAGGGTTCAGCAAAAACCAACACGTTCTTCCTAGTTAATACCAACCCTGGCTATGCCAAAGTAAAAATAAAATAAAATGGTAAATAAATATATTATTGCGAACCTTGCACCATCTTTTGCAAAGCATCCACAGCAAGTGTATCAGATAGTACATAAATCGGGTTCTTTGTCATCACCTTTGAGACCGGTGTGTTCATAAAATCAATCTCATGAGCAATAACTCGTGTTGCGACATCCTTTAATCACCAAAAATGAGAGTTAGTGGAATTTAATCCAGATGTAATGGAACAATAAACCTTCTGATTCACACCGATGACGGGTTACTTTTTAATTCATGTCAAATAGAGATGGCAAAGGGGCAAAGGATGAACCGGTCAGGTCAGGGTTGGCCAAATAGGATTACAAAAACTATGTAGCTCTAAAAGTACACATTGGTCAAGTGACCTGAAAAAACATAACCTACATTCACCCGTTCATAAGTAAATGGGTCAAAATTTCTATTATCACTGTCAAGATTGAAGACAAACCTTATCTGTCAATATACCACTAAGGAGTGCATTTGAGTCAGTTAGCAAAAGAGCATCGACTCTTCGAGCAGCCATTCGACAACAGGCTTCATAAACAGTTGTAGTTTCAGGTACAGTCAGGGCCTTTGATAGGCGCAATCGCTTCACAGTACGCTCCCCTGTTGTACTCCTATTTAGAGTCATGTCAAAGGGTAAATTTCACTATTTTAGATACATGTTTAATCGATTACTATTTCATGAAACATACCCAGAAGACTGAGAATTAGAGACTGCAGCTTTACGACTAGAATCCGGTTGTACATTTTCAATAGCTTTTTTCTTACGAGAAGATGATGATGTCAACGACATACTCCTCCTGGAAGTACTTCCATTACGTGACGCCATCTAACAATCAATCAGAAACTACCTGAAATCACATTGAAACCAATCATTTCATAACAAAAAACAGCTTTGTTGCCTAAACTAGCAACCTACATTTTCATTCGTCTCGTTTTCATCATTCGTCCAAACATTATAATTTATATCCTGCACTCTTAACATCCTATATAACATTAAACATAACATCATTTAATGTTTTGGTCATCATTCATCATGTTTTTTTTTTTTTTTTTCATTTGTGTCATTTTAATCTACCATGCATATAATTCAAAAGAAACAAAAAACACTTAAACTTGTACAAAGGAACATATCATAAAATATCATCAGAAAATATATAAACAAAATGAATTTTGAAAATTTATAGATGAAATTTAATTACCTGATACCAGAAATGATCAAAATGAGGACTTATTCAAACGTGTCGAATTGTTATAATTATTTTCCGTGAAAAAAAAATGTGAATTTTCCAGAAAACCAAACTATTTTCTTGTTGGATGATAATGGAAATGTAGAATCAAATAGAGAAAGAATTTGGTTTAAGAATTTTAAATTTAAGGATGAAAGTCTGTAAAGGCGTTTTATTATGTTTCGGTTTTTCTCTCTTTTTTTTCTTTAAAAAAGAATAAGAGTCAGTTTCTATATGTAGGTAGTATTTTATTGACTTTGGTTAATAAGTTACACATGCCACACGGACACATGTGTTGTGTTTTATGAAATTCGTTGACTTGTTATTATTGGTGCACACTATTTAATGTTAATGGCTGTCTAAACGAGCCTCATAAATGCTTACTAGTCGGGTATTTATACGTTACGACGGACGAGTACCATGCAATAAAAGCATATACAATGTATCAAGTTTTAAAGACTTTATGTATTTAATGTATTTCATGTTTAATGTTTATAGCTTTTACAAATGACTTATAATATACCAAGTATGTTGAAAAGCAACCTTTTCCAAAAGCTTTTTAACATGGTAAAAACTAAAAAGTCATCTACAACTTGAAGCATTGTGAATGCTCAAGTGAATTTTTTAAGAGCATTAGAACGAAAATAGAAAAGTGGTGATATGAAGAAAAATTATAAGAGGATTTATCAAGGTTTTCAAGATCGGGATCTTACCTAGGATCGTTTTCGTCTTTGCAAGATCGAGATCGTAAAGTAGGATCGGGATCGTAAGATCCTACTATAGTGTAATTTTCTTAGTAGTCTTTGCAATATTTTACAAATTAACAAACTAATATACATTGTGAACACAAAATTAATAAAAATATGGTCTCAAATTATGATCATGAAATGTACAAGAAGATTTACATGTTGTTTTTTAGATTATACAAAATAAAACTTGTAAGTTATAGTTTTTTAGTTTTTCATTCGAGAAAAAGTAAGATCGGATCGTAATAGATCATAAGATCTTATGATCAAGATCGGGATCCTATAAGATCTTAAGGATGGAAAGATCTTACGAAAGATTCAGATCGTTTTTGCTTCACAAAATCGTAAAATCGTAAGATCGTAAGATCAAGATTGGGATCTTGACAACCTTGGGATTTATAATGCAAAAAAATTTCAAAAGTTTTTTGCATTTAATGTCATTATTGCTATCAAATTTATAATAATAGCTTTTGTCAAAGACTTGTTGTTTAACAAGTCATTGTAAAAAACTATATAAAAAGCTATAGTTACAATGGGAAAAACACCTTTCAAACACTTTTTGAAGTAATAAAAAGTCATTGGGTGTTTTTCTCATTGGAGATACTCTAAGAAATAAGCAATGTTATGTGAGTTATGGTGTCAAAATCACCATGACATCACATTTTAAGAGAATGGTAAGCCAAAAAAAGTGGTGTCATCGGAGCGATTGAGGCCCAGGATGGTGTCTTGAGGAAAAGTGGTGACACGTAGGGAAAGAGTGCGAATGAAACCACTTTTGGTATGACGCCACATTTTGTCGTGTAATTGATGGCACTAGAAAAGTGATGTTACGAGAACTTTTTAATAAAGTTTATTAGATAAAAAATATGTCATTAGTTAAAAAATATTACAATAAAAAATGTTGTTGGGAAACTAAGCTTGTTAGTTTTCCCTTATCATAAATTTAAGCATAAATACGATGTGTGATGTAAACTTGCCGGTGTCTAGGAGACTGGCAAGTATCGAAAGACTCATAGAGCTTTTGACCTCTGTGAGCAACCACGGAGAAGTTGAAGTCAGAGACATTGTCAAGAAAGTCGAAGATTACTTGAAGACATACTCATTAGTTGTGATGGATAACAACTGAGATGCATCAAAGAATCTCAGTGGTTGAGTGTTAATAGGGGTGACAATACCGTGTTAACACTCTATACCCTTTGGATATCTCTTAGTGTTTAGGCAGGAACTATTTGAGCGAGACAAATATTAGCTTTGAATTAAAGCTGCCTTATGTACGAGGTTTTCAAAAAAGGGAAACAGTGTCAACTTTGTTTACCGAAAGCTAAGTCTCAGCTTACCAAGAATCGAAGAGCATCTTTGACAGATGTCAGACCTCACAAGTGTTGTTAAGTCGCTATCAACTCAACATGTCTAGTCAACCTCGCACCACTGTAAATAGAGATTGTAGGATAGAGTTAATGTTGTTCACTTTGTCAGTATTAGTGCATTAACTCTTTCAAACTCTTTGAAGAACAATTGTGCATGTGTTCTTGAGTTTGCTAGTAAACTTATCACTTTTGTAAATTTTACTTGTCCAAAGGGTATCTTACATATTGTCACTCAAACTGTGTGATCCATGACACATCGTAATACTTGTTATACAATAATAAAGTCTTACGTTTGAAAAGTATATCTTGTGTTGTTAATCCTCAAGATTAATCGTTTCAATCGTGTTTTAGGAACTTTCAATTGGTATTAGAGCGGTGTTTGATCATTTAAACCATTTTATAGATAATGACGTATAGTCCCTAGCCGGGTCATTAGTCCGGCCTACGGGTACTACCCGCATCCGGCCCATCACGAATGGGTTGGAGTAGTGTCATTTGAGACTATGGGTTTCGAATGAACAGTGGCCGCATAAGTCATGTGCGGTCTACGACCCTGCATGGCCAGAACAGGGTTAGACAAAATGACAACCTAAATAGGATTATGATTTACCCTAAAGTGTAGGATATACACTAACCATAATTAGAAGATAACAATCAACTAATTATGGTACTTATCCATTACTTGAAGCCGAAGCTTTGGTAAAAGCCCACTAGAGTTTTACTGCCTATATAAGGAACCCCAAGGGTTCCACAAAGGTATCATATCATTTACTCTCACATCTCACTCATTACTAACCCTAAACAGATTACTTACTCTTACGCTGGAGTCTAATCGTGGATACTTTCCCACGGTAAACCTAACAGCGTGTTACTTTTAGTGTGTAGGATCTCAACCCAAAGTTCACTTGGTGCAAGAGCCGGAGCCCCAAACACTCGAATTAAGCCTAATTCGGGTTGAGCTAGGATCATCCAAATTTTGTATCAACAAGTTGGCGCCATCCATGGGACCCTACACTAGACTCAAACTCTACTGATGACGAAAGGAAGTCCTTATCAGGGAAACCTAAGGAACGTCAATGTGGGGAACCGAAGATCGGAGGAGACATCCCCGTTACCCCTACTCCACCTCTCACTGGGCAGGCAGGAAGGCCTAACAGCCGCAACACGGTACTTCAATCCACTAGGGGGTACAGTCACGTCCCTGAACAACCCATCTCCTACTCTCACTTTAGATAAACCTGAGACGGGGCCAGCACCACACGCTCCCAACAAGGAAAAGAAAAGGCCACCTGCTGGAGAGATGGACCACGAGCTCGCCTCACTCGATGATGAGGACATCGAGGGCGTGCTCACACAAAACATGGACAGAATCATCCCTGCCATCACGGCAAGATTGAACCTGGGGAGGAACCTCTAATCCATGCTCAATTTTAGCAGTGCCGCACGTGACACTCCTCTTCAAACCCAAAAAAGACAAAGAAGGCACCAGATCGAGCGTACCATGGGAGAGCATCGTGCCTCATGGGCCAATAAATTAGATGATGCTTTGTGGGCTTTCCGTACTGTATATAAGACACCTATTGGTTGTACTCCATATCTTCTTGTGTACGGAAAGGCATGCCACCTCCCCATTGAGTTGGAGCATAAGGCTTATTGGGCCTTGAAATGGGCTAATTTTGATATCAACAAAGCCGGTGATCTTAGGAAAATCCAACTCAATGAACTCAATGAACTTAGGAATGAAGCTTATGAAAATTTGTTGATCTATAAGGAGAAAACTAAGCTCATTCATGATTCTAAGATCAAAAACCAAGAGTTCAAAATTGGAGATCAAGTTTTACTCTTTAACTCTGGGTTGAAAATATTTTCGGGCAAGCTTAAATCTCGTTGGTCCGGCCCATTCACCGTTGCTAAAGTCTTCCATTACGACACCATTGAGTTATCTCAACCAAATGGGCCAAACTTTAAGGTGAATGGCCAACGTGTCAAGTTGTACTTTGGTGAGGTCATCTCTCATGAGATGATTCCATCCCTCACTATGTTTCCCTTGAATTAATTTTGGGTCGAGTAAGGCTCGTGACTCGGTAATAAAAACAAGCGCTTCTCGGGAGGCAAACCGATGATCTATCCTTTTTATCTGTTTTTCATCCTAAGTGTGGGGGAGCCCCGTTGTTGTTTGTTTTCTTGTTTCTTATGATGTGCAGGGATTGGAGCTTTCAAGATCCACTTTTGATGACTTTTGATGAACCGTGATCCCGTGTACCCGTCTTCCCGGTTCTATCCTAAAATCTTTTGATTCACTATTTTATATTCTTCAATATTAAAATAGGAATCACTTTAGTTGTCTCTTCCTTAGCAAGATTTAAACAAAGTGCACAATGTCCTAAGTGTAGGGGAGTTTACTCCCACATGCTTAAACATTGAGAACAATGTTTATATCAAGTGTAGGGGGGACTTCTATCGAAGTTAAGTGGGCTTTTCCATTAATATGTCCTCATTTTAACCGGAAAATTTAATTTTTCAAAATTTTTGCAAAATTTTTGATCTATTTTGGCCTAGTAGTATTTTTCATTTACTCTCTTTTATGTTCTTTCCTTTTGTTATCGCATCGTATGTATATATTTTATTTCAAAAATAAAGTCAAAAGAAAAATAAAGTTAAATAAAATGGTTTTAATGAGTTTAGATGTCTTTGATATATTAGGCCCATCATGAATCTTTTGACTCAACCCGAGTTTACTTATCTAATTTTACTCTAGCTAGTATCCTTAACGTGCTTAAGTCAAGTTTTGCTAGGCTTTTATATAGGGAACTTTAAAACGCGATACGGGTTAAGAACAAGAACTTTTCGCAAGTTCCTATAATTGATCCTAGAAATTCGTTTATCAAGGGAACTTTAAAATGCAAATTCTAAACTTGAAAAAGTCTAAGAAGATGCAAGATCCTATAGATGACTTGAAAACCCAAAACTTTGATTTAATAGGCTAAGCATCCACGAGTCTCATTCCTTGATATTTTAGATAGAGTCAATTATAAGTTTGGTATTCTTTCATGAATTTATGTGAGTTAATTATGAGCTTTTTCTCCCATCGCTTGTTAATATATATAAATGCAATAAGTAAGGTTGTACGATTTGAAAAGTTACTTATCTTCTAGCACAAGATCATTTAAAAGTTGCTCGGTATTAATTAGAGTTCATAACCAAGGCATAACTTATTGACGCGGGATGCGAAGATTGGCGAGTCCGAAAAGGCCCTAACAAGGCATGATGGCTACATTTTGTTGCTAAAGATCCAAAGTGATGTGAAGAATCATTTATCAAAAATCAATATGAAGGATCAAGACACACGACGAAAAGCAAATACTCCCCTAAAGATCATGGAGAAGTCTATCCAAAAAGACCCTAACAAGGTATGAGGATAAATAGATCCAAGTCCTAAAAGGAGGCGGATCGTTGTATATCAAAATCCAAAATAAAGATTGGAGAAAAATGAAGAAGTCGTGGTCCAAGTTTGAAGAATCTCTCAAAAACTTCAAGTGAAGAAATCCCTATTATGAAGAGAAGACCATTATTTCAAGAACATCTCTCAATATTTGAAGTATGAAGTTAATTCCAAATATCGATCCGAGAAAGGTCTCAAATTATGAAGCGAGTTATGCCAAGATATGAACTTTATGAGGTCCCGATAAGCAGCTTTAAAATATTTTGTCCTTTAGCTAACTATGGTTTAAATCGTCCTACTTTATTTTCGGCTAAATAAACTATCGAAATAAGTCAAACAATGCATCCTCGTGATCATTCAAGACAAAAATAAAATATAAGAGATACACCTAGGAATAAGGGAGTCTAAGTGAATAATTGGGCCACATGAGTGCGTGTTAACTTACTAACTTATAATAACAATGATCTCGTTTCTAAGCTTGGTGTGAGGAACGTGAAACTTGAGGGTGATGAACATTCATGACAACCAAATCCCTAATGTAAGTCTTCGATCTCTTTACTTGTTCTTCCTTCAAGCATTTTATAATTTTCTATCTTTTTAGTTTCCTTAAGTATCTAGTATTTAATAAAGGCCAAGGTGGGTTAATTATGATAGAAAATGTAAATTGTGCTTTGAAATTAATGCATTGCATGAGGGCATCGCAATGGTCAAGTGTAGGGGATTTAATAAGTGTGAAAACACTTATCCTTTTACCACTTATTACAAGGATAAACCAATCCAAAACGTGTATTTTATGTCGTAAAAGTCGGAATTATGCGTGGTTTGTGTTTTTGTTATGTTTTAGGGCCAAAAGATGAAAAAGGAAGAAAACACGGGCTTTCACGGGCTTTTATAGAAGAAAAAGACAAAAGACGAAGTCAAAAGATCAAAAGTGCAAAAAGAACGGAAGTCAAAGGCCTATTCTGAAGATTTATCGAAGAAAAAGTCTAAAGACGGAAGTTTAACGAAGTCGAAGAACCAAGTCTACTAAAAGAAGAAAATTAGAAGACAAGTTCATTTTATTATTCGACAAATCCCGAGCCAAAGTCGAGAACATCAAATTTAATTAAAAGACGAGTAGACAATGAAAATAAAAGAAAGAAGAAAGCATCTCACCAACACACCTCCCCTTCCCTATAAATACCCTCCTAATGTGTCATTAGGAGGGTGTTAGTTATTTTTGAGTTAGTTATTTTTTTAGTAGTTTCTAGTTTTTAGAGAGAGAAAGTTTTTTACTTTCTCTCATAAGGAAAAACTTCATCTTTATCTTTCTTTCTTTCTTTCATTTGTCCTTAATCTAATGTTTTATTTTTAAGTTTAATCTTTGTTTGATCTTAATCTCTTTTATAATCTTGTTTATTTTCTTCATCATCAATCTTGTTCTTCATCCATTTCATCTCTTTTCTTTTCGTCTAAAAAAAGATTCATACTTTTCGTGTTTCTTGATTCGTGTGTTATAGTTTTACAATTTTGATCATTCATCTAGGAGTTGTGGTTAGCTTATTGGTGTTTTTGTTAGCTTATTGTCCTTAAAAAGTTGCGAAAATATTGCTTAAATTCGTCCTTTTCCGGGATCCCTTTTTTAGAAAAATCTGATTCAATTTTGCAATATTGCAAAATTGTGTCACCTCGTGCATTGCGAAATTGGATCCATTTTGGATTGCGGAATTGTTGATTTTTCAATATTGCGAAATCATACCCTTTTCAGTATTGCGAAATCGAATGTATTGTGACATTGCGGAATTGTATGTTTAGTGACATTGCGAAATCATATATATTGTGCATTGCGAAATTATATGTTTTGATATATTGCGAAATCATATCAATTTCCAATATTGCGAAATTATTCCATTTCAACATTGCGAAATTATACCCTTTTTAAGCATTGCGAAATTATACATACTTAGGCATTGCGGAATTATTTGTTTTTTAGCATATTGCGGAATTATTTGTTTTTATGATTGCGGAATTGTACCAAATTTGGTATTGCGAATTTGAATCATTTTTGTCCCAATTTAATTTTCAAATTTAATTTTCCCGTCATTTTCTTAAGTCTTGTTTTTACTTATTTTGTCTTATTTTTCTTAAGCTTTATTTTAACTTGCCTTTTCTTAGTTTATTTTTAAAGTGTCTTATTTTCGAGTTTACATTTTGTCACGTTTTAATTTCTCGACATTTATTTTTAAGAGTCTTTATTTTTAGTTTAATCTTGTCTAGCTTTCATTTTGTGTTTTAATTAGTTAAAAACAACGACAAACCTTCCCCTTTTTGTGACCAAAAACAATAATTCCACCCTAAATCGTGATCAATTCGAATTGAATCGAGTACGAACAAACACACACATAAAATAACCATTAAATCAAGGATCTCAACCCAAAGTTCACTTGGTGCAAGAGCCAGAGCCCCAGACACTCGAATTAACCCTAATTCGGGTTGAGCTAGGATCATCCAACTTTTGTATCAACAATAAACATCGTTCATCATTTTAAAATCAAGATCCACCATGACTAAAATGAGCAACAATAACCCACCCCCACGACCACTAACTGGCTACCTTCATCTCGAGTCACCACCATTCCATATGAAGACGATCTCCCTCAGTTACTCAACACAAGAGGGGGTTCACATGTGAAAAATGTACCGATGTTTGACGAATAAGACTTTGCAAGTTGGAAGAGTCACTTTCTTGTCTATCTTGATAGACTTGAACCATTTCTACTAGAAATTTAGAGAATGGACCTTATGTTCCCATGGTCGTTACTTCAACTAAAGAAAATCCACTTAAGAACCTTTTAATCGATGGATACCCGGCTGATAGAAATTTGTCAAATCAAGATAAAAGACTCATAAGTATTATAATCTCATGTTTTACAAAATAAATCATGAAATCTGTCATTCAATGCCCACGGCCAAACAAATGTGTACTGACTTAGTTCTAGAATCATGAAGGACCATCATAGACTAGAGATACTAAGATTCAGGCACTTAGACTTTAGTTTAATGCCTTCAAAGCATTGGAAGGTGAAAAGGTTTCACAGGCTTACACAAGGATGAAGATTTTCCTAAATGATCTTGCTATGAATGAAGTCATCATTCCCCAAGCTGAAGTAAATGCCACATTCGTCAATAGCCTTCCAAGAAAATGGTTGAGCATGAATGAGACACTAAAGGCTAACAATTCAATTAAGAGTCATACTCTGGCTCAACTTTAAAGAAAGTACAATTATGAAGAAGGACTAATTGATACCATATACAAGTCAAAGTCTGAAAGATTCATTGTTTAGTGATCTACCTTAAAAGAAATGATCTCAAACTCAGGCTATCATGATAGTGACTATGATGTTAAAGAAGATACCAGAAGCAGCTAAGAGTTCATGCTAGACCTAAACGCTGAATATCACGAAAGAACTCTGTTGGCTAATAATAGAAGGTACTACAAGAGGTCAGGGAGAGTTGGATCAGCCGGTAGACCTACTGACAAGTCAAAGGAAACATGCTTTGCCTATGTAAAGACAAGGCATTTTTAAAAAGATTGTCCTTATACTAAATCATCCTCATCATCCTATCCTTCATCATCCAAACCTTACAAGTTCAAATCCCAGCAGAAATACTCATTCCAACAATCCAACTCCTTTAATCATGAGAAGAAGGATTACAAAAACAAGTATAAGGCCTTGAAAGCTAAGCTGAAGCATATGAGATTGAAGTTGGAAGCTTTGTCAAAGAAAAAGACTGATAAGAAGTCTGATAAAGGGTTGATAGTTGAGGCTTATGATTTGAATGATGAGCCCTTGACATCCAATGGAGAAGATACTACAAGGGTTAGGGCATTTGTGGCAATAGTCGAGGATGAGCGAGTTGTAGGGAAGAATGATGTAAGACCAGGATAATGGGTTGATATCACTATGAAAAAGGCTTCACAAATTTCATCAGCGACTAAAAAGCCTGTCCCTGAAGCCCCAAAGATACCAGACGACAAGTTGGTGTCTAACGATGACACGTAAATAACTCATCAGGATCAGCCAAATTAAGACACATCGATCTCTGGCCTAGAGACTCATGTTGACAACGAGAACATCCTAGAATCACTTGAGCTATTGTCTGACCCAGAATCAATGTCTGATGATGAAATTGATTCTGGTGATGAAATGGAAGAAGATGACGAAGAAAACATCTCTAAGGATAAACAAATTCCAAATACCTCATCTCCTCCAAAGCAGTCTAAGGATAACAATGCACAGAATGCTGAGCAATAACTAACACAGGTAAAAATTATATGGTGAGCGAATCACAACTACAAGCACCATTAATGCTACACAGGTACCTACATCAAACACATGATATGTTGAGGAGCACATACAAACAGAGACAACCGATTCTTTAAAGACACAAGATAAATCACCTAGAAATCCACTACTGATGAAAAAGTTGTATATGATCCAAGTGATGAATTCCTCTTCCTTGATCATTGTCTACAATCATCTCCTCAACAATCCTCTGATATGATTGAGATGGAAAATAATTACTCCCTACATGCAATCAACATCATGAATCATCAACCATCATCCCTATCTAGCTATCTTCAATAGACAAGATCCATGACAAGCTGGATAGGATCTCTCATAAGATAAAGAATCTTGAGGCAAATCTCTCTACAATCATCATAAACACTGTCAAGGCTTCCACTGATGAACCGATCTCTGAGGGGCTAAGAAAGGTGTCACACAGGGACTAAGACTAATGAATACCAGAGTCAAAGATGCAATCACTTCTGAAGTCCCTGACATGCTTCAAGCACATGAAATTACTATGAATAAGGAATTCCAAGTCCTACAAGGCCAAAGTTGTGATCATTATCTCTTCTAAAGAGCCATATCAGCTGAACCACAAACAAAAATTACAACAAGTTATTTCTCATCTCTCACATATCTCGGGATACACAGAAGAAGAGGAAACAAAAGTTGAAGACGTTGTCAGGCATCACAAATCACTTTCAGCTAAAACAAGGAGCAAGAAAGCTAAAAGTGTGGGGGAGAAATTGCTCATCATAGTTGCGCCTGTCAACACAAGGGTGAATGAAGGAAGGGTATTTGAAGACATCTTAGATGATATAACTGGAACCACACTGATCACACCCTTTCCTCTACGAATGATAAAACCAACTCCCCTGACTTCACATGCTGAAACTCGGGGGGAGCAAAACTCTGTCAACACCTCTGCCTACAAAGGAACTTTGGACCTTGCTCTAGTTAATGAGAAGACTGATGACAACACAAAGGTCCAAATGACAGAGGCTGAAGACAACTCAGGCACACTACCTATGGTAACAACAAACAAAGAGCCAGAGGAGTCAGACGTACCACTACCCAAACGACTAAAGTTCATTGTTGACTCTTTACCCAAGGTCGTTCAACAACAATCTCAATTGTCCTTCACTCAATTCACTGACACTCTATTCAAAGGAACAACGACATCTTTCTCACTTGTCTCCCCACTAAAGCCTACAACGGAAAACAACTCGTCGTGGTGGATAATTAAGAAAGGCTAAGGAAAATAGGTTCTATGTTGAAGACATGTGGATTGAAAACTAATGTATCAAATTTTTCCACCTTCAAAGTCGTTGGTAAAAATCCTTTGACAGGTGTTAGAAATGGAAAGTATGGAAAATATCAGTAAGGACAAAGAGCTGAATGAGTCTAAGATTAGCAAGATGACACCTCAACAAAGGCTGGAGCAAAAGAATACTCTTAGAGAGACTGAGCATAATCGCACAAAGAAAAATCGAAATATCAAAGCTGAATATGATGGCTTTGTTAATAACAGGCTCCATCCTAACGAGATCACAAAATTCAAATACACCATCCACAAGACCACTAAGAAAGCATAGATGGTGATTTGGAGAAACAACCAACAATCCAACATGCACATTCATGAATATATCAAGCTGGAAATGCTCGGGTTAATAGAGTGGCTTGAATTACAAAATCTAGTAGCTAAGAAGACTAGACATGAAAATTTGTCACTACTTAAAACTCTTGAGGATAAATTTGGCTGGCTACAAGATACAGTTGAAAAATTCAAGGTTGATCCCCCACCTCAGTTGTTTGAAAAAGAGATGACGAACGCTGAAAAGAAAAGGAAACGATTTCGGAGTTTTCTTCAAGAATAGTTCATCACTCAAGACATCAGGGTTGATGGTATGCATAGGAACTAAGTGCTACCAAAGGCGATCACTAGTCCCGTAGATGGACAGGCTTATGCCGAATCTGAAAAGGGGATGGTATACCTTAGCAGAGGATGTCAATACTGTTTTCAAATGGAAAATAAGCTTCCATTAGCATCTAACATTCAACTAATTTGTTTAAAGAAAGGCCTGAAGATTAACACAAAGTATTCCAAGAGATTATACAATGTAATTAAAGTGATTCTAGAATCAAGGAATGACATCAAAGAAGCTTTAGAAAAGATCAGGAAAAACGACTACTAAAATGAAAGCCTGAAGACATCATAAATCTTAAGATTATTCATTTTAGTCATGTTTTGGGGACTTTCAAGCATTACTGTTAGAATCGCAAGCTCCAACAACCCAAAGACCGATATCACGGAACCTAGAACAACATGAAAGAAGCTCGTAAAGATGCAATAAACCAAACTGTTGGAAATACGTTTTACGTATTTAGGAAGATTCGGTCACTCCGACAAAATATATTAAGTAGTAGCTCGTAGTTTAGTTACTTTACATTAAGTAAACATGGAAAGGCCCAGTCCATGGAATGTATCTACGGCCCAATGTGTAAGCCCAAGCCCATCATAAGGCTTGGGTATATAAACCCTCTCCTTAGATGGAAAGGGTGTGGTTTTCACTCATTTTACACATAGTGATTAAGGTGTTTTCTTATTATTCTCTCTCAAGTGTGTGTGTGATTCTACCAACTCTCTCTCCCTCTCTCTCTAATCTCTCTCTAATATAAGCATAGATTTACAATATCCTACAAATGGTATCAAGAGCCATGGGATGATTGTTTGGTTTATGTGTTTATGTTCTTGATTCATACGCCTATTTTGATCCAAAACATTCAGACCAAAGTTTTTTTTGTGTTTTTTTGGTTTAATCTTGATATACTTCATCTACATACTTGTAGTA
This sequence comes from Glebionis coronaria, assembly GCA_025667525.1. Lineage (NCBI taxonomy): Eukaryota > Viridiplantae > Streptophyta > Magnoliopsida > Asterales > Asteraceae > Glebionis > Glebionis coronaria. The sequence goes on along the minus strand of JANFOE010000366.1, from coordinate 549,932 downwards.
GTGAATTGGTATTGTTACTTTGGTTAAAAACACAAAATTTTTGGGTGTTTGATTCATTTTTAGGCTAAAAATCTCGAATTTGTTGTGTTCTAGTACTATCCGAGAAAAGTGGTACTTTTGATTCCATATTACGATCTGAATATTGCGATCGCATAAACCTGGGGTTTCTACTTGCGAACGAATATCACGATCACTTCTTACGATCAGTCGTTGCGATCAGTCGTTGCGCAGTCGTTGCGATCAATCGTTGCGATCAGTCGTTGCGATCAGTCGTTGCGATCAGTGGTTGCGATCAATCGTTGCGATCAGTCGTTGCGATTAGTTGTTGCGATCACGTGTTACGATTGACCGTTGCGATCAGTTGTTGCGATCACGTGTTATGATCAACAGTTACGATCAGGGTTGCGATCAAAGGTTACGATCACCCACTGCGATCAAGAGTTGCGATCACCCACTGCAATCAAAGGTTACGATCACCCACTGCGATCAAGAGTTACGATCACCCACTACGATCAAGAGTTGTGATCACCCACGACGATCAAGAGTTGCGATCACCCACTGCGATCAAGAGTTGCGATCCAACATTTTTTTCAAATACGTGTTTTTGAAAATTTTTGTGTGCAATTTTATCTTGGAATTTTTGGTTTATCGAGAACAATTATTAGGGGATTTTAACATTATTTCTCGACTTCAACACACAACAACAAACACATTTATTTTCTCTCATTGTTCGATCAACGTTTGTAAATCTTAACTTATAGAAATGGAGTACACATCTCTTACGGATAAGTTCATCCTCTCGGGTACGGATAATCGTCCACCGATGTTGGAGAAGACTATGTACGAGGATTGGACTTCCCGAATGGAACTTTACATGTTGAACAAAGAGAATGGACATCTCATTTGGGCATCGTGCTCAATGGACCATTAGATTATGGTACAATGACGGAAGTTACAGTTACTCGTCCTCTCACAACGGGTGAATTGACCGGAGATATGAAGATTCAAGACAAATGTGATAAGTATGCTACAAACATCATTCTCCAAGCCCTTCCTCCAGATGTCTACAAACTCGTCAGCAAACATAAAGTTGCCAAAGAGTTATGGGATAGAATTCGTGTTCTAATGCAAGGCACCTCGTTAACTAAACAAGAACGAGAGTGTAAGCTTTATGATACTTTTGATAAGTTTACCTATGTTCCCGGGGAGACTCTCAATGATTACTATTTGAGATTTACTCTATTTTTGAATGAGCTCAATATCTATGGCATGGCAATTCCTACGTTTCAATTAAACACCAAGTATTTAAACACCCTTCCATCCGAATGGCGTAAGTACGTGACAACTATTAAATTGGCTAAGGACTTGCATAACACTAATGTGGATCAACTTCAAGCTTTTCTTCAACAACACGAATGCCATGTGATCGAGGCTCGGTTGTCTACGCCACAAGTTCGTGATCCACTTGCCATGTATGCTTCTCAACAAATGAACCCCCAACAAAACATGGTTTTCACTTATCAACAACCATCATACTTGCAGCAGCCACCACCACACACCTATCAGCATCCACAACAACCATCTTATCAACCACTAATGATGCCACAGCAAGCATTTCAACAAAGTGTTCATCAACAATCTTTTCTACAGCAACCAACACATCAGTCATCACCATCACAAGCTATCACTTCTCTAATGGGCTATACTCCTCAGCAAGGATATTTTCCAATTGAAGCACCACAAGCACAAGCCTTCTACTCCAATTAACTTCCACCAATCCAAGCACCGGTCTTTACTACAAATGATACACCTACTGATGTCTTAAACCATCTCCTTGCCTACTTGTCAAAACTTGTTGCAACTAGAGGATTTCCACCAACGAAAAATCAGCTCCGCACTTCTTCAAATCCTCGACAACAAGCCACTATTCAAGATGGTCAAGTGACGGTGCAATCCATTCAGGGAAGGAAAAATTCATATGGACCCAAAACAAGGACCGTGAACAATCAAGTTGTGAACTCTCAAGCAAGTGGAAATGGAAGCCCTATTGGTCCTAAAAAGGTCGTGACTTGCTACAATTGTCGCGGACAAGGTTATATGGCTAGGCAATGCACTCAGCCGAAAAGGAGAAGGGATGCAACGTGGTTTTAGTAGAAGATGTATCTGGTCGATGCTCAATCTAAGGGGAAGATTTTGGATTCAGAGGAATTAGCGTTTCTTGCAGACCCGGGGGCAGCAGATAATGAAGGCATTGCAGTCGTCTCTACTTCTAATGCAGCATATCAAGCGGACGATCTTGATGCATATAAATCGGATTGTGATGACATTCACTCAGCCTCAGCTGCTCTCGTTGCTAATATATCTCACTACGGTTCTAATGTCGTCAGTGAGGTACCAACCACTAGTAATCTTGTTATTGATGATAATCCATATCATGTTGAGCATGAAAATGACAACCTCGAACAACATTCGGGAACTAGTAACTCAAATGATGCGGTATCCAATCCAACGCATTTGAGTGAACCTCAACCAAATGCTATGACGGGTATGTAATCTTATGATCAACGCGATTTGGTAATGGTGCCTAAACATATTATTGATAGCATGAATGTGGCTGTTCGACAAACCGCATATATGAATGCCAACCTAACCGCTGAGCTTGCATTGTATAAGGAAAAGGTCAAAGCTTTTGAAATGGTCCCACAAGCAGATAAAATAACTTATTTTGAATTTGACCAATTTCGTTTTGAAAAAATTGAACACTTAAAAGAAATAGAATCATTCCAATGAATTAAAAGAAAAAGAGTCGGTTGTAAATGATTTTCAGAAACTTAAATTGGATTTCGAAACTCTCGAGTCTAAAAAGTTTGAATCCGAAATTAATGCTACCAAACTTCTTAAATTCAAGGAACAACAGCTTTTAAAACAATACGCTTCCACAGAAAAAGTTCATCTTTTAACTAAATCGTTTAAAGAACTCGAACTTAAGCGTCTTCAAGATTTACCACCTAATCCCGGTTATGCAAAACAAGCTCAGGAATATATTCCTTGTCTTTATGAGGTGACCCTAATTGGAAAATCGAAAGAAGCACCTTATGTTCGTAGTACTGAGGAGACACAGTCACTTGCGGAAGAAACTCAATCTAAAATGCTTTCAAAATTTCATAAGCTTGATTATGATAAGCATAATAAAGATCAATTTTCTAAAAAGACCCGCATTCGCTTACAAAAGGAATTAGCTCAATTATCAGCGTTTGTGCCCCAAATTTTGTCAACGGAAAACCTTCCTAGTACGTCTCCTACACTTGTCAAAAAGGATTTAACTAAGTTAATTCCACCGCTATGTAAGGTGTCAGATAGCTTAAATGCGGTGCACCAACACTTTGTCGATTTTGACAAGGTCATTAAGGAACGTATGACGGCTACAGCCATAACGGAAGGTGAATGGAATTTTGAGCACACTAGAGCTGCGTTCCGAGACGAAATTGTTCCATTTGTAAACAATGTTAAAGCCTGTATTAGTAATATTGATCAAGATTTGCTTTTGAAAATAGAAGAAGTTAGACGTGTTTTTAATGAAATGGATGATGCTTATGAAAACAGTTTACTTGAAATAGAACGAGTTTCATGCCAAAATGATCAGCTTCTGAAGCAAGTGATGTATCATGATATAGTTACCGTCTGTGTGAATAAAAGTATTGATAATGATTCTATTGTGCATAATGTTGAATCTGTGGATAATGTGGTAGATAGTACTTGTCATGAATCTGACGCTGAATTTTTAAAGTTTCAAGATTCTTATACCTCGCTTTCAAAACGTTTTGATGCAATTCAAAAACATTGTCTTTCACTTGAATGTGAGAACCAATCTATTAAAGAGATTTTTGAAACGTCACACGAAAGTGTTCGTATAGATACTCAAAATGCTAAAAAGGGCTTTCAATTAAATAAACGATCAAAACAGCGTCGGAAACGTGACAAAGTTGCTAAATCATTGTCGATAGGAAATGAGAATGTGGAAAGGAAACTAGAGGCCACTAACACTCAATCCTTGATTGAGACCCTTAATCGCAAATCGGTGGAGATGTCCGATTTACATGCGATAATTCGTGATAAGGATATGGCTTTGGCTTAATTAAAAGAATTGCTTCGTATTAAGATAATAGCTGCCATTTCAGCCCCGCCCTTAGTGTTCCTAAAGTGAGATCAAGAAAGAATCAACTCCTTGCCATCACACCAATAAACAAGGGCCCTAGGATTAAACCATCTCAAACATTGGTCAATAAAGATAAGGCAAAATCAAAACCAGCTTCTAATATTCCCGTGTTGCCTTCTACAGGAGTGAACACCACTACTAAGGCTTCAAGATCTAAGCTTAATGGAAACATGAAGAATGATAGGATTTTTTCCCTCATCTAGTAGTCAAGTGAAGAAGAAAGTAGAAGCCCACCCTAGGAATATTATTTCTGTTTTGAATAAAAAGAATCATGTAGCTAAACCTAAAGGCTATGCGGTTGTGCAGCGTTCTAAGCCTACTGTGAATTCTAATTTGAAATGTTGGAATTGAAATGAATATATGTTTTCTATTCATCATGATTCTTGCCTTATTAACCATGTGAATGAGATGAATGCCAGAAAGCACAAGTTAGAATGGAAACCGACTGGGAAAGTGTTAACCCAGGTTGGATGGATGTGGCGTCCCACTGGTAGAACTTTGACTATAGTAGGAAATGCGTGCCCTTTAACTAGGATCACTCCCACTACAACGAAGAAAACGTGCCCTTTAACTAGGAGTACTAAGGCTACCAAAAAACAAACGTGTCCTTTAACTAGGAACACCAACACTATTGTAGGAACAAAGTGCCCTTTAAATAGGTCTACTCCTACTGTAGTGCCTGTCACTAATCCAAAACCTCGGGAAGATGGACCCATCAAACTGGTAATTAAACAAATATATGTTAGAAAACGCAGGAAATCTACTGATAACACTGATGTTAGCACTTCTGATATTATAACTGTACCTGCTAACACTCCGGCACCAATAGTGTCCAATGCATTGCCTACTTTTGTTGTTTCAAACAGGTGGTCCAAATCGTCTTGAGGTATTTGGACTCCGGTTGCTCCAAGCACATGACCGGAGATCGCTCTCAGCTCAGAAATTTCGTAAGCAAGTTTCTTGGTACGGTTCGATTCGGCAACGATCATATCGCAAAAATAATAGGTTATGGTGAATATCATATTGGGAATGTTATAATTTCAAGAGTGTATTATGTGGAAGGTCTCGGTCACAACTTATTTTCTGTATGACAATTTTGTGATTCAAACCTTGAAGTGGCTTTTCATGAGCATACATGCTTTATTCGTAATTTGGAAGGGGTTGATTTATTGAAAGGTACTCGAGGGAATAATTTGTATAGTTTGTCTCTACAAGACATGATGGCCGCTTCTCCCGTATGTCTTTTTTCCAAAGCATCAAAGACTAAGTCATGGTTATGGCATCGACGGTTATATCATCTTAACTTTGACGCTATTATTCATTTGGCAAAAAACGAACTTGTTCGTGGTCTTCCTAAACTTTCATTTCACAAGGATCATTTGTGTTCCGCATGTACAATGGGGAAAAGCACTAAGAAATCATACAAACCCAAGACTGAAGACACCAACCAAGAGAAACTTTATTTGTTGCATATGGATCTTTGTGGGCCAATGCGTGTTGAAAGTCTCGGTGGTAAAAAGTACATCCTCGTCATGGTGGATGATTACTCTCGGTTTACATAGGTGAAATTTCTTGCAACAAAAGATGAGGCACCTAAAGTCATCATCGATTTTCTCAAGATGATTCAAGTGCGTCTCAACACTACTGTCCGACGCATTCGTACAGATAATGGAACCGAATTTGTGAATCAAACTTTGCGTAAGTATTATGAAGAAGTTGGCATATCTCATGAAACATCCGTTGCTCGCACGCCACAACAAAACGACATCGTTGAAAGGAGAAATCGCATACTTATGGAAGCAGCTCGAACGATGTTAATTTACGCAAAGGCGCCATTATTTTTATGGGCAGAAGCAGTATCTACAACAGTCTACACCCGAAACCGGTCACTGATTCGAAAACGCCATGGTAAAACACCTTATGAGCTTCTACATGGAAAAGTACCAGATATATCATATCTTCATGTATTTGGTTCTCTTTGGTATCCAAATAATGATGGTGACAATTTGGGAAAACTACAACCAAAAGCTGATATTGGTATTTTCATTGGTTACGCACCAACAAAGAAGGCATACCGAATCTACAATCCTAAATCTCGTAAGATCCTCGAAACTATGAATGTTGACTTTGATGAGTTGACAACAATGGCTTCTGAGCAAAGCAACTCTGAACCCGCACTTCATGAAATGGGACCCAGTAACATTAGTTCTGGTCTTGCCCCAAATAACCCTACTTCATCATCATTTACACCACCTTCTAGGCATGAATGGTGATACGTTTTTTCAACCGTTCTTTGAAGAATTCTTTACTCCTCCAAGTATTGTTGCTCTAGAACCTGAGGTAATAGCTACGGTTACCGAAGTTTTAGCTCTAGCACCCGAAGCACAATCAGATACGTCTACACCTACTATTGGTCAAGATATACCTTCAGCGAGTAATTCTCAACCAACACATGTATCAACTACCGATGTCACACCCATTGATGATGAAGAGGATGATGATGATCACGACTTGGAATTCGCTCAAATGCATGAACTTCCATTCTTTGGTGTACCAATTCCCGACTCTAATCAAGCCGGGTCGTCCACCTTAGAGGAAGCTCCTACTACGGTCTACTCCAATCCACGGATTCGTGAACATGACAGCAAGTGGACAAAGGATCATCCTATAGATTCTATTATTCGTGACCCTAATCGTCCGGTATCCACAAGAAGTCAGTTACAAGAAAGTGCATTGTTTTGTCATTTTGATGCCTTTCTCAGTAAAGTTGAACCCAAGACGTGGCAACAAGTATTTACCCAATCTAGTTGGATAGAAGCTATGCAAGAAGAACTTAATGAATTTATACGTCTTGATGTATGGGAACTTGTCCCATGCCCGGATCAAGTGCAGTTACTCACTTTGAAATGGGTTTACAAGGTGAAACTCGACGAGTTAGGCGGAATATTGAAGAACAAAGCTCGACTAGTAGCTCGTGGATACAAACAATTATTAGGCATCGACTTTATGGAATCCTTTGCACCCGTTGCCCGTTTGGAAGCTATTAGACTATTCCTTGCTTATGCATCCCACATGAATATGATCGTCTATCAGATGGATGTGAAGACGGCATTTCTTAATGGTGAAATCAAGGAAGAGGTCTATGTTCAACAGCCGGATGGTTTTGTGAATTCTAAATATCCTAATCATGTGTACAAGCTTAAGAAGGCTCTCTATGGGTTGAAGCAAGCTCCACGCGCATGGTATGATCTATTTTCACAATTCCTCATTACGCAAGGCTTCGCTAAAGGCAAGGTGGATCCCACGCTATTCATTAAGAAACAAGGTAAAGATAAGATTATGGTACAAATATATGTTGATGATATTATATTTGTTGCCTCGACCTAAACCTTATCCGATGAGTTTGGGACACTCATGTCTTCCAAGTTTAAGATGTCAATGATGGGAAAGGTATCATTCTTCTTAGGACTACAGATGTCTCAGAGTCCCAGAGGCATCTTTATCAATCAATCCAAGTATGCCCTTGAATCTCTTAAGAAATATAAGATGGAATCTTGCGACCCGGTGGATACTCCAATGGTGGAACGAACTAAGCTTGATGCAGACCCACATGGAGTTGCCGTTGATCCGACACTTTACTGTGGAATGATCGATACGCTTACTTACATCACATTCAGTCGACCTGATCTTCAGTTTGCTATATGTATGTGTGCTCGGTATCAAACTCGGCCTACTGAGTTACACTTAGCTACTGTTAAACGGATCTTTCGGTACTTAAAGGAACCATTAATCGGGGACTTTGGTACTCGAAGGACTCTTTGATTGCACTATGGCATATGCAGATGCGGATCACGCGGGTTGTCAAGATACAAGGCGTAGCACGAGTGAAACTTTGCAACTACTAGGAGATCGACTAATTAGTTGGGCATCGAAAAGGCAGAAAAGTGTTGCAATTTCAAGTATGGAAGCTGAATACATAGCTATGTCTGGTTGCAATTAACCGACTATGGTATAGGTTTCAACAAGATTCCGATGTACTGCGACAACAAAAGTGCAATTGCCTTATGCTGCAACAATGTTCAATTCTCCCGGTCGAAGCATATTGACATTCGCTACCACTTTATCAAGGAGCAAGTGAAAAATGGAGTGATCGAGCTTTACTTTGTCCGACCTGAGTATCAATTGGCAGATATTTTCACGAAGGCTTTAGATCGCGCTCGAATTGAATTTTTGGCCGACAAGCTAGGATTGAGAACATTCTCGCCCGAGACTCTTAAGGAACTGGTAGATGAAGCGAAAGAATAGTGGTGGTAAACTATTCTCCGTATCCTTGGTGATCATCCGCATATATTTTTTATATTTTTATCCACAAAAGCAAAATACAACAATATAAAACCATATAAAAACCCTAAAAATTGAAAATTTTCAAAAAAATCCAAAATATTTTTACTTTATTTTTCAAAGGCATGTCTTTTGGTACGATAATATTTACGGCCTTAGAAATGTTGATTAATATTGACACGGCACCATAAATAGAGTTCGTACAAAAGTTGTAAATATTTCTTAAAACATGCCTACATGGCTTGTAGTTATTTCAGACTGCAACCCGCTTCTAACATTACAGTCAAGTATTTCTTATGAAAGCTATGGCTCACAACGGGAATTAATTTTCTCGGGTAAGGTTTACTTTAAAACCTTGTAAGGGATCAAGTTTACTTTATAACTTGGTCTAACACGGATATATGTACGCATCAGTGCATTTACTTGTTAAAACAAGAGAAATCTTATTTTTATGAAGCTATCATCTCTACAACCATAGCAATCTACAATTGCTATTTACATACTCGACGATGCGACTACTCAAACGACGACTACAACTCTTTCAATAGAACACGGGTCAACAATTGAGGGGGAGCAATTGTCAAGCATTCAGAATCTTCGATGCCGAAAGGGCCAAGTTCACTAATTGGTGTCAAGACAAAAATACCAATCGTACATGTGGTGTCAAGAGATGACTTCAGACGTGACGAGGCGACCAACATTAATCGACAAGAACCATTTGATCTTTTCACATGCTGTTCTCATCAATAAGGTCCAACCTTCTCAATTCATTCTTATATCGTGAATATGTGATTATGTTACAAATCGGTATCATATCTCACAAATTGGTCTCATTAAGATTAAAAGCTTGCATTTTTCTTCCCAAAACCTTTGTTAAAACTTCATTAAATCAATTGATATCAAAAATATCGGTTGGGTTAATATTTTTAATATGGGGGAGAAAATGTGATTTAATATGGGAAATTATCACAAAAGGTTTGACTTAACGTGATGGCTCATCCCGACATGTGCGAAATGTTTTCGAATATCGTGGCATATGTTAAGATGGAGTAAAATGGATTTTCTATATCAAAATAGATTTCATGGTGACATATACTTACCCTAAACCCATTTATTTCACAACGATGAAGATTCTGGTGACATAAGGATGGTAGTATAGGTTAATTCCAATGATTCTTCTAAAACCGGAGGAATCTTCCCAAGGACATTCCATAGCTAGAAATAGTAGTCCTTAGGAAAGATGGAGAAAGATTGTGAACGTAGTTGAATGCCGACCAAGTACTTAAGTTATCAGTGTAACAATCACAACAAGGTGCTAATATGACGTATTGGTAAGCATTGAAGGGGTTGAAGAATGAAAAAGAATTGTAAAGATAAAGGGTCTAAAGAAAGAAGCCCTCCTTACAACTTAGGCAGAAACCGGGTCAACACATATGCTATTGAGATCATTTTAATGATGCTCGATATTGAAGATAGACATCATGGACCCAGTGTTGCAATGCACAACCCATCCCAGCTAACTCAGATATCTCTCAAAAGGTATTTGTTTTATTCACACGGAGACAACGCATTATCTATCGATTTATTCGCTTTGAGTAAATTGGTATTGAAACAGTGGCCATCCTCTCCAGCCTCTGATCACTAAAATCCAAAATGCATGATCGAGTCTAGAACCATTTGAGATCATCAAATATCTCATTAGGACACACTTCCATATTTCCTTACTTCTTCACACTTAAAAAGTAAGAAAGATATTAACAAGTCCTACGCAAAATCTTCATGATCTTGCCTGAACATCTGAGTAATACGAAAGTACTTACAATGAAGATGGAAATCCTTCTTGAGTGAATATCAAAAAGCTCATGGTAGGTGACTTGTGCGATTCTTTACGAATCAAGCTTGTGAGAACTGGAAAGCAACAGTGGTTTAATTCTTAACTGAACTTAAACACGTTCCAGGCCTCTACGCAATATCTTAGTGATCTTACCAGAACACTCAGAGTGATGCTCTATAGTGTTCACAGTGATGAGTGGAAATCCTTCTAGTGTTAACATCAAACAGCACTGGGTAAGTAACTTGCAAGATTCTATATGAATCAAGCTAGTGACAACTTGAAAGCAACGATGGTGTGATTCTTTAATGAATCAAACTGGTTCTAAGAACATGAATTGACGGCTTCAATCATGCGGATAATTTTATCCAAATGATTCACTCTTTACGTTTGCAGTCAGCTTTGGACGGTCGAGTAAAGAGAACGGGTTTACCCGCGAAATCTTGTCAAGGAGATTTTTAATTAAATCTACCTGCCACAAGTACGATATTTTATATCGTCCAACGATCTTCATCGATCGGAGGTAAAATGCTACCGAATTAGAATGAAATGGTCAAAGCCATTTCGTTCGTGTCTACTTATGTTGCGGCATTTGAAGACGGCGGCGTTGCAGAATCCGAGAAAAAGTCGTCCCCGCATGCTTATACTTTATGCACCTAATACTTCATCTAATTCTAGAAAGATTAAAAGTCAAGTCTTCCGCTGTATCGAACTCTGAAGGTTTCAAGATTTACGAAGGTATAAGTATGTGGGACATGAAGTCACGAGGAGGCGGATATCACAAGTGATGGATGCACAAGATCTAGGCAAGATACTAATGCTAAAGATTGATATCAAAGATCACATCAACATGTTCACCAGAAAAGAAAAAGAAAAGAAAGACGAAGACTACGAGCTCAAGACAAGCATAGTATGCTAGGTTTATTTTATTATTGTAACTTGGGTAACGCCCTTGTTTGGAGTGACCTACCTTAGGGGGAGATTGTTGGATATACGTTTTACGTATTTAGGAAGATTCGGTCACTCCGACAATATATATTAAGTAGTAGCTCGTAATTTAGTTACTCTACATTAAGTAAACATGGAAAGGCCCAGTCCATGGAATGTATGTACGGCCCAATGTGTAAGCCCAAGCCCATCATAAGGCTTGGGTATATAAACCCTCTCCTTAGATGGAGAGGGTGCGGTTTTCACTCATTTTACACAAAGTGATTAATGTGTTTTCTTATTATTCTCTCTCAAGTGTGTGTGTGATTCTACCAACTCTCTCTCTCTCTAATCTCTCTCTAATATAAGCATAGATTTACAATATCTTACACAAACCCAGAAGAATGAAACACTACAAGGTAACCGAACGATTCACTCTATTGATTAACGATGGATTACATAGAAAGATTGGAAGATTGGTATGTTTGATTCCTTCACCCCCACCTCTATTTATATGGGTGATGGGCATCCTAACCCACCTACACTTGGACTGCCAAACCCACATCCGACTCAAACACATTCCAAATACAAGCTATGTAACATTAAGGTAACATTTCTAATCGACTATTAACTAGACATGGAAACTAATATAAACTAACAATTTCCACTTTAATGACAAGACTAGTTAATCCTGACACCATGTATCTCCATGCAATACTTGTACTTCAGACCTAGAACCACCGTTGTAAACGCGTCAGCTGCTTTATCCTCTGCGCTTACCTTTGCCACTTCATTCTCTTTAGATTCTACGATCTCCTTGATGAAGTGATACCTCACGTTGATATGCTCGTCCTATCATGAAACATAGCATTTCTTGAAAGATGAATTGCACCTTGATTATCACAATTCACAATAGCTGACCTTAGGTTTATTCCCAACTCTATTAGTAGACTTTTAAGCCAAATGCTTTCCTTAACAGCTTTCGTAAGCGCCATATATTCCACTCTGTAGTAGACAATGCAACAACATGGTGTAGAGTTGCTTTCTAACTCACAGTACAACCATGTACCATAAACACGTACTCTGTTATTGACCTACCCTTATCAGGGTCTTTAACATAATCGCTATCCACGATACCATCAACATCCATGTTCTTCCTTTGATCTCTACCATACACTAGACCTACATCAGCAGTGCCCTTCAAGTACTTTAAAATCCACTTCACCGCTTCCTAGTGATTTTTACCTAGATTCGCCAAATACCTACTCACAATGCGTGGTTTGTGTTTTAAGACCAAAATATGAAAAAGGAAGAAAACACGGGCTTTCACGGGCTTTTATCGAATAAAAAGACAAAAGACGGAGTCAAAAGATCAAGAGTGCAAAAAGAACAGAAGTCCAAGAACTATTCTGAAGATTTATCGAAGAAAAAGTCTAAAGACGGAAGTTTAATGAAGTCGAAGAACCAAGTCTAATTAAAGAAGAAAATTATAAGAGTAGTTCAATTTATATCGACAAATCCCGAGACGACGTCGAGAAAGACAAAGAATTTAAATCGAGTCGAGACAAGAAGAAAGAATGAAGAAAGCATCAACATTTTACTCCTCCTATAAATACCCTCCTAATGTGTCATTAGGAGTTGGTTAGTCATTTTTAGGAGTAGATTAGTTTAGGAGTAGGAGTAGATTACTTTCTCTCTCTATCTTTCCTTAATGTTTTTCAAGCTTTTTCATTAATCTTGTAATATGAATCTTTAATCATCTTAATTTCAATCTTTTTCAATTAATCATTCTCATTCTACCTTTCTTAATCTTTTTAATCTTGTTTAATATTGATAATCATGTAGTTTGTTAATCATGTTCTTTGTTTAATTGATGTTTTTGATTGATTGTGCTTATTGATTTTTATGTGTTTGATTTTCATAGCTTATAGTGTTTTAGTGCTTATTGTGTTAATTTCTTTATTTTTAATTAAGTGCTTATTAGTTAATTTTTATAAAAAGTTGTTTTTAAATATTTTTATTATTTAGTGTTTTTTAAAAGTTTTAAATTTTGGCTTATTAGTTTTTTTTAAATCAAATTGGTTAAGTTTTTAGATAAGTGCTTATTAGTTTATTTTTATAAAAAAAGTTGTTTTTAAATATTTTTATTATTTAGTGTTTTTAAAAAGTTTTTAAATTTTGGTTTATTAGCTTTTTCTTAAAATTGATTTGGTTAAGTTTTTAGATAAGTGCTTATTAGATTCTAGCTTATTTTTATTTTGGTCATTTTTAATTATTCCGAACTAATAAACCCCAATATTCCGGATAAGTTCCAATTTTCAGATTCCGGATAACGCCTCAATTCAGATATCCCGGATAAGGCCAAAAAATAAATTCCGGATAACTTGTAAAAAAGTTATTCCGGATAAGAAAAATGAAAAATTATTCCGTATAAGGAATAGGATAACTACTCCGTATAAGCATTAGAGCTAATTATTCCGTTTAAGATCATAATATTGTTATTCCGTATAACAACTAGAAAGATACCGTATAACGTAATGAATTTGACCAGCATGCTAGCTTGGTTGCTTGTTTTTTCCCGCCAAATTTCAGCAGGTAGCTTGGCTGTTGAGCTAGTTGCCTGCTAGCTTGTTTATTTATTTATTTTGTTCCGTAACCGTTTAGTTTAATCTGAAAATTATTCCGATTTTATTTCTGAAAGTTACGTATTTTTAGTTGAATTTTTCATCTAATTTTAAAATTAATATTTTTTCGTAAAATTCAAGTTTTATCTTTTATTTAGAACCCGCTTTAGGTTTTACCTCGTTTAGCTTTAAAGTACCTTTTTAGTTTTATTTCCTCCTTTTTCATGAAAAGTGAAATTTTTTATCATGACAAAGTGTCATGTACAACCATACATATCTATAGGTAAACTTTATTTTCAAGTCGAAAGTTAATTTCTTCTTTTAGATTTATTTTTATTAATTGTTTTGTTTTATTTTATGTTTTATTATTTGTTTCGTTTCTTTTTAAAATAGTTTTATAATCCAATTTCTTTCATTTTTATTTAAGTAAGTTTTATTTTTAATTCGAAAAGTTTATTTTTATTTTTTTATTTTCGCTTTTACTTTTATTAATTGTTACTTTTTTATATTTGTTTTAATATTTGTTTTAATATCGTTTTAATTTTAAGTTTTTAATATTCGTCTTATTTTACGTTTCTTTATTATTTGTCATTCGTATTTAGTTTATTCTTTTTACTTTTCGCATTTACTTTTTAATTAGTTATAGATAATCTACAACATTTTCTTTTTATTCACCAAAGACGACTGAGTCACACTTTCAACCTTAATCAGTTCGAATTGAATCGAGACGAACAAATTTTCATACTTGGCAAAAACCCTATATTAATCACCCTACTAGATGTATGTCGAACCACGAGTTAAAATACCTCATTGTAGTCAATCCCTGCTCGTTGAGTAAACCCCCGAGCTACCAGCCTTGCTTTGTACCTTGGTATCTGAATGCCTTCAATCCCTTCTTTAATCTTATACAACCACTTACAGATTACCAGCTTCTGACCATGTGGTTGATCGACCAGCTCCCAAGTATGATTCTTCCTTAAAGAACTCATCTCTTCCTCCATAGCACGAATCCATTCATCCTTTTCATATGAAATAATCGCCTCCTGGAATGTGATTGGTTCATGTGTATCTTCTTCCTCAGCAATAGAAAACATATAAGTCGTAATACCATCTCTTCCCTAGACCCTGATGATCTAGACAATGATACATTACCTTCATTACTATACCTTGTGGGTACAGTAATTATTATCTTAGCTCTATCACGTACCAAAACATAGTTTTCCAGATTCTGTTGTTGAAGCCTTGCATCTTCTGCATCTTTATCTTGATCCTCATATTCATTCCATGGATTTACCCCAATATGAGGATCCACAGTTGGTTCGACCCGACTTCCTTGAAGTTCCACCTTAAACTCAATTTCCTTTCTAGAATCTACAGCACCAGCACCTTTAAGAGTATCATTATACACAAGGCTCTCATTAAAGACCACATCCTTGCTTATGGTTATCTTCGGTTTAACATTAACTAACCTCCATAATGTGTATCCCTTCACACCGTTAGGATACCCGAGGAATATGCATTTTATAGCTCTAGGCTTGAGCTTCCCCTGATTCACGTGTAAATAAGCAACACAACCAAATATACTTAACATCTCGTAATTCACCGGATGTCCTGACCATAAATCCATAGGTGTCATCTTCTTCATTGCTGTAGATGGATACCTATTGATCAGATATGCTACTGTCACCGTTGCTTCATCCCATAACGACTCTAGCAAACCAGACTGAATCAGTAAACACCTAACCTTGTCCAAGAGCGTCTTGTTCATTCGTTCAATTAGGCCATTCTGTTGTGGAGTTCTAGCAACTATCAAACGTTTTGCTATCCCACTCTCCTTGCACAAGTTATTAAACTCCTGATTACAAAACTCCAAACCATTATCCATTCGAAGTTTCTTCAATTTTCTACCTATCTGGTTTTCCACCAACTACTTTCACTCCTTGAACTTTGTTGAATGCCTCATTCTTGTGTCTAAGAAAATAAACCCAAACCCTCCTCGAATAATCATAAACAATCGATAAGAAGTACCGGCAACCACTCATCGATTCCACCCGAGAAAGACCCCAGAGATCCGCATGGACATAGTCTATAACTCCCTTTGTGATGTGCTAACCTCGACCAAAACTTAACCTGGTCGATTTTTTAAGAACACAATATTCACATAATTCGAGCTTACCTAGACCTTTTTTCCCCAGCACCTCTCTTCTTTCGAGTTCATGCAAGCCTGCTTCACTAATGTAACCCAGACGTTTATGCCACACCTACACAAGAGTTTCCTTTTCTTGAATACCAACACTAGCTTCCCCTGATTCAGCCTAGCCATCCGAGGAGTACACACAATTTACCTTCAAAGTTCCTGACAAAACCATCAAAGAACCCTTTATCACCTTTACTCTTCTATTCTTCAACTTCACGGTATAGTCCTCTCGATCTAGAGTGCCCAAAATAACAAATTTCTTTTCAACTCGGGAATGTAACGCACATTCTCAAGCACAAAACTTGAACCATCTTTCATTTGTACTCTCACCTTTCTTGTCCCCCTAATTGCACATGCTCTATTATCACCGAGCAAAACCATACCTCCATCAAGCTCCTTAAAATCAAACAAGAAGTCACTCCTTGGTGTCATGTGATAGGAACCACCAGAGTCCATGATCCACTCTAAGAACCTTTCCTCACTCACCGCCATCAACAATTCACCATTGTCATAACCCTTAGAATACGTCCCATCGTCCTGTTTTGCATTCTTGTTGACAAAGCCAATTGATTTCTTCTTGTTCCATTTTGGACAGTTTTGGTTAAGGTGATCCTTAGAATAGCATATGTAACACTTCAGTTTATAAGTTCCTTTACCTTTTGATGAGATGGCATTTATACATGATCTCATCGTTCTTTTCGGGCTTTAAATGCATAAAAATTTCATAATATACCATATATATGCTTGTGTTTGTTTACTTGTGTATTTTAGGTATGGATATCGTGAAAAAGACAAAAGATCACAAGTTACAAGGAAAAACGGACACGAGAAACGAAGCCGTACAAAGAACCGGGCCCTAATCATGAAATACTCAACAAATACCCTTGAAGACTTGAAAACAAACAAGATTGATCCTCATTCATTGAAGAAATGACACTTAAAACCCTTGTATATTAATAATTACAAGTTTGGTTCCTTAAGTTTGTCAAAATTACACAAAAGGTCCTTCAACTTTGAAGAAATTGCAAGATTAGTCCCTCAACAATTTCAAATTGTCAAATATGGTCCCTCATCAAGCCAAAGATACATTGAAGACCTTTGAAGACCAACATTGTCCAAAATCAGCCCTTGAAATATGCAAAGTGTCAAAAATAACCCTTGAAACACTTTTTATAAAGTTTGGTGCCAAAAATGACAAAGGCTGAAAGTTGTTACAAAGGATTTGGACGCTGATAGACTTTTAAACACAAATGACAAAAAAAAGGAAGAAAAGGGGCCAAAACTGCCAAGTTTGTAAGTTTAAACTAAACAAACACGCGCCAAACACAATTTTCCCACTAAAATCGGATCAAACGTGTCACTATTCACACGTATGAACCCAAATTTAACTTTTTACCAACAAGGGGGTTTTTACAATTACCTACACCAAAACACAATTAACCTTCACACGAATCTATCCCATGCCTAAACTCACACTCCCACTCACCCAAAGGACCCCACCATTCAAACCGTTTCACCCATCACATGACTACTTGCCCTCCAAGACATGCCACGTGTTAAGATCAACAGCTGAGAGTCTTTGCTTGATCACAAAGCTAAAATGAACATTTGGGATCACTTTGGACAGCTCATCAACAACAAACGCACTCAAGGACTCAAGGGCATTTTAGAGAAATCACATCTAGGGTTTGTGAATAGTGTAGCCAGGCATTTGCCTATAAAAGGAGACCTCAACATGTGAGAGTCCCTTTGTTCCAGTTTTAGGCTATCAATCTTTGTAATTCCTTTTTAAGTTTAATAAAATTTAAATATTGAATTCTCTTTTCGATTTGATTAAAAGTTGGTGTTTGAGTAGCCTAATTCTGAGTTCCATTTGATTGTTAAGACCTACCTTAATCTTGTGGTTAAGGCACGTTTTGGTTCATAAGGTTTTTAAGGTTCAAATACCTTGAAATCCTAGGTTCTGTTTTGGCTTATTTTGTGTACTAACCCTTGGCCATTTGCTATAAGCTCTTACAAGCTTGTTGACACCAAGCTTGTGAAGGGATTAGAGCCCTTGGTTGAGTTGTCTGCTGCTTGTGTTGAAGACATAAAGTCCTTGAGGTTCTACTTTGAACCATCAACCAAGGCAGTTTGCATCATCTTTTTTGAAGTACCTTGGTCTTGTTCTAGTTGTTGAACAAGGTCCAAGGAGCATAGCTGGCCTTCCTAGGATGTTGTGGAAGGCAGGTATAATCTCTTGGTTAAGATTCCCCTAAAAATTTCATATTCATGACTGTTTTGAATTTGGTGCTTTGATTTTGAGTATTTGTGTTTGTGCTTCTGATTTTTGAGTTTGATTGTGTTAGTTGCTACCTAGTAAGTGTTTTTGATCATTAAAATCAGTAGGTTATTAGTTGAAATCACAAGTTTCTTTGTTAAATGGTAGATTAAGGAGTGTTTGGGTCTACTGCTTGAATTGGATTTGTGGTTTGCTAAGTGGTTGTTTGTTGTAAGAAAGTGTTGGTATCTGTTGTTTAGGTGTATTTGTTCATCTGTTTGCAGGTTTTGTGGGTTTGAACACATAGATTCATAATTTGGCTATAAAATCTTAAATACTTGGTAAAATTGGCTAGAATTTTGAGGACACCTAGATCTAAGCTTAGGCTAGGGCTAAAAAGTGCTAAATCTGAGTTAATCACACCAGGGAAGAAGGATTTGAGGTTTGAAATTGGATCAAGTGCCAAATAGATCAGCAAAACTTGTTCTGCATATGTTCATTGTTCATCAGAAACATTTTGTGCTTTGATCTTGTTATTTACTTTGATTCAGTGTTTGATTCTTGTTGCTTTGTGTTTATTCTTAGTTTATATAGCTTGTGTATGCATTCTGTTAAGTTTGGTTGGCTTATTCAGTCTAAATCTGCTTATTAAGTGCTTAACTGCTTATTTCCATATCAGGTGCATATCTGGTGACTGTTTGGCTTATTGTGTGAACCAATTTGTGATTTTCTTGTTGCTATTGACTCCTTGTGATTCACTGATCACAAGGGTGCCTTTGTTTCCAATTGAATCAAACCAGAACTCTCAAATAAGCCTGGTCAAATAGTCAAAGCAGTGGGAACTCCTTTCCCCTGCTAGTTGCCACTGATAGTGTAAAATTGGGTTCAGCTTATCAATAAGCTATAAAAGCTTATTTTAACCAGCAACAACTTTGTTTTTGTAATAGGTGCTCATATTTTGACCCATTTGTTCATACTGGAGCATTTGGGTGGTTGACTTTAGGGTTTGACTAGAAAACCAACTCCATTGACTTTTTCATAAGTTCATTTATGCTTATTCTGGCTTATTGGTTGTGCTTATTGGATTTTTGTTGATTGATTTGGCTTATTGAGTCCATTTGAAATCTTTTGCAAGTTGAATCAAGTCCTGAGGTGCCCTAAATCTCTAAAACGACTATTTTGTCTTTTAGTGAATTGTTACTTTGCTTATTTCTGGCTTATTGAGTGAGCTTTTTCAAAAATAATATTTACAGATCTCATAAGCATCCCAAAAGAAGGCTGTGTGTCAAATTAGAGCTTATGGCATTAGCTTATGGCTTAATGGGCTGAAAAACCCAATAAGAATAAGCTGAGTGTTAAATAAGCTGTGATAAGCTCATACTCAGCTTTTGGGCCTTTAGAGTTTTGTTCTTAGAATTAAATTTTGAGTCAGATAGGGCTTTTCCAAGTCAATTTGGCCAAGTTTGACTTTTTTGGGCCCAAAAGCCCAATTTGGTTGACTGTTTTTGGTTTTGGCCCATTTGAGGGCCCAATAAGGGTATTCTGGTAATTTCACTTTGATTTTCTGATTATTTAGGTTAAAATAAACTAGTTTGCAAGTTTTTAGAATTTTTTATAATTTTTGGATTTTTAATATTATTTTATTATTATTTTATTATTATTTTTAAAATTTCACTTTTTCCAACTTTTTACATTTTTCTTAGGATTAATACATTAAAATAGGAATTTAGCAACTTTTAGAATAATTTTATCACTTTTAGATTAATTTTTATAATTATTTTAAGTTTTAATAGTTTTTAAGTCATTTTAAATAGTTTTTATTAGTTTAAAAATTTCTAAAAATAGTTTTTAATCTTTTTAGGTCATTTTTGAGGTTTACCAATTGAAAAATCTTAATTTGGGCTTTTTGATAATTTATTTGATTTTTAGGGCTTTAATTAGCATTTAAAAATTGAATATTTAATTATTTAAAAGGTTTGAAAAAGTTTTGATCATTAGTAAACTCTTAGTTTATTTATTTTGATTTTTGGTAAATTTTTGGTAATTTTTGGAATTTATTTTTAATTTTGTGGTTTTTAAGGTTCTACGTTTTAACTTTCTAGTAGTACTTATTTTTATTTTTACGACTTCGTCATCTTCTTTTCTCACCCCCTTCTAAACCAATCATTAATCATAAACATTTAACAAATTTCTCACACACATATACCTCCTTGGGAAACGAACTTGCATCTCATTAAGGGTCATTAGTGTTGATTTTCCTAAATCATCACTCGATACTTACCGCTTTTACGCACCTTTTCCTAAAGGTCGTATATTTTTACCAAAATCATTTTGGCGCCGCTGCCGGGGAGGTGTGTCGTGATTAATTTGCATTGTTGTTTTTAATATTAACCAAAATTGTATTTGTATTAGTAGAACTCTACTAATACGTATTATCGGTTTTCTTGGTTTTTCTTGTAAAAATATTATTACTATATGGTATTAAGTATCACAATAAATTCATAATATCTCCAAAAGTGTGAAAACACAATCTTAATTGGGATTTCATCACTCAATTATTGTATTCGAATCTCAAACAAAAAAGAAAAAGGCAAAAATAGATAAATACTTTCGTGAAGCTCGATTTTGAAAAATACGAACTATAAGGTGGGTATAAGGCGGGTATTATAAAATATACCCTAAGGAAAAAGGCTCTTAAGTGCTTCGCGCCGCCTCGTTTCCCCGCTTGCTTGTGAGTATTTTGAGATTGAAGGCTAATCGAGGGTTTTGCCGCCCAAAGTATTATTACGTATAATATATTTGCTTGGTTTCTTTGTGATTAAAACCTCTTGAACCGTTTGGTTTTCACCAAAGTTCTAAAGTCATTCGAAGGCGTTCACTCCACGTGATCGTTTTCATTCCTTTGAGGCTTCTTTAATCAAGAGTTTGATTCGAGGAGAGATTTTGTAGATTGTTGTCTACGAAGATACACCAAAATCCAAAAAATTAAATATCATCAAAAAAAAATTGAAAAATCACAAAACACCCAAAAAGAATCTTCTTTGCTCACCTCCCATTCTTCGTGAAGTTTATGATCACTCGTAATCAAGCAAAACGAGCTCGTAAACGACTTCAAAAGCTAGCCAATCAAGAGACGTTGATTGTTGAAGAACCTCCAATTGTTGAACCTATTGTAGAACAAGAAGTCGTCATGGCTAATCGTACTATGATGGAGTTGCTACAAGCACCCACCGAGGGTTTTGGAGAGGCTATTGTGATTCCCGCCATCCTTGCGGAGAATTTCGAGATTAAGACGGGTTTAATGTCGATGTTGCAAGCAAATAAGTTTAGAGGTCACGAGAAAGACAACCCGCACTACCATATTAGGAATTTTAACCGTCTCACCGCCACTAGCAAGTTTAAGGATGTTCCACATGACGCCATTAAGATGATGTTGTTTCCATACTCGTTGGATGGACCCGCAAAAATTTGGCTCGAGAAAGAACCGCCAAATTCGATTTTGACATGGGCCGATCTCGTTTCTAAGTTTGTGAACAAGTTTTTTCCACCATCTAAAACAACACATTTGAAAAATGAGATTTCACGATTTGTGCAAAGAAATAATGAAAGTTTTTCAACGGCATGGGAACGCTTTAAAAAAATGTTACATGAATGTCCACACCATGATTTTACGGAATTGCATCAAGTGGATACTTTTTATAATGGGCTTAATGATCATGAACGAGATTATTTGAATGCCGCCGCGGGTGGTAATTTTTTGTGCAAGACGACAAATGAGGCTTTACAAATCATCGAGAATAGATCTAAGGTTTATAGCCCTCATAACACACCGAGTGTTGCCAATTTGGGTTTGTCATCATCATCACAATCGTCTCGTAGCATTAATGCCTTACATGATGAAGCTAATGAGTAAAATCGGTTTTTTGATAGATTTGCTAATCTTATGTCCCATTGGAAAGCTCAAGAAGCTTCCAATTCCGCTTCGGTTAAAGCGGTTGCTAAGAGTTGTTTGTCGTGTGGGGGAGCTCATGATCTTTCCGAGTGCATTACCGCGGATGGTAACACTTCGAGTGCTTATGTAGAAACGGGAACTTACAACCAAAACGGTCAAGGTTCCCGCCAAAATCAAGCTCCACCAAATCAAAATGTTAATAATTATCAAAACAACAACCAAGGTAATTACCAAGGCAATTCACGCAATTACAACAAAGGGAATTATCAAAATGGGAATGGACAAATTTCTAATCAAAACCAAAACCGTGATTTTCAAAACACTACACAAGGTTTTCAAAATGCTCACACTAAAAATTTGCAAGGAGAATTTTTGGATTATGCAAAAGCAAATGATGCTAAATTTGATAACATGCAACATGAGATGATTAGCTTAAGATCCGAGTTGAAAAACGAGCTAAAAAATGAACTTGTTAATGAACTTAAAACTCATGCAAACAAAATGGAAGGAAATGTCCAACATCTTCAACAAAATCAACAAAAGATGGAATTAGGACAACATGAGATTAAGCAAGAGTTATTAAAAGCGGATGCTAGGTAATCAAAATTTGAGGACCGAATGGCTAAGATGTTTGAAGCAATCATGTGTAAACCCTCTTCCTCGGGTGGTCTTCCTAGTGATACCATTGCAAACCCGAAGGGAGAAATGAAGGTTATTACTACACGAAGTGGTAAAACTTTCAAGGAACCAATCTCTCGTCCAAGTACTTCTACGGAGAAGGAAACCGAGAAAGAACCCGAGGTGATGGTCGAAAAGGAGCACATTACAATCCCACGAAGTACCACTCAAACCACACCTACGGTTGAACCAATACCAATTGTGGAACCCGAGTTTCCAAGGCCGTTGCCTAATGACCAACCCACACCACCCTTACCCTACCCTTCGAGACGAAACAAGGAAAAAGCACAAGAACGGAACAATTATCAATTTGAGCTATTTATGAAAATGTTTCGTGATATGCATTTTAACATAAGTTTTGCCGACGCTCTTATCATGATGCCTCGATTCGCCGCAAACTTCAAAAGTATGCTAAACAACAAAGAGAAGTTACAACAATCGTCTAGTTGTTCATCGGTTTTTCTTAGCCGCATACCACAAAAAGTCGGTGATCCCGGTAAATTTTTGATTCCGTGTGCAATTCAAGATATGGAGGAATGCTACGCCTTGGCCGATCTTGGCGCTAGTATTAATTTAATGCCTCTTGAGATTTTCAAATCGCTTTCGCTTCCGGCTCTTACTCCTTCGAACATGTCTATCGAGATGGCCGATCATTCTACGATTTTAGCATGTGGAGTAGCCGAGGACGTTTTCGTTAAAGTCGGAAAGTTTTACTACCCCGTTGACTTTATCGTTGTAGACATTCCTATCGATCGAAAAGTTCCTCTCATTTTGGGTCGTTCATTTTTGGATACATCAAGAGCACTTATCGATGTTCATGCTCGAAAAATCATCCTTTGTTTCAATGAGGAAGAACTTGTCATCAATGCAACACAAAACTCCAATCTTTCTCATGTCTATTCTATTGCAACTTTAAACCATGGTAATTCAACCAATGTCGTTTGCAAAGAATTTTCACCAAGAGTTTTAGGAAATGTCGCCAAAAACAATTTACCATTTCCTCCGCCGGTGGAGGTTACGAGTGCAAAGCCTACAAAGAAGAAACCGTCAATACTTGAATCGAAAACTCCTTCGCCTCACCTCGAACATTCATTCTTAAAAGAGTGAATTACGTAAATCGTCCCTGTGGTTTGATGATTCCTACAAGATTCGTCCCTTAACTTTTTTTTCACTGTTTTCCGTCCCTGTGGTTTCTTTTTCCTACAGACCTAGTCCCTTATCCAAATTTTCCATTAAATACAAATAAAAAGGCAGGGGTATTTTGGTCATTTTCAAAAAATAATAATTTTTTTTTTCAAAAGTTTGTTTTTTTCTTTCAAAAAATATTTTTTTTAAAACCTTTTTTTCGAAAAACATTTTTTTTAAAAAAAAAATTTCGAAAAATTATTTTTTTATTAAAAACTTTTTTTTCGAAAATTTTTTTTTTAAAAAAAAAATTTCGAAAAATTACATTTTTTTAAAAACTTTTTTTTCGAAAAAATATTTTTTTTTAAATACGTTTTTTCGAAAAAGTTTTTAAAAGAAATATTTTTCGAAATAAAGCTTTTTGTTTTTTAAAGAAACATTTTTCAAACATGAATTTTCTCAAATGATATATGTTTTTCTTATTTCAAAAATAAAAAATTTCGAAAAAAAATCAGTATATATGTTTTCGAAATTTTTTTTTTTAAAAAAATGTTTTTCGAAAAAAAAGTTTTTAAAAAAAATGTAATTTTTCGAATTTTTTTTTAAAAAAAAATGTTTTTCGAAAATAAAGTTTTTAAAAAAAATATTTTTCGAAAAAAAAGTTTTTTAAAATTTTTTTTTTCGAAAAAAAAGTTTTTTAAAAAAATATTTTTTCGAAATTTTTTTTTTAAAAAAATATTTTTTTGAAAATGACCAAAATACCCCTGCCTTTTTATTTGTATTTAATGGAAAATTTGGATAAGGGACTAGGTCTGTAGGAAAAAGAAACCACAGGGACGGAAAACAGTGAAAAAAAAGTTAAGGGACGAATCTTGTAGGAATCATCAAACCACAGGGACGATTTACGTAATTCACTCTTCTTAAAAAGTATTGTAAGTTGCCGGTTTCTACGGAAGATCCTTCGGATGATGAATATGTAGACCCCGATGGGGAGGTTTTCTTTGTCGATAAACGTTTTGAGAACTTACCACCACCGAAACCAAAACGATTTACAAATGTGAGAATTTTTAGTGTGACTAACATCGTCTTAGAAACACCAAACATTTTTGACATAATCAAAAAGGGTTTTCATAAGGAGAGTTCAAAAGATAAAGAAGGAAAAGATTTTAAATGTGATTTAATTGATTTTTCTACAAATCTAACTCCGTCGTCACCACGTGTTTTGAGTGCTACAAGCTCGTCTACTCCTTTTGACGATGCTTTGTGTGGTTCTAGTATGGGGGAAGCCCCTTATATTCCCTCATCCTTGTCCACCGAGGACGAGATATTCGATCCCGGAATTTCATGTAAAGGGAAATCTCGGTCTTCCACCGATGCAATAAATGGAAACCATATCTATTTGCTTGGTGCGAGTCTACTTCGAGTAGCTCAAAAGTTTGTCTTACCAATTGTCCCACCCTTCTATTTCCTCTCGTCTCTTTTCTTCAAACTCTTTGAGTTTATGACACATGTTGAAGTGGCGTTAATTTGTTTTTCCAATGAAAACGAGAACGCCATCTTCGACCCCGGTATTTTGCATCATTAAAGGACTTAGTCCTTAATACCGGTTATTTTTGGGCCTTGTTTATCATGTAAGCCCCACCAAAAATTGACCATACCATGATTTTCCCTTAATGTTCACATTTTGAGGGGATCGAGTCGAGCTCATGACTCGGTAATCAAAAACGAGGTGCCTCGTGGGAGAGATCCCATGCTTATCCTTTATGCTTACTATTCACTAATAAGGGGACTTGTACCCTTTCAACTCGTTGTCTCATGGTTGTTTGTGATTGTGTTATCTAGATCATCATCATCATCTACGATTGAAGACTCTCGTGTTCGTTTACGTGAGCCTCCATCGTTCGTTTGAAGATGTTTTTCATGAATCCATGACATATCCTTTATTGTTCTAACAATTATCTTTTAGCATACTTAATAAACGGCTTTAGATATATTGTTGATCACCCTTTCCATGCTAGATCCTAAGCATTCGACTCTTCGTCTCTAGTATGGGGGTGCTCCACCTTTAGACTCGAAACATTGAGGACAATGTTTGCTTTTAGTATGGGGGGTGAATAGGTACTTTCTTTGCTACGCCCTCACGCTTTCCAACTTTCAATGTTTTGTTGCTAATAAGGCTAAAAATGGCCAAATTTTAAAATTTTCTTAGTTTTCATAAGTGTTTTTAAGACACGAATGTATATTTTTCCGTTGGGTAGAATAAGAGTTAATTTTTGACTTGATGGGCATTTGGAGCCATTTACATTCCTTAACCCGCTCAATTCAAGTTTTGCTAGACTTTTATATAGGGAGCTTTAAAACGCGAAAGTCTTAACTCTTACGGGTTAAGAACGAGAACTTTTCGCAAGCTCCTATAATTGATCATAGAAAGTCACTTATCAAGGGAACTTTAAAACGCATTCTCTAAACTTGAAAAAGTCCAAGAAAGTGCAAGATCCTATAGGTGGCTTGAAAACCCAAAACTTTGATTTGATATAGTCTTAATGAAAGCTAATCCAAATTTGGCTTAATTTTGACTTGCATGGCTAAGTATTCACGAGTCTCTTTAATTAGAGGTCTTTATATAGTGAAGAACGAGAAATGATAGAGTTAGACAAGTGATCATGCTAAACGTAGAACATGAAAGTGTTCTTTCAAAAACTCATATGTTTTTAATTGTGGCTTTTTCTTCCCATAAGATCAATGCATTAGGAATAAATCATAATTGCAATAAGTAAGGTCGTACGATTTGAAAGGTTACTTAGCCTCTAGCGCAAGATCGTTTAAAAGTTGCTCGGGGTTGAATAGAGTTCATAGCCAAGGCATAACTTATTGAAGCGGGACGCGAAGATTGGCGATTATCCAAAAAGGCCCTAACAAGGCATGAGGAGCTCTATTTTTGCTAAAGATCCCAAGATGATGTGAAGTATCATTATTCCTAAATCAATATGAAGGATCGAGACACACGACGAAAAGCAATTACTCCCCTAAAGATCATGGAGAAAGTCTATCCAAAAAGACCCTAACAAGGTATGAGGATAAATATATCCAAGTCCGAAAAGGAGGCGGATCGTTGTATATCAAAATTCAAAGTAAAGATTGAAGAAAAATGATGAAGTCGTGGTCCAAAATGAAGAATCTCTCAAAAACGTCAAGTGAAGAAATTCCAAATATATGAAGAGAAGACCATAATTTCGAGAACGTCTTCCCAAGATTTGAAGTATGAAGTACATGCCAAATATCGGTCCGGGAAAGGTCTCAAATCGTGAAACGAGTTATGCCAAGATATGAACTTAAGGAGATACACGAGAAGCCGTTTTAAAAGATTTTGTCTTTCGGCTAACTATTGATCAAATCGTGCTACTTTGCTTTCGGACTAATAACTACTCAAATAAGTCAAAATGAATCACTTGTGATCCATGACAAATAGATAAAAAAAGCTAGTAACCTATTTCCTTTTATAATAACTAGGATTGCGGGGAGAAAAAGTATTACACAATTTGGACGTATGAGTAGTGTTAGCATTGTGACTTGTACCAACAATGATCTCGTTTTTGCACTTAGCATG
Source organism: Glebionis coronaria (assembly GCA_025667525.1). Taxonomy (NCBI): domain Eukaryota; kingdom Viridiplantae; phylum Streptophyta; class Magnoliopsida; order Asterales; family Asteraceae; genus Glebionis; species Glebionis coronaria. Next base: position 522,174 of record JANFOE010000366.1, on the reverse strand, counting down.
GGATGTATGACAATCAAGGATGACGAAGTTTACTCTAAGGGACATTTACTTGTTTCTATTCTTTGACCCTAAAAGTCACTTTTTGTGATGAAAATCATACATTATGTCTTTACACATCTTCGAAGTATGTTGCAAGTCTTTTACTCTTCAATAAAGGTTAATAAAATTGAACTTTGGTGATGCTTAGATACTTTATTCTAGCATTGCGTGAGGGCACGACAATGGCTTAGTATGGGGGAGTGATGAGATGGCATTTATACATGATCTCATCGTTCTTTTCGGGCTTTAAATGCATAAAAATGTCATAATATACCATATATATGCTTGTGTTTGTTTACTTGTGTATTTTAGGTATGGATATCGTGAAAAAGACAAAAGATCACAAGTTACAAGGAAAAACGGACACGAGAAACGAAGTCGTACAAAGAACCGGGCCCAAATCATGGAATACTCAACAAATACCCTTGAAGACTTGAAGACAAACAAGATTGATCCTCATTTATTGAAGAAATGACACTTAAAACCCTTGTATATTAATAATTACAAGTTTGGTCCCTTAAGTTTGTCAAAATTACACAAAAGGTCCTTCAACTTTGAAGAAATGGCAAGATTAGTCCCTCAACAATTTCAAATTGTCAAATATGGTCCCTCATCAAGCCAAAGATACATTGAAGACCTTTGAAGATCAACATTGTCCAAAATCAGCCCTTGAAATATGCAAAAGTGTCAAAAATAACCCTTGAAACACTTTTTAGAAAGTTTGGTGCCAAAAATGACAAAGGCTGAAAGTTGTTACAAAGGATTTGGACGCTAATAGACTTTTAAACACAAATGACAAAAGAAAGGAAGAAAAAGGGCCAAAACTGCCAAGTTTGTAAGTTTAAACTAAACAAACACGCGCCAAACACAATTTCCCCACTAAAATCGGATCAAACGTGTCACTATTCACACGTATGAACCCAGATTTAACTTTTTACCAACAAGGGGGTTTTTACAATTACCTACACCAAAACACAATTAACCTTCACACGAATCTATCCCATGCCTAAACTCACACTTCCACTCACCCAAAGGACCCCACCATTCAAACCGTTTCACCCATCACATGACTACTTGCCCTCCAAGACATGCCACGTGTTAAGATCAACAGCTGAGAGTCTTTGCTTGATCACAAAGCTAAAATGAACGTTTGGGATCACTTTGGACAGCTCATCAACAACAAACGCACTCAAGGACTCAAGGGCATTTTAGAGAAATCACATCTAGGGTTTGTGAATAGTGTAGCCAGGCATTTGCCTATAAAAGGAGACCTCAACATGTGAGAGTCCCTTTGTTCCAGTTTTAGGCTATCAATCTTTGTAATTCCTTTTTAAGTTTAATAAAATTTGAATTTCTGAAAATATTGAATTCTCTTTTTGATTTGATTAAAAGTTGGTGTTTGAGTAGCCTAATTCTGAGTTCCATTTGATTGTTAAGACCTACCTTAATCTTGTGGTTAAGGCACGTCTTGGTTCATAAGGTTTTAAGGTTCAAATACCTTGAAATCCTAGGTTCTATTTTGGCTTATTTTGTGTACTAACCCTTGGCCATTTGCTATAAGCTCTTACAAGCTTGTTGACACCAAGCTTGTGAAGGGATTAGAGCCCTTGGTTGAGTTGTTTGCTGCTTGTGTTGAAGACATAAAGTCCTTGAGGTTCTACTTTGAACCATCAACCAAGGCAGTTTACATCATCTTTGTTGAAGTACCTTGGTCTTGTTCTAGTTGTTGAACAAGGTCCAAGGAGCATAGCTGGCTTCCTAGGATGTTGTGGAAGGCAGGTATAATCTCTTGGTTAAGATTCCCCTAAAAATTTCATGTTCATGACTGTTTTGAATTTGGTGCTTTGATTTTGAGTATTTGTGTTTGTGCTTCTGATTTTTGAGTTTGATTGTGTTAGTTGCTACCTAGTAAGTGTTTTTTATCATTAAAATCAGTAGGTTATTAGTTGAAATTACAAGTTTCTTTGTTAAATGGTAGATTAAGGAGTGTTTGGGTCTACTGCTTGAATTGGATTTGTGGTTTGCTAAGTGGTTGTTTGTTGTAAGCAAGTGTTGGTATCTGTTGTTTAGGTGTATTTGTTCATCTGTTTGCAGGTTTTGTGGGTTTGAACACATAGATTCATAATTTGGCTATAAAATCTTAAATACTTGGTAAAATTGGCTAGGATTTTGAGGACACCTAGATCTAAGCTAAGGCTAGGGCTAACAAGTGCTAAATCTGAGTTAATCACACCAGGGAAGAAGGATTTGAGGTTTGAAATTGGATTAAGTGCCAAATAGATCAGCAAAACTTGTTCTGCATATGTTCATTGTTCATCAGAAACATTTTGTGCTTTGATCTTGTTATTTACTTTGATTCAGTGTTTGATTCTTGTTGCTTTGTGTTTATTCTTAGTTTATATAGCTTGTGTATGCATTCTGTTAAGTTTGGTTGGCTTATTCAATCTAAATCTGCTTATTAAGTGCTTAACTGCTTATTTCCATATCTGGTGCATATCTGGTGACTGTTTGGCTTATTGTGTGAACCAATTTGTGATTTTCTTGGTGCTATTGACTCGTTGTGATTCACTGATCACAAGGGTGCCTTTGTTTCCAATTGAATCAAACCAGAACTCTCAAATAAGCTTGGTCAAATAGTCAAAGCAGTGGGAACTCCTTTCCCCTGCTAGTTGCCACTAATAGTGTAAAATTGGGTTCAGCTTATCAATAAGCTATAAAAGCTTATTTTAACCAGCAAAAACTTTGTTTTTGTAATAGGTGCTCATATTTTGACCCATTTGTTCATACTGGAGCATTTGGGTGGTTGACTTTAGGGTTTGACTAGATTACCAACTCCACTGACTTTTTCATAAGTTCATTTGTGCTTATTCTGGCTTATTGGTTGTGCTTATTGGATTTTTGTTGATTGATTTGGCTTATTGAGTCCATTTGAAATCTTTTGCAAGTTGAATCAAGTCCTGAGGTGCCCTAAATCTCTAAAACGACTATTTTGTCTTTTAGTGAATTTTTACTTTGCTTATTTCTGGCTTATTGAGTGAGATTTTTCAAAAATTCTTTTTACAGATCTCATAAGCATCCCAAAAGAAGGTTGTGTGTCAAATTAGAGCTTATGGCATTAGCTTATGGCTTAATGGGCTGAAAAGCCCAATAAGAATAAGCTGAGTGTTAAATAAGCTGTGATAAGCTCATATTCAGCTTTTGGGCCTTTAGAGTTTTGTTCTTAGAATTAAATTTTGAGTAAGATAGGGCTTTTCCAAGTCAATTGGGCCAAGTTTGACTTTTTTGGGCCCAAAAGCCTAATTTGGTTGACTGTTTTTGGTTTTGGCCCATTTGAGGGCCCAATAGGGGTATTCTGGTAATTTGACTTTGATTTTCTGATTATTTAGGTTAAAATAAACTAGTTTGCAAGTTTTTAGAATTTTTTATAATTTTTGGATTTTTAATATTATTTTATTATTATTTTTAAAATTTCACTTTTTCCAACTTTTTACATTTTTCTTAGTAATACATTAAAATAGGAATTTAGCAACTTTTAGAATAATTTTATCACTTTTAGATTAATTTTTATAATTATTTTAAGTTTTAATAGTTTTTAAGTCATTTTAAATAGTTTTTATTAGTTTAAAATTTTCTAAAAATAGTTTTTAATCTTTTTAGGTCATTTTTGAGGTTTACCAATTGAAAAATCTTAATTTGGGCTTTTTGATAATTTATTTGATTTTTAGGGCTTTAATTAGCATTTAAAAATTGAATATTTAATTATTTAAAAGGTTTGAAAAAGTTTTGATCATTGGTAAACTCTTAGTTTATCTATTTTGATTTTTGGTAAATTTTTGGTAATTTTTGGAATTTATTTTTAATTTTGTGGTTTTTAAGGTTCTACGTTTTAACTTTCTAGTAGTACTTATTTTTATTTTTACGACTTCGTCATCTTCTTTTCTCACCCCCTTCTAAACCAATCATTAATCACAAACATTTAACAAATTTCTCACACACATATACCTCCTTGGGAAACGAACTTTCATCTCATTAAGGGTCATTAGTGTTGATTTTCCTAAATCATCACTCGATACTTACCGCTTTTACGCACCTTTTCCTAAAGGTCGTATATTTTTACCACAATCACCTTTTCACTTTGATCGCGAACTACCACGTCCTTGATTACCCCGATGCTCTGGCCTCCCCCTTACAAATAACCCATCACCATCGTCATTTTCATATGTCCTCTTCTTAAACTCCCGTGAATTGAGGGTAGACAAGACATCTTCCAAAGTGAGTGACTCCCTTCCATAAAGCAATGTCTCCACAAAATTTTCATACGAGGACAGTAATGATGTAAGTAACATGAGAGCCTGATCTTCGTCATTAATATCAATGTCTATGTTCGCCAAGTTACCAATCAACTTATTAAACTCATCTATATGTTCAGATAATTTATTACCTGAATGCATGTAGAAAGTGAACAACTTCTTTTTCAAGTACAATTTATTGGCTAAAGATTTTGCCATATACAAAGTTTCTAACTTTAACCAAACCCTCGCAGCAGAATTTTCTTTGTTGACTTCCCTCGACACCTTGTTATCCAAGCACAAGAGTAAGGCATTGTGTGCTTTCGTATAGACTTCCGCCTTCAACGACGCAGTTTTATCAGCGACCGCCATGGTATCCGGGAATGGATCTAACGCAGCCTCCCAACCATGTTGAATTAATAGACACCACATCTTCATACACCACAACCCGAAGTCATTAGACCCGTCGAATTTTTCAACGTCAAACTTCGTTTCAACGACATATTCTTTCAACCTTTGTTGCGTAATAACCCTTCTTGCAGACAGATTTAACTAGAATAACCTTAAATCTCGATCTGGAGCAAGCAACCCGATCGTAAACCTCAAAACTCAAGTAAATCACGATCCAACTTGAACCACAAAAACCCGCAACAAGAACTTTCAAGTGGACCAATTTAATAAAAAAACATAAACCTAAAAATTGTTTTAAATAAAAACAATTATAAAATATGTCCTTTTATAAAGTGTAAACATTTTCAAATTGTTGTAGAAATATAGCACACACGTGATGTACTTTATATTAAATAATAATCCCATTTGATCAATTCCGTCTTCTCCATCCCTTTATCCTGCAACTCAAAGAAAAACGGATCCAATGAAACCCGAAACCGATTTCTTCACGAAGCCTTCTTGATCCAACACCGATCTTTAGAGACCAACGAACCTTGAGCCCTTATACCACTTGTTGGAATCGCAAGCTCCAACAACCCGAAGATCGATATCGTGGAACCTAGAACAACCTGAAAGAAGCTCGCAGAGATGTAATAAACAAAACTTAGAAGAACGAAACACTACAAGGTAACCGAACGACTCACTTTATTGATTAATTAATGATCAATTAATAGAAAGAATAGAAGATTGGTGTGTTTGAGTCCTTCACCCCCCACCTCTATTTATAGGGGTGGGGCATCCTAACCGACCTGGACTTGGACTGCCAAACCCACATCCGACTCAAACACATTCCAAATCCAAGCTATGTAACATTAAAGTAGGGATGAACATTTCGACACGAATCCCGAATGAACCCGAACCGTTCCTGGAACCGTACCGATTCCTGATACCCGAATCTCATTCGGTACGGTACCGGGACAAAGAAATAAGGTGAAAAAAATTTGGGACCACTAATTCGGGATGGGACCAACACCAAATTGGGAAATTCCCGAAAAAGAACGGGAAAATCCCGATTTCCCGGTACCGATACCGATTCCCGTACCGGTACCGATACCTGAATCCCGTTTGGTACGGTGCCGGTACCATAAATTTATGATCGGGAAATAATCGGCACCACTAATTCGGGACGGGACCGGTACCGTGCTCATCCCTACATTAAAGTAACATTCATAATCGACTATTAACTAGACAAGGAAACTACTATAAACTAATGTTTACAATAAACATAAACAAATTAAAATTACAATTTATTCATTAAGGTTTCATAAATGCTTCACAAGGTTTTGGTGAAGATCGGCGTGCATTTTATGGTCTCAATTTTTTTTACTTTTCCTTCCATGAATTTCACATCGTTCAATCCAAGTGCGAACTATGTTTGATTGTGGATTAACGAAATCTCTTAAATTCACTACGAACTTTTGATCTTTGAATATCATGCCATGTAATATTATATAACAATACATGATTCTTCTCAACTATCCACCTACGGTTTGTCGTATAATGCCCCAACGACCTTATATGACACCGAAAGCGCGTTTAATATCTTTTCCGAACACTTTCTTGAACTCTTTTGAACTTCAAGGTATTTTAATCTCTACAAATTAAAAAAGTTTTTATAAACGTAGCCTATTTCGGATAAAAAACGTTGGCTAAATAGTAACCTTTCTTGTGTGTATTTCCGTTTACCAAAAATGGAGATTCTGGATTTGTATCGGCAAGTTAGTCATCAAATAAAGGGGAACCATATAAGTATATAACACACTAAGATCATTATATGTCCCTGGAACCCTAAAATATGCATGTCAAATCCACATATGTTGATCCGAAACGACTTTTCATAATACTTAGGTATTTATGACCTCCTCTTTTGAATTGAGAATGTAAAGCTTTTGGACAATTTCTCCAATCTCAGTGCATACAATAAATACTCACGAGCATTCCCGGGAATCCATGTTTCTCTTCGTGAATGCATATATTTTTTCATCACCCGTTGCTATAGGTTTTCTTAAATATTCTTCAACGCTAAGATATATATGCATTTAGTAAAATTAATTAAACATTCGCGTGAAGTGCATTCAACAATTTGCATGTACTAGTCAAATGCATCGCATAATAACGTGTATGCCATTTGACGTATTTCGGAATTTATCTTCATAATAGATGAATACTTTCACGTCCTGTATCATCTAGACCCCGGTCTAAAATATGCAAAATTTATGGGTAGAGGTTCGACATCACAACATTCGTGTGAAGTGCGTTCCATACAAATCGCAATACATCACAACACATGACATGAGATAGGCGTAACTCTCCACTCCCAAATCATAATCCAAATGAAGTGAAACGTACCTCTTCGATCCAATAATACAATCACATGAGGTGGAACGTACCTCTCTGATCCATACGCCATTTATGCACCTAAAAGTCTACCAGTTGGAACTTATACTTAGGTCAGGACACCAAACAACAACATGACCACACTGTATGACCCCATAATCACACAACATGTCTAAATTCCAAATTACCACATATCATAGTCATAAAATAGTCATATTGTCCAAACCAAACCATACAAAATCACAGCTTAATCATTCAAAACAATTTTTGCATCATTTTGATCCCAATAAAATATAAAAAAATAAGAATGTGAAACCCACCTGATGCACATCTACTTCACAAATCTTTACAATAAACTAAAAACAATAAAACACATGTTACACTCGATTAGACTAAATGACCAAAATGATGTAACAATCAAATGATGGATCCTATGATCAAACTATGCGCATAACCCTTGTACTATACTTCTCATACCTTACTTACACTTTATACACGACTAATCAATTAATTTCTCACATTATGACCTAATTTTTGTAGTCACTTTATGACCATAAATAGAATACTAAAAAAATGAATTGGTTACTCTCCCTTCATCCCTTAGCTCCTAAATGAGTCGTGAGCTGCTATGATTTTTTTAGAAAAAATGATATTAAGTGTAACTATTTATAAAAAATTATCATCACAAAGTGCACGTAAACTGACTAGATTTGACACTATTTTGACATGATCAGACCCTTTTAAACATTTAAGAAAATCTACAAAAAACTTCAGAAAATCCTAGACATCATGAACTAACAACATAATCAAGCTGATCAATTAGAATCTTGTTTTGATACAGTTTTTGACTCCATAAATGCAACAAAGATTCAAATGTCAAAACTCGCCTTTGACTAAGAATCTTGTAAAAATTATTTGACCGACTTTCCTAACTCAAAATCATTCGTTGATGGTCTAATTGGAAAGTAGAATCTCTGAGCTACAACTTAGACAAAAGATTTGCAAAATAACTCGTTAGCATCATGGAGATACAATCCAAAAAAGATTACCCAAAAAGCTACCAAACCCTAATTCATGTTTTAGAGGATCTAACTTTAACCAATTACACCATTAACCTTTTAATCTAACACTAATCACACTTAGCTCATTTATTTATCATAGATCTATAGAATTTTATAAACCCTAATTTCCATCAACTTAATTGTTACATAAAATCAATAATTAAAGAGAATTAAACACTAAATATATGATAAATTAACAAGAACATACCTATGATTTATACCAAGAATTTTTTTGATATAAACTCTAAGTGTTTGTGGAAGTCGACAGCCAAAAGCAAGGGAGAAATAAAAAATGATTTTGATAACTAAATTTTGTATTTATAATTAGAATTAAGTTCATTTGGATACCAAACTTATCTAAGATATGAGGGGACTTATCTCCACCTTCCATCTCTCTTTCATCTAATGGTTGGGATTAAATCTCCATTTTACACTGCAAGGGTATTTCGGTCATTTCACCGCTTACTATATAAGCCTTTTTTTACTCCTCCCCTCATAATAAACACACACATCGTCTCATCTTTTCTCTCTTTACCCCGATCTATTGTCTCTCTCTACCAATCCATCATTACAGATCCATAAACATATCACGAATCCACCATCACGAATCCATTACGAAGCGATCATCACGAATCCATCACGAATTGATCACCACGAATTGATTGATCTATCACCAGGTTAGATCTTACATGTCTCCTTATTTTAGCTTATTTCATTTGAATAAGCTTATTAATTTATCATCATTCGAATTTATAAGTTTTTAGCTAGCTTATTTTGAATAAACTTTCTGAATCTATTGTTTTTAATTATAAACTAGCTTATTAGTTGATTCATGGGAGTAATTAGATTATTGTGAATAAGCTCATTCATGTGAATATGAGAGGTATGAATAAGCTTATTTTGGTTAATTATCTTATTTTGGTTAATTATCAGGTTTTATAAGTATGAGATGTATGAATAAGCTTATGTTAGTGTGAATTATTAGGCTTTTTAATTAAGTTGCTGATGTAAGCTGTAAGTTTGATGTATCATATATGATACCTCATATATCATATATGATATTTATATGATATGTGATATATGATAGATTTATCATATATGATACCTGAAGTATCATATATGATGTATTATTTAACAAACCACAGAAAAATCAGACTTTGTAACTAATTTTGCAAAAAATCTCTTTAAGCTCTTCAAACATGACTTATATCATATATGATACAGTTGCTGATGACATGGTGCCTAATATGTTCTCTTCTTCCTTTATAATTACAGACTGTGCTAACAAAAACAACGAAGGGGTGTTTCAATTGCCCGGGTTGAAGCAAAATCAAGAGGACGCGCACGCGTATGTGTGGAGCTGCGGTTAACAACATGTAGTGATGAAGAAACATTTGATGGTTTAAGAAGTTTTGTGATTTATGTTTTTTTAGAAACCATGTATGTTTTAGTGATTTAGCATATATGATATTTGTAGTTAAAATTTTTACTTAGTGTATCATATATGATATGGTGTACACATCAAATATGATGTATTATGTACTTCCTACATGTATATATGACATATGTTTTAGTTATATCAAATATGATGTATTATGTACTTGCTACATGTATATATGATAATCTATGAACCTTTCTTTTTGAGTAACATATATGATAACACATTATCATATATGATAGTTCAATGTCATATATGACAAAATTTTAGAGTTACATGGATTATCATATATGATATTTCATTATCATATATGATACTAAATAAAAGGTAAAAAAAACAACTATGCTTCAAATGATAAAAATATCAACAAAATAGGCATTTATCCAAAAGGTACATCCGTAGATGTTTCGCCAGTTTCATATTCAACAAAAAAACTCAATGATTTAGTAGAATTACAAAGTTAAAGCATGACAACGTTATACACAAATTACTAAAAGATAAACAAGTCAAATGGCTAAAACAATGGATCTTGATTTCATGCATCAACACTTTGGTTGCAAACTCGACACTCGTCTTTTGTCATCTCATGCACATGCCATCGTTTGTTCTTTTGTCACTTGTCTTATGTTTACTTCTTTTGCCCTTGAGATGCTTGAGTTCTTCAAAATGCATCGAAAACAACATTTACTACACAAATAAAAAGATTTGCTTTTAGTTTCAAACAGATTATCAAATATGATATTTTACATAAGCTGAATTTCAATCAGGTTATCAAATATGATATATTAAACAAGTTGAATTTCAACTAGATTATCAAATATGATATATTACAAAAGCGGAATTTCAACCAGATTATCATATATGATAAAATATACACAACTAACTTTAAATTACCCACCAGTAGATCGCATACTTGGTTGTATTTGTTTTCAAGCATATTAGCATATTATCATATATGATACCTCCATATATCATATATGATATATTTATCATATATGATGTATGGAAGTATCGTATATGATACATCTGTTAAGTGTAGCCTACAGTTTCAGCATACATATACTAATAAGCTTATTCACAAAACTCACCTTATTCTTATCCTATAGCTTCAACAAACTATATATATACGCTTATTCACATAACTCGATTCTAGTTCATATGCTTATTCATATAACTCTCCTAATAAGCTTATTCACATTAAACTAAATTATAACACATCAAATAAGCTAACACATCCATAATCACATCAAAATAAGCTGAAAAAGAATAAATTCATAAGCTAAAAAAGCTATCATGTTATTCACATCAAATCTAAACTAGTATATAAATTCGAATCAAATAAGCTTAAAAATAAGCTTATTTACATCAAATAATCAAAAAAAAAATATAGATCTTGATGATATTACCTAATATTAATAGATTGTAGATGGGGATGATTCAATTACGAAACAGATTATGATATAATAGATCGATGATGAATCAATTCGTGATTTAAATCGAGGATTTGATCGAGTATGTGTTTGTGTGTGTTTTCTATGTGTGTTTTGCAGAGAAGAAGAAAAAGACGATGTATGATAATGTGAGGTGGGAGGTGATGTTAGGTGGGAGGGGTGAAATTACTAAATTGCCCCTCCGCTTTTTTTTATTAACAAAAATGGGGTTTCATCTCAGCCCTTGATTTATATTGGATGGAAGGTGATGATTGGTCCCCTTGTATCCAAAGGATACAAGGTATCCAAAATAACCGGACTCTTATAATTATTATAAAAGGTTTCATAATACAACTCTAATTAATTTTCTTTTTCTTTTTCTTTTTTCTCTTCTTTAGAAATGGCTCATAAATAAATATTATTTTAATAAAATTATTATTTACTAATTATTTACCTCTAGTTTTGTTTTTTGTATAAACCTTTTCTTAATAAATAAAACTTTTAAGCTTAAAACTAGTTAGTTCAATTTTAAACCAAAAATATAAAACTTACATTTTAAAATTTTACTTTACTAATTCAGAAATCCATAACTAACTATCTTAAATACTGATATAAATTACTTCTAATAATTATTATAGCTAAATTACGTACATAAAGTAATTCATACACAAAAATAATGTGCCTACGCAAAATTTCACGATCTCATTTATATTGTTACTAAATATCTAGGATTAAATCCATAAATAAACGTACTTTTCACATTTTACAATACTAGGCAAAAAAAATTTATTGATCAATATCGGTAACCAAACTTGTTCCAACCTGTTAATATCACTAATATGACCTGATAATATTTTTACAGAAATTATAAAATGTTTTTCTCTAAATAAATAATATTCCGTAATTTTTTTTGATAAATAAATTATATTCGAAACAGATAATTTTTGAGAAAAATAGTATTTGAAATAAGCTTTTTTAACTAAAGATTATATAAGATTAATAATTATATAAAATTACATACATTTTCTTTTTATATATTTTTTTCAGAAATTTTTATTATTCGAATTTGAAAAGAAAAACTTTTTTTGAATAAGTTTTCTCCAGAATATTTTCTCTAAAAAGTTTAAATCAAAAATATTTTTTTGAAAGAAAACATATTTTTGAAAAAGATACAAAATTTTGAAAAACCCTTTAATAATAAAAGTCAACTATTTATACATAGATGTTATTATCAAAAAAATTAATAATAAAAGTGAGTGACAGAGGAAACCTGTTAGCAACCTGCTATTACAGGTCATTATTTGAAAAATTGGTGATATTGAAACAAATTTGAAAGTTTGATTAAGTATATTGGCCAATAAAAAAGTTGGTTGCTTAGAATTATAAATTTTAAAAAATACGTTTCTATTTTATATACTTAACCCAAATATAAACCAGTGAAATATCCACCAAATCAATACCTCAATTATCATGATAAAAACCTGTGCAACTTAAATGATCACATATTAATGACATAAAATTACATAAACGTATAGTTAAAACACAAGAAGATACTTCAACCTATTCCTAAAGAAACAAACCAACCTGCTCAAACCATGACTATCACATATCGCTTTGCATCATCTTATAAATACATATTGCAAAGATCGTAGTGTAATACCCCCATTTTACCTTAACGCAACGGAACATTGATTTGGGGTGTTACTTCATAAAACACAAGTCATAATGATAGAAAACAACTCAAAAGAGTGATGAAATAAACTTTCTTTATATATCATTTAAAAATCAGAGTTTTACAATATGAGGTTCCTAAAATCTAGAATAATAATTTTAAGCTTGTGCCTCTTCATGCCATCCTCATGCTGCTCCATGCCAGCCATCTTTTATACTCGAGATATATGCTTAAAATCAACACAATGGTTAAGTGAACTCATAGGTTCAAAATCCTTTTGAATACAAGATGCTTTTCCTGAGCTACGTTATTATTTGCTCATATAAAATAATCAATTCTTATTGCACTAGCTCGTACCCTGCTACTTGACATAACAGAAAACCAACAAATTGCCCTTATGTAGGTAGTTTTCTGAACTCCTGAGTTTAGCAAAATAAAGTATATCTTTTTAGCAAAATATAGCTTGGTTACATAAACCATAACTTGATTTACACAAACCTAGATTAACATATTATGTATAGTATCAAGTCTTTGATCTTAAGTTTAATACTTTTAAGTATTAGTTATGTATTCTTTAATTAGTATTTTGTAAATCTAGCATCGCTGTTCGGGCCATCATACTCAGAAGCCATTCTATAAACGTTTGAGGAGTGAGGGCACTTTAAATCGTAAACCCAACCACTCAGTCAGAACGTAATATCAAGATGGAACATTTTTGCACAAAGCTCCCTACTAACATGATACCTTCATTACTTTCTTATATTTAAAATTTATCTTCTATAATTTCAAAATTGGCAAAAATAGCCCTTTTAGTTAGACTTTGGTATAATTACACTTTTAACCCTTATAGTATATTAGTTTTAATGTTTATAATTTCAACTGTCAGTATTTAACCTTAGGGTCTCAAACTTTCTAATATTTATTATTATAATTTTAACTTTCACAAAATGACACTTTTGTCCCAAAATGTTAAATAGTTTCAAAAATGATAGTTTTAGTCTATATACTTCATATAACAACCTAAAAAATGTACCAAATGATCTAGGATTTAAGAACAAAGTTTCAAAACACATTTATAATTATAATAAAAATATTTCTTCAGAACTATAGCTTTTGAAATGGGTTTTTGCTCATTATTTCATGTAAATTATAAAACTAGGGTTTTAAAACATCTTTAGCTTATAACTTTTATTTAATCAAATGCTATAATTTCTTTTTGATTATCTTTGTAACATTATTTAAATATTATAACAAGTCTAAGAAAACATTATAACAAGATCAAAGCTTAGTTAACATAGAGATTACATAGGTAGCTCCAAAAGGGCTCCTTATGGCTTCCTATGAACACTACTTGCTATCAAAGCTTCAAGAGCTTCAATGGCTTCCTTCCAGACCTGTTTTCTGATCTTCTAAGATCCTAGAATGTGAACAGAAGTGGAATTGAAGAATGGGTAGGAGATACTTAAGAAACAGGGTGTAGGTTCTTATGTTGTGTATTCGCCTCTATTTATAGCATTTCCAACACTTAGGCTTTAAGTTTGGCATGTAAACGTATAACACGGCTAGGTAAGTGACTTGGGAAGGCTAGGGAAGATCTATGCAAGTTTATAGAGCCTAGGTATATTTAAAATCCAAGGTAGAAGTGTTGGAATGATTTTTAGCCATAACGAGAACTAGGTTGAGATTTTGCCATCAAGTAGCTTATGCACCTATGTTATTGGTTGCTTAGGGCTGTAAATATCTTCTAGGTATCATAAAATATCTTTCCTAAATTTTAATTTTGGAAGGAAGATCATTTGAATAGGTTTTGGAGGGAAAAACTAAAACCAGGTTTAAATCTAGGGCTTGTAACTTATACTTTGTATTTTTTGGTGATTAAGGACATAGGAATGTGGTTACTGATATATTAAGGCTTAACTAGGGTTTATAAATTGTATTTAGAAGATTTAGGTCTTTGGTATGAAGTTTAACAAAGGTTTGAAGTGAAATTTGGAAGAAAACCTAGGCGGGTTAGGGTTTCTAATGATCTATGGCTAAATCCTTGTTAAATCCATTATACTTGATTTAGATACTGATGTAAACTTAATTTAGGTCCTATAATTTGTGTTTTAAGTATCTAAAGTGGTTCCACACTTAGTTTAATAGGTTATTCTAAGTAAACATGTCTAAAGAGTGAAAATACCTATTTTGACCTAATTTATAAGCCATGCATTGAAATGTTGTACCTTGTGCTTAAGGGTACTTGTACATTGTCTTAAAATAATCTTTTAAACTTAATATAATGATATAAGTGTTTATAGACTTATCCTAAAAGACTAGGTATTGATTCTAAGTGAAATGCTTAATATAAGAGTTTTTAGGTTACTAATCCTAATGACTTTTTATCTTGTGTGATTAGGGTTTATATCATAATGTAAGATTATTCTAGGTCTTATATAGTATGTTTATTACTTCTAGGGTTTTTACATTCTTAGTTTAAAGGTTTGTATAGGTTGATCATATCTTAGGGATAATTAAGTGAGCTTAAGATCCTGTGTTTTGATAAATTGTACTTTATGCTTAAGTAACTTGTAACTTAACTTGAAATAGATTTATAATCTTAATATGATACTTAGTTGAGTTTTATAATTAGTTGAAATATATTAGACTCTAATTTAATGTGAAATGGATTTTATATGTTAATCTTGGTTATTAGGTCTTAACTTGTAATTAGCTTGAGATTAGTGAATATTAATGTTTTGTGATCTATTATCTTTCCTTTATATGATAGATTTTAATTAGTATATTGTATTTGATATTTGTACATAGATATTATATAGTTATATGGCTTGAAATATTATTTACCAAGGGTTTCTAGATGGTTATCTAGACTATTATGTACATTTATTTGTACTTAGCTTTGTATAGTTTCTTCTTACCATACTTAGGTATTATTATGTATTCAAAGTATAGTTTAAAACTTGTTTATAATCCATAATTACTTATTCATATGTATTTTCTATTCATTGTTTACCATTCTTGAGTTTACAACTCATTTAAAGGGATTCTAGGGTTTCTAAAGGAATTTAGGGTATCAGAGTTACATTTGAGATGTTCTTACCAATATTGAACTTATTAGATCACTTTTAGTGCTTTAGACTTGATATATACATTATGTTTACAACATACAGGAATATGTTGAAGTGGCAGTTTAGGTTGTGAGAAACAATTCATCTTACCAAGTAAGTCATAAAAGCAAAATTTCCATCCAAATTTCCATATTCATATAATCATAGCACATAGCATAGATGTGAATTTTATGGGTTGTCACAGTCTCTCCCCCTTAAAGAAATCTCTTCCCGATCTTATAATGGTAACATAGCATATCAAGGTCAAACATAGCTCTTGTGTTCTCAAATTCTTTCTTAGAATTCTATTCACATATCAAGAATACAGTTTTACTATTGCTATTTAGTTTCAAATCAATCTCTTCTATCAGAATTACCATCAAAATAGATATGTATAAAGCATCATTAATATCTTAGCGATCAAAATTCACAATATTACCTCATAAGAAATTAATTCATTACCAAATGAAATATACAAAACATACCATTTAATCAAATCAATCTTCCTTAGATTTGGAAATATGAAAAGGATTGTGATTATTACTAAGTTCTTTTGGAAACTCAAGTTAATACGTCACAACTCAATTCAAAATCTTGAATTGATTATCGCATTCTTCAAAATCAATTTGGGTGCTTGATAGAGAAAAGATCCTTCTTAACTAGATACTGTTTAATATGGTGTAGTTTCTCATTTATCGTGAGAATTTTTTTATCAAAATAATCTCTTAGATTATCTTAAATCACCATTTTAATCCACTAGATACCTAACGGTCATAATTCAACGTACTACGAAGCTCTATTCTAATATAAACTTTATCGGAATTTATTTCAATGGCAAGTGTACTTCCAAATAACATAATGCATACGTGAAGTATGTAGTTTAGTATCTAGATAATTCTCTCACTCAGTCCATTTGTATCAAGGGTAATATTCTTCTTAATGTATTCAAAATAATAGATATAGGTACTCTATGTCGACAAATTATCAGATATAACCTTGTCAGAGTTTCCATATCATCGACGAAATACAGTTGACAATGATCCAGATGGTGTCATGTCTTATCTTAAGAAATTCTGAAATGAATTTTATTACTTGTTCTTGCCTATTTCCATAAGGAAAATTCAGGTTGAACCTTTGTAATTTAGATCTCAAAATATCGTTAAGATAAAAGTTAAATATTTAGTCAAAAGGTCACGAACATATTATTCTAAGTTCTTATATATATGTATATATATATATTACAAATCAGTTGGCCTATCAGATAATGTCATGAAGCAAAATAACATTTACGAAAGATATAATCAGAAACACATAGATTCTATTGATAATACTCACATATATTTATAACACCTATTTATCTACAATCTACAAAATACAAGGAAGTCTAAGAATTTGCCTCGCTCTAGCAGTCTCGAATTCGATGTCGTATTTGATAGCACATCTGACACATCACTGTGAAGAGTCCATTAAGATGTAATGAACATTTGGTACATAATGGAAGGCTTCTAGTATACGTATTGTATTCTAATGGTTTGGAAACGTTAACTAGGTTGGGAGTAACGTAAAATAGGTAGGGAAAATAGGGATCCTAGGGAATATCTAGGTGACTTAGATTAAGTTCTATGAAGCTTCTTTCTTCACTAAATTTACGCTTAAGGTTATTTGATTCTTGCATAGGATTGCGCTTAATTACCTTGTTCATCAACTTTTGTAATATGTTAATGACTTCTTCCAATATTTTGGGATTTTGGAAGTGGTAATGTTTCTTCAAAACCTTCGATAAAATTCCTTGATAAAATCTTCTGATGAAGGCTTTTATCATTCTACGGAATTGGATACAACTCTACTAACTCTTGAAATCTCCTTGTGTATGTCTCGAGGTTATTTCCTTTTATCATTAGATAGTGGAGTTCTTCTTACACTTTCTCGATCATCTTCCTAAGAGATATTTGAAATTTAATCAAGCGATCTTATGAGCTTATTTTATCTTAATAGGTTGAGCATAAATAATTCACCAAGATAACTAATGATGTGTTATCTACTTTTAGCAAGCTTCACTTTACAATTTCAAATTACCCCACAATACAATAAGGGGAAAGGGAAAAATACATTATTAAAAAACAATATAATGTCTGTGAGGGGAGGAATTTTTCGACTATCTATCTGCCGTTAGATTTTTTAGATTCCTGTTCACCGGTATGGCTTTGACAGCAATATCCACATCTCATCGTGTGTCGGTTTGATTCCCTGTTCACTGGTATGGGGTTTTTCCAAATCCCCTTTTTGTCCGTTGATTTATCTTCCTACTGTGTTTATAACCATTGATAGGGTTTGTGGAAGGTCTTACCCATCTCCTCCCCTCACATACGTGCAGTTATTTGATCTCTCTATCTCTCTAAAGTAGATCTAAGATCTGTGTTAATATGTCTCTCTCTAGAAAGCCATTAAAACTTTGATCAAATCACTTAGCTCGAGATAAATTATTTATGAATATAACTAATCTTAGATCAGAATGGTTTGATCTAGATCTAACGACCTATGGTGCGTTGCCCCTATCTCTTCGTTGCCGCAGTTTGTGCCGTGCGACGTTGTGGGTAGGTTGGTGATGCTGTATATGGGTCCTTTTTATTTCTTGGATTGTGATTAGCATTTGGTTTGGTGGAAAATTAAAGGTTTTGTGTAAGCTTTCATATTTTTGGTAGCGTTGATGTCGTCACAGGTGAGTATGCATAAAATTTTATGAATCGTATGCCTCTGTTTGGGGTTTTGATATTTTGTGTATCAAGCTTCTTTATCAATCTATTTTTGCAGGTTTTTGAGGGGTTCGATTGTGTCGCATTATATTCTTCTCATGTTATGTAATGGTATTTGTTGTTATGATTGCCAATTGTTGTCATTGCGTAATGATTGCTACAGGGTGTTTGTTTACGCTTATATTCTCGCAGTATGGCTTATTAATCAACTAAGCCATATACATGCTACATAAGTCAAAATAAATATCCCCTATCTTAGTTTATAATTTTTGTTTGGCCCAGATTGGTGGTGCAATTTGTGCCTAAAGATTCTACTTATTTGATGAGTTTGGTAGCGGTATTGATGTTAGCAGGTTGTGATGACTCTTAAGTGGGTTAGGCTTACGAGCTGCAAAAGGGTGTTTGGTATCTATTCCAAATAATTTTATTGACATATGATGCTTATTATGCGCTTTGTTGGTACTTGGTGGATGTTTGTTTTGTTTATTCAAACAAAGACCAGGTATTGGAAAAAATTGTACTTTGGGTGGTTTGTTTTAAAGTGGCATTTGTGTGTGTTGCTGCGATGTAGTTTTTACGAGTACATAGGTGTGTTTCATGTGCTTAGGTGAGCTCGAATGAAAACGATATTATTACATCTCGGTGGAGTGAGCTTTATAAGCTTGCAACTATCACATTTGTGGTTTAGTACTGCTGTTTAGATTGTCGTGGGAAATTAGTAATCGGATTTGCAGCCATGGCCGAGCAATGTTATTGAATTTGCAGCCATGAGTGCCCAATTTATTAGATTTGCAGCCATGGCAGGGCAATTTATTTGATTTACAGCCATGGCGTGGCAATTTATTAGATTTGTAGCCTGGGGTAAAGGTGACATCTGTTAGTTGTTCTCTTTGGTTTGATACGAGGATAACACATAACCCGCGTTCGTAGTTTTTTTAACCTCCATTTTGTGAAATGAGTGGGCTAAAATTTTCTGAAATGCTTTCTTTTTTATCAAGCGTCTCTATTTCGATGTTTACTACAATTGAGTAGTATCCTTTTTTTGGTTTTATACATACAAAGAAGGCGATGATGACACTGTTTGTGCGGATCGATTTGGCAAGTGTATTTTGCCACAACCCGTATCTTGGCGGGGCGACCATTGTCACAACCGTGAAATTAGGACCTATTTAATTTACGTGAAACGCGTTAATTCGGGTTAGACTTGCGTGTCTATTGATGTCTCGATTGGTTACGCGAATTTTTGTACGAATTTAAAATTTTTATTGATGACAATCATAAATTTTAGTGAACGTTTATTATCTATGTCGATCCTTGCTAGGATCTTTATTTTAAGAAAATGACATTTAATTTCTTTAACATAATAATATTTAAGAATCGCGACACAAAACGAATAATCATTTTGTTACGTTTATTTTACGACACACTTGAGGAATTATACATTTAGCAAAAAAACCCCATTTATCACCACTAGTCCTACAAAATTTATTTGCTACCTACAATATCAACTAGAACAAATTATAAACATGACAAATAATAAGAAAAACAAAAAGTATTATTTTCCTATACTTGCAAAAGAATAATCGGATCCCCCCCCCCCCACTTGCATCTCCCACCCACGTTTTTCTTTCTTCACAAACTCACAATTCAAAATTTTGTACAACACACTCCCATTAAATGGGAGTAGTACTCTCCTGCTCCTCATTGCCTCGCTGTCCACCATACCCAAAGTCGGTCAAGGGAAAAGTACCCTCGAAAACCCATTTCTTTGCTGCCACCCCGAAACCCCAACACTTTCCACTTCCCACCTGCAAATTTCGATTTCCCATGTTAGTTCCTTGGTTAAGCTTGGTCACCATCTAACTAATCTCTTTACAAACCCTAACTATAGTCCTAACTAGTTACTAACCCTAACACTCCCACCCCTTTGCCTATAAATACAACCCATTTTCTTCATAAACTCACACACACAACTTAACAAATATTTCACTCAAAGAAAGCTATAAGGCCACTGGAAAAAGAAGCAATAAGCAAGACTTCGGGTTGATAATCAAAGGCTAACTAACATACCCAAGTTGTTGACGTTGTTCTCTAGCTTCATTTTATCATCTCTTCATCAAGTACTTAGGACCTTGCGTAAGTCCATCTTAAAACTTATACTTTGGTTGATGATAATACTTGCAAAACTCTTAAAAACCAAGAACTTGTATCAAACGATAAAATTGGTCACGGGTTAAGAACCTTTACATAATGACCTAATTCACATGAACATAACATGATGACCAGGGGTCACGACTAAGGTTTATAAGATGACTTTTGGTGACCAAAATCATCCCAAAGGAACCCCGTCAACGATCCCTAAACGAATAGACTAAGGACTAAGCGAATCATTTTAAAACTAGTATGAACCTAGTAGTAAACTAACGTGATAATATATACTGAACGTGTGTCACTAATGGCATGGCCATGGTTCGAGTTCTAGGTTGATAATAAGCATAAATCCATGATTTTATGTGATAATAAGCTTGGTCTATGTTGGTGATCATGTATGATTTTATGTGGATTGTTACTAGAGTATGCATAAGATTACTGTGAGTCTTTGTATGAAACTGTGAAAGTATGTACAAGATTGGCATGAATAGAACTTGAGGTCTATATGTTGAGGCTCTTCTTTTTCTTGTGAATGCATGCATGTAGACAACCCTCTGCCAATCTTATAAAAATCGAAATAGTGTATGAAGTGAGGTGAACATAACCATCATCAGGAAACAACACAAAACAAGTAAATGAAATAAGTGTATGCGTGTATGTATTGTGTATATATGTATGCATGCAAGTAACTGAACATGTGTTGTGTATACATGATTTTATGTGTATGGCCCATGCGTGTTTGTTAAGAAGCAGAAGTATGCTTTTCCTGCCTAGTAATTATATATGTTTTCCATGCGTTACGTGTGCATGTGTCGTGCGTAAATCACAATGGCCAGAAGAACCAATAATAACCGCTTAATTGATACTAATGCTTTCCATTCTTATGAAATAGCTAAGTCCTGTTGAATAAGAAAAACTATGTATGTGTATCTGTTCACGTAGGGAAGTAACGGAGTATTCATGTTTTGAGATAGCTATGATTTTATGTGTATAAGTATTGTATATATATGCATGAAGGTAGAACAACCCTACCAGCCTAACCAAAGTCATATGCGTTCTTCTCATGCATGGTTGTATGCGTACCAAGATAAAACAATAGTAGCAACACTTATTTCATTCTTTTATTACTGATTTTGTGATATGCATGTATGGTTGCTGTATGAATATAAGCCAATCAAAGGAGTAATTATTTAGTGTGTGTGTGAGAAGTTGTGAGTGTTGCTACCTGAATATAAATTGTTTGCATATACTGTGAGTGTGTGAATGTGGGATTCGTGTACATTGCCTAATAAAATTGGGTTCCCTGTATAAAAATAATTGTAGGACACTCAACCACAACAACTTGCCAACTCTTGGTTTAAAGTTATAAAATGTACAAGTGCATTATTTCCCTTTGTGTGTGTCCCCTGCTGCGTGCAGTGAAAGAAAAAAAAACAACAAAGACTTCCCTTTGCTTTGTTAAAATGGTAAGATAGGTGTAATGTATGTTATGTGATTATGTGTTGCCATGTTGTATGTGTCATATGTGGGGCATAAGTAAGGCATGTAAAGCATGTAGGACACTCCTTTCTCTTGCAATAAGCAGTGTACAGTGGGTACACAAACAAGACGATTTTCCATTTTAGCTAAATATGGTATGCCATGTGCTAGGTATACCATGTATGTTTGTAAGTATCTTACCAAATGTATAAAATTGTATGCGTATGTGTGTAAGTAATCAGGACCAAGGACAGTGGTCCTTCCTCCCCTTTTGTTTTCTTTTAGTTACTTTTCATGTGGGTAAGAGTAGTAGTAGAAATTGCTTTGGAACTTGCTTGTGCTATATTAAAATGAGTAGTAGTAGTAATTGCTTATGGTGAGACGTAAGACTGAAAACTATGACACCATTTTACCACTTAACCAGTTGCAAGTTTGATACCAACTATTTCAACAAGTATAAAACGTGGCCAAACGCTCTACTTTGAGCCTGTTTTTAGTCGATCAAATTACTTTCGCCCAAAGATCTAAAAATACCTTGTGAAACTCGACACGGCCTAGTTTTCAAAACAACTTTCGGTTTGTCATAAAGTCGAGTAACGAGATCACAATAAATTTCCAAAGTTGGTCGATTTCCACTTGTATAAAAATGAACTTTACTTGTTATGACTTATGCGTGAGTGCACTACTTTACATGATTAAATACTTGACTTAGAGACTTCATAAAAGTATGATATTTATCAAATATCGATGACCTCACGGCCTAGTTTTTGTAATGAGAGTCCGTTTATTTTTCGGACTATTATTCAATAAGTTATCGAGACCCGAACTTGACCCCGTGACTAAAAATT
This sequence comes from Glebionis coronaria, assembly GCA_025667525.1. NCBI lineage: Eukaryota > Viridiplantae > Streptophyta > Magnoliopsida > Asterales > Asteraceae > Glebionis > Glebionis coronaria. The sequence continues at coordinate 499,120 of JANFOE010000366.1, read as the reverse complement.
GTTGAACGAGAAAAATGTATGAAAACGTTTTATTAAACAAGAGCAAGTATAAATCATCAACCAAGTGCTTGTACGTTATTATTATTTGTATTTAGCCTAAGTACGGATATTTTACTTAGGTTGCGAGTAGATTGTTTGCGCATTGGTTTGCGTGCCTTGATTTATCGAGCTATCTTTCTTGATCGTATTTACTTCTTCATCTAGGTGAGTTTCATAGCCCCCACTTTTAAATTGTTTAACTATTTTGGGGTGAGAACATTGCTTGTTTTAACGGATGAACATAAGTGCCTTAAAAACTCATACGTTTGCCTACATGATGTCTAAGTCCCGCCATCCTATGTTGCTTTTAGCCCACTATCATGAACCGTTAATTACTTTGTGTAAGCGCAAATGTTATGGATAGATCTATTGGGACTAACCTCCCTATCTAATTTGGTTGTGTGGCCAAAGTTAGATACACTTACATTTGAGTTGTTACAAATTCTAAAGGATGGGCATTTGCTTGGGCTCTTTTATATCTTGTTGGTTTAGGTTAACGCTTCGGTGTCATGAGCTTAGGCGTAGGTTATGAAAACGTATACTTTTGATTATAATCTTGTATTTGTTATAAGATTATATGCCGGTTGCCTTGAAAATCTTATGGTTCATCACACTATTTAATCTTAAACCTATGAACTCACCGACCTTTGTGTTGACGTTTTAGCAATGTTTTTCTCAGGTATCAAGACGGAGGAGTGACGTGGTTATGCTTGGGAGATTTAAATAAAATGGTCGTGACTTGTATTTTGGATGTCCAAAACAATGTTGAAGTCTTTGAAAACTATGCTTTATTTGATCTTCTGTAATACGCTTCTGAACAAGTTTATGTTTTAATTAAATGAAAACGACTTTTAAATAGTCGTTCTTTGTACCTACATCTTGTGATAGTCATGACCGTCGCACCCCATTGTGTTATCTTACTCTGTTAAATTGGGGGTGTGACAGATTGGTATCAGAGCTGTAGTTATAGAGAACTAGGTTATCTCTTTACAAAATGATTTTTATAAACTTGAGTCAAAAATCTAATTTTGGAAAAATAATTCTAGACTATAACTAACTCGAAAATCTCCAAGAACCACTTCACTCCGCGTCTTCGATACAAGTAAGTTGCAAGTTAGTTTAATTTATTGGCTATGCTATTTGATATGAATTATTTGTGATCTAATAAATTTTTGCACGTCGATATACAAAATTTTGATATCCTTTAGAGATATGCGCTAGAACGACAATTAATACGATGTATGTACGTAACATCCAAAATTGGAGTGCTAATAACTTATTGCAATGGAAAAGTAATATTGAAAAACGACATGATTATTTGAAAAGTTTATACGAGAGAGTTTTGGGATATATTTATTTTTACAAGTATTTACGAATTTAAAAGCTATTATTTTCGATCTAATACTAATACATGCCTTGTTTTGGCAGTGCTATGGCGACAACTAGTGACGAGACGATTTACATGGTGGAATCGCCCAACGGACTGAGACCAATGAGGATTGGAGAATCGCCGGAAAATTCACCTGTAAGAGAGCCACTCCCACTTCCACTCCCAAAGCCAATCATCTGCTATCAAAGACGAGGAAAGGCTAAGAAGACTGCTTCCCCTTGCTCTTCATCTCTTGCACCAAAGGGGTCTCCTATGAGACGCACAGCTCGAATATCAGTGAAGCACACCTATACGGGGAAAAAGCTTGCTTCTAGAGACAAGGATTCGACACCGGTTTGCTCCACCTACCTCTCCTTAGGACCTGCCCCCAATGGAGGATGCTTCGATTTGGCCGAGGATGACACCCATTCCTCCACCCCCTGGAGCGGATATACCCGAGAGTTCTACGGCCGCAGGAGTCCGTAGGCACCCTCGTCATCCCTTTACTAGACTTGAGTCACTACGAGAGGAGATGGCCTACATCCTCCGCAACATGAGCATGCTCCCTAATGACTTAATGTGTAGGCTTGAGGAGTGTAGTAGTGATATTCTCACCTATTTGGGGGTTGCCAATCCCCTTGAGCCAAATCGTGTTACCGTCCTATCAAGGAGGATTGATGACTTACGCTTCCAAGTCAATGGATTGCGCGACCTCCTCAATAGAGGATTGACTATGGTGACCGCTAGGATTGAGCGCATCGAGGGCCATTCCGACTAGTTGTCTTGTTGTGTTTCTATTTCCTTTTCTTTTGTGTAATCTTTTGAAAACAACTCCCAAAACACTATGCTCTCTTTTTGTAAATCTTAATTCATGACGATGAATCGAATGTTTGGGTTATGTTTATCACTTGTGAAACTTATGATATTTGTTGTGATATCATGAACTATATATATATATATATATATGCCATGCGAAAATGTGATCTTATGAATTGTTATTTCTAACGCTCAATGTAATCTTTATTTAGATCAATGGCACCCGTTACACGTAGAACAAGAGCAAATGCTAACGCAAACGCAAACCCCGCCGCTCCAATTGCTATCGACCCGGCCGTTCTAAATCAAATGATAGCAGACGGTGTGGCCGCCGCTCTCGCCGCCGCCGAAAGTACTCAAGAAGGGAACAATACCACTAACACCACGGCAAAAACTACTCGTACATGCACGTACAAGGAGTTTAAGTCTTGCTTCACCGGTTCTTTCAATGGAACCGAAGGGGCCGTAGGTCTTGCTAGGTGGATCGAACGATTGGAAGCTCAATTTAGTGTGAGCAACGTAGCGGAAGGCGACAAAGTGAAGTACGGATCTAGTACTTTGATTGATGGCGCGCTAACATGGTGGAATATCCATGTTCGTGCCGTTAGCTTGGAAGCCGCTAATGCAACACCTTGGGCGCATTTCAAGAACATGCTCTACAAAAAGTATTGTCCAAGGAATGAGATGCAAAGGTTGGAAACGGAATTGTGGAACCTTCGTGTGAATGGTACGAACTTGATGCCATATACTCAAAGGTTCCAAGAGCTTAGGTTGATGTGTCCTGAGATGCTACCCACGGAGACTCGTGCCGTGGAAAGATATATGGTGGGATTGCCTTCGTCAATCCGTGGTGATGTCATCTCTTCGAAGCCAACCGATCTCAATGAAGCCATTGAAATGGCGAATGGCTTAATGGAAGCTATTATCTTGGACTCAAGTGATCACAAGAGAAAGTGGGAAGGAAACCATGGCCCTAATCATGGCAACTACCCCAACAAGCGCCAAGATAATGTGGCCAAGGCTTTCAATCTCAATGGTGGCTCAAATTACCAAGGAAAGCAACCGTATTGTGCAAAGTGTGGTAAACATCATCCAGGAGCTTGTGGTAAAACTTGCCACAATTGTGGTAAAGCCGGCCATTTTGCCAAAGATTGCCGTAGTGCCCCAAGACCGTTGAACCAAAGAGCCCCAACGGCTCCGAATGAGCGTTATGCGGATGTTACTTGTTATGGTTGTGGGGAAAAGGGCCACTTTAAAAATAAGTGTCCTAAGGCTATCACCGTGGGTCGCGGAAATCAAATCCGTGGCAACAACAACAACCAAGCTCGTAAGAATCCGAAACAAAACCAAGGAGCTTCGGGTAGTGGAACAAGGGGAAATTGGAATCAAGCGGGAGCAATTGGTCGCGTATATGCTTTGGGAGCCGAGGCGGCTATCCAAGACAACAACGTCGTCACCGATACGTTCCTCCTCAATAATCTTTATGCTTCCGTATTATTTAATTCCGGTGCGGATAGGAGCTTTGTATCTACTACCTTTAGCAAACTACTTAATGTGAATCCCGTAGCCTTAGAAGTAAGATATGATGTGGAGTTAGCCGATGGCAAGTCCATCTCCACTAATACCGTCCTTAAGGATTGCATTTTGAATTTGCAAAATATCCCGTTTCTTATCGACCTCTTACCAATTGAACTTGGAAGCTTCGACGTTATTATTGGTATGGATTGGTTGTCTAAATACCATGCGGAGTTGCTTTGTCACGAAAAACAAGTTCGCGTTCCATATGGAAGGCAAATTCTAACTATCTTTGGAGAAAGAAATGGCGCGAAAAGCCAAACTCAATTAGATGTCATCTCATGTACTAAAACCAAAAAGTACATCGAGGAAGGTCGTCCGATTTTTCTCATTCAAGTTACTAACAAGAAAGAAGTCGAGCCGAAAGAGAAGAAGATTGAAGATGTTCCGATTGTTAAAGACTTTCCCGATGTTTTCCCCGAAGATTTACCCGGATTGCCACCACTCCGTCAAGTAGAATTCCATATCGAGTTAACACCCGGAGCCGCACCCGTCGCAAGAGCACCTTATCGTTTAGCACCCGCCGAGATGAAGGAATTAGCCGACCAATTGAAGGAGATTACCGACAAAGGATTTATTAGGCCGAGTTCCTCACCTTGGGGAGCTCCGGTTCTATTTGTAAAGAAGAAAGACGGAACTTTTCGAATGTGCATCGATTATCGCGAATTGAACAAGCTTACCATCAAAAATCGTTATCCTCTCCCAAGGATCGACGATTTGTTTGATCAACTTCAAGGTTCGAGCATTTATTCAAAAATTGACTTAAGATCGGGTTATCATCAACTTAGAGTTCGAGAAGAAGATATTTCCAAGACGGCGTTCCGAACCCGATACGGTCATTTTGAATTCCAAGTCATGCCTTTCGGTTTGACTAATGCACCCGCGGTTTTCATGGATCTTATGAACCGTGTATGTAAACCCTACTTGGATAAGTTTGTTATCGTGTTCATCGATGATATCCTTATTTACTCTCGTAATAAGGAAGAACACGAGGAACACTTGAAAAAGATTTTGGAATTATTGAGGCAAGAGCATTTGTATGCTAAGTTCTCAAAGTGTGAATTTTGGATTCACACGGTTCAATTTCTTGGTCACGTGATCGATAGTAGTGGAATTCACGTTGATCCCGCCAAAATTGAAGCGGTCAAGGATTGGGCGACTCCTACTACACCCACGGAGATTCGACAATTCCTTGGACTCGCCGGATATTATAGAAGATTTATCGAAGGATTTTCGAAGATCGCAAAATCTATGACGACTTTGACTCAAAAGAACAAAAAGTTTGAATGGGGAGACGATCAAGAATTGTCCTTCCAAACCCTCAAACAAAAGCTTTGTGATGGACCTATTCTCGCACTACCCGAGGGTAGTGAAGACTTTGAAGTCTATTGTGACGCGTCAATTAAATGCTTAGGCGCGGTTCTTATGCAAAGAAAGAAAGTTATCGCGTATGCCTCTCGACAATTGAAGCCGAACGAAGAAAACTATACCACTCACGATTTGGAATTAGGCGCGGTCGTTTTTGCTCTCAAGATTTGGAGACATTACCTTTACGGTACCAAATGTGTTGTGTTCACCGACCACAAAAGTTTACAACACATCTTGAATCAAAAAGAACTTAACATGAGACAAAGACGATGGTTGGAATTGCTTGGTGATTACGATTATGAAATTCGTTATACACCGGGAAAAGGCAATGTTGTAGCCGACGCTTTAAGTAGGAAACCTCGTGATAAACCTCTTAGAGTTCGAGCTTTAGTGATGACTATTGGCTTGAACATACCCAAAAAGATCTTAGAAGCTCAACGTGAAGCCATTAAGGCGGATAACATTCATAAGGAGGATGCCGGAGGTATGATCACGAAGAAACTCGTTGCACGTACCGATGAAACGTTAAGTCTTGAAGGTAGAAGTTGGCTACCACGATATGGAAACATGAGAAACATAATTATGCATGAGTCACATAAATCTAAATATTCGGTTCACCCCGGATCGGATAAAATGTACCATGACATGAAGATGTTTTATTGGTGGCCGAACATGAAAGCCGATATAGCTACTTATGTGGGAAAATGCTTAACTTGCGCGAAAGTTAAGGTCGAGCATCAAAAGCCATCCGGATTACTAGTCCAACCTAGAATCCCGGAGTGGAAATGGGAAAGAATTACTATGGACTTTATCACTAAATTACCCAAGACATCCGCCGGATATGACACGATTTGGGTCATTGTGGATCGTCTTACGAAGTCCGCACATTTTCTTCCTATGAAAGAAAAAGACCAAATGGATCATTTAGCACGAATATATGTGAAAGAAATCGTTGCTAAGCATGGAGTGCCGATATCCATAATTTCGGATCGAGACGGTCGATATTGCTCAAGATTTTGGCAATCTCTTCAAGAAGCTCTAGGAACACAACTAGATATGAGCACGGCTTACCATCCTCAAACGGATGGCCAAAGCGAAAGAACCATCCAAACTTTAGAAGACATGCTCCGAGCATGTGTGATCGATTTTGGAAATGGATGGGATCGTCATTTACCGCTCGTGGAATTTTCGTACAACAATAGTTACCATACGAGTATTAAAGCGGCACCGTTTGAAGCACTTTATGGTCGAAAGTGTCGTTCACCCGTTTGTTGGGAGGAAGTTGGCGATGCACAACTTACCGGCCCAAAGATAATTCATGAAACGACGGAGAAAATTGTTCAAATCAAGAGCCGTATGCAAGCGGCCCGTGATCGTCAAAAGTGTTACGCCGACAAAAGACGTAAGCCATTGGAATTTCAAGTTGGAGACCTCGTCATGCTAAAATTCGCACCATGGAAAGGTGTCATTCGTTTTGGAAAACGAGGGAAGCTAAACCCACGATATATTGGGCCATTCAAGATCACTCAACGAATTGGTGAAGTTGCTTACCGCTTGGATTTACCCCAAGAACTTAGTCGCGTGCATAATGTGTTCCACATTTGCAATTTGAAGAAATGTCTATCCGATGAGACGCTTGTTATACCATTAGAAGAAATTCAACTTGACGACAAGCTAGTATTTGTTGAAGAACCCGTTGAGATTGTAGACCGTGAAATTAAACGACTTAGACAAAGCCGTATACCGATTGTGAAAGTGCGTTGGAATGCACAACGAGGACCCGAGTTTACTTGGGAACGTGAAGATCAATTTAAGCTTAAGTACCCTCATCTATTTAATTAGATATGTTTTGTCGAGATATGAGCTTCGGGTCGAAGCTCAAACTTAAGGGTTGTCGGATGTCACAACCGTGAAATTAGGACCTATTTAATTTACGTGAAACGCGTTAATTCGGGTTAGACTTGCGTGTCTATTGATGTCCCGATTGGTTACGCGAATTTTTGTACGAATTTAAAATTTTTATTGATGACAATCATAAATTTTAGTGAACGTTTATTATCTATGTCGATCCTTGCTAGGATCTTTATTTTAAGAAAATGACATTTAATTTCTTTAACATAATAATATATAAGAATCGCGACACAAAACGAATAATCATTTTGTTACGTTTATTTTACGACACACTTGAGGAATTATACATTTAGCAAAAAAAACCCATTTATCACCACTAGTCCTACAAAATTTATTTGCTACCTACAATATCAACTAGAACAAATTATAAACATGACAAATAATAAGAAAAACAAAAAGTATTCTTTTCCTATACTTGCAAAAGAATAATCGGATCCCCCCCCCCCACTTGCATCTCCCACCCACGTTTTTCTTTCTTCACAAACTCACAATTCAAAATTTTGTACAACACACTCCCATTAAATGGGAGTAGTACTCTCCTGCTCCTCATTGCCTCGCTGTCCACCATACCCAAAGTCGGTCAAGGGAAAAGTACCCTCGAAAACCCATTTCTTTGCTGCCACCCCGAAACCCCAACACTTTCCACTTCCCACCTGCAAATTTCGATTTCCCATGTTAGTTCCTTGGTTAAGCTTGGTCACCATCTAACTAATCTCTTTACAAACCCTAACTATAGTCCTAACTAGTTACTAACCCTAACACTCCCACCCCTTTGCCTATAAATACAACCCATTTTCTTCATAAACTCACACACACAACTTAACAAATATTTCACTCAAAGAAAGCTATAAGGCCACTGGAAAAAGAAGCAATAAGCAAGACTTCGGGTTGATAATCAAAGGCTAACTAACATACCCAAGTTGTTGACGTTGTTCTCTAGCTTCATTTTATCATCTCTTCATCAAGTACTTAGGACCTTGCGTAAGTCCATCTTAAAACTTATACTTTGGTTGATGATAATACTTGCAAAACTCTTAAAAACCAAGAACTTGTATCAAACGATAAAATTGGTCACGGGTTAAGAACCTTTACATAATGACCTAATTCACATGAACATAACATGATGACCAGGGGTCACGACTAAGGTTTATAAGATGACTTTTGGTGACCAAAATCATCCCAAAGGAACCCCGTCAACGATCCCTAAACGAATGGACTAAGGACTAAGCGAATCATTTTAAAACTAGTTTGAACCTAGTAGTAAACTAACGTGATAATATATACTGAACGTGTGTCACTAATGGCATGGCCATGGTTCGAGTTCTAGGTTGATAATAAGCATAAATCCATGATTTTATGTGATAATAAGCTTGGTCTATGTTGGTGATCATGTATGATTTTATGTGGATTGTTACTAGAGTATGCATAAGATTACTGTGAGTCTTTGTATGAAACTGTGAAAGTATGTACAAGATTGGCATGAATAGAACTTGAGGTCTATATGTTGAGGCTCTTCTTTTTCTTGTGAATGCATGCATGTAGACAACCCTCTGCCAATCTTATAAAAATCGAAATAGTGTATGAAGTGAGGTGAACATAACCATCATCAGGAAACAACACAAAACAAGTAAATGAAATAAGTGTAGGCGTGTATGTATTGTGTATATATGTATGCATGCAAGTAACTGAACATGTGTTGTGTATACATGATTTTATGTGTATAGCCCATGCGTGTTTGTTAAGAAGCAGAAGTATGCTTTTCCTGCCTAGTAATTATATATGTTTTCCATGCGTTACGTGTGCATGTGTCGTGCGTAAATCACAATGGCCAGAAGAACCAATAATAACCGCTTAATTGATACTAATGCTTTCCATTCTTATGAAATAGCTAAGTCCTGTTGAATAAGAAAAACTATGTATGTGTATCTGTTCACGTAGGGAAGTAACGGGGTATTCATGTTTTGAGATAGCTATGATTTTATGTGTATAAGTATTGTATATATATGCATGAAGGTAGAACAACCCTACCAGCCTAACCAAAGTCATATGCGTTCTTCTCATGCATGGTTGTATGCGTACCAAGATTAAACAATAGTAGCAACACTTATTTCATTCTTTTATTACTGATTTTGTGATATGCATGTATGGTTGCTGTATGAATATAAGCCAATCAAAGGAGTAATTATTTAGTGTGTGTGAGAGAAGTTATGAGTGTTGCTACCTGAATATAAATTGTTTGCATATACTGTGAGTGTGTGAATGTGGGATTCGTGTACATTGCCTAATAAAATTGGGTTCCCTGTATAAAAATAATTGTAGGACACTCAACCACAACAACTTGCCAACTCTTGGTTTAAAGTTATAAAATGTACAAGTGCATTATTTCCCTTTGTGTGTGTCCCCTGCTGCGTGCAGTGAAAGAAAAAAAAACAACAAAGACTTCCCTTTGCTTTGTTAAAATGGTAAGATAGGTGTAATGTATGTTATGTGATTATGTGTTTCCATGTTGTATGTGTCATATGTGGGGCATAAGTAAGGCATGTAAAGCATGTAGGACACTCCTTTCTCTTGCAATAAGCAGTGTACAGTGGGTACACAAACAAGACGATTTTCCATTTTAGCTAAATATGGTATGCCATGTGCTAGGTATACCATGTATGTTTATAAGTATCTTACCAAATGTATAAAATTGTATGCGTATGTGTGTAAGTAATCAGGACCAAGGACAGTGGTCCTTCCTCCCCTTTTGTTTTCTTTTAGTTACTTTTCATGTGGGTAAGAGTAGTAGTAGAAATTGCTTTGGAACTTGCTTGTGCTATATTAAAATGAGTAGTAGTAGTAATTGCTTATGGTGAGACGTAAGACTGAAAACTATGACACCATTTTACCACTTAACCAATTGAAAGTTTGATACCAACTATTTCAACAAGTATAAAACGTGGCCAAACGCTCTGCTTTGAGCCTGTTTTTAGTCGATCAAATGACTTTCGCCCAAAGATCTAAAAATACTTTGTGAAACTCGACACGGCCTAGTTTTCAAAACAACTTTCGGTTTGTCATAAAGTCGAGTAACGAGATCACAATAAATTTCCAAAGTTGGTCGATTTCCACTTGTATAAAATTGAACTTTACTTGTTATGACTTATGCGTGAGTGCACTACTTTACATGATTAAATACTTGACTTAGAGACTTCATAAAAGTATGATATTTATCAAATATCGACGACCTCACGGCCTAGTTTTTATAATGAGAGTCCGTTTATTTTTCGGACTATTATTCAATAAGTTATCGAGACCCGAACTTGACCCCGTGACTAAAAATTGTTGAACGAGAAAAATGTATGAAAACGTTTTATTAAACAAGAGCAAGTATAAATCATCAACCAAGTGCTTGTACGTTATTATTATTTGTATTTAGCCTAAGTACGGATATTTTACTTAGGTTGCGAGTAGATTGTTTGCGCATTGGTTTGCGTGCCTTGATTTATCGAGCTATCTTTCTTGATCGTGTTTACTTCTTCATCAAGGTGAGTTTCATAGCCCCCACTTTTAAATTGTTTAACTATTTTGGGGTGAGAACATTGCTTGTTTTAACGGATGAACATAAGTGCCTTAAAAACTCATACGTTTGCCTACATGATGTCTAAGTCCCGCCATCCTATGTTGCTTTTAGCCCACTATCATGAACCGTTAATTACTTTGTGTAAGCGCGAATGTTATGGATAGATCTATTGGGACTAACCTCTCTATCTAATTTGGTTGTGTGGCCAAAGTTAGATACACTTACATTTGAGTTGTTACTAATGCTAAAGGATGGGCATTTGCTTGGGCTCTTTTATATCTTGTTGGTTTAGGTTAACGCTTCGGTGTCATGAGCTTAGGCGTAGGTTATGAAAACGTATACTTTTGATTATAATCTTGTTTTTGTTATAAGATTATATGCCGGTTGTCTTGAAAATCTTATGGTTCATCACACTATTTAATCTTAAACCTATGAACTTACCGACCTTTGTGTTGACGTTTTAGCAATGTTTTTCTCAGGTATCAAGACGGAGGAGTGACGTGGTTATGCTTGGGAAATTTAAATAAAATGGTCGTGACTTGTATTTTGGATGTCCAAAACAATGTTGAAGTCTTTGAAAACTATGCTTTATTTGATCTTGTGTAATACGCTTCCGAACAAGTTTATGTTTTAATTAAATAAAAACGACTTTTAAATAGTCGTTCTTTGTACCTACATCTTGTGATAGTCATGACCGTCGCACCCCATTGTGTTATCTTACTCTGTTAAATTGGGGGTGTGACAACCATGTGGTTGCAGCCATGACGGGTTTTGGGTACCACTTACATGCTTCTGCACCTGAGCATCAAATACAATCATAAATGCCCTCTAACTTGCGAAATTATTTTTTTATTTCGTGCCTATGTTCTTTCCAAATGGTAAATGCATCCGAAAAAACAGTTTTGATGTGTGATCACATTCTGGTAAAGCGGACACTTGGCGAAACACGATCGTACTTTAGTTAAACTGAATATATGAATGTTGGGACTGTTGTAACGCTTATAGTTGATGCCCTATTGCAACACTTTTGGCTGCTTGTGGGACGTCGTATCGAGACTGCACAAACACAGGTATACGTGTTTTAATACACATTGCAGTTTTGCTAATGATATTTGTATCAAACATGTTGCGTATTTTAAAACAATGTTTCAGTTTCTCAAAGTATTTAAAGAACTAAGTGTATGATCTTTATGCACTTCTTTTTGTCGTTAACTGAAAATTTGATTTTGATGATTGTGTAGGATTAATGAAACCGGTACATGTTAGTTATGTAGCATTGTATTCAAACAAGTTGGACCAACTGAAGGTAATCCACAAAATATGAAATTCATGGAGTGCATAAGGCCTTTTTTAGTTGGTAAACCAGGTGTGGAGACCTAAGTTTCCTCGGATCTTTAAGCAGCTAGGCATAATCATTGTTTATATGATTAACAATCAAAGCAGAAAAGAACAATAATCATGAAACAAGGTGTTTAGGTACAATAACACATGGATTACTCAATTGGATTTCTCATTATATTAATAACAAACAATCACTAGGTGTGTATACATTTAATTCCACACCTAGTCGACACACGCTTTAGGTTTACATCTTGTATGAAAGTTATGAATAAAAACCTAAGACCCTTGGTTCCTTTTATAATGTAAGGATTAGGGTTTTACAAGAGATAACTATGAATAAACATGTATATCTTCTATTTTAATAACTATATACTAAATATATCAGAAATAATATATTTAATATATTCCATAGTTAGAAGATTCTATTAAACCGTAGACATCCATCAGCGTCCAGAATACATGTGTCAACGTCTAGCTTTCACATGTCAGCGTTGCTTGAACAAACGTCTTGTGTCTTCATTTTGAGTTTCTGCCACATCAACTTTTTGACCCAACAATCTTCCCCTAGTTGATGTCGGCAAAACTCTTTGTGTATCTCTTGTAAGTGGTACATCATCTTCAAATTGCTTCCCCTCAAGTCTAGCATGCATATCTTCCCCTTTTTGTCACATCAATAGGGAAGGAAACAATGTATGCAATCGAAGATTCTCCAAATGTAGGCTCTATGTAATGATCTTGAAGAAAAATAAATAAAGTAATCTTGATGTAGAAGTAGAGTAACCCAAACCTATGTTCCATGTCTTGTACTATTCACGTGATAAAGAACTTATACTCATGGCACAAAGTAAGTAGACCTCGATCCCATTGCCAAAATCCTCATCCTCTGTGAGACACTGAGCACGATAATGTAACTCCTTCAAGTGATAGCAATGTAAGTTTGCTAGATATGACAAATCTTCGTCACCAAAACATTGAAGCACGAACAAGTTACCTTCACACCAATGGGGTGCTATCCACATGATTTAAAGATATGATAAAACACAAACTCGCGAAAATCTACTTCAAGCATTAATTTTACCATAAGAACTCTTCCCCTTAAGCCAACACCTCTTCATGACGAATCTTAATGAAATAACATCTTCACACCATATGTAAAAGTCCTAGAACGGATAACTCTTTCACAAGGCTACCCCGATTACATAATCTAATATCAATCAGATTCTTCATGAATTGTTGCTAACTTACATAAAAATCATTGACTCCTTTTAAAAATATCCGAGCCATTAATATCAACACGATATTCTAAATAAAATAGAGATTCCATGTACCTTCGCGTGTAAATACCTCGTTTTGTGTGCCAACTTCCAATTTTCCAAACAGCAGCTATTCCTTTGTCGTCCAATATCCTCCTTTATCCAAGATATCATCACTGTGTGTTGTCCAAGATCGAACAACACTTGTCAGCGTTTGAAAAATTATATATCGGACAACAAGTGTCAGCGCTTACTGTCAGCGCCAACTTTATTCCTGTCAGCGTCTACTTCAACTGCTGACGTCATCTGTGGCTACAAATCATATGACAACGGCTAAATAACAATATCACTGTCATCCTATGTTGTAGTTTACTCTTGCTTTATTCCACGTGATCACCATGCAACTTCTTTGAATAATGTAAAAGATATTATTCTTTTATATCACGTAGAACATATCCCTACAAATTAGGAATTTGACTTGCTTCCCAAAACCAATCTCACGTCTGTTTCAAATTCCTCAAATCATGCAGCCACATAACACGTTTGTTTGAGATCACCTCCAATTAATTCCTACGATCAAACAGGAAACCAAATATGTTTTCCTACAAAATAGGATTTAATTTTGCCAACCTGAGTTTTGACATGATGAATCATCAAAGATGAATAACATTCTTGCTGACCTCGTACTACACTAGTCTTAAATTCGTTCAGCAACAACCTGTACCAGCCCAAGAGAAAAAACAGACCCAGACAACGTTTGAGTCTTCGTGTAAACAGTTTGTTCACTTTTCCAAGTAAACAATACGTGATCAAAGTACTTCTACTATTTGTCTTGGGACCAGTGCCATCAAACAGAACTCCCTTAATTCCTGTCTGTTTTGTGTATCAATCACAGATTTAGAGTTTATGAAAACTCTAGTTCCATCATGCACGCCTGCTGCAACCATTTGTATCATGAAGCAAAGGTTTTGAAAAACCCTAAAAGAATAACAAATGTCGCAGCCTCTAAAATTGGATCAAACTAGGGTTCATCATGAATTCAAGAATTCACTCACCAAAGCTAGTATTACCAATCATTACGAACAAGAACACACCTTCTTTTTCTGTTTAGGAACGATCTAGGGTTTTAAGAAACCCTAAATCATGATCTTATGTAAAAACAGAAATCTTTAAAATCACCATTGCAGCCTACTTCGACTGCCTATAACTTTTTCTTAAGGATAGATCTTGACAATCCCTCCGGTGGATATCTAGATATATGTGTGTAGAACACACACAAACATTTTCGTGATGATCCAACGGTTCAATAAAAAGTTATGCCTTCTTGAATACTGCTGCGCACACAAAATCACCCAGAAAAACCCTAGACGGATTTTTCTTTTCTTCTCAAAACACGAACACCTTGTTGGTCCTAGCATCACGAGCCACGAGGCTCTGATACCAACTGTAGAAACCTAAGTTTCCTCGGATCATTAAGCAGCTAGGCATAATCATTGTTCATATGATTAACAATCAAAGCGGAAAAGAACAATAATCATGAAACAAGGTGTTTAGGCACAATAACACATGGATTACTCAATTGGATTGCTCATTATATTAATAACAAACAATCACTAGGTGTGTATACATTTAATCCCACACCTAGTCGACACACGCTTTAGGTTTACATCTTGTATGAAAGTTATGAATAAAAACCTAAGACCCTTGGTTCTTTTTATAGTGTAAGGATTAGAGTTTACAAGAGATAACTATGAACAAACATGTATATCTTCTATTTAAATAACTATATACTAAATATATCAGAAATAATATATTTAATATATTCCCTAATTAGAAGATTCTATTAAACCGTAGACATCCATCAGCGTCCAGAATACATGTGTCAGTGTCTAGCTTTCACATGTCAGCGTTGCTTGAACAAACGTCTTGTTTCTTCATTTTGAGTTTCTGCCGCATCAACTTTTTGGCCCAACGCCAGGTATGGAACTCTTTGAAAAATGTGACCAGGTATGGAACTCTTTGAATATGTGAGAATCAATAATACAATTTCAATTCCATCAATCGTGACATGACTAGAAATATGACTGATTTGCAAGAATAACCAGGGGCTGGTTGTATGGTTGCTGCAATTTGTGAGTCAACGCACCCGTCCCCTTGTCTCGGAAACGCACAGGTACAACTTCAAGGCAACTGTCCATGATGGCACCGCAACAACATGTTTCACGTTCTTTACGCCAACAGGAGACGATATTACTGCCCACCCATTTGCAGAACTTGCCCGCAAATACAGGACAACAGATGCAAGGAAACCCCCAGCCGAGGTCACAAACATAATTGGTCAGAAACACAAGTTCCTCATCCGCTACAGCCCGGGGTCGAGGAAAGGATCAGGAGAATTCGTCATGGATGCAGTCGTTGACCAAAAAGAAACAATTTTAGGGCCAATCAGCTCTGCATCAAACACGTCCTCCACCACACCCCTTGCTATTTTCTTGGTCAAAAAAGAAACCTCCACACCCACGGTTTCAACAACCACAGAACCACCCAACACAGGTACCTTCCAACTGTGTTGTCTTTGCTTTATAAAAAATAACATGTATACATCTTTTTTTATTTTCTTTTGGGGACAAACACATATGCAGAACTATAGCTAATTTCGTATTATAGTTTATAGGGACTCCAAAAGAAGCCGCTGCAACTAAAGTTGTTGGAACACTTGGGTCGTCTTACAAACAAAACCGCGTTGTTGGCCAGCAGAAGCAGGTGAAAGGGACTTCAAGAGAATCTAGTTCCAACAACGTTGCTGAAACAGTCGACCGGTCTTGAAAAGGAAACTCCACTGTTGCCCAGTAGAAACCGGTGAAAAGATCTATCCTTCCTAAACTAGAATAGCAGATATGTATGTATAAGTGTATAAACACGTGAAATTTAATTTCACTTAATTTATGTTATTTCATGATATGGCTGCCACAAAGGGAAATGAACTTCGATTGTTGAACTTTATATAGGTGATTATTCATATAAACATGAAATGAATAAATAATAAACGCAGCGGAAAGATCACCTATAAACGGATCCATAGAGTCATATGATTAATCAATATAAAAGGAGATAAAAGTATACCTTTGTAGCGTGATTCGGTAGGATCGAACGGAAACCATCACCAACACATGATCTAACCAAGAAACGCAAGTGACCAAAATAGATCACCTCTATGTAGAAACACACTACACGTCACCGTATACCACGTTGATGCTAGTCTTAATACCCGTAACTCTTTATCAAGCCTTTAACAACAATTTATTAAAGATTAATGAAAATGACCAAAACAAATCATCACCATGATATGTATGCCGTCACTTTTTGTTTTGGAAAAGTCACCATACATTTTCATTTGCCTTGTATTATACTATGTTATATTCAATAATCAAAATGATACCATTTTAGTCATATCTTAAAACTAAAACGTATCAACAAATCAATCACAACATTAATTAGGCAATAAAGGCCATAATGGGCTTTATGATGTATTTATCAACTTTACATTATTATTACTAAGTCAATACTTAGTAATTACAAGCCCAAAGGTTATCTCGAGTTGCGAAGGTTATAAATATATCGTAAATACGATAAACACGATATATTAAAATTGTACCTCAGTGTATATGTGTGTGACCCCATAGGCCCATATGTGTCTAGCCATATAATTAGTTGTTATGACACGAGCATACTCCAACAGCTCCCACTTGCGCACGTCATAATAATCATGTAATTATACAAGCAATGGTTAGCGTCTAGCAACACGCCACTGCCCCCAGAAACATATGAGTTTAGTTTCTTAAACATCTCATTTAAATGGTTTAGATATCAATCATCCTTTTGTTTCAGATACTTTGTTAAACTTTAGACATGGATCAAAAGTCATTCTTAAGTTTAACTATTCTGTGTCTCGATATAGATAATGAACTAGATTACCAAATTAATCAAGTATCATCTTAATTACATTTGGGTGTGGCCACACATACATCTGTACAATTCATCGAGGGGCCCAGTAGTATCTAACTTCAATACATGTGAAGGAACAAATCCTATTTTGACTGCACGTGTCGGTCATGTGTGTCACATCGCACCTGAAAATAGTCTTTATGGCATCCTTGTTCAGGAAAACGTTGAACCATATCAAAGATTGACATTCCACACATACAAAACCTACTTGCATCTCAAGTCTAAGGATGAGAGATTCAACCACTTGCGAGATTCACTATTGACGTCGATCCATGCAGTAAATTCTCGTAGGTTGGGTCAATCCAATGTTCATCCAATGAACACATGTGAGTTTGGCGGCATCATCAATTAATATTCATTCCAAATGAATATGACCAACTCACATTTGTCTTAATTCCACAATACTCCCGTATCGTCAACTGACAATGGATAATTTAGAATAAATAAATTATTCATGGATTAAACATGCTAATATAGAACACAGTATTACAAATGAAAACGATTATACCAAGTATATCAATTCATTATTTAGTAAAACTGCTTAACGTTCCATTATCCAAATACTAAAAAAAACAGATATACATGAGACTACTCTAAGGTCAAAGTCCAATTTTCCAAGCATGATGAACATGTTTGAATACAAGACATTGAATTTACACAAGGACCTGTTGAGTTGTCATCTGAGTGAACTTTGAGAATACTAATTTCAAAATTCACAAATAGTGAAGGTTTTGAATAATATAATTAATTTCATTTTGTATATGTGCGCTAAAGTGCTAATACAGTAATACTAGCATCGCCATAGTACATTACATAGGTTGTTTGAAGCAAGTAGAACACCTATTTAAGACAATCTTCTTAACAGCTTCTCAAATTGTAAAGTATTCTTATTTTACTAATGAGTAGTGCAACAATGCTTTTCATCAAGCACATCTAGGTAGTAGTATTGTCATTGAAGATGAAATCCTACTATCACTAGTATTGAGTACCATCTCAATCAAAGTAAGCATTAGTGTATAACCTCAACACTAATCTTCTTAGCTAAAATCCGTAAACGATGATCAAATATATAGTAGTCTAATGACTTTCACTTAGATACTTTATGATCAGTTCATCTTGCATTCATGCAAGTATTATTATTAGTCTAATACATCACATATCATATGTAATGAATCCACTTGGTAAACTAAAGGTTTCCATGTACATGTTCAATCTAATCAAGTGAGATAGAACTTTGAGAATTTCTCAATGATGTTTCATATTTAGACTTATTAACCGCATTTGACTTATCATAATAAGCCTATGTTCCAAGGTTATACGATTTGTTTCTTATCTCTCTTCAATAGAATATATTCCAAACCAATTATTTAAATCTAGTTTAGATGGAATAATATTTCCAATGTGTTACTAACATATGAGATTTAAGAACGTACAAAACAAAGTGCTCCGACTAGCTTAAAGGTAACTCAAGAGTTATCTTTGTTTTAATCATGATCATATCCTTGATTTAAACATAAGATTACAGCTCTTAGATGCATGCTTTAATCCACACTTGGATTTCTAGAGCTTGTACACTTTCTAAAGATTAGTTGGATTTATAAACCCTTATGATTACACAACGTCTTCGCAAATGTAATAAATCAAAAGGATTTTTAACATCCAATTACCATATTTCATATTCATGAAATCAAGTATGGTAATTAATATCTTTATTAATTGAACACTCACAAAGAAAAGAAAGCTTTAATCATGGTCAATTGCTTGAGCATGTGTTTAAACTCTTATCAAAGAGAGTGTGTATAAAAGTGTATAATTTTGTCCATATCTATCTTCTCATAGAAGACCATTTATAACCTATCAGTCTTACTGATTGATAAAAGAATTTCAAATTCCAAAATTGATTTTCTTTTATGGACTACATCTACCATTCATAGTTTTGAGTCATTCATTAGATTCCAAATCTAAAATGAGTCTCGATAGTTATGAGGTTCACCATGATCCTCTAACTCATATTCCTCAACATTGACATGACATTCATATCTTCAGGTGCTTGTGGTATCCTTGCGGATATGCGAATGGGAGTTAATAACACTTTGTGGCTTTTGCATTTATATGCTCAGCCTCAGTTGTGTCGTTCACTAGTGTACTCAGAAGGTTGTATTTTATTCATTACTTTCTTCAAAGATGCATAAAGGCTCCCACTTGCTTCTTGTAAGAGGAGACTGTCTCCAAGTACACAGCATGTCGAGCAACAATGAATTGTTCTCGTTTGGGATGTGTAAAATACATTGAAATTTCTTGATTCAAGTTTGTTAATAACACGTCTAACATGATTTTAACAAATTCAAGACTTCAACTAAGACTTACTAGGAGTCATCCCATTCCATAAATTGATGGTTTCTTAGTTACCTTCTAGTTTGGAACCACATTGAATAAGAACGGGCTCATTATCACGAGCCATCATATGATGTTATATGATTATCGGGTATGCGTAAAAGTGACTAAAACGCGTGTTTTTGATGGATTAATAAAGATAAAATTAAAACAGCCCATAGGGATTAATTTTCGTGATAAAACAGACCTAAGATGGTATTATGATCTGTGATTTTTTATTCCATGGCCACGGGTTACGCATATCTTAATTGGTATTGTTACCGGTACGTGTAAAATGACCTAAAAACGCGTGTTTTGGCACGATTTGTGAAACTGTTTTAGAACAGCCCCATGGACATGATTTCTGTAATTATATGATAATTATAAGGAGTTTAAAATGTGGTTTTAATATCCTAAGGTCATTGGTTACACGTACCAATCGGGGGTTTAATTAATTGTTGATTATTTCTTCGATTTCGTTGGCTACCAAGTGTTTCTTGTTGTTTAATTTTATTTCCATGGCAAATACATGCATGTTTGGCCATGGACTTAGCCAACACCTTTTTATATTCATAATATTATGGTATTAATATGTTTCGTATGCAGAGCCGATGAAAACCTAGACCAAATGTGACATGTTGTGTGTTGATTTGCATTTAATTTCAGTTTTGGGGATTTGCCATTGTTTCGGCTTCATTAATATGTTTTTGGTGTTGGTTATAGCCATTTTTGGGCATTTTACAGTAGGTTAATGATAGGTTAAATATTTTTAGTCATAAATCATTTTTAACCGATGCTTGGATGGGAATGGCCAAAGAATTAAAGACATATTGTGAAATTCGGAGCTGCTGAGTGACCTGCACTAAAATGTGATTTCCCGGAGTTCTATAAGGAGATAGAAGCCCAAATTTGGTGTGCTAATTCACAACTCATAGGCATTCAAAAGTCTCAACTGTAGCTCAGGCTAGGGAAGACTCCTTCTATGGGTTTTGGGCCCTAGAAGTCGACTGAAATTTTTAGGCAGATTTGGGCCTCATGTTCATTTTGGGTTCTACTTGCTCTTGATGGTCTTGGAGCAAGTGGGAGCCCACTTTGTGGTTATGTTGACTTACCCTTAGTTGACTTCTTGGTCCTCGTGATGGCTCACGAGATCAAGCATAGGTTTTTCATCAGTTTGAGGCTTCGCATACTTGTGGTTGTGTGGTTGCTTATTTGCTTGATATCTTGCTATAACTTGCAAATGTTTTTATAAAACTTGATACCAATCATAAACCATTTATAAAACTAAATCTTTGATTTAGTTTAAAGTTTAAATACGATTTAAAACAAAAATCTTTTTTTCATAATAATTCATAACATGTTATGAAGGTTATTTTATTTATGCATTGTCTAAACTAATAATACATCCACTTAGGTTTTATATTAGTCTTTAACTTGGACAACTTGACACGCATAAATTAAAACAAGATTAGACTTAAGTTAAGAAATGTTTTTAACTTGTGCTACGATGGATGAATGCATGCTTCCTCGTACACACTTTTGATTTGTAAATCAAACTTTTATACCCGTCTCAAATTTAAGTCATGCCGTCCAATCGTTTGAGATCACTTGCAATTACTTTTTTCATCTTGTGAGACGGATGTGAATTGTAACCCAAGGTGATTATTATCTATACGTGAGACCTAGACTTATTCTCGCATGTTCTCAAATTGGATGACTTAACCGGTACAACGGTGAGACCTTGACCGAGGCAAGGATGGGACTAAACATGCCAGATTGACATTTAGTAAACTGTTTACTTGTGTCATGGGTCCCATAAGGATCTAAGAATTGCACAAGATTTGCAATTGATGAACGTCATCTACCTGTTGAATCTATCATTGCTAGCAGATCAACTGATGTGGTGGTGGAACCTCAATGAGGATCTTAGCCTTTTCGTAAAATTAATTGTTTTTATAAACTTGGGTAGTTAATTTTAAAAGGATAATTATCGAAAATACTAAATATGAACTTTGTATTTCTATTAATGATTTTGTGCAACACAAACCGTAAACAAAGTTTGTTTCCTTTTGTGCTAGAGGAAAACAAACTAAGTCTTCTTTCCTTGTAAGAATAAGACTCGTTCCCATCCTTTCTCCTTGTATGAGAAAGTTGTAATAGGAACACTTGAATCTTCTCAATTCAAATCAATCTTAATACACACCTACTCAAGAAATCGCATTGTCTTGTAAGTCAAAACGATTAAGTACGGTTGCACATCTTAAAGTGTTAAGATATTGTATGAGTCTTGATTAGAAATTGAAGTCTCATTAAACCGTGAGAGGAAAGGAAATTACTAGCATGCTTTTATAGTATATTTTCCTTACACAAACAAGTTCCATAAGATTCTATACACCTTTGAGGTAAAGTAGAAAGAGGAATTGCATGCAATACTTTCAAATTAATGGTATCGATGAAAATCTCATCACAAATATAGTAGGGCTTGATACTTTTCTTTGAATATCTATGTACTTGTTTACTAGTCTACGAGACTCACATTGGCTATAATGTGTAGACATTCAAAGAACTAGAAAGTATACAAATTGCTACTTGCTTTTTCACTAGTATAGATACATTAAAAATGTTGTCTTAACTAATGGGAGCAATGCAGTTTTTAACCATATGACACACTTGTAATGTTGTCTTATTCAGTGGGAGCTACGAGCTTATCACCTTGTAAGTGACCCACTTAATTTCTTGATTGTCTTGAAATAACATCATAGTTTTCTAAGCCTTATTGCATATAATTTTAAAAGATAACTAGTCGCTTTTCTGATGTCGCTTCCTGAAATGTTATCTAAAAATAGTTATGCATGATTGCTTATTAAACGATGAAGTTCTACATAACCCTTCTATACAAGCTTGATTTGAGTATGACTTAAATCTTATTATATCTGCGATATTTTAATATTATTCATATATGATGTTGTGCCATGCCCAAGTGGGAGAAACATTAGAGTGTGCAAGGTACAACACAATATGGCTTATAATATTCTATTAGGACTTATACATATTGATGTATGTTGTCTATAGAGAACTAATGTCAAGAAATAATAAAAACTACTTCATTATATTACCTAAATGTTTTAGCTAATAAACATATGTCTTCTTGTAAAGACATAAATATGAAGTATGTAAATTAACTTGAAAATACTATTGAAGCCAAAAGTAGGCATTCAATAATACTTTATTTGTAATATGTTTTGTCTTCAAGTAAAGACATAAACATAAATTTCCTTGAATTGTTCAAAGACTTTCAAAATAAAGTAAGTACTTGACTTGTTGTGTCTTCATGTTAGGGCATATACAATGAAGCTATTGAAGTGTTCAATATCTTATAGAGTATATTTAGCGACCAACATGTTATGTTTTTTGGTTAAAACATGAACATAAAGTTCTTGAACTGCTAAAATAATCATACTTTATAGCATGCAATTGGCTTGAATATATTCAAGATTTAATTTGGTTTGAACAAATTAGAACATATGTGAGCCAAAGAGTATTAGGCTATCAAAGGAATTGTGATATTGTCTCATAATCGCAACACTATATCTCATGTGTAAAATCAAATAATATTGTTATTATTTGATCCTTGATAACATTAACTACTCTCTCCCGTATCTTATTAAGGTTAACAAAGATCAAATAATAACAATATTATTTGATTTTACACATGAGATATAGTGTTGCGATTATGAGACAGTATCACAATTCCTTTAATAGCCTAATACTCTTTGGCTCACATATGTTCTAATTTGTTCAAACCAAATTAAATCTTGAATATATTCAAGCCAATTGCATGCTATAAAGTATGATTATTTTAGCAGTTCAAGAACTTTATGTTCATGTTTTAACCAGAAAACATAACATGTTGGTCGCTAAATATACTCTATAAGATATTGAACACTTCAATAACTTCATTGTATATGCCCTAACATGAAGACACAACAAGTCAAGTACTTACTTTATTTTGAAAGTCTTTGAACAATTCAAGGAAATTTATGTTTATGTCTTTACTTGAAGACAAAACATATTACAAATAAAGTATTATTGAATGCCTACTTTTGGGGTAGGATCGAACGGAAACCATCACCAACACATGATCTAACCAAGAAACGCAAGTGACCAAAATAGATCACCTCTATGTAGAAACACACTACACGTCACCGTATACCACGTTGATGCTAGTCTTAATACCCGTAACTCTTTATCAAGCCTTTAACAACAATTTATTAAAGATTAATGAAAATGACCAAAACAAATTGTCACAAACGTGAATTTTGAATCCATTTAATTTACGTGAAACGCGATAGTTCGGGTTAGACTTGTGTGTCTATTGATATTCCCGATTGGTTTACGCGTATTTTGTGTACAAATTTAAATTTTTACGAATGAGGTTACTATCAAATATTAATTGAATGATTATTATTCATTTACGTTGCGTACTAGGAAATTTGATGTTGTAGTCAACGTTTATTTGGAGCAACGTAATTTACGAGAGTCATTACGCAAAATTTAATATTTAACCCCATACATTTACGACACTCTTAGATATATCCTATTTTTTCATTCCAAAAAGTTATTTAGAGATAATACTACTAGAACCTTATGCTACAAATAAACATTTGTAAAATTCACCAAAGTCCATTTAGTCTTTGTCAAACCGGCCCCCCTCCCCTTCCTCATAACCCCTGTTTTTTTTTTATATCCCACAATTCAAGAATTAGAATCCTAGTACTACACTCAAACATTAAATGCCTTGTACTACTTGTTCCCCCTTGCCTCTTTTACTCGATGTATATCAACACCATGTCCAATGAATCTTCAAAAACTTTCATGTACAACAACATCATATTATGTTAGTCAAAGAAATAGTACCATCTTTCTTTTCCTTGGCTGCCACCACCGAAGCCCTAGGAGGCTTTGTCCTTCCCTAAGTTATTTCAACTTCCTATGGTGTACCCATTTAGTTAGTCCCTAGTTGAGAAGCAACCAAATCCCATTTACAAACCCTAACTAGAAGTACTTAGTGTTTACTCTCACCTTTGCCTATAAATACAAGCCCCATACCCTCACTAAAACTCACACACTCAAACAAACTTAAACTATTTCAAAGGAAAACTCACACACTCAAACAAACTTAAACTATTTCAAAGGAAAACACACACACTCACTCATAGCAAAACAAATACCTCTTCCCTGTGATAACACTTAAGACGCTACCAAGACAAGGAGAAAGAGTTCGACTTGGGTTTAGCTTAACAAGGACTTGGTTAAGGGTTTAGTAAGTCCGATTCGAGTACGTTTTAAGAAACACTAGTTCTTGTTCATCCCATTCTCTCGTCTTAGCTAAGGACTCTTGTAAGTGTTTGTTCATTTGTTTTCCCTTGATTGTTATATTATAGACGCTAGTAAATCCTAGGTATGTGCTTGAAATATGTTTTACAAAATAAAAGAAGAACCAACATAGTAAAGTTACAAGGAAACATATTTCGAACCTTGCATGAATCTCTTCTCTACGTCATGACATAAAGCGACCCAAATTAACTATGTTCAAACCATAGTAATATAACAAGTCGATACCACGCGTGATGTGGGTTTCAAAAAAAACTAAGAACCTGTTATCAAAATGTGAAGGACAAGGAGCAAAAACCATGTTTTTATATGACTACATAAGCGTGTCAAAATGTCGGGGATTTGTATGCCATGACTTAATGATGATATTGTAACCCAATCGAGACTTTGAAGTGTAGGTTGAAACTTGGGGGTTAAGTCACACAAGAAGTGTGTGACGGGATCCTTATAGGTGTAAGCCCAAGACCTTTTAACAGTGGGAATGATGACAGGGGATAAGACGAGAGTAGTAAACCATTCAAAGATGTACCAAACCACCACTTTTGGACCTAATTTTAAGGAAAAACAGCGAGCTATGGGTCGAGCCATGTAGCTCGCGACATAGCCACTACTACAAAGTTTTAGATGCACAGAGATTTACTTGAAATGATCAAATATTGAGCTCAGGAAAGGCTTTTGAAAACGCCCCTTTAAGAACGAACTAGCATAAATAAGTAAACATATAAGACTTGTTGTCATAGTAGCGACTCGACTTTTTATGACCTCTTTTGACCCCCGAAACGACTTTGCCCCGAGACTGTCGAATAACGGAAGTTGTAGACGGCCATGCCGTCTACACGGGACTACTTTTGGTTCAACCCAAAAGTCGTTATCGAGAACTATAGCCGAGATCGAAAATGACTCGTTAAATTCTTTTCTTTTAAAAAAAATGTTGCACGACCCTTGATTTGAACCCGATTTAAACCTCTCAAACGCCATCTCTTTATAAAACTTATGACGCCTACTTATAGACCACCCGGCTAGCTACCCGACGGTACTTATGGTTTACTCCGCGAGCTACTATTGAACCCGCTATTTCCGCCGAAAGATTGTCGAGATCCTCCTTTTTAGGCCGATTCAAAAGAACGACGTACCAATTTGCCAATTGTTGAATTGAAGACTTCCATATGACATGTTTCCTGTTCCCCCCACAAGCGACATAATTCTTTCCTTAAAGAAAATCTGACATGTTTTTATTTATAATAATTACATAAGAAAGTTATTATAACTTTTAAATTTATAACTTTTAAACTTTGTTAACTAAAAATAAATTTAGTTAATATATTTTTGTAACAAAAATATAAAATGTATTTAGGATAATTGACCCATTAAGCGACCCGTTTAAATAAACTATCCCGATTACGTAATGTTCGATATTTCTAAATACATCCCGATTACACGATTACATTATTATTAGACGTTAAACGTTTACAAGTGTTAAAATCTTTCATTTTATTAAAAACTCAAGCACATACTAGGAGACTAGATGCTACGTTTATTGTCATTTTACATGTATAGTGATACATACTTTATTTAATCTAGGCTACGGATTGTTTTGAGCCATCGTTTCCTGTTACTACAATTGTGCCATTATAATCTTGCTACCACTCGAGGTGAGTTTCATAGCCCCACTTTTTACATGTTTTGATATATTTTTGGGGTGAGAACATTGCTTATTTTTACGGATGAACATAAGTGCTAAAACTTGATACGTTTGCCTACATGATGTCTAAGTAGCGATATCCCTAGATGCTTTAGCCCACTATCGTGAACTGTTAATTACTTTGTGTAAGCGCGAATGTTATGGATAGATCTATTGGGATTGACATCCCTATCTAATGTTGGTTGTGTGACCAAATTAGATACACTTACATTTGAGTCGTTACGAATGCTTTGGGATAGGCATTTGCTCGGGCTCTCATTATATCTTGTTGGTTGGTTAACGCTTCGGTGTCACGAGCTTAGGCGTAGGAATACAAACGTATACTATTTTGATTATAACCTTGTTTTGTTATATGCCGGTTGCCTTGAAAATCTTATGGTTCATCACACTATTTAAACTTAAACCTATGAACTCACCAACCTCTGTGTTGACGCTTTAGCAATGTTTTTCTCAGGTATCAAGACGGAGGAGTGACGTGGTTATGCATGGAAGATTTTTAAATGAAAATGGTCGTGACTAGTGTATGGATATTTGGATCAGTGTTAAAGTCTTTTGAAACGATGTTTTATTATGATCTTGTGTAATTCGCTTCCGAACAAGTTTATGCTTTTAATTAAAAGAAAACGGCTTTTAAATAGTCGTTCTTTGTACCTATGTCTTGTGATAGTCATGACCTTCGCACCCCATTACGTTGCCTTACTCTGATAAATTGGGGGTGTGACAGATTGGTATCAGAGACGTAGTTATAGAGAACTAGGTTATTTTAAAAAAATAATTTTTATAAACGCGAGTCAAAAATTTAATTTTGGGGAAAATAATTCTAGACTATAACTGACTCAAAAATCTCCAAGAACCACTTCACTCCGCGTCTTCGATAAAAGTAAGTTGTGACTTGAATTATTCCATGTGATTTGCCATGATTAGTTTAAAACTTGATTGCTACGTGTTATTAGCATTAAGTATATTATGCCTTGTTTTAATGATCCTTATGTAAGATGTACTTATAGGAATGTGTACTAAGACGATTTTTTTTTCTTATATTTTGAAGTAAAAGACTTAACATCCTTGTTTGGATTGTTGTGCTAATAAAATGGTTTGTGCCATGCTTAATCAAACTAAGATGGTTTGTGCCATGTTTAAATAGAACTAAGATGGTTTGTGCCATGTTTATTTGGAGTAAAAAAATACACATACTTATGCTATTACGTATTTTGTTAAAAACAGTCCACTGGACTACTATGAACTATTTAAACACTTGTGTGTTTCTATGTTACCCTATATCGATATACGCCGAATAAAATATACGCCAAAATAGTATTTGGGCGCGGTGAGATTTAGTAATGGTTGATGATAAGTAGTGAGTAAACCCAAAACCAAGACAAATCATCAAAAACGTTAAGGGGTATAACGATACTTAGCAAGGTCTCAAGGCTATTCTTGTTTGATTGGGTTGCGAGACTAAGTTAAGTGTCAGTCGTTATATGACTTAGGGTTTTTGATGAGTGTTCTTGAGGATGGTAAAGCTCATGAATTTACATATTGCGAGATTAGTGTGATCATTATGTTATAACATATATGATGGGTTTTATGTGGGTTTAATCAATGTTAAATTGTGTGAGTAATATCTAAAGACAAGTAAATTCACCAAAAATATTAAGAAGTTTAACGACTAATACTTGACTAGACCTCAAGGCTGTTCTTGTTTGATTGGGTTGCGAAGCTTAGTCAAGTGCCAGTTGTAACACAACTTAAGATTTTCAGTGAATTTCTTCGGGGATGGATAAGACTTACACTATCTGACAAGGTGATTACCTCATTGACGTTTGACTAAAACAGTGCATTAGTACCATTAGTTTTTATTGTGTGCGAGCACTAAAATGATTAAATTCGTCGTCTCTATTTGTATACAACATATGACAATAAACACTTTATATAAAGTATTACTCCTGTAATACTCCACAAAGTACTATATCATAAGGAACAAACATAAATTAGTATTACAAAAATATGAAAACTATCCGGAAGTATGCTGACGCGTAAGTTGAATGCAAGTCAAGGAGAAAATTTATGTTGGAGAAATTATACATAGATGGATTTAATAGTTCTAGTCCATTGGTTTGTAACTAAGTTGCTAAGAAGCTATGATAAATTTACAAACTATGATATAACAACTAATATTAAAGGAAGAACTCGGATTATGTTATTTTTTTAAATTAAAGGGGTTATCGCATGTCACAAAGCTTGAGAACCCTATATGTGAATGGTGGTTACTTCTTAAAAATCCTAATAGCGTGTGTCGAACATAAAAGTGTATATAATGATTATGAACAAATGACAGATAAAAACAAAATGAATAAATTTTGTGGTCAAATTCTTGTGATGGAATTAACTAGTTGATTGGATTAAACAAATTGAATAATTTGAGATAAAAACAAATTGACCGAAGTGTATGCGATGTAATAAAGCATGATCAAAACTCTGGAAAATTCTGTGATAGAATTGAGTGACTGATGTGGAATATTAAATAATTTATTTTTATGAAGATCAAATGACTCGACATCCGTCGATGTCACCACCAACAAAAATTGGGTTATGTAATCGTACTTTAAAATTTTATATTTAATTATTTCCAGTTATTTTTAAAAGTTCTCTTTATATCTTGTGAAGCTTTTACTAAAGAAATTGTTTTTACCCTACAATATTTTTATATGCCGGAGAAAATTTATCAAATAAATTTTTTTAGAAGGAGTTTTATAAAATATTTTTGGAAAACATAAATATATATATATATATATATATATATATATATATATATATATATATATATATATATATATATATATATATATATATATATATATATATATATATATATATATATATATATATATATATATATATATATATATATATATATATATATATATATATATATATATTTACTTTGAAGGAACCGTCACCGATAACTTTATTAGTAAGAATGTCAGAAATTTGGATAAAACGTTTTGGTAAAATCAGTAAAGTATTACTGATGAAAACGCCACGATTGATGACGAAATATTTTGGTATAGATTATCATGCAAAGTTTTGGAAAAATCTGGCTTTACGACCAACCTAATGTATAAAACACCGCTACTAATGTTGAAACATTTTTGGTAAGGACTACTACGTATGTTTTGGGTAAAATATAGTTTTACAAACAACTTGATGTGAAAGACGTAAACTATTGATGAACTTGACGATAACTAGTACAAATAAGTATGTAAATTATTTTGTTGATTGTTAAAAGTGAGCAATAGTAACAAATAAAATGAACTATGGACTAATTTGTTGATTGTGAAAATGAATAATGGTAACGAACGAAATAAACTATGGACTACCAATATAAATTACAACCTGAAAGAGTTAAATTATGATGAAAAAGAGGATGTAACCGTTGGTCCTGAGACGTACGTAGCCTGATCAACTACGTATGATCGTGGTCGAACGCGAGTATGCTCATAGTAGTCATCGTAAAAATGAAATATATTAGTATTAGTAGAATATATTCAAGTTTCCCTATTCGTCAAAGAAAAATTTATTATGTGCTACGAACGTCGAACATTTTTCTACCGTCTTAAGTAAAAACGTCAAGTACGCAATACGAGTAAACCTAGTACGATAATTTTCTACGCTACTATTACATACAAGAGCGTATAGGACCCGAAAAATACTAAAATCGCCAATTGTTTTGACGGGAGTTAAACTCATATAGATTAGAGTAAAAGAAAAAAAAATTTAAAACAAATTTTAAGATAATAATGAGAAGAACGAAACGCCATTTGAGTAAAACTTAACGGGTCGAAGAACCCATTGAAATTGTAGACCGTGAAATGAAGAGACTTAGATAAAGTTGTATACAAATCGTGAAAGTGCTTTGGAACGCACAAAGAGGACCCGAGTTAACTTGGGAACGTGAAGACCAACTTAAGCTCAAATACCCTAATCTTTTTAAATTAGATAAGTTTCATCGAAGTATGAGCTTCGGGGTCGAAGCTCAAATTTAAGGGATGTCGGATGTCACAAACGTGAATTTTGAATCCATTTAATTTACGTGAAACGCGATAGTTCGGGTTAGACTTGTGTGTCTATTGATATTCCCGATTGGTTTACGCGTATTTTGTGTACAAATTTAAATTTTTACGAATGAGGTTACTATCAAATATTAATTGAATGATTATTATTCATTTACGTTGCGTACTAGGAAATTTGATGTTGTAGTCAACGTTTATTTGGAGCAACGTAATTTACGAGAGTCATTACGCAAAATTTAATATTTAACCCCATACATTTACGACACTCTTAGATATATCCTATTTTTTCATTCCAAAAAGTTATTTAGAGATAATACTACTAGAACCTTATGCTACAAATAAACATTTGTAAAATTCACCAAAGTCCATTTAGTCTTTGTCAAACCGGCCCCCCTCCCCTTCCTCATAACCCCTGTTTTTTTTTTATATCCCACAATTCAAGAATTAGAATCCTAGTACTACACTCAAACATTAAATGCCTTGTACTACTTGTTCCCCCTTGCCTCTTTTACTCGATGTATATCAACACCATGTCCAATGAATCTTCAAAAACTTTCATGTACAACAACATCATATTATGTTAGTCAAAGAAATAGTACCATCTTTCTTTTCCTTGGCTGCCACCACCGAAGCCCTAGGAGGCTTTGTCCTTCCCTAAGTTATTTCAACTTCCTATGGTGTACCCATTTAGTTAGTCCCTAGTTGAGAAGCAACCAAATCCCATTTACAAACCCTAACTAGAAGTACTTAGTGTTTACTCTCACCTTTGCCTATAAATACAAGCCCCATACCCTCACTAAAACTCACACACTCAAACAAACTTAAACTATTTCAAAGGAAAACTCACACACTCAAACAAACTTAAACTATTTCAAAGGAAAACACACACACTCACTCATAGCAAAACAAATACCTCTTCCCTGTGATAACACTTAAGACGCTACCAAGACAAGGAGAAAGAGTTCGACTTGGGTTTAGCTTAACAAGGACTTGGTTAAGGGTTTAGTAAGTCCGATTCGAGTACGTTTTAAGAAACACTAGTTCTTGTTCATCCCATTCTCTCGTCTTAGCTAAGGACTCTTGTAAGTATTTGTTCATTTGTTTTCCCTTGATTGTTATATTATAGACGCTAGTAAATCCTAGGTATGTGCTTGAAATATGTTTTACAAAATAAAAGAAGAACCAACATAGTGAAGTTACAAGGAAACATATTTCGAACCTTGCATGAATCTCTTCTCTACGTCATGACATAAAGCGACCCAAATTAACTATGTTCAAACCATAGTAATATAACAAGTCGATACCACGCGTGATGTGGGTTTCAAAAAAAACTAAGAACCTGTTATCAAAATGTGAAGGACAAGGAGCAAAAACCATGTTTTTATATGACTACATAAGCGTGTCAAAATGTCGGGGATTTGTATGCCATGACTTAACGATGATATTGTAACCCAATCGAGACTTTGAAGTGTAGGTTGAAACTTGGGGGTTAAGTCACACAAGAAGTGTGTGACGGGATCCTTATAGGTGTAAGCCCAAGACCTTTTAACAGTGGGAATGATGACAGGGGATAAGACGAGAGTAGTAAACCATTCAAAGATGTACCAAACCACCACTTTTGGACCTAATTTTAAGGAAAAACAGCGAGCTATGGGTCGAGCCATGTAGCTCGCGACATAGCCACTACTACAAAGTTTTAGATTCACAGAGAATTACTTGAAATGATCAAGTATTGAGCTCAGGAAAGGCTTTTGAAAACGCCCCTTTAAGAACGAACTAGCATAAATAAGTAAACATATAAGACTTGTTGTCATAGTAGCGACTCGACTTTTTATGACCTCTTTTGACCCCCGAAACGACTTTGCCCCGAGACTGTCGAATAACGGAAGTTGTAGACGGCCATGCCGTCTACACGGGACTACTTTTGGTTCAACCCAAAAGTCGTTATCGAGAACTATAGCCGAGATCGAAAATGACTCGTTAAATTCTTTTCTTTTAAAAAAAATGTTGCACGACCCTTGATTCGAACCCGATTTAAACCTCTCAAACGCCATCTCTTTATAAAACTTATGACGCCTACTTATAGACCACCCGGCTAGCTACCCGACGGTACTTATGGTTTACTCCGCGAGCTACTATTGAACCCGCTATTTCCGCCGAAAGATTGTCGAGATCCTCCTTTTTAGGCCGATTCAAAAGAACGACGTACCAATTTGCCAATTGTTGAATTGAAGACTTCCATATGACATGTTTCCTGTTCCCCCCACAAGCGACATAATTCTTTCCTTAAAGAAAATCTGACATGTTTTTATTTATAATAATTACATAAGAAAGTTATTATAACTTTTAAATTTATAACTTTTAAACTTTGTTAACTAAAAATAAATTTAGTTAATATATTTTTGTAACAAAAATATAAAATGTATTTAGGATAATTGACCCATTAAGCGACCCGTTTAAATAAACTATCCCGATTACGTAATGTTCGATATTTCTAAATACATCCCGATTACACGATTACATTATTATTAGACGTTAAACGTTTACAAGTGTTAAAATCTTTCATTTTATTAAAAACTCAAGCACATACTAGGAGACTAGATGCTACGTTTATTGTCATTTTACATGTATAGTGATACATACTTTATTTAATCTAGGCTACGGATTGTTTTGAGCCATCGTTTCCTGTTACTACAATTGTGCCATTATAATCTTGCTACCACTCGAGGTGAGTTTCATAGCCCCACTTTTTACATGTTTTGATATATTTTTGGGGTGAGAACATTGCTTATTTTTACGGATGAACATAAGTGCTAAAACTTGATACGTTTGCCTACATGATGTCTAAGTAGCGATATCCCTAGATGCTTTAGCCCACTATCGTGAACCGTTAATTACTTTGTGTAAGCGCGAATGTTATGGATAGATCTATTGGGATTGACATCCCTATCTAATGTTGGTTGTGTGACCAAATTAGATACACTTACATTTGAGTCGTTACGAATGCTTTGGGATAGGCATTTGCTCGGGCTCTCATTATATCTTGTTGGTTGGTTAACGCTTCGGTGTCACGAGCTTAGGCGTAGGAATACAAACGTATACTATTTTGATTATAACCTTGTTTTGTTATATGCCGGTTGCCTTGAAAATCTTATGGTTCATCACACTATTTAAACTTAAACCTATGAACTCACCAACCTCTGTGTTGACGCTTTAGCAATGTTTTTCTCAGGTATCAAGACGGAGGAGTGACGTGGTTATGCATGGAAGATTTTTAAATGAAAATGGTCGTGACTAGTGTATGGATATTTGGATCAGTGTTAAAGTCTTTTGAAACGATGTTTTATTATGATCTTGTGTAATTCGCTTCCGAACAAGTTTATGCTTTTAATTAAAAGAAAACGGCTTTTAAATAGTCATTCTTTGTACCTATGTCTTGTTATAGTCATGACCTTCGCACCCCATTACGTTGCCTTACTCTGATAAATTGGGGGTGTGACACAAATCATCACCATGATATGTATGCCGTCACTTTTTGTTTTGGAAAAGTCACCATACATTTTCATTTGCCTTGTATTATACTATGTTATATTCAATAATCAAAATGATACCATTTTAGTCATATCTTAAAACTAAAAAGTATCAACAAATCAATCACAACATTAATTAGGCAATAAAGGCCATAATGGGCTTTATGATGTATTTATCAACTTTACATTATTATTACTAAGTCAATACTTAGTAATTACAAGCCCAAAGGTTATCTCGAGTTGCGAAGGTTATAAATATATCGTAAATACGATAAACACGATATATTAAAATTGTACCTCAGTGTATATGTGTGTGACCCCATAGGCCCATATGTGTCTAGCCATATAATTAGTTGTTATGACACGAGCATACTCCAACACTTTATAGTAAAACGCTTTGTATAACAACCCGGGGCGAAGCCCGGGCTTAAATCCTAGTATAATTATTACGATAGAAAACTAAATTGGCTCTTTCAATCTAACGGGTGATACTAATAGCACATTTTCTTCCTTGGATATCAAAAACTAATCAGCCATAGAATCTTCTTTCGAATATTACTTTTCATTGACAATTTGTAATTGCAGGATTGCAGCCACATTATCGCCAATTATTTGTCGAACATCTTTAGGGTTTAGAATGAAGGGAAAGAATAGAATGAATTCAGAATCCAAGGTATACTCATATCAGAACGCATATGTCACATATGTATATGGATACATATAAATGCTTACCGAACACAATGTATATCTTTTGGGTTTCTATAGGAAACTTAATATGTTGATTATCATTTAAATCTAAAGATAATAAATCCAACTATGAAATAAAATTTCAAAGTTTATAATGGATTTATAAGGATATGACTCATACATAATCATAACATAATTTTTCCACGATATGAAATGGAGGAATATAACCGAAAATGTAAAAACTCATCTTATAAAACAAGCTTCTCTTTTACATATCATATATCCTATAGAAGAATCCTAAACCAAAAATAGAATAACTTTAGAAAACTTGGAGTTCCTTAGTCTTTATTTAAACTTGCGGGTTATATTTCAACTGATAATTATTATTATCATAGAAGATAACAGAAATTCCAAAAATATATACTTTATCAAGTATATTCTTTTTCCAGAATTAACGCAATTTTATTCATAATCATTTGTGAGAAAACCTAGAAATAGGATTTCTTACTTCTCATAAATAAGTATGGAATAACAGGATTTGATGAGCTATTACAACATAAATAATATTGTGGAGTGACTGATACTTCTAATATACGTAAAACGTATTTCTAACAATCTCCCCCTAAGGGAGGTCACTCCACGTTACAAAGTTCTAAACCTAGCATACTATACTAAGTCTTCGTTCTTTAGCTCGTAGTCTTTTCTTCTTTTCTTTCTTTTGTTGTGAATATGTTGGTTTGATCTTTTTGGCTTTGGCTTGAGAGCATTGTTCTTTGGCCTTTCACGTGCGATCTTTGCCTCTCTTGTGAATTTGCCTCCTCGTGACTCCATGTTCCACACACTTATGTCTTTTTGTTGAATTCTCGAAAGTTTCAGAGTTTGGTACAGCGGAAGACTAGAGAGAGAAAATGAAGATTGAAATGAATAAGTGTGTGAATGACAATCAACAACCCCTCCTAACATGCTAGGAGGGGATATATATAGCCCACCCTACATGTGGGCTATATGGACTATACATAAAGTAAATGGATCACGAGCCCATTACATAATTATCGTTGGAGCGACCGATCCTTCATAAATACGTAAAACGTATTTCCAACAATCTCCCCCTAAGGGAGGTCGCTCCAAGAAACAAAGTTCTAAATAGTCTATAACTCGTGATCTATGCTAACTAAGATGTGACCGAGACTTTATTGGGAAAAACGTATTTCCAACAATCTCCCCCTAAGGGAGGTCACATCTTTTTACAAAATCTTAAACCTAGCATCTATGCTTGAGTCTTCGATCTTGTTCTTGTGAATATACTTGATGTGATCTTTGACTTTAGTCTTGAGCATGTTTCCTTGCCTTAACCTTGTGCATTCTTCACTTGTGATATTTGCCTCTTTGTGACTTCATGTTCCACATACTTATACTTTTAAATTCTTGAAAGCTTCAGAGTTTGATACAGCGGAAGACTTGACCTTCAGGCTTTCTTGAATTTGTTGAAGTACTATTTGTATGTAGTATAAGCATGTGGTGACGACTTCTTCTGGATTGTACACCGCAATGCCACCTTCTTGTTACGCTGCATAAGACAGTTAGCAACAAAACAATATACACTGATGAAATGGCCATGAACATTTCATTCTAATTCGGTAGCAATTTACCTCCGGTCGGTGAAGACCGTTGGACGATATTAAATATCGTACTTGTGGCAGGTAGTTTCAATAAAGAACCTCCTTGACAAGATTTCGCGGGTAAACCCGTTCTCTTTACTCGACCGTCCAAAGCTGACTGCGAACGTAAAGAGTGGATCATTTGGATAATATTATCCGCATGATTTGAAGCCGTCAATTCATGTTCCTGGAACAAGTGAAGTTCAATTAAGAACCGCACCATCGTTGCTTTCCAGTTGTCACTAGCTTGATTCATATAGAATCTTGCAAGTTACCTACCAAGTGCTGTTTGATGTTAACACTAGAAGGATTTCCATTCGTCACTGTAAATACTTAATAGTATTACTCTGAATGTTCTGGCAAGATCACTAAGATATTGCGTAGAGGCCTGGAACGTGTTTAAATTCATTTAAGAATTAAACCACTGTTGCTTTCCAGTTATCACAAGTTTGATTCATAAAGAATCGCACAAGTCACCTACCATGAGCTTTTTGATATTCGCTCAAGAAGGATTTCCATCTTCATTGTAGATACTTTCGTACTACTCGGATGTTCAGGCAAGATCATGAAGATTTTGCATAGGACTCTTAAGATCTTTCTTACTTTTCACAGTGTGTGAAGAAGCAAGGAAATATGAAAGTGTGTCCTAATGAGATATTTGATGATCTCAAATGGCTCTAGACTCGATCGTGCATTTTGGATTTTTTAGTGATCGGAGGCTGGAGAGGAGTGCCACCTTTTCAATACCAATTTATTCGGAGTGAATAAATCAATAGATAATGTGTTGATCTCCGTGTGATTAAAACAAATACCTTTTGAGAGATATTTGAGTTAGCTGGAATGGGTTGTGCCTTGCATCACTGGGTCCATGATGTCTTTCTTCAATATCAAGAATCATTAAAAATGATCTCAATAGCATATGTATTGACCCGGTTTCTGCCTAAAGTTGTAAGGAGGGCTTCTTTCTTTACACCCTTTATCTTTACAATTCTTTTTCATTCTTCAACCCCTTCAATGCTTACCAATACGTCATAACTAGCACCTTGTTGTGATTGTTCCAGTGCTAACTTAAGTACTTGGTCGGCATTCAGCTACGTTCACAATCTTTCTCCATCTTTCCTAAGGACTACTATTTCTAGCTATGGAATGTCCTTGGGAAGATTCCTCCGGTTCTAGAGAAATCATTGGACTTTAACCTATCCTACCATCCTTATGTCACCACAATCTTCACCGTCGTGAATAGAGATGTTTTGGGTAAGTGTATGTCAACATGAAATCCATTTTGAAGTGCAAATCCATTTTGCTCCCCCTTAACATATGCCACGATATCCGAAAACATTTTGCATATGTCGGGATGAGCTATCACGTTAAGTCAAACCATTCATGATTGATCATATCCCATATTAAATCACATTTTCTCCCCCATATTAAAAATATTAACCCAATCGATGTTTTTAATATCAATTGATTTAATAGCATTTTAAGAAAATTTGGGAAGAAAAATGCAAGTCCAATTATCTTCATGAATTACACAAGCTCCCCCTCAAATTAATGAGGGTGTGCTGAAACGTAAATTAAATACCTTTTAAACACAAGTGTAAGGTATTTATTACGTGCAAAGATCATATATGATAATGAATTCACAAGATTAGCAATTTACGAGGTTGGACCTGAATGATGGAGAACATCATATGAAAGATTCACATGGTTCTTGTTCACGAATGTTGGTCACCTCGTCACGTCCCCGAGAAAATTAATTCCCGTTGTTGAGTCAAAGCTTTCCGGTGAAATGCTTGACTTGATTATGAAAAGCGGGTTGCTATCTGAAATAATAACAAACCATTTTGAGCATGTTTTAAAAGTTTGAACTTCTGCTCGAACTTTATTTACAACCCCGTGTCATTATTGAATGACATTTCTAGGTTCGTAAATATTATCGATTCCAGAAGACATGCTCTTTTTATCAAAACATTTTTGAACACACAATTTTGAAAGATTTAGAAAAACCTTTTGAGAAATTCTCGAAAAATTGTGTTCAAAGTTTTGAAAAACAATTACTTGAGCTTAAGATGTTGAATATCTTAAAAGCGAGCTCAAGTCCGAGAAGTTGTGAACTTCCCGTTGTTAAGGATAAGTTACCATCGGCGATAAACTTTCCTTTTATCTGAAGGACGAGTCCTAAGCTGACATTTACTTAGAAGTCGTGTTCATGAGCTTGAAAACTTTGACTGTTTTAACGGAAAGCTCATGACCGAGAAAGGTGAATTTCTCGTTACGAGGAAAAGTTCTCTTATTTAAAAGATACACTTTCCTTTCTGAGCTTAAAACTTCGAATGTTTTAATACAAGCTCATGACCGAGAAAGGTGAATTTCTCGTTAAGAGGATAAGTTATCATAAAAGATAATCTTTCCTTTATTTTAAGTTCGAGTTACAGTCTGACATTTAACTGTAAGTCATATACACGAGCTTAAAACCTTTGAATGGTTTTAATGTAAGCTCGTGTCCGAGAAAATTTAATTTCTCGTTGTAAGGATAAGTTTATCATCGGTGATAAACTTTCCTTTATTTGAAGAACGGGTTACCATCTGATATTTAATGATAAACCACATACACGAGCTTAAAACCTTTGAATGGTTTTAGGGTAAGCTCGTGTCCAAGAAAAATTAATTTCTTGTTAAGAGGGTAAGTTATCGTTGCGTAGATAAACTTCCCTGTCTCTGAAGTCCGGGTCGTCGTCTGTCATTTAACGAGGAGCCATTATGCATGAGCTTAAAAACTTGGAATGTTTTTGATATAAGCTCATGCCCGAGAAAAATGAATTTCTCATTGTTAGGATAATTTTACCATCGGCGATAAACTTTCCTTTCTTTGAAAAGCGAGTTATAGTCTGTGATGTGACTATAAGTCCTTGTGCAAGCTTTAACCATGAA
Source organism: Glebionis coronaria (assembly GCA_025667525.1). Lineage (NCBI taxonomy): Eukaryota > Viridiplantae > Streptophyta > Magnoliopsida > Asterales > Asteraceae > Glebionis > Glebionis coronaria. The sequence continues at coordinate 459,533 of JANFOE010000366.1, read as the reverse complement.
TCCCCTGAGATACTAGTTTCTCCGATATCTGCTTCTTCAGCAACCAAACTCTAAGAGTGTCCTTAGTTGAACGGTACACAACGATTGGACCGCTTCGTTCTTTTGGAACATCAACTTTGGTACCTGCAATCTCATTAGGAATTTGCATGCTTTGACGTGGGTTAGCGATATCAATTATAGAAGCACATGGGGGTTCACAGTTGGCTTTACTTGTTTCAGAGGCGACCTGAGTAGATGATTCACTAGTCTTGGCTGGCAAACGTTTCCTTTTATAGAAAACCTTAAGTTTAGGCGTAAGTGAAGTATCATCTTTATCAGTTTCCTCCCTAGTAGACTTAGTAGAATCGGAGACTATCCTAGTTAAAGGGCACTCGTTTCCTACAAGAGTGAAAGTTCTACCAGTGGGGCGCCATATTTTACCAAAGGGTTTGATTTTAGCAACCCACTGGGATTTAAATCTAGCACGGGAGTTCACCTCATTAAGCAATTTTTTTATACAGGAATCATGATTTGCCGTAAAGACACATTTTCTACATGTTTTACAAGTAGCATATTTAATGTCCGAGTAATTCCTAGATGATTGATTGATGCTCCTAGGAGACGTCATGCTACGGTTAGCAGTGTTGGGTAATCTAGAAGGCATCTGACTAGGTTGGACATTGCTATCTCTTACATGTGTCTTTTGAATAGCTTCCCTTTGACCAAAATCATGGCGCACATCAGTTGAACTAGTTCTAGACGTGGTCTTGGTATTTTTAGGGAAACTAGAGGCAATCATATGATTTGGTCTTGCTAAAGCTGGAGTGATCACATAGGGCCTAGTTGCTGGAGTGTCTGGTCTAGAAAGATGAACCAAATCAACTTGGGAGGCAAACCGCGGTCTCGAGGATTGTGGTCGCTCGGATCTAAATGCAGTAGGTTGTCTGACAATCGGTTGTCTGACGAACTGATTTGTAGGCGGTTTCCCCAAGATTGATGGTTTTTCAAGCTTAGTGTCCACACTAGTTCCTCTATTTTTCCTTAACTCGTTTTTCAACGCAGCTATAGCAAATACCTTTTCCTGTACTTGGGCCTTTAGAGTCTCATTCTCTTTGAGCAAGTTATCTTGGGATGCCAACTTAGATTCAAGCAGTTGAATTTGTTTCAAAAGATTATCCTTTTCAGCTTTAGAATCTAAGACAGTTTGATCCAATTTTCTTTTAAGAACAACGTTTGACTTTTCAAGTTTTTCAAAGTATGTTTCAAATTTGACCGTTTTCTTAGAAAATTCAAGTTTGGCATCCTCAAGATCTTTTGATTGTTGAGCTACAATCGTTTCGAGCTCTCTAATCTTGGAATCAGAAGCAGTCAATGAAGCAGTTATAATACAGTTATGTTTAGCATTTTGAACACTTTCTCCCCCATTATGACTCACATCGGATGAATCAGAAGTGGTATTGCTATCACTCTTCTGCATCCCATGTTTGTCATAATTAAGTTCGGAATGCTCAATATGCGACATGTCATCAGCATATACATCATAAACAACATTACATTGTACCATGTTTGCCGGCTCTTCGTCATAAACGGGTAAGGTGTTATCAAGAGAGATCTTGTGAACATTTCCTGACGTGCCATTGGTAGCATGTTGTCCTCCTGATTCCGTGCTCTTGGCATCGATAGGCTCCAAGTTTTCAACCGTATGACCAGTTTCCTCTTGCATCGAAGAGTCTTGCACTCCATTATCATACCCTTGCTGAAGTCGAGATATTTCATAAATCGAAGACGAGACCGATGTCATGAGTTTCAAAATTGTATCACGGAAAACTCGAAGCTCGGTATGTGTATCTCGAAGAAATGATTGGCAAATCACTGAATTTTCAGGCTTAATGATATTGAATTGGAGGAAAGGCGTGAGTTGTGTCACAAGATCCTTATAGGCAAGTGCCGATGCAGAGTAATTAAAGTTTCCATGGTTGAGTTGCTCGGCGAGTTGGGTCAAAGTGGTAAAAATTGAGTCGATGAATATATGACGATCTTGTCCAAAGATTGTCACAAATTCGCTCCCTCCTTGAATCCCCGAAAGAGTGACAAGATGAGACTGGAGCATTTGAAATGAATTTATACCACTTTCTCGAGCTTTGTCTTGCATTCGATGCAAGTCTCCCTCTTTAAGTGTCGAATCTAACGAATCCATTGAAAATCGAGGAAAGATAAAAAAAATGATGTGGATGTTGTTGTTGTCGGGTTTTAACAATACGACTCGGCTCAAAAATTGTTATCGGCTCAAATGATTATGAATAAAACCCGATCAAAAATCCGTAATTGCTAAAAATATATCCCGTCACGCTGACTCGTCACTTTGTCTTCAAATCCGGCCACAAAAACTTTGAACCCGTCAAATGTTTTTCCACATTAACTCTTAACGGAATGCCCGCCTTAATATAACGTACCAAAAATTAATAAACAAAATTTTCTTAACTAAAAGGTTCAATTTAAAATCTATAAGTTTAAAAAATTGGCTTAATAAAAATAATGTAACTGAAAATAAAAATAAAAGTAAAAAAATAATAATTAAAACAATCTGATATTCTTTTTTTTTTTTTTAAATACCCGCCTCAACACATTTGCCAAAAACCAACAAGTGACAAAATATACAAAATAAATTTAACTAAAAAAAAAATAAAATAATAAAATAAAATCTAATATTTGAAAAATAGAAAATAAACTTAGAAAACTGAAAATAGCAAAATAATAAAACGTTTTTTTTTTTTTTTTAAATTCTGATATTTTGAAAATAAAAAGTAAAACAAACGTTTGACACAAATAAAAAATAAAAACGTAACTATTATCACTACCTACCACAAAAAAACGTGGCAGTATTTAATTACCACAAAAAACGTGGCTGATGTAACATTGTAAACTCCGTCCCCTTGATATCTTATCTCTCTAAAATGCTCACAAACCTAATCTTTCTCACAAAACCAAATAATACACTCTCTCTCCTCAAAGACTTAGTAAACTCCGTCTGTTTTAACTCTCTCTCTCTCCTAAATTTAACCAAACAACACGCAGTCCCAGAGCAACCACCAATCTCACAATCTTTCTAACAAAAAAAATCAACACCCGATGCGATGATATTGGCTTCAAGATCCTAAAATGGGGTCTCAGGTAGGTTTTCTAATTTTTTGATTTGTCGAGTCCTTCTATCTTCTGTAGCGTCATTCTGTCGAGTCTGGTGTGATCGAGGGTATTTGTTTGAGGGTGTTTGTTTGAGTCTGCGAGATGTGGGTTTGTTGAGAGTTGAGAGTCGGGGTGAGATTGAGGGAGGGTATTGGGGATTGAGTTGCGAGGGTGTTGTGCGGTTTAGGATGGGAATCTGTTGTTTGTTTTGGTGAGGGAGTCAAGTCAGAGGTGAGGCGAGGGGTTGATTTGTGTTGAGAGATGTCGAGAGATGTGAGGGTGTTGGGTTTGGGTCTGGTGGTCTGTTGGTCTCAGTCGAGAGTCAAATCTTGGGTGTGGTGATTTTAGACTGGTGGTCTGTTGGTCTCAGTCGAAGGTTGAGGGTAGGCGAGGATGTGAGAGGTGTGTTTGTCTGGTTCGAGGGAGAGAGCGAGGGGTGTCCGAGAGATGAGAGTCGAGAGGTGATTTTGTTTTGATGTCGAGTGAAAGTTTTCGAGGGTGTGAGAATGAGTCAGTCGAGGGTCTGTAAACGAGGGTGTTTGTGTGAGTGTTGAGTGAGTGGGTTTGAGTGTTGTGTCGAAAATTTGGCTGTTATGTTTGAAATGGTTGCTTCGTTCGGAAGAGTTCCTCGTTCGGAAGAGTTCCGAATCGGAAGAGTTCCGAATCGGAAGAGTTCCGAATCGGAAGAGTTCCGAATCGGAAGATTTTGATTCGGAAGATTTCGAATCGGAAGAGTTTGATTCGGAAGATTTTGAATCGGAAGATTTCGTTCGGAAGTTTCTTCGTCCGGAACTTTTTCGTCCGGAACTTTGAGTTTGATTCGGAACTTCTGGGTTTGATTCGGAACTGTTTGGTTCGGAAGTGTTCGGTTCGGAACTTTTCGATTCAGAACTTTTCAGTTCGCCCGGAACTGGACAAAAACTGACTGACTGACTGACTGAAACTCGAGACCCAAAAACCTTGATAACGAAAAACCTTGATAATGAAGGACTGAAGGACTGGTATTGGACAAAAAAACTCGAGACCCAATAGATTAAAAAATAAAGAAAAATACTGAGTATATAAAAAAAAATAAAGACAACTATAAAAACTTCTTATAAAAAGTAGAAACTGATTAAAAAAAAAAAAAAAAAAAAAAAAAAAAAAAAAAAAAAAACTGATCCACTAGATAACAAAGTTATATGAGAAACTGATAACTGAAAAACTAGATAGGATAAAACTGAGAATTGATAAACGAAAAAAAATAAAAAAATAAAATAAAATAAAATAAAATAAAATAAAATAAAAAAAATACAAACTTTAAAATTAAAAAAATTGAAAAAATTGATAAAAAATTTAGAAATTGATAAAATTGATAGATTAAAAACAATAAAAAATACAAACTTTTTATAAAAACACAAACTTTTTAAGATTTGATAAAGAAATTTTTGATTTTTGTATAAAAATTTGTGATTTTTATCTAAAAAGTAAGTAAATTTGAAGATTTGACATGATTTAACACATAAAAACACAAACTTTTTATATAAAAAATACAAACTTTTTAAAATTTAAGCATGATTAAATCAAAACCCACCAAAATCAAAAAGAAATAAAAGTAAGAATAAACCAATCAAACCTTGGCTCTGATACCAGTTGAAGGTCTACGAGATTATTGGCCTATTCTATGTGATGGATTTGATGGATTAAGATGGTTGATTAGATGATAAATAAAGAAGAAGATGAAGGAATGAGATGAGGGATTAGAGAGAGAAAGGAGAGAAGGGAGAAAGTTAGAGAGAGAAAGTGAAGGTGGAAATGATTAAAGTGTGAAATGACAATCAACAACAACCCCTCCTAACATGCTAGGAGGGGATATATATAGCTCACCCTACATGTGGGCTATATGGACTATACATAAGCTAAATAGATCACGAGCCCATTACATAATTATCGTTGGAGCGACCGATCCTTCATAAATACGTAAAACGTATTTCCAACAAAACATAACTTTTATTTATTAACAACTTGTCTGTTTATACTTACAGGACAAGCTTCACTGTTAATATAAAAGTAAAGACATAAAGTTAAAAGTATTTACAACTTTTCATCTAATGCTTTCATCTCTTCTTCTTGAGTTCTTTGATGGCATAAAAAAGACTTTGTATGTTGGCTCGATATCTAATTTGAGTGTCATCAATGATTAACTCTAGAGTAGAAATCTTCAGTCGGGCTTGAATAATTTCTTCATCTTGTATCACTTGTCTTCTCTACAACTTATCCTTAGCTTCTTCAAAATCCTCTTCTATCTTCTCAAAATCTCGTTGTATAATTCTTCGGCCTTTCCTAAGTCCTTCAACTTTGTCTTCAAGATCTTTAATACGCTAGGGATGAACTTCTTCCAAATAGGGTAGGATATCTTTAATTTGTTATTCATAGGTATTTTGGGTAAGTTTTCCGATATAGGTGAAGGTATATGAATAGGGTAAGGTGATGGAAAATTTTGGTGTCAAGGTGTAAAATCTATTTCTTCATTTATGCTCGTATAACTTACATATAGGGGTCGTCATCAAAAGGTATTATTCATCAGAAGGTTGGAAATATACTTTGGGAAATCATAGGGATTATTCATCGGAAGGTTGGAAATATACTTTGGGATTTTCTTTATATGTGAATATTAGTGTTTTGTGATCTATTACCTTTCCTTTATATGATAGATTATAATTAGTATATTGTATTTGATATTTGTACATAGATATTATGTAGTTATATGGTTTGAAATATTGTTTACTAAGGGTTTCTAGATGGCGATCTAGACTATTATGTACATTTATTTGTACTTAGCTTTGTACAGTTTGTTCTTACCATACTTAGGTATTATTATGTCTTCAAAGTATAGTTTACAACTTGTTTATAATCCATAATTACTTATTCATATGTATTGTCTATTCATAGTTTACCATTCTTGAGTTTACACATCATTTAAAGGGATTCTAAGGTTTCTAAGGGAATTTAGGGTATCATAGTCACATTTGAGATATTCTTAACAATATTAAACTTATTTGATCACTTTTAATACTTTAGACTCGATATATACATTGTGTTTAAAACATGTAAGAATATGTTGAAGTGGCAGTTCAGGTTGTGAGAAACAATTCATCTTACCAAGTAAGACATAAAAGCAAAAATTTCCAGTCAAATTTCCATATTTATATAATCATATCACATAGCATAGATGTAAATTTTATGAGTTGTCACCCGTAGTTGTCGGGAGTATTTGGATCCAAAGTGGTATTGTCAAAAGAAAATCGTGTAGTTATGAAGTAGAAAGTATAATGAGAGTGTATGAAAATTATTATGTGATAACGAGGTATTTATAAAGGTTTTAAGGGGTTAAATTTTGGAAAAAGCGGGTATTAAAAAAAGCGGCTAGTTCATTAAGGTCCAAAAGTCAGATTAAAAAAATAATAACAAAATGGCATAACGCCACTTTTTTGCTAGAGAGTACGGCCCGAAAAGGTATGGGGTTGAGGTCAGAGTGGTGCGTCGTGGAACTTTTGGAGTTGGGAGCCATCAACCCAATACCAGCTCTTCTCTCCTCGCTCTAAGGCTACTCGCAATGATCACACCTTTACCCTTATACCTCAATGCTAAATTACTTTTCTCTCTTCACTTACCTCATCTCACTCACTCTCACTCATGTCACACCACTCACTGTTCAACCAACTTTTTTTTATTTGTTAGAAACAAAAATTTATATTCATAAATAGTACATAGATTAATTAAAAACGTATACATACGAAATAAAAAACAAAAATATTGCATAGATTATTAAAATCTTAAATTAATATGGTGAATTTCTTGCTCCTTGATTGTCCTATTTACTTTTTTTTTTTTTTTTTTTTTTGGTAACCGTGATTTCCGACTTATTGGCCGACTAATCCACGGGGTTTGAGCCCACCGCCACACAGACTCAAACCAGGTAAAGCCCTCCCTTTTCAGGAGGTTGGCGTGGCCACTTCAAGGTTGTTTGCACCTAGTGGAAATTGAACTTGAGACCTCACACACTTTGGAGTGATAGCCACAAATCTTTTTGCCACTGGGCCACCCTTGAGTGGTTAAACCATTCTAGCATTGATTTAGTTTTGTATTTTCACCGTCAATTCAAACGAATCATAATGAATATCGTAATCTTTTTGAAATTCATCTTTTTTAGAAATGTTTTGATCAAAACAATTCTTTCCTACGAAATGTATTGACATTCATTTTATGCTTTAATCATAATATATTTAAGCTTTAGTCGTGCTCGCATTCTCAAACGACAAAGCTAAGTCGATAATCGATTGCATATGGTTCCTTTGAACTGATCAGCTAAGAATATGATGTCAAAAAAATTATTCTAAGTTAACGTATTAGGATATGATACGGAAGAAAACATTTTAAGAATATATTTTGTGTTCAGTTTTTCTTTTGTGTTATTGGTCACCCGTTTATTTGCTTCGACTCACAAGTGACAAGGTTGAGACCCACTAGCTCTCGCGCAGGACCCTCCATGAGGCTAAGCCTAACGCCCAACGAAAGGCTTACTTCCAATTGGGGAGCAACCTCAAAGATTAGAGACCACGGTTAAAGACTGATTTGTGCATAGCAAAGTCGCCAATGAGAACCGATCTTTTGTAATTTTGTCATTTTGTGTTTTTGTAATCATACTATCTTACAAAGCATATTTAGGGTGCGTTTGGTTTAAGGGGTTAGGGGTGGGGTCCAGGGGGTGATGGTAGTTTTGTGTGTTTGGTTGTTAAACGTGACCCTTAAAAGTGGGGTTAATAGTAGAAAAGATGGCATATGCAAAAGCTGGCTACTTCATCCGTTTCATTTTTTCTTTACCAATAAGTGGGTCCTCAAATTACTCTTACCACACAACTTCAATTATTTTATTTTATACATAATTTTTTAATAATAAAATAACAATTTTTAATTTTTAATTTTCTTATATAATAAATCATATTTAAATCAAATCTAAACTCAAAACCAACCATAAATCTAATCCTAAATCTCCACTTTATAAATACACACCCAAAGTAAAACCCGACTTCAAACCAAACGGACCCTTATATCTCTCTCATCATTAATTTTTTTAGTTAATTTAAGTTTTTATTCATAATGTACAAGCATTAACTAAGTACAAATACACCACTCATCATTAAACCTTGTACATTAAGCAATGCACAAACACACTTATTGACTAATCAATACATTTAATATTATTTTAAAAATATCCTTAATCCATTAAACATATTAATTAATGTTATTTTTAAAACATTCATAATGTGTAACATAAAGCATATTAACATAAAGCATATTTATATTGTTTACCTTAAAATATAGTGTATATAGATTAAAAATCGATCCAAACCAACAAGTTCAACCATGAATCAAAGTCACTATCAGTTATGTTAGACAACTAGATAAACTTACCTAGATCGTAAATTGTCGCTTTCGAAATATAGTTGTAAAAGAACATAAAATTAAATGTTCACCAAAGTCACTATAGTTCTACTAGTCGTTTTTAAACTTCTTTTTCTTTCTTAAAATCCAGGAGAAACACATACGTATTACTTTTAAGTTTTAATAAGGGTCCATCAGTCATTCAAATATACTGTAAAGTAATGTAGTCAGATTTCACATTTGTGATATGCAATTCTTTCAACACAAGAAATAAGTAGGAAGCAAGGAATTGTGTATTGGCTACAAAAGGAATAAAGGAACAAAAAAAAGGCCTCGAATTTTTGCTTGTATATATATGTACTATTTAGGTAACCATGAAATACAATCATGCTAAATAAGAACACTTGAACATCATATCAACTCATAACACCGGAAAAATGTTAGATTGGGCACCGGTATTAGTAGGGTTGTTATTGTTCATACTTTTATCGCCCGGCCTCATCTTTCAAGTTCCCGGAAACACGCGTACATTTGAGTTCGGGAGCGCAAGCACAAATGGGAAAGCGATACTTGTTCACACACTTATTTTCTTTGTAGCATTTACGATACTAATTTTGGCGACTGGTGTTCATATCTACACAGGGAGATCATGAAGAAAAAGTAATAAATTATAACTATTGTGAAAATATTAATCTTTGTAATGTATTTGTGTTGAGAAACTTTTTATTTTATAAATCGGCTATGTGTAATAGATTGGTGAGTGGTGTATTTGTACTTTGTAGTGTGGTTATTTGTTTGTAACCTCACAACCAATTGTGTTCTTTGGTTACTCGTTATTTTTTAGTGATGATTGGTTGTCAAAATTCAGTGTGTTCCTGGCATTCTTGCTTGTTAACTAGACGAGAAATGGAACAATTTTGAATTAAAATTAAAGAAAGAAAACATATGAATTATTTTGTATTTGAATTATACGGTAACATCGAACACCATGTTGGCCGCAACTAAGGTTTGTTTATTTTTTTTATACGGTACTATATTAGCCTCTTAATTAGACTCTTAGTGGGAAGAGGCACAATAAGAAAAGTAAACACCCTCTAAGACTCCTGTTGTGTGTTTACACACCAATAAAAATATCGACTACATTTAATATAAACTAATCCTTTCGTCCAAAATACATTTTAGTTTCTTTTAAGATGTTTTAAATTAATTGTTTATTACTAAAACTAGTGGGAGTGGGGTGAAACCAACTCACCTCCACCTCAGCGTCACGTCAGCTTTTTTACCAAACTCACCAAAACTCACCCAAACTCACCACAGGAGGTAATGGCACTCACCAAACTCACCCAAACTCACTCCACATCACCCCATTTTTTCATTTAATATTTTTTATTCATACATTTTATTAAAACACGGGTACATAGAAAATTAAAACACAGTACGAAATTAAAAGACGATACATAGGAAATTTAAAAACAACATTTAAAAAAACATAAATATAAAAAAAACTTAATAAATTAAGCATTGGCATACAAATGCTCGACCAAATCTGCTCGAAGATTGTGATGTTCTTGCGCGGAGCTGATATGCCGCATAACTTGTAGCATGTGTTCTTGGGTTTGAAACACATCGTCCGGTTGAAGTTGTTCTTCTGGGAACCATTGAGGAGATATTGCTTTTTTTTTTTAACTTTCGAACCATATTATGTAATATGATGCATGTGTACATCATATTCATGATTCTTTCTTTCCGTAAAGGTCGTGCAGGATTGGCTAATATGGCCTATTTTTTCTTCAAAACACCAAAAGCTCTTTCAATATCTTTTCTTGCGGATTCTTGTTTCTGCTTATATAAAATCCTCTTATGGTCATTGGATGATGGTTCGGGAATTGTTTTAACAAGTGTTGCCAATTCCGGATATATTCCGTCCGTAAGATAGTATCCCCATGGATAGTGTACACCGTTAGCCTCAAACTCCACCTCAGGTGCTCGTCCGGTTTTCAAATCATTAAATAAAGGGGACTGATATAAAACGTTGATGTCGTTGTTCGACCCAGAAACACCAAAAAATGCATGCCATATCCACAAGTCCTGCGACGCAACAGCTTCAAGTAAAATAAATGGATTCGGTCCATGATCTCGTCTAACATATTGCCCTTTAAAGGCAACTGGACAACCAAACCACTCCCAGTCTGTACAATCAAGACTTCCTATCATCCCTGGAAACCCGTGCTTTGCTTCATGATGCGCATAAAGTTTCTGAACATCAGTATACGTGGGTTTTCTCAAATACTCAGCCCCAAATATTTCCATAACAGCACTACAGAAATGATCAAGTGATTCTCGAGAAGTTCTTACGCTCATTTGCAAATACTCATCTAGAAAACTAGGAACGACGTCGTATGCCAATTGACGAATCGCCGATGTGCACTTTAACAACGGTGAAATACTTTCTTTTCCGGTACAATCAACATTATTACGAAAGTATGCAGAATGGTGAGTCACTTCACTAACTATCCAGTTGAAAAGGGGGCGACCCATTCGAAAAACATTTTTGAACTCTTTCGCATCGTATCTTGGGTTCGCCGAAAAAAAGACTCAACTAACCGATTATGAGCACCTATTCGGTCTCGAGTTATGACGTTTCTGAGTACTCGATTAGCAATACGTCGTCTTTTAATAAAATGCAACGCTTTTTTAATGAAAGCCCACTTGCGTTTCGTTGCGACTACCGGATTTTCAGTGGCAAAAAATAACTCGTATTCGTCGATATTTTCCATTTTTTGTGATTTGTGGAGAATGTGTGAAATGTGTATGGAATTTGAATGTGTGTTTGAAAAATAAGAGTTTTTGTTGGGTATTTATAAGTAAAAAGGGGTATTTGAAAAAGTTTTTTTTTATTTGAAAATAACGGTTGTATTAAAGTGGGGCCCATTTTATGTATAACTCACCCCGGAGAGTTTGGCACGTTTTTTTTTTTGGAAAATGTAACTCGCGCGCGGGTTGTAAGGGAGGGATGGGGGGCCACGCGTGGCTTTGCCATGCTGCTCGTGGGATTCACCCCACTCCCACCAGCCTAAAGAAAGATATAGAAATTTCATCAAGTGTAACATATTACGGTTATATTTAGTGTGTGAGTTTATTAGAGTTTATTTTAATATGAGCTTATTGTTTTAAACAAATAAGTTATTATTAAAAATAAGTCTTATTTCAATGACACAACTTAAAAGAACATTTTTAAAAAATAAGCTATTAAATAAAATGTTAATTTATATTAACATGTAAAATTAAGAGCATCAATTATGTGAGGTTTAAAAATAAATTTAAAAACTTAAAAGAGATTTATATTTATTTTTACCATAGTGTTAGTTTATATATAGGTGGCACGAAGAGGTCCTAAATCCTAGACCTCTTCAAAATTATAAAACATTAAATGCATGTGTTATGTGAAAGAATTATAAAGCTTTAGGTTGTGTTTGGTAAGGAGCGGTTCACATCAACCAATCTCAGTCACCCATTTTTTTCATCTAACAAAAAAACTTATTTTCTTAAAAATTAAATATCTCACAAACCGTTAATCGTTACGCAAAATGAAACATACCACCGCGACGAGAATTAAATCATCTATCTATCGAGGGGCACATGTATATACCTTCGATGAACTTTTCTTTTGATTTTTTTTTTCAATCACGTAAGAGAAAATTATATATGATTCGTATCACGAATCATATATGATTTTAGAAATCATATATGATTCGTGATATGAATCATATATGATTTCAGAAAATCATATATGATTCGTAAACGAATCATATATGATCTTTTCAGACGTGACTTAAGAAAAAAAATCGAAAAAATGTTCGTCGAAAGTATATACATGTGCCCCTCGATAGAAAGATGCTTTAATTCTCGCTGCAATGGTGTTTTCGTTTGACGATTTATCATTTATGATATATTTAATTTTAAAAAAGGGGTGGGAAGTGGGTTTTTAAAAAAATGGGTGGTTGTGATTGGTTAATTAGGTCTATATTATTTAAGGGGTCTGCATGGATCTCAACTCTGTTTGGCAAAAGAAGCGGTGAGGATTGTGATTTTTTTAGTCGTTTGATAAAGGAGCGGTGAACGGTGCTACTTTTTAGGAATGCTAGTTTTTCAATGCTTCATTGAAGGAGCGGTGAACAAATGAGCGATGAGCTATAACAACTACTGCTCACAGCTACTGCTCGTTGCTCCTGCTTAGTGCTCCTGCTCATTTCACCAAACACACCCTTAAAGTTTTTAAATCATAGTACAATTAAGTTCGAAAAATTAAAAGGTTTACAAAATGTGAAAGTGGCATGAAAAAATTAATTTATAAACTTTTATAAAAGTCCATCATAATAGATGCCTTAAGCTCAAACTCCAAGCTCCAGCATTCGACTCTAACGATCCACTCCAATTCTTGAAAATACCAAACATACCTCAAAAGGATTTATAACTACAGTAATTAGCTAAAGTTAAATTTACCATATTTCTAATTAGCTAAAGTTAAAGGGAATATTTTATGAGATTTTACTTGAAAATGGTCTAACATTTTTATTTATTTTTATTTTTATCTTACTTTAACTACTTATAAAACATACTGTAAAAGTTTTATTATTTTTTAGAAACTTTAAATTTTCAACTTTACAACTCTTTCTATTTTAAGACTTTTGAAACATTCTGTTTTATAAGTAGTGTTATAAATGAAACTTTGTCACTAGCAACTTTAATTAATTTGAAAGATTATTATATAATGTAGCGAATATTTAATAGGTATAATATGTATTTTTTTTAGAAAGAAATCAATTAATTCTTTCGATAATAATATCTTAATTTTTATTGGCTAACATGACCTATCAAATTGTCTTCAATTTGAGAGGATTTTGATCCTTTTTTTAAAGGAGGAGGATCCTCTCAAATTAGAGCTAACTTGATAGGTAAAGTTAACCAATCGCAATGAGGATAAATATAAATGACCCCTTGAATTTCATTAAAAAAAAACTTTTATGCATTTATCTTAATTCTTATTGGCCAACATGACCTATCAATTTGTCTTCAACTTGAAATGATTTTGATCCTTTTTTAAACCCCGAAACAAAACTCTTGATGTATCTAAAAACTAGTTATAAGTTCAGTGTATGTACGAGACTTACAAATATATTAATTTTGTTTTAATATTTTTAAAAAAATATCTTTTCACGTGTTTAATATTTTGGAATTGTGATATTCGTAAAAGTAATAATTATGCACTTGTTTATATATAAAAAAATTCAGTATATATTAATATTAGTGTTTAAGTAGATTTTATGAATTTTGTGTGTTTAAAATCTAAAGTGTAGGGAGTATTGTTTATTTTTTAAAGTTATTATAAAAATATATAAATTATAAGTTTCACTTAGCTGCATCTAACTTTAACCACAAAAGTTTTATTAATTACTTCTTCTTTTTTCTAAGTTTTATGTTTTACAAATTTGACACATATACTTTTGTGTCATTTTTTCTCCATTAAATTTTTATACCAAAATTTCATATATACTTTTGATTTTTTAGCCAAATTTAAGAATAAATTGGTTTTATTATTTTTAAAATTATAAAACAAATTTAATTTAAAAAAAATATTTTTAAATAAAAGAAAATTTAATTTTTTGAACGAATAAAATCTTTACTAATCGTTTTGCTTTAATAAGTAAAAGATTTGAGTAGTACCATAACAAGTGATGTCTAAATGTATGACATAAAACAGAATTTATGAAAAATCGATGCAAATTTATTTATGACATAAGAGGTAAATGTGCAAAAATTAACTTACGAGTTCAAATGTGAAAATATCATTTTAAATGATTAAAAAGTGTTGCTCTTTTAAATAATATTTGATTTATTTTCTTTAGCTGCATATGATCAGTGTTTTTAGATTTAGGTTGATCCGATCGAAAACTCGGATCATATTGACTCGAGTTTCACATTTTTGAAACCCGACTAAATTTGTCGGATTTAGAGTGACCCGGGTTAACCCGGTTCTTAAGACCCGGCTTGGTTTCGATTTTTCTGATTTTTTATAAAAAAAATATATAAATTTTACATATTTACGACGAAAATTTATTTTTATATATTGGTAAATAGTTTATATGTTTAATATATGAAAGTATTTATAGGTTTTATACATAATTTTTGTTAACTATTAAATATATGAAAAAAAATATTTTTTTTAAAATCCCGGATCGACCCGAGTCTATCCGATTTGACCCGAACCTGATGATTTAACTGAATTAATTTAAAAACTGATTTTCAAAACATTGCATACGACTACAAGTCTTAAAAAAACATATGACCACAAGTCGCTTTCACTTCCAAATAATTTAACCTCAAATTTAATTCTAATATATATAAAAAGATATATAAAATGTGTACGTGAATTGCTGAAAAGTTAAAAATTTATAATATTTTTAAATATAAATTTCAACGTTTATTTCAAATAATATTATCAGTTTACGGGTTTGATCATCAGGTCAATTTAATCTAGTTATCGGGTCAAAGGATTGATTACTAGGTCAATTTGATCAGGTTATTGAGTTGAGTTACTGGTTTGACCATCGATTCAACCCGGTCGAGTCATTGGGTCATGGGATCGACTACCGAGTCAACACGGTCGTGTCACCGAATCGATTATCGGGTTCACTCGGTCGAGTCACCGGGTCACGAAGTCTATCACCGAGTCAACCCGATTGAGTCACCGGTGTACGGGTTTAACCATTAGATCAACTCTGTCAATTCATTGAGTCACTGATTCAGCCACCAAGTTAACCCATTCGAGTCACAAGGTCATTGATTCGATCATCAAATTAATCCGGTCAAATTATCAAATTATCGATTCATTACAATGAAACAATTAAGATATCGTTAATTATTTAATGCTAAGTAGTTTTCGAAGGTATAATCGAGTATAGTATATTGTTAAATACTACTGTACTCTATCTCATTTATATTACCATAAATAATATACACATGTCAAGAATTATTTTCTTTATTTGAACAAAAGAAATATTATTTTCGTTCTAAAATTATTATTCATCGTTTTATTTTTTATTATCTTAAAATTATTGCTCAATACTAAAAATAAATTAAAAAATTTGATAAATGTTGTAATTAACTAATTTTATCACAAGATTATCGGTATATATAAGAACTTTTAAGTATCATATAAGAATCATTATATAAAACATTAGAAAGATATACGAGGATGAGAAAGAAGTATCATCTTAGTATGGTAATATATGGTACACTTTCTTTCATTGCATAAGGCTAGTATTTATACTAGTTACAAACACTATAGAATCCCCATTTTACACTTGGGTAATCAGAGAACAACATATAGGTGTATTATTAGTCTACAAAGAAAAAGGTGACATACATTATATGCATACGTTGAAATCATAATTCATAACACTCCCCCTTGGATGTTACTTTTTCATCATAGAATCAACTTTAAAGTATTGCCTCGTTAAAAACCTTACTAAAGAAAACCCAGTGGGAAAAAACTTTAGTTAAGGAAAAGAGTGCAATGTATAGTTGAATCCCCATTATGTAGACATACATAGAGCATTATGTCTTCTGTACATGCCGCATGCCAATAGCGTGGACGTGTTTCTGAAGACCGAAGTTGGGAGCGCCTTGGTGAAAAGATCTGCTGAATTGTTGCTTAATTGGACATACTTTATTTCGATTTGGTTATCCTTTATGAGGTCTTGAGTGTATGCAAAATATCTAGGAGGTATATGTTTTGTCCGGTCACTTTTGATATAGCCTTCCTTCATTTGTGCGACACAAGCTGCATTGTCTTCATAGATGATAGTTGGATTCTTCTCTATGTTTAACCCACAAGAGGTCACAATGAGTTGTGTCATTGACCTTAACCATACACACTCTCTGCTAGCTTCATGTAGTGCGATAATTTCAGCATGATTTGAAGATGTTGCTACAAGTGTTTGCTTTTGAGAACGCAATGAAACAGCAGTGCCTCCATTTAAGAATACATAACCAGTTTGAGATCTAGCTTTGTGAGGATCAGACAAATAACCTGCATCTGCGTAACCAATCAATCCTTGCTTCGAACTGTTAGAGTAAAATAAGCCCAAGTCAGTTGTTCCTCGAAGGTATCGGAATATGTGCTTGATTCCATTTCAATGCCTTTTTGTGGGAGATGAATTGAATCTTGCTAACAAATTAACTGCAAAAGAAATATCAGGCCTGGTACAATTTTTTAGATACATAAGAGCTCGAATTGCACTTAGATATGGAACTTCATGACCAAGAACATCTTCATCTTCTTCACATGGACGAAATGGATCATTGTCAACATTAAGAGATCTTCCCACCATCGGTGTACTTAAAGATTTTGCTTTATCCATATTGAAATGAACCTTGTTTTTATTTTCTCCCCCAAGTGGAGGGAAAATTTCCTCATTAAATTGGCAATCAGCAAAACGTGATGTGAAGACATCACCCGTCAAAGGTTCAAGATATCTTATGATAGAAATCGTTTCATAACCAACATATATCCCCAACCTTCTTTGAGGACCCATTTTTGTCCGTTGGGGTGGTGCAATAGGAACATATACTGCACACCAAAAATTCTAAGGTGGGATATGCTTGGCTCTTGGCCAAAGCAAGTTGCATAGGAGAGTACACATGGTTTGCACTTGGTCTCATGCATAACAAAGACAAAGCATGCAAGATTGCATGACCCCATATAGATACGAGGAGTTTTGTTCTCATGATCAACGGTCTAGCTATTAGTTGTAGACGCTTAATCAATGATTCAGCTAAGCTATTTTGCGTGTGTACATGAGCAACTGGATGTTCAACGACAATCCCTACTGACATACAATAGTCATTAAATGCTTGAGACATTAACTCACCAGCATTATCTAGCCTTACACGTTTAACAGTGTAATCCGGAAAATGTGCTATCAACTTAATAATTCGAGCAAGGAATTTTGCAAAGGCTACGTTACGAGTTGATAACAGTGATACATGAGACCATTTACTTGGTGCGTCTATTAAGACCATAAAATATCTAAATGGTCCACATGGTGGATGTATCGGCCAACGAATATCGCCGTGCGTTCTTTCAAGAAACATAAGCGATTCTTTTTCAACTTTAAGTGGAGATGGTCTTACAATTAATTTCCCAAGGGAACAAGATGTACATGGAGCTATTTTTCCCATGATTTTTCTATCCTTCAATGGATGTCCATGTGTACTTTCAATTATCTTTTTCATCATTGTTGATCCTGGGTGACCTAAACGGTTATGCCACAAACTTACTATGTCATGATCACAAGATTTCTCTTTTACTGCCATATGTGCTTGAGGCATATTAATATATGTATAATGCAGACCAGAATGGAGCATTGACAGTTTTTCAAGTACCGTATTCTCATTTATGATGTGCAAATACTTTTTGTTTCCAACAGTCCTTGACTGAGTATCATATCCATTATGATATATGCATCTGAAACTTAATAAGTTTCTTTTGGATTTTGGGGAAAATAAAGCATTCTCTATCAAGAGTTGTCTACCATTTGGTAATACTACATTAGCTTTACCTACTCCGTCTATCAAGTTAGTAGGACCTGAAATTGTGTTAATGTTTCCTTTTGTTGGTTTTAATTTAACAAAATATTTCTTGGATTTGAGGATAGTGTGTGTGGCACCACTATCCGCTATGCACATATCTCCATCTTTTTCTTGGTATTGTGCTTCATTTAGACTCATTTTTAAACTTCTATTATGAACACACAGAAAAATAATGAGTGAGCATGACAGATGTTATTCAATCTTTATTTATTCTACATGAAAGGAAAATAATTATACATAGTTAAGCAAAGTTACTGAAAGGAAATGCATAGTTATTTTACATAGGTATTATACATATTTATTAAAGATCCAACAACTTGTCTTTCAAACTTCCAAGCTATCGAAAAAGTCTAAGGCAACAAGCTCAGTGTTTGTGTTATTAAAGTGATCCACATGGTTCACTTCTTTTTCTTTTCCTTTAAGAGATGCTTGGTATCGCTCACAGATGTGAGGGGGCGTTCGACAAGACTTTGCCCAATGGTTTGCACTTACACACCTGAAACATGCTCCTTCAGCATTTTGGGAGGTACCAACTTCATTATCTTTTTTATTGAGGTTATTAACTTATGGAGCATGGTAAGTGTAGTTTCTTTGACCACGACTATGGCTACGACCACAGCCACGACCACGACCACGACCACGAACATTATAACCACTTTGGTGGTAACTATGGTTTTGGTTGGAAAAACGGTTGTGATCATAATGGCCACGACCACGAACACGACCATGTCCACAACCATGACCACGAGGGTTACCTCGTCCTCTTTTATTTCCAGAGTTTCTGTTATCAGTATTGTTAACATCATTTACTTCTGGAATTGCCAATGATCCTGTTGGACGACTTTGATAATTTTTCATTAACAATTCATTATTTTTCTCTGCCACGAGAAGATTTACACTCAGATCATAATACCTCTTAAAATTTTGCAGTCGGTATTGTTGCTGCAAGTTTATGTTTGAGGCATGGAATGTGGAGAAAGTTTTCTCCAACATATCACTGTCAGTAACAGTTTGCCCACAAAATCTGAGTGTGCGGAAAATTTTGAATAAGGCAGATGTATACTCATTTACCTTTTTGAAATCTTGGAACCTTAAATTGTTCCATTCTTCCCTGGAAGTAGGGAGTAAAACATCCATTTGATTATTAAATCTTTCATCCAAATCTTTCCACAATTGGCTTGGATTATCACAATTCAAATACTCAAATTCGAGCATTTCATCAATGTGAAGATGTAGAAATTCATCAGCTTTCGCTTTTATTTCGTCAATGCATTTGTTGCCTTCCTTTATTGCTTCTAAAGCACCCAATGATTTGAAGCGCCTTTTGACAAATCCTGTCCATTGTATGTAATTTTCTGCAGTTATCTTAAGAGCCGGAATTTTGGGATTTTCGACGTTTGACATTTTGTTGCTAAACATAAATAGAATGAATAACATAGTCAATATCAAAATCCATATATATCAATAAGTAATGCAATACAATACATTGAGAGAGCTACAAACAGATACATAAATAAACAAATTTCAAATACATTAGGTGGGAGCTGAAAAAGCGGGATAAGAAGTAAGACAAGCATGATGGTGATAACAATGAGAAATGGGTGAATCATCTTTGAAAATTTACTTCGAGCAAAAACTTGATCTAAGATAGAGGATGATTTTTTTATGAAAACTTTGTGGCTTGCCAGATTTGAATTTATAGTGAAAAATATAAACGTTGTAAAGCTGTTTGTTTATGTTTATATCCGTTAAAGAGCCGTTTTGTATATAATTTTTTTATATAAAAGTTTTTTTTATAAAAATTGGTTAACATAAATATAAAATATAAAGATTAGCGGATAATAACTTTTAGTCTACATAAATATAAATAAAAATTAGTTACGACATAAGTAAATGTTAATTGCATAAATAAAAGTTAGATGCAGTAAAGTAAATGTTAATTGCATAAATAGAAGTTAGATGCAATAAAGTAAATGTTAGTAACGTAAATAAAAATTAGTTGCAATAAAGTAAATGTTAGTTGCATGAATAAAAGGTTAGTGATAACAATAATAAAAAGTTAGCGTAATAATAAGATACAAATGATTAGTAGTCCAAAGATTGTCATATGTACATGGTAGAATATCATATGTGTCCACGTAGTCGATTAAGGTAATTATGCTTCTAATTGCCATTCTAGATTGCTGGTAAGAAAGTTTTATAAATTTATTAAGTTTGATATAAGGTATAACGTATTATGAAAATAAGTGTAATCGTTAGTTATAAATGAAGAGTTTTGTTGATTACAAAACTAACTTGAGAAAATGTTTACTTCGAAAAGATTTTTTAAAACTTACTTGATTATAACGACGTGAACGATCGTGCTGATAACGTGTTGTAATTAACTAATTTTATCACAAGATTATCGGTATATATAAGATCTTTTAAGTATCATATAAGAATCATTATATAAAACATTAGAAAGATATATAAAGATGAAAAAGAAGTATTAGTATGGTAATATATGGTGCATTTTTTTTCATTGCATAAGGCTAGTATTTATACTAGTTACAAACACTATAGAATCCCCATTTTACACTTGGGTAATCAGGGAACAACATATAGATGTATTATAAGTCTACAAAGAAAAAAATGACATACATTATATGCATAAGTTGAAATCGTAATTCATAACAATAAAGTTAATATATCTTTACTTGAAATTATTATAATTATAAATTTTAAAAAAAAGTTAATTATTTAAAGTGTACTTACTAGTGGAATTGAAATTTACATTTGACTCAAAGTTCCCGCTAGAGAAGAAAACACGTGACAGATAGATCTACACACATCTACCAACGTGTCACTTCTCTCTTTATCTATTACACTCCACTCAAAACACCCCCAAATTCATCACATTTCAGATCTAACAAATTAAAACCAGCAATGGCAGATTGGGGTCCAGTCCTTGTAGCAACAGTTTTATTCGTGTTACTAACTCCAGGGCTATTGTTTCAGTTACCCGGTCACAACAACAGGGTTGCTGATTTCGGAAACATGCGCACTAGTGGGGCTTCTATTATCGTTCATGCTGTTATTTATTTCGCGGTTATTACCATTTTTCTCATTGCTATTGGGGTTCATGTCTATGCTGGTTAATTTATTAGGTACTTATTAGCTACTTACTTACTTGTATTGTTATTGTTATGTTTTCTGCTTTTTTGTATGTTTCTTGGATTGCTTATTCAAATAAGATAGTCTTTGTTTATGAATTTCGTTAAGTATTTTTTGAGGGTCAATTGTTTTTCTTCTAGTCAAAAGTATCGGATTAGAGAGAGTGTACAAGATAAGCTTCTTTTAGGGTGTGTTTGGTAGAAAGTATTAGTAGCGAGCAATGAGCAGTAGCCGTAAGTAGTAGAGCGTAGTAGCTGTAGCCCGTAAGTACGCGAGCAGTATCGGGTTTTTTTGTTGTTGGACAATGAGCATTATGAAAAAATATAGATAAAGCGACTTGCATCATTGTGAATAAATGATAAAGCAACTTGCTGCGTGCTAAACGAGCAATTAAAGATTACAAGTTTCAAGGCTCATAACTCACCTCTCATAAATGCTCCCTGCGTAACATATCCATTCTTACATAAGAGCGTGAAGAGTGGTAACTGACCACATGGCTGGTAGCCCTTTGGTGTCAGTTCATTTGGCGCACCGCTCTGGCGTTGGGTTGGCAGGTTCTCGGCTGGTTGATAACAGCCGGCTGTTATGGATTTTTTGTTTAATAAAAATGGGTATATGTAAGCCTATTATTCCACTTTTTTATACTTTGGCTCCCCTTTTTGTTTGGTTCACCATACCATCACAAAATGTCGTGCCAAAGGATTCTCGTGCCAAACATCACTTTTTCTTACGTGGCGCGTTTGGTACCAACTTTAGGGCCCAACCACTCCGAGTGCTCCAACAGCTTACCAATAAGGATTTTAGCTAAGATGTTTTTTTTTTTAATTTGATAGATCATCATACTTTGGTATTCAAAAGTTTGTTAGCTAAAAATTATGCTGGGTAATCGCTTTTGAAAAGTGCGAAAGAACTTAATTTACATATTTTAATCTGAATTGATACTTTCAGTTGAGAAAAAAATAAGTTGAGTATCTCAAGTATCATACCTTTTGATATCGTTTGCCCTAAACTCTATAATGACATTTCCTAAAAGTTTTTCTTATAAAAAGCTAATTTCTTTTAAATGAGCTTATGCACAAAAAGTATATGTAAAGCTTATATTATACTTTTATAATTTAATCAAGTCTTTTGCTAACTATTCTTTCCAATGGAAAAAAGCTTTCCAGTGACTTATCTGATTAAAAAGGTCATTCTTCAAGCTTGTAGTGGAGATGCTCTTGCCTTATTTCAACAGCTTATGACTTTTGCAGATACTTGAACATGCGTATTCCAAATGTACAATAAGTTGATAAGCATCTCAAGTAAGCTTAGCAAGACACCTAGTTCATAAGCAATCCCAAACACACATATTATTTCTTGCTATTTTTTATGAGTAATAGCATTTTGTTTCAAATGATATCACAAACAACACTGTAATGTACATTTTGGCAATTCGAATATCTAGAAAACTTTAACCACCGCCCAAGTGATTTAGTGGCCAAACACCTTGATGTCCTCACAAGACGTTTCATGTTCAACCTTCATCAAGTACACAAAGTCGTAAGGTCACGGAAATGGTTGGTAACGCTGACAGGATACTCTGTTAGACTACTTACATTTGAGTCAAAAACCTCATTTGTTTAATATCCAGAAATATATGTGTAAAACAAGATTCTTGTTTCAAATCACATTTGATACTGGATGAAACTTTACTTTTTTCTACTTGCATTATTTACTGAAAATCAAAATCACTTTTTCGCAATCCTGGCCTTTTATTGCCTCTGAGAGGCAAGAGGTCATGTGATCGATTCCATTGGTTGATTTCAATTTTTTGTTGCAAGTGGTAAAGCGATACAGTAAATCTTATGGGTTTGAGGTTGTGTTGTTGACTTGGATCAGAAAAAAAACCACAGTTTTGAGATTAACGAAGTATTGTAATTTGTGAGACAATCTGAATTACAATAAGCCTCGCATATTGTTTGTATAAATTTGAGACGACGATACATTAAAAAACTGTGTAGGAGTGTATGACAAAACTGTAAATTACTCGTAAAAAAGATTCTGTTTACAAATTATTATGGTTCTTGGAACATTTTTAATGTATAATTTCGGATACTTCAATACTTGTTGCATAAGAATAACCACCACCACTTTTGTCTGTATCAATGATCACAAAAACCATGCAACAAACAACATTTTATCATTCTGCAAAACATCTGAGTTCTTTCCTAGGATCAACATAAACACCCAAAATCAGAGAAACATATGGGTGCACAAAGAAATAACCCCAATATTACAGCAAAGTCGCCAGCCAAAAACTCCACGACACTCCAATTCCTATTCGATCTCGATTCTAAAGGTTACCATAGTCCAGACAACAAAATTCAATCTTTGGATTCTGCAAACGATGAACTTCAGTTAATAATCTTTTACTGCACTCAATTGCGCTTGGATGATCAAGAATCTGCTTTGAAACGGCTCAAACTGACACAACTTTTGTCTATCATAAAAACATCAATAACTCCGATTTCTGATGAAACCCAAGAGATTTTGTATAAAATGGTGGCATCCAATCTCTTCCGTCCTCTTCCACCGCCATCTTCGTCCACTGTCTCAGTCATCTCATGTGACGTGGATGATGTCATTGCTGCTCCTTCTGCAGCTTGGCAACACTTGCAAATTGTTTACGATATTCTCCTTCGGCTGATAAGCAAGAATGACGTGAAGTCCCTTCGAGGAGAACATAGTGGTGGGCCCAGAATATCAAATCACGGTATGTCTTGAGTCTTGACAGTATAACAAATTTTTATAGTAAATGCATACAGTAAACTTTTAGTCTTAAACTACAAAACACTGCTACAAAAGTTCTGCAAGTCATTAAGTATACATAATTTGTCAAATCTTGTGACAAATCTATGAAATTTACATTCTTAGAAACTTCAAACTCTGTAAAAGCTACCATTATTTCTGCATATGTGCATAGACCATAAATCTTCGTTACATGTAGGTCCGCTCGTGGGGGATCATTTCATCGATCGAAACTTCATTCTAAGCCTCCTTAATCTCTTCAACTCCGACGATCCTCGTGAGCGTGACGCTGTGAAGAATGTCGTCCACAGGATCTACTCCAAATTCACATTCTACCGATCTTTCATGCGAAAATCAATGACAGAACTTTTACTATATTTCATTTATGAATCTGATCAAAGGCAAAATGGTATAGGGGATATTCTTGAGATATGGGGAAGTATAATCAATGGATTTATGGTACCATTAAAAGATGAACACAAGGTCTTTTTATCACGGGTTTTGATTCCGTTGCATAAACCTAAGAATATGATAGTTTATCATCGCCAATTAGTGTATTGTGTGTCACAATATGTGCAAAAGGAGGCTGAGCTTGGGTGTGTTGTGATTCGAAAGATTTTGAGGTATTGGCCCGTTACGAATTCACAAAAGGAAGTCTTGTTGATAGGGGAATTAGAGGAAATTGTCGAGTATATTGATCATGGGCAGTACTTGAAGGTTGCTCTTCCTTTATGGGCCCAAATCGCAAAGTGCATCAGGAGTGACAATTCACAGGTAATCCATTTCAGATTTCATTATAACGTAGGTCGTCAAAATAAAAAAAATCTTAAATAGTGCGATTTGTATAATTTGCTCAAGTTAAACTTATTATGATTTTTGGTTATTGGCATTGTAGGTAGCCGAACGGGCTCTTCATATTTGGAACAACGAGCAATTCATGAGGGTGGTGTCTCAAGATATGGAGATGGTGTTTCCTATTGTCGTGGAAGCCATTGAAAGGAACCTTAAGTCGCATTGGAGCACAAACGTACAACAATTAACACAAAATGTAAAGATGTTGCTCGACGAGCTTGAGCCAGTTCTCTACAAGAAGTGCCTCGAGACTCGAGAGGATGGAACAACGTGAACTCACTACTCGATTAGAAGATAACACAAGAAGGATTCGATGGGAGAGGATTGAAATGGCAGCAATAGCTTTTAAATTCTTTTAAATTTTTATTCACATACTATATGCTAAACATTTTTGACATTTTTTAGCCAACAACTTTCGCCATGTTGGCTATAATTTGATGGGTAAAAGTCCAAAATACACAACGTACTTTTTAAAATAATCTATTATACCTACTAAACTTTTTTATATTCGATTTGCACACTTGTCACGTAGGATTTTGGTCAAACATTTGAATATACCTTTGACTTAACGGAACCGTTAGTTATTTCGTTAACCTCGAATTTAATTTTACATTGTTGGTCCCTTAACTAACTATCATCAAATTATCACATCATCTTCATCTTCATAAACATCATCATCAACATCAACAATTACCAGATCCATCTTCATTAAAAATTAAAAATTAAAAATTCACTCTTATCCACCTCTAAAATTAAAAATTCACTCTTATCCAGATCAACACAAACAATAAGCCTAGATTCGAGATCCATACAAGTTTACCCACGATTTTAAGACCCAAATCAAAATCAGAAAACCCATCTGCCAATTTAAAAGAAAAAAACCAAATCAAAATCGAAAAATAGCACTTGTGGATCTGTTCCTAGTGGCCACGGGAACGAATCCAATCAATTTGAAGTTCGATGTTACTGAAGGTATATGAGGGTTTCGATTATCAAGAGTTTGGGTACTTAACTTGAATATCAGTCCTTCGATGTGGTTGTTCAGCTTGAAAGTTGGGTTTGTATTCAAAGGTAAATGATGATTACTGGTATAGCTGATGTTAAAGTCGTTGGTTACTGGTTTCGATATAAAGAAAATGGTAGGTTTTGATGTTAGGATCTTCAACTTGTGTATTTGTGGTTGGTGGTGGTTACCACGTTCCAAAAATCAATTAAAATGAAGGGGTTTGTGTCAGAGCTGATTAAAATCAGCCGGTGGTTAAAAGTTCTGGTGGTTGATAAAAATAAAGATGTTGAGCTGACGAGTGGATAATTGGATGTGGTTGAACGAGTGGTTGTTTGTGGTGGTGGAGGTGGGGATAGTGTTGATGATACATCGATCTGAACCTTCATTCCTTAGCTGCAATATTTGGATCTATGATTTTTAATGAAGATGGATCTGTGATGATGATGTTTATGAAGATGAAGATGATGATGATTTGATGATAGTTAGCTAAGGGACCAACAATGTAAAATTAAATTCCAAGTTAACAAAATAACTAACGGTTCCGTTAAGTCAAGGGTATATTAAAATGTTTGACCAAAATACTACGTGGCAAGTATGCAAATCGAACATAAAAAAGTTTAGTGGGCATAATGGATTATTTTAGAAAGTACGTTGTGTATTTATAACTTTTACCCTAATTTGATCTGGTGACACGAAAAAAATATAAACTTTACAAGTATAACAATACTCTACTCTGATAAATTTTTTTTGGGTGAAAGGGACTTAACCCCGGTAAAATATATTAATCCCAAAAAACAGTTAAGTACAATGTAATGTGACTGATTTGTCACATTAACCTCAAGACAACGCTTGAACAACCACTAATTCATATGACATGCCATATGAATCTAGAGAACTACATAACCAATGACGCCAATAGGAAAAAACCACCTAATGGTACATACACCAACAAACCTAAAAACAAACATCAAATAAGATAAGACTCTGGTAAACTTAAGAGGTGGGCAAACTGAGTCCCCTCTCTAGACTGTTTGAAACGGCAAGAAAGCATCTTCAAGCGAACCGTTGAAATAATGCACTCACAAAGTTTGTCCACCGTCCTCTTTACCAATTTAAACAAGCGTCAATTCCTTTCATGCCAAATGAAGTACGCCGCTGCAGACAAGATCAACTTAGAGACGACGTTTCTAGTAGTCTTCCGCCTTGCCCATGGAAGAATATGCGCCATAATTTTACTGAAATGCGGACTGGAGCAACCAAAATCAGCAACGATTCGAACTCTATTCCAAACCTGCTCCGAGAACGAACACTCAAAAAACAAATGATCATGGGAATCAAGCTGTGTTTCACATAACGGACATGAAGTAGCCAAAGCGCCCGACACATCCCACAAATAAACCTTGTCCTGCGTCTTGAGCTTTTGCTTAATCACCAACCATAGATTAAAAAAAATGTCTCGGTATACAACAAGAAAACCACACAAGATCATACCATGGCACCTTTAAATCCCGAGGACGTATCGAAGACCATACATTAGCAACAGAAAAAGGTTTAAGAACATTTTCGTCACTCCTCCATAGAAAGCTGTCTAAGACACCCTCCCGAATATTTGGCATAACAATATTATCAAGAACAACATATTTACCTCTAAGGAAACCAGGCCATAACCACTGACCATCTCGGATAATATCATTGACTTTCGTATTGAAATTAAAGCCCGTTCGATGAATATCTCTAAATGAAATCGTATTAGCTAACGGACTCTCCGAACACCAAATATCCGACCATACCGAGACCTTAGAACCATCACCAATCTTATACCAAATAAATTCCCTAATGATAGGCCTCAGTTGAAGTATTTTACGCCATCCCCACGTCATATTACCCCGGCATGGAATTTCCCAAAAGTTCCGGCCTTTAAGCTTGTATTCATGGATCCACTTGACCCAAAGAGATTCTTTGAGCACTAAAAGCTTCCAAATATGCAAGACCATGAGGGCCTTATTAAAGATATCCAATCGTCGAATACCCAAACCCCCTTCATATTTTGGAAAACAAACAACATCCCAAGCCACTTTCGCCTTACCCTTCTTCATATCTCCTTGACACTACAAGAAGCCGCGCATAATCTGCTCAATATCAAGCAAGACACGAGAAGGGAGCACAAAGACCGAATCCCAGTAAACATACATAGAACCAATTACGGATTGAACCAATTGAAGCCTGCCTGCTGCAGATAAAGCTTTATTCTTCTAATCTTGCACACGTGTTTGTACCCTATCCAAAAGCTCAAGACAATCTCGAATAATCAATCTAGATGAAACCAGAGGAACCCCCAAATACTTCACTGGAAGATGCCCCTCCTCAAACGGTAGAACCTGAAGTATAAAGAGTTTGACATGATTCAGAACATTGCAAAAAAATGCAGTACTCTTTGGAAGACTAGGTGTGAGCCCCGAAGCATGTTTAAACTCATCTAGAGCCTCCTTAATAACCATAGGTGAACTAACATCTCCATGAGTAAACAAGAACAAATCATCAGCAAAACAAAGATTAATCTATTCCATATTCGAACAGGATCTATGAAACATGAAAGAATCAGTATCCCGAACCCTTCGTTTGAGCATAGGCGTTAATACCTCTATAATCAATGTGAACAAATAAGGAGAGAGAGGGTCACCTTGGCGAAGGCCCCTCCTACCTCTAAAATAACCATGAAGCGAACCATTGATGCTAATTGAGAACGATGTCGTGGACACACATTCCATTATCCAAGCCACCATACGTTGATGGAATCTAAATCCAATAAGAACCTCATGAAGGAAATTCCAATCCATAGTATCATAAGCTTTCTGAATATCCACTTTAAATACTCTAATAAAATTGTAAACAAACGAAGATAAAACATGGCGATTATTGTATACGTATGAACCAAATTATACGTGTTATCTTCTAAATAAAACAAACGAAGATAATCATATAATCGATAAAAAATATGAACTTTACACGTATAATAACTTTACAAGTATGAACCAACGAAGATAAAAGAAACGTAGGTAAGAAAATACGTGTATACGATTATATCAGAGTACGAAGGATGCCTAACTCTACCCAATCCTCACATGTCACTTTACAAGGGGGCTTGGTATGGTAGCTTGAGACCTACGCCATTCCAACGTGGCTTCCCTTTTGGCGCCTGCCGTTTTGGCGTGATGACACCCCAACGCCATCGCTCAAGCCAAAGTTTTGGCGGTCCGTGAAATTGCAAATGTGATGTTCATTTATGTTACCTTTTTAAAACAAAATAGCCTTTCGAGGAGCGTCCCAAAATTTTAAAATCCAACTTTTTAATATTTTCCCCCAACTTTTAATATATTGATTTAACTAATTTTCACACAACTTTCTCTAAAAAAAAGTTTCTTAATCATGAATCCGAGTAATGAGTCTTATCCCGATTCATATGATATCAGTGATCAAGATGACATTTTCTTGTTGACGCAAGCTTACGAGTTACGAGTATAACAGATCCTTGCAACAACAAGGTGAAAGTTTACTAACACACAATTTAATATACCGTGATCGTGATGTTCACGTTTGTTAACCGACTATTTTGGTGATCATCCGAAATATCCAAAGTAACTATTTTAGAAAAAGATATCACATGAGCCGTGTAAAGATTGTAAAATGTGGCGACAATTATATGGATTTACAATAGAGTATAAAAGGGATCATACGAAGAAATAGGATCGTTAAGAGCATTAAAAACGATTGAGGCCTAAAATTAGTGTCAAAGGAAAAAAGTGAGTGTCACGTAAGTTTGACACGAGAATCCTTTGGCATCACATTTTGTGGTGCTGTGGTGAGTCAACGAAAAAGTGATGTCAAAGGATAAAAAAGGTACAATAGACCCACAAATACTCACTTTATTAAAAAAACAAAAAAATATATAAAAGAAATCACAAAACATTATGACGTGAGCTGGGGGTTTTGGCGTAAGGAGGTATGGCGTCATGTACGGTGTGGTAAGCCAACGAAAGTTTGGTACCAAAGCCTTAATAACCGAGTTTGGCGCATTCGTTCCTCATGCTCTAAGTACGTAACCTAGAGCGTATGAGAACCTATATAAACCCCTCTATGTTGATCTCAAACTTAGATCGATTTAGCTTTGTATTATCGAGATTAAATCAAGAGTAATACGTAGAGAATCTTTGTATAAGCAATAATCTAAGTACTATGCGGTATTAATACTTAGAAGTTAGAACAAAGAACAAAGAACAAAGAGACACACGATTACCAAACTTTCAACTTCAATTATTAAAAAGAACATTGAACAATGGTATTGAAAGCGTACCGAATAACAAACCCTAAGGCTCCTTTTATAGATTAAAGAGCCTTGAATAATATGTTACGAATTAACTTATTTTAGGAAGAGATAAATATTATAAATACAATATTTGAACATATCTTCCTATTCTAAACAAAACTTGTTGATCTTCATAGCTCATACAATCCTTCGGTGGATAAGATTATACTTTCCAGCGGCTACAATAGTCTTGTTAGCTTCTAGAATCTTATGTGTCAGCTAGGGACTTGGTAATTTTATTCCAACTGTAAGACTTATGCACACGACTTAACCCAATACGAATAACATCATGGAATAAACTAAAAAGAAAGATTAAATTAAGAAGAATAAAAGAGAAGAACAAAAAGGTTGTGAATTCCTAGTGAGAGAAAGACATATGTTTCTCTCTCTACAATCTATGAAATGAAAGACACACACACACAAATGAGGTGTTTAGTGCCTTTTATACTACAAGTGTAAGAGTAGAAGGCCTTCCTCATTTGTGTTTTCAGGATTAATTCCTGTTACATACCAAACATTATACTAGAACTCTCAACACCATTATGTAGCCTTTTCCACGAGCTTCGCAACGGTATATTATATGACCATCACTCTAAATACGACTAACAATCTCCCCCTAAGGGGTGGTCATGTAATATGTGACTTCACTTCTTTGATGTTGCAGACTTTGAAGCTCGTTGTCTTGAGAGATCTTTTCTAGTTCCTTGCATGACTTGTGATCTTGGATCTTTGATCTTTTCCTTGACATGATCTTGAAACTTTGCCAACTTGTATTCTTGTGTCTTTCCCCACATACTCATATTTTGTATTGTCTTGACAGCTTGTTAACAATCTCCCTTGATAATCAGAGTAGCGGAAGTCTTTGTCTTTAGATGTTCTTGAGCTTTCTTTATTTACCTGAGCATGTGGTCTTGAATTACGACTCTTGAAGTTACACCACCGTCTCCATTCCTCCGGTTTCCCGTTATACAGTACGAATACTGTACCTATGATTAGGTAAGTTCAAAGAACTTCCTTGACAGGGTTTCCGGCTGTGGTAGCCATTCTCAATACTTGAATATCTCGAAAGATAGTTCATAGTAAAGAGTGAATCAACCAGTTCCATTCTGCTGATTAAGTCGTCAATTCAATTTCCTGGAACAAGTTTGATTCAATTAAGAATCAGACCATTGTTGCTTTCTAGTTGACACAAGTTTGATTCAAATATAATCTCACAAGTTACCTACCGCAGTGTTGTTTGATGATGACACTGGAAGGATTTCCATTCGTCACTGTAAATACTCAGGAGTATTACTCTGAATGTTCTGGCAAGATCATAAAGATATTGCGTTGAGATCTGGAACGAGTTTGAATCACAAAAGAATCAAACCACTGTTGCTTTCCAATTAGCATATGTTCAATTCAAGTGAATATTACATATGACCTATCGCAGTGCTGTTTGATGTTAACATTAGAAGGATTTCCATTCATCACTGTGAATACCAATGTGTATCACTCTGAATGTTCTGGCAATATCACAAAGATAGAGCGTAGGACTCTGTAAATTATCGCTTGTGTTCCAGTGGTGAACAACAATTGATATATGGAGTAAGTGTTCTAATGAGATTTTTTGATGAATCTAGTTGGCTCTAGACTCTATAAGTGCACGTTTATTTGGTGATCGGAGGCTGGAGCAGACTGCCACCTATCCAATATCTACTATATCGGAGTGAGAAAGTTGATAGAAATGAGTTGAACTCCGTGACAATAAAACAAACTTCTTTTGAGAGAAGCTTGCGTAGGTTCGGAAGGGTTGTGCATTGCATCAGTAGGTCCATGATGCTTTGTCTTCAATACCAGAAATCATCAACTTGATATGATAGTAGATGTATTGACCCGGTTTATGCCTAAGTTGTATGGAGGGCTATTTTCTTTTCACCATTTATCCTTACATTTCTTTTTCATTCTTCAACCCCTACAATGCTTACCAAGACGTCATAACTAGCACCTTGTTGTGATTGTTCTAGTGCTAGCTTAAGTCATTAGTCAACATTTTTCCCGTACACACAACTACTCCATCTTTCCTAAGGACATCTAAATTCTAATGGATTGTCCCTGGGAAGATCCCTCCGGTTCTGGTTGGATCATAGGACGAATACCTAACCACCTTTTGACACCAATACCGTCGTGAATTAATGTGTTGAAGGGTATAGATATCGTAACCAGAAAAACCTGTTGAAAAACCAACTCAATGAACTTAGGAATGAGGCTTATGAGGATTCATTAATCTACAAGGAGAAGACTAAGCTCATTCATGATTCCAAGATTAAGAACCGAGAGTTCCACGTTGGTGATCAAGTTTTACTCTTTAACTCTCGGTTGAAAATCTTTTCGGGTAAACTTAAGAGCCGTTGGTCCGGTCCATTCACCGTGGCCTAAATCTTCCCTTATGGCACCATTGAGTTATCCCAACCAAATGGGCCCAACTTTAAGGTGAATGGCCAACGGGTTAAGTTGTACTTTGGAGAGGACATCTCTCATGAGATGATTCCATCCCTCTCCACGTTTCCCTTGAATTATTTCGGGAAATCGAGTCGAGCTAGAGACTCGTGATAAATAAATCAAGCATCGTATAACTAGGTTAGATTTTTACTTTTTCCATCCTTTCCACCCTTTCCACCCTTTTTCACCTTCACCCATTTCCACCAATAAGTGTAGGGGGAGCCTAGTAGGTTGTTTGTTTTGTGATGTTATGCAGGGACGCGTGCCTTAATGATCCACTTTTGGTGTTTTTGACGCGACCCGTGATCCCGTGTTCACGTGTACCCAGTTCTATCAAAACTATTGTGATTCATACATGTATATAAATAAGATGAATAAATGTAATCACTTTAGTTGTCTCTTCCTTAGCTCGATTTAAACAACGTACTCAATGTCCTAAGTATAGGGGAGTTTATTCTCCCACATACTTAAAAATTGAGGACAATGTTTATATTAAGTGTAGCGGGGACTTCTATCGAATTTTAGTGGGCTTTCCATGAATTTGACCTCATTTAACCGGAAAATTAAAATTTTCAACGTTTTCAAATTTTTGATCTATTTTGGCCTATTAGTATTTTCATTTATTTTCTTTTATTTTCTTTCCTTTTTGTCATCGCATCGTATTTATATTTTCCATTTCAAAGAATAAAGTCAAAAATAAAAAATAAAATAAAATGGTTTTAACAAGTTTAGATGTCTTTGATATATTAGGCCCGTCGTGAATATTTTGACTCAACCCGAGTTTACTTATCCAAGTTTACTCTAGCTAGTATCCTTAACCATATGGACCTTAATTGGTTTATTAGGCTAAGCATCCACGTGTCTCATTCCTTGAGATTTTTAATTGTGGAGAACGAGAGATGATAGAGTTGATAATAAGTTTAAGGGTTAATTCTTGCTTATATGAGTTTTTGTGGCTTTTTCTTCCCGCTTGTATACTTAATTGCTTAATAAATGAGGATTTTTGCGGTGTAGATTCGATATCTTAGCTCTTAGCCAAATCTTTTATCTCCTTGTAATTAAAGCATGAACACATTGAGGGTGTCAGCGTCGTGGACTTCTGACTAAGGTGGCTCATAACCACCAGGGGCGGACTCAGAAATGTTTGTCGGGTGTTGCACAATTTATTTAAGAGGGACTTGCGAAGATTTTTAGGCTAAATTTAAGTGACACAAACTTTTTTGGGTGTTGCACATACTAAAAAAGTAACACTTCTTAAAAGAAATTACGCTTCATAACCCCAAATTGTGTGTGGCCCGTGCCACACCCGGCTCTCATGTAGGTCCGCCCCTGATAACCACTAAGTAGGAGGTATTCAGACCATGGGACCGCGGAATTTGGCCTACTATATATATCATAAATAAGAAATAATAAGATTAAAACATGACTTCAAGGAGCCTTAGGGTGTGGGGCATGTAGCACGAACCTTGTAATTAGAGCCTTATGGTGTATGACATGGTAAGTGTTGAATAAAAATTGATCAAAAGTCAATTCCCTTGTTTATCGTTCAAGGAGCCTTAGGGTGTGGACAATAGATGAGGAGCATTTTTACATCTTAAAGAGCCTAAGGGTATATGATGTGAATTTGCTAAACTCCACATAAAGTCAACATGACTTTGGAGGAATAATTAATAAGTAGTACTATTGGCCAAATTTTGGATCCGGGAATTTATTCCCCAAATCGTGTTAAATCATCCTTGATGTGGGCTTACTTTAGTGACAACATTTTTGAGGACGAGGTTAGGTTTTGAGTGTCGGGTTTGCACCGTTTTGCCTTCAATTTGGACTAATAATTATCAAATAAGTCAAATGAGCCTACGGGTGAATGCCAATCCTTAAAAGCTAGAGATACAAATTAGGAATTGGAGAAAGAGTATTACACAATTGTCTTATATAAGTGGTTTTAACTTAAGAACTTATGGTAAACAATGATCTCGTTTTTAAGCTTGGTATGGGGAACGTGAAACTTGAGGGTGATTAATATTCATGACACCAAAGCCCTAATGTAAGTCTTAGATTTCTTTACGAGTTTCTTACATCAAATAATTTCCAAGTTAATAAATTGTTATAACTTTTGTCTCCTTTTAAAGTTTTTATCTTTTTATTGTAGTAGTAATAGTATATTTTTATAGGCCAAGATGGGTTAATTGTGAGAAAAATGTAACTTTATGCTTTAAAATTATGCATTGCATGGGGTCATTGCAATGGTCAAGTGTAGGGGATTTAATAAGTGTGTAAACACTTATCCTTTTACCACTAAAATCAAGGAAAAACAAGACCTAATCATGTGTTTAATATCGTAAAAGTCGGAATTACGCGTGGTTTTGTGTTTTTGTGTGAAATAGGTACAAAAGATCAAAAGGAAAGAAAACACGGGATTTCACGGTCAAATGTTG
This sequence comes from Glebionis coronaria, assembly GCA_025667525.1. Taxonomy (NCBI): domain Eukaryota; kingdom Viridiplantae; phylum Streptophyta; class Magnoliopsida; order Asterales; family Asteraceae; genus Glebionis; species Glebionis coronaria. Next base: position 424,216 of record JANFOE010000366.1, on the reverse strand, counting down.
AAGAAAATTCCAAGAAAGAGACAAAGACAAAGTCAAGGAACCAAAAGTGTACCAAAAGAAACCGAAGTTCACGAAAACCGGCAAATTCAACACGGTTTTTGAAGAAATGATCAACGAAGCCAAAATCGAGTTCGTTTTTAGCGAATTTAATCTTTATGAAGATATTTGAGCTTTGTGGGTCCCACATTTGGGTATTAGGCCCAAAAGCCCATTAGTGGATTTAAAGTATTTACTTGTGGATATCAAGCCCAAAACAAGGCCCATCCCCCTAAATACATATGACGGATGGAATTATTTGGGCCATAAGCCCATATTTCTTGCCAAAATAAACGAAAGGAGTAATTTGGGCTAAGCCCATTTGGGTAATAAACCTGGCAAAACGAATGAGTTAAAATAACTTTCTTTTGGTCAAAGGTTTTACCATCCCACACACACACACACGTTATTTACTTCACCCACCCACACACGTTTATCACTTTTCGATATCTCCTATGCATTTCACCCTCATCTCTCTCCCAAAACCAGACACCCCTTTTTACTATTTACCCCAAATCTCAAAACCCTAATCAATAAATATTTGGGGCTTTTTATCTATTTGTGGGATACGTGTGATTCACACGTATGAGATTAAATCCCCATCTAAATCGGAGCAGCACTATGATGGATCAACCTACGTGGCCCTTTTTCCCCTCTCCTGATTGGTTTAAACAAATCACCACCATCATCCCTCCAATTAGATGATGCCAAATCAGCAGCAAAGAAACACAAGAAACACACCCTCCTGCCACCTTGGCGATCCGAGTGAAGAGGTGTCATCTTAGCCATTCGATCAAGAAAGAGAAGAGAGAAGAAGAAAAGAGCGGCCAAGATTGCTCTCCTTGCTCACCAAGCTTCACCAGCAAGTTTTAGGTTTCCCTATAAAACCCCCTTATGATGTAATTTTTATTGGTGCCATTTTTTTATTTTTATTATGCAAAAATAGATTTTAGGTTAATTGTAATTTTCTTTTTCCAGTAAATGTAATCTCCTTTTATTATTAACAAAATTTATTTAAGTTTTATTTGTGCCTCATTTTTCTGTTTTAAATTTAATCTTACAAGTGGTTCTTTAAATCTGTTTATTATATTAAAATTATTGTTAGTTGATTAAAAGTTTAATTTAATTAATAAAAGTAAAAAAAAGTGGTTGATAATTCTCCCCCACTAGGAAGATTATAAATACTGTTCGAAGGGTGTATGTGATTCGTAGATGATTCGAGTTTAAGGTGGTGGTTTCGATTTGGTTCATAGACGGCTCAGCGCCGATCTACTTCTCAAAGGAATCTTCATCTGGTTTTAATTCTTTTTAATTATAAGTTTTTGATTAATTAGTTTATTTATTATCTACTTATGTTTATTTGGATCGAGTCTGCTTTGTTTAGTTAAGTTTAGTTAAGTTTTGGATCGAGTCTGCTTTACGTTTGATAATATCTGCTTATCTTGCTGGTTATTTGGGTTGCTGATTATTTAGGTCTTTTAGCTTATTTAGGTCTATCTTCTTATTTGATTTCATTGATTAATTAGCTTATCTGCTTATTTGATTTTATTGAGTCATGTTTGTTTATTATTGTTTTAAGTCTAGATTTGCTTATTTTTCTGTTTAAGTCTGTTTGCTTATTTGATTTAGTGGAGTTTAGTATTTGTTGTTATAGGTTCTCTTTGCTGATATATAGTTTTTATCTGATTATTGTTTACTTTGCTGTTTTGTTGTTCAAGCAAGATACTATCAAACTCAACTGATTTGATAGTGCAAATACCGATTCCTATCAGTTTCAAACATTAAAAAAAATATATATATAAACAAAAATTGTCCACTCAGGGTTCGAACCCGTGACCCCCAGTTTAACTGCCCAACGTGATAGCCAGTTGTTCTAGTTCTTCCTTTGATTTTAATACAGCCTTTGAATTAAATATAGGATAAATCTAGCTGTCAGTTTTAAAAAGGTTTTAATACAAGTTTTAGTTAGTTAATATTAATTTAAAGTTTTTATAAATTTACTTTTATAAAGTTTAAAAAAAATATAAAAAAATAATAATATTTTATTACTTTTAGATATTTTAAAATTGTTTTTAAATTAGTTTTTTAAGTTAGTTTTAAGTAATTTAGTTTGGATAAAAATAGTTTTAAATAGAAGTTCATTTAAATTAAAAGTTTTAGTTAAAAATTAATTAGAGTAAATTAGATTTAAGTTATATTTAAATTTAAAATAGTTTCCAATAGATTTAAGATAGTTTAAATATTTTCTTTTAAATTAGATTAAATAGTTTTCTTTTTAGTTTTAAATACCAACCAAAGTTTATTTTTACGAAGAACAATTAATCCACGTTTAAATTGGATATCAATTCGAGTGAGTCGAGGAGAAAACAATAATTGCAAAATTCATACATTAATATACAAGATTACTGCGAATGTGCAAGACGTTCAAGTTCATCTGGAGTGAAACTACGCATACCAAGTCGACGAACCAAGAATTCAAATTGTATTGAGAAAGAGCTTTGGTGAAGATGTCGGCTAGTTGGTAGTCCGTCTTGAAAAAAAACAGTTCGATCGTTCGTCTTTCCACATGCTCCTTTATGAAATGGAATCGGACAACAATGTGCTTGGTCTTGGAGTTTTAGACCGGGTTGCAGGATATGGCTATGGCTGATTGTGAATCATAATAAATAGGAACCTTGTTAAAGTGAAAGCCATAATCCATGAGTTGTGTTCGCATCCAAAGGACTTGAGCACAACACACGGATAGAGACACATATTTTGCTTCCGCGGTGGACAACGCCGTGCAATCTTGTTTTCTTGAGGACCAGCTCACTAGCTTCTCACCTAAGAATTAAGCTCCACTGGAAGTGCTCTTGAATGTATCATGACACCCGGCATGGTCGGCATCTGAAAAACCAGTTAGATTAAAACCAGAATCCTTCGTATACCAGAGACCCATGTGAATGGTTCCCCAGAGATAATGAAAGATCATTTTAACCTCCTTGAGGTGCTTCTCGGCTGGCTTAGCCTGATACCGAGCACATAAACAAGTAGCATGCACAATGTCCGGTCGACTTGAGGTTAAGTACATAAGGGACCCGATCATACTTCGGTATTTTGTATCATCTACAAATGTCCCTTTCTTATCCAAATCAAGCTTGTATTTAGTGTCCATTGGAGTACCAATTGGATCAAAGTTTTTTCCATTCCAAATTTCGTTAGAATCTCGAGCACATATTTAGACTGATTTATAAAAATACCACGGGGGGATTGGTGAACTTGGAGACCAAGAAAGAACGTCATTTCCCCCATCATGGACATTTCAAATCGGCTTTTCATAAGGTCAGCAAATAATATGGAATATTTTGGGTTTGTAGAATGAAAAATTATATCATCTACATAGACCTGAGCCACCAAGATTTCATTTCCGTAGTGCTTGATAAACAACGTTGGATCAATGGTTCCTTTGCTGAAGTGATTTTGGAGAAGAAATGATGATAATTCATCGTACCATGCCCTCGGTGCTTGTTTCAAACCATAAATTGTCTTTTTCAACTTGTAGACATGGCTTGGATGTTCGGTGTTGATGAAACCTTCAGGTTGACATACGTACACATCTTCTTTTAACGACCCATGCAAGAAAGCCGTCTTCACGTCCATTTGATACACAGTGAACGATTTGTGAGCAGCGTATGCCAAGAAAATCCTAATAGCTTCCATTCGAGCAACCGGGGCGAAGGATTATGCGAAATCAATTCCCTCCTTCTGTTTATAACCTCTCACAACTAACCGAGTCTTGTTCCTAACCGTTTGCTCTTCATACAACTTGTTTTTGAATAAACATTTCAGGGTAAGGGGATCGATATTGTCCGGGCGTGGTACTAACTCCCATACATCAAGACGGATGAATTGATTGAGCTCTTCTTGCATAGACTCAATCCATGATGCGTTGGTCATTGCTTCTTTAACACTTGCTGGTTCCATTGTGCTGACTGATAGTGCATAGATACACATATCACCATTAGTACGCAGCTGATTTCGTGTCGAGACTGGTCGTGAGAGATTGCCAATCACTTGAACCAAAGGATGATCCTTAGTCCATTTGTGTTCATGTGGAAGTGTATGAGAAACTTGATGCGAGCTTGACGGATCCACATATGGCGTTGAAGGTTGAGTAGTACTTGTGGAAGCCGCAAATGGATTAACAAACTCATGTTCGTTAAGCATCGCGTTGTTTGCATTTTCAGCAACTATTTCATTCTGAAAATGAACATGATTAGGAATTTACTGAGAATGTTGTTGAGTTGCGTCAGCAGTCAAAGAAGTGGTTGTAATATTTGGAGTCAATATGGTTGAGGTTGACGTAGATGGTGCAGAAGAAGATGTCGTTGGTGTAGATGCAGTCGGAGGTTCTTGAACTACCGTAGCAGGTGCAGCCGTGGCATTTTGAGGAACACCAAATGACGAAGGACCCTCCATATATTCATCATAAATTAGACCAAATAAAAATTTCAAGTCACGTTCCAAGGGTTGTAACGATGAGATTGCTGACAGTGCAAATTGAAGCGCGAGTCCTGAACTTACGTGTCCAGAAGTCTGACCTTGAGGCTCGGGATGTGAACTTCTATGTTGAGAGGCCATACCCGAGAGTTCATCAAAGGTAACATTCATAATCTCCATTACTTTTCTTGTCCTTCGATTATAAACCCTATAAGCACAAGCAGTTGAAGAATAACCAATGGAAAAGCCAATATAACCTTTAGGTTCAAGTTTACCGATATCTTCACAATCATTCTTTTGATAACACAGAGCCCCGAATACATGTAGAAACGATATATCTAGTTTTCATCCATTAATGATCTCATAAGGTATTTTGTTGAATCGGGTGTGAATAATGGAGCGGTTTTGAGTAAAACATTCAGTTGCAATGGAATCAGCCCAAAGGAATAACGGTGCACCGGTGGAGAGAAGCATCGTCCGAGCAGCTTCAACTAACGTACGATTCCTCCGTTCCACAACTCCATTCTTCTATGGAGTTCTTACAGCCGAAGTTTGATGAGAGATCCCAACTTCGTCAAAGTAAGCTTTCAGTTTCTGATTGGTGAATTTTGTGCCGTTATCCGTTCTTACAATGATAACAGGGGCTTGAAGTAGCACTGATGTTTTCTTCAAGAAATTAATAATTACATCAGGGGCTTCATCTTTTGATGCAAGAAAATGAACCCATGTGTAACGAGAATAATCTTCCACAATTACAAGGACATACCGCTTTCCATTAATGCTTTTGATTTTCATTGGGCCACACAAGTCCATATGTAAGAGATGTCACCTATTCGTTGAGTAGGGAACAGGTTTGGGTTTGTGAGGTTTCTTCTTACTTTTACCTTGCTCACAGGAAGGACAAAGATGGTCTTTTGTATATTTAAACTTTGGAAGACCGGTAACGAGATCATCTTTCGCAAGTTGGGTGATGGCATCGAAATTGAGATGAGATAACCTTTGATGCCATAACCATGACTTTGTTGAAGTGGCCCGGCCATGAGACAAGTTGGAGAAGCAGCAGACATTTGAAAAAGATCAATGGTGTAAAGGTTGGTGGTACGATTTCCTTTCAACAAATCAATTCCTTCAAGATCTCTTACAAAACATGTATGATTTCTGAAAGCAACCTCCAAGTCTGAATCACAAAATTTCCCAACCGAGAATAAATTGTGTCCCAAGCCATCAACAAAAGAGACTCTGGTGATGATTATATTTCCCCAATGAAGATCACCATAGCCTAGAATTACCGCAACATTATCATTTCCAAATCGAATACTTCCCATGAAACGCCATACAAAGTTCTTGAGAAGGCTTCGATTCCCAGTCATATGTTTGGAACAACCCGAGTCCACGCACCAGAAACAAATTTCAATAGCCTGCCAATGATAAGAGAAGAAAATATTTTGGCAACCGATGAAATAGGTTCCTGTAGGGTTAGATGATAATTAAGCCGTATCACATACCGACGTTTCACTGTCAGTATGAGATCTACTAGTGTCGATAATTTTGCCACTGCAGTTAAAATTTATACGAGTAGGCAACCATTTAGAGGTGAATCTAGGGCTACTAGGCTTAGCAAGACTTTCTGTGGACCCTACGTGCGTACTTTTTTGGAACATACACCTTAGCTTTAAGAGTGCGTTGTTGTTCACTGACTGACAGCTTGTCAATTCGAGTGTAACCACCATAATTCAAACCATTCATAGTCAAACCACAAGCATCATGACTAAAAGTAAAGAAACATTTATTACATTTAGCACAAATAACTTCAGATTTTTCATTTCGAATAGAAAGCTTAAAGTCATTACATTCAGATGAATTAAGTTTATGATTATGATTAAAAAGCGGTAAATTCCTAGGGTGTTCTTCTACTTCTACATTATTGATGTTGGGGCGACTAATTCTAGAGGCAAAAGGGACCCTATCATTCCTTGTATTGCTCGTAGGCTGTGGCCTTCTTCTCTTAGTGTAGTTGTTTATTCCAGTAGAAGAAGACACACGTCTATTAGAATTAGCACTTTTTAAATCAATGACTTGTGGTTGAGTTATAGTGGTCAGTTTTGTCCTAACGCTTGCTTTACGTTGTTTGCTAGACACAGAGGGAGAACTAACATGAAACATTCCTAGGGCAATCACAACAGTTTTTGTTCCAGCAACCTTGGGAAAAGGTGTCATAGCAATACGAGTGGGTCCTGAGGTTGCTGGTGTCTGAATCGTACTAGGCTCAGAAGTCGTATCTTTTAATAAGGCTTTTAACTTACAGTTCTCACAGATTTTATCAATAAGTTTCTGATAGACAGACTTACTTTGTTCAACAGCCCGCTTATATGAAACAACAGATTCTAAATTTTCAATTTTAGCCTTAAGCTTCTGAACATTTCCATCACTGACATTCTCTAACCCTGAAGAGGTCAAATTCTTTTCCTGAGCACCTCCCAACTGAGTTGTCAAACGTACTATTTTTTGTGGCATTTCATTGTAAGCTTTTTCGTACGAAATCTTGTCATATTTGCATTCATCACATTTTTTGACAAATTTATTTCAAAGATCGGTGAATTCTTTATCCTTTTTAATGACATAAGATTCCATTGTCTCTTTTATAAGATCAAGCTCAGTTTGGAGGTTTTCATTATGCGACACAGAGGTATCTAACACAACGGGGCTACTATCAACATTATCACGTGCATTAGAGAGACGTTCAAGATCGTTTTCTAAAACTTTGATTTTATCAAGAGATTCATCAGCCTCCTTCGTCAAAGATTTAAAGTCTTCAACAAAGTTGGCTAATTCTTTTAGAAAAGCGTTTTCCAAATTGCTTATCCGACCATCAACTTGATTAATTATCGGATTAATATCGTTTTGAAGAATTTTCTGGACCTCAATCTGAACAGGTGATGTAAAATTTCCTCCAGTGATTTTGGAATTAACAACACGTTTAAGTATGACAAAGTTATCTTTTAGCTCAATTAGAAATTGGCGTGTGATACTGGGTTTAGGAGGGTCATCAGACAATTCCTCACTTGGGAGCAAAAGCATTTTAGTACTCGTTTTAGACCGAACAAAAACAGTTGGAGGATTAACTTTTGGATAATAAACGGGTGTCACTTCTTTATCAAGCTTTTTCATTCTTAAACGAGTCTCTACTGCAAGTTCAGTAGTTTCCTCAGAATCATGCACACCGAGAGGATCATGCTCAACAGACAAGAGCACACTACCATTATATAAAGTTTCATTAGTGGCCTGAACTTGCTTAAGATATCCGGGATTAGGAGGAAGAGGACAACCTATAGCCAATTTGTATCGAGTGTAATTTATTTCATTCACTTTTGGTGCGAGCATATTTATCGTTGTATAGTTTGGCCACGTTTTGCTAAAAGGTTTTCTAATTCTCTAATCCTATCCTGAGCTTTGCAAAAATCCTCAAAAAGCCCATCTTCTCGAATTTTGAAATCATGTTTCAGCTTTTTTCGTTCTTCTTTTAAATCCAAAATAGTAAATGTTTCAGTTGAAAGCTGTTTATTAAGAGAGGTGATTTCATCATTCAATTCGATTATCTTTTTAGTACTACTTAAATGTAAGGCATTTAATTTTTTAGTTGTGCATTTTTCTTAATAAACCGATGTAGCATGAGCTTGTTCAAGTTCTTTAATTTTAGTCTGATGAATTTCAAAACTTTTCTCCCATTCCTTATATCCTGCAAGCTCAGTGGTCAATTTGGCATTAGTTTCTCTAAACTTATTATTAACCACGGTAGCATGGTCAACATCCTTAGAAAGCTTATCAAATAAAGATTTATAATACGAAAGTGTCGCATCAGGAAGGGTTGTAGGCTGGGCAACTTGATCCACACTAAGGTCCACACTGGGCTCATTCAAAATAATATTACTATTATTCGTTTGATCCCCGTGTTTCTCAATGTAGGGCTCAAGCATCTCAGTATACTCTTCCTCCTGATTAGACGTACTATATATATCATTATCATTGAAACGTGGATGTACCTCAGAGGGACCGTCTGAATCATAAACGGGAGCTCTGTCAACATGCATTCCTGAGGTAGATGCTTGCTGTAAGTTAGCCATCAAGATGTAGTTGGCATTCACCTCTTCTTCCTCGTCATATTCTGCAGCAGAAGCCATAAGATCGAATTCCTCAGCTTGAAGTGGAATCCATGCCTCTTCCTTTTGTGCTATAAGAAGATGAGTCTGAAGATAAGCAGCATCCCTCTTCTTTTTGGCTGTGCAATCTCGAGCATAATGACCAAATCCCCTGCAGTTGTAGCACTAAATCTGACGATTGTTGTTTCCATTTCCCGTACCAGTATTCTCAGCCCTTGCAGCCACAATGTTTCCCATCTGGTTACCAACCGCTGGCACAACTATTAACCCATTCTGATTACCCGCATTCGGAAAATTCGGATTCTGACCACAGTTTTGACCATACTGATTTCCTGCATTGCCAACGGTCTGCCCAACATTCTGACCATATTGTTGAAACTGAGTCCCCATGTTCCCAGCAATTACCAATTGGCGATCTTGATTCGCATTCATGAAAGGTGGAGCAATCTGCCTATTTCTAGTATTCGAGGAGATTCTCTGATTGTTGTTGGTGGGGTTAATGGTGATTTTTGAATGCCTTTGCAAGAAGGGCAAGACCAGTATTAATAGCATGAGTAGGATCGGTGATGTCATAAAAACAGGCAATGGGTTGTTATAAGTAATTCACAGCAGCAGGAGGTTGATATCCATAAGAGGTGAGTTGTTGTTGTTGTTGTTGTTGTGGCATGAAGTTACTTGATGAGGGTTGATGGTAGGGTACCATGGGATATGACATAGATGACATAGAATTTGCCATAAAAGACAATGGATCTTAGGTTTTGGCACGTCTTTCAGCCCTAACTTCGTTAGCTTCATCTTGATTCATCTTCAAATAATCATATACTTGAGTGTAGTCCATGACATGAAGATCCTTGGTTTGATTGACAAGAGTGACATATCGTGACCATTCAGAAGGAAGATTATCAAGAAATTTGATGCTGGCAGCAATTTGTGTAGGTTCATGTTTGTTTCTTCTAAGATGATTCATGAGGGTTGAAAACCGATGGTATTAAGGTTCAATTTGTTCCCCTTCAGTAAACGTAAATTTCTCCCATTCACGAAGCAACTTAGTTTCCTTTTCTTGTAAACCTATTTCACTCCCCTTCATCAATTTTTGAATCCTAAGCCACATCTCGTGTGCGGTTTCACAACTATCAACAACAGCTTAAACATCTTCAGGAATTCCCATGAGAATGACTTGAATTGCTTGATCATCAGCGTCGAGTTGTTTGGATTCAGCTTCAGTTAATTTTTCATCCGTTTGCTCATGACTAGAGTCAGCCACTAGGTTAGCATTCGTAGGGTCCCCAGGCACAAGAATTGTTCTTCTAACATACGGACCTTTTTGAATCGAGTTGACAATCAACTTTCCCAAAGGTTTACATTTTGCATAACGAAGGAGACGACTAGCCCATATAGTGTAATTCTCCTTGGTAAGCATGGGTAGACGATTCTCAGTACCCGCAACATAAATATCTTGTTGAGACGTCATCGTAGAAGTCGTGTGAAAAATAGGATCTCAATTCGTAGAAAGCGTGTGTTGGAGTGTCGACAAAATCAAACTTTGCCTAAATTTTCTAGCCCGACAAAAATAACTCAGTCCAACAAAACGGTAAGCTGAAAAAATTGTGTATCGCCAAATTTTAAAATTGAGTTAGAGATAGCCAAAAACTAGTAGGGAAAAATTTGATTTTACTTGACCTAAAAATTTTAACTCTTTTTTTTAATCTTCGTGTAAACTATGTTCCGAGACAAGTCTAGATAGTGGCTAAGTCTAAAAAATACACGAATAAGATTTGACCAAACAGACCGCAGTCCCTGATCGTAGTCCTTGATCGTGGTCCTTGATCGTAACGATTGATCGCAACTAGGGATCGCAGTCCTTGATCGCAGTGGCTAGGTCGTAACAATGGATCGCAGTGGCTAGATCATAACAATGGATCGCAATAGGGATCACAACCTGTGATCGTAGTAAGTGATCGCAACACGTGATCGTGGTCAGTGATCGCAACACGTGATCGTAGTCAGTGATCGCAACACGTGATCGTGGTTAGTGATCGCAACACGTGATCGTGGTCAGTGATCGCAACACGTGATCGTGACCTTGGATCGCAGTGGGGATCGTGATATTGGATCGCAAGTAGAAACCCCAGGTTTATGCAATCGCAATACATAGATCGTAACAAGTAAAGTGTTCGAGACTTGTAGGCAACAAGAAAGATGAGATTTTTTCTTGGGAATTCGTGTTTCTAGCCAAGCCAATGTACCCAAATCACTACTACAACTACTTAGAAGATATATGAAACACGAAACACAATAAAAACAAGGACAACACCCAAGAGCTATCCACGAATCCCTTGGCGAATGATACCACTTGTAAGACTTATGCACACGACTTAACCCAATACGGATTACATCATGGAATAAACCAAAAAGAAAGATTAGATTAAGAAGAATAAAAGAGAAGAAAAAAAAGGTTGTGAATTCCTAGTGAGAGAAAGACATATGTTTCTCTCTCTACAATCTATGAAATGGAAGACACACACACACAAATGAGGTGTTTAGTGCCTTTTATACTACAAGTGTAAAAGTAGAAGGCCTTCCTCATTTGTGTGTTCAGGATTAATTCCCGTTACATACCAAACATTATACTAGAACTCTCAACACCATTATGTAGCATTTTCCACGAGCTTCGCAACGGTATATTATATGACCATCACTTTAAATACGGCTAACACCAACAATCCTCCCCTAAACTTGATATTTATACTAACTATCAAGTTTCTGAATAAAACAAAACTATACAAGGGAGGATTCTTACAAACATGCTTAATCCAGAATTTGAGTATGAATAAACCTTATAAAAATCAACACTCAAATCACTAGTGAGTCCACTTTGAGCTTTGTGCATATCATCTTCCTCAATACCTCTTCTGTTAATGGTAAACCTTGTCCACCAACAAATATTCAGAAAACTTTGATGTTCAAAGATAAAATACACCAACCGCAGAAGACAAACGCCACTCCAATACACTAAGATCATCTAAATCCAGCCATACTGGATCATTCATGTCATGATCAAATATTCTTCTAAATGTTGACCAGATTTTTATACCACCACTAGTTGAAGGAACCTCAGCAGTATACCTTTCCTTTGACAGACCCCAAATGGTCTCCAAATCTTTTCTGTCCACACTCCCAAACAAGGAGATAAGAGAAGTAAACAACTGCAATTTATCACCATACCTTGTGATCTTCCAAAAGCTTGTAGTAATATCTTCTTCATATTTGATCACAGGGTTTCTAAGATCAAGAGGCATAACATCAGCAATATCCAAAGAAGAAAGCTGTAAATTTCCCTTTAATACACATTCACCGGGCAAATTTGGATCCAATGGATCATACTATGGGAAACTAAGCTTCACTCCCTGCTTTCTTGGCCTAGGCACTTGTGATGCCTTCTTTATTCTCATCTGCTCCTCTAGCTCCTCTTGTCTCTCAGTAGAGAGCTTAAGATGTGTATTATGCTCACAAATGTTGACCCAAATAGGATATGCAAGGTATTCTAATTTTTCAAAACAAAAACCTTGCAACTTCTTATGGATCCATCCAACTTGATTGCTCCTAAGCAACATCTTGTACAACTCACTTCTAGCTGTTCTGGGCTTCATCAAAACATTAGAAGCTTTATTCTACTCCAACGGTGGACCAAGGGGGGTTCCCGGGGGTTCACGGGAACCCGATGACAGTTTGTCACGTAGTGTAAATTGTTGGCAAAAATAGCGATATTTATTCAAATTGAATCCGGTGCTAAATATGTGTGTTACGTAAAAAAAACATTTACGTACCTGATGGCTTAGTGTTCAGGGTCCGCTCCTGTTCTACTCTGATGTTATTGTTTTTACACACCTTTAGGAAAAGGAGGTAAAATAGTGGTAAGTATTAAGCGTACGTTTAGGAAAACGTAAACACTTATGACCCTTAATGGGATCGTTCTCTCGAGGAGGCACGTGCATTGTGTAATGAATTGATTTGATTAATGTTTTTGATTATTAATAAGAAGAAAAGAGAAGAGAAAATGACGAAGACGAAAAAAAATAGAAAAATAGGCAAAAACACTATTAGAAAGTTAAGACGTAGAAACGTAAAAACGACAAAATTTAAAATTTTAACCTAAAAATTTCTAAAAATTACTAAAAATCCACAATAATATTCTAAGAGTTTAAAAAAAATCCAAACTTGCCAAAACCTTTTAATTAATTTAATAATGACTTTTTGATGCTAATTAAAGCCCTAAAAATCACTTTTAAATATTAAAAAGCCCTAAACAAGATTTAATAGTTTGTAAACCTCAAAAATGACCTAATTAAGCTAAAAACTATTTTTAAAAATTTTAAAACCAAATTAAACTATTTTTAAACTCCTAAAAACTATTAAAATCTATTAAATCTTAAATTAATTCTAAAAATTAATTGAAAAGCCTAAAAAATAATTGGAAAGTGACAAAGTTCCTATTTTAATGTCTAGAATCTAGAAAAAATGAAAAAGAAAGAAAAATAAAACTTTGAATTTTTCTTAATAAAATAATATTAAAATATTCCAAAAAATAAAAAGTTCCTAAATAAATTCTAAAAAATTCTCAAAAATCCTAAATATTCTAACTAAGACAAAAATGTAAATTAAAGCTCCTAAAACCTCTTAATTAATTTTATATTAATTTTTAAAGTTTAATAAAAAACCTAAAATCAAATAAAATTAAAAATTAAAGTTTTTGAAAACTTTATGATATGTAAACCTCAAAAATATAAATTAAAACTTAAAAACTATTTTTTTGGATTTTTTACTGTTTACTATTTTTAATACACTTTCTAAATTTAAACCTAAAAATAATCCTAATAAATAATTAAATAAAAGGAAAAATAATATTTTGTGCCAGAAAAATCACTCACCTCACATTAGTCCTAGGAAAAATCAAATAAGCTGAAAACACTTAATGAATAAGCTGGAATATCCTAAATAAGCTACGGCTTAATAAAATAAGCCAAAACCAAAATGCCCTTAAGTATTTTTCAATTGCAAACCCTAGCAGTCAAAGACCCTAGGGCGCAATGGTATGTGATGTGTGTTGTGAGTGTGGAGACGGGGGTTCGAGGTTGTGCAACCCCCTTTTTGTTCAACTTTATTTTTTTTTCTTTTTAAGCTTTCCAAACCAAACTGTTACACTCTTTTTAGCCTCAAAACACAATCCAATTCCTTTTCAGCCAGATTCAAATAAGATTTCAATCCAAAACGTGACCAGTATCTTTTAAGAACACCAGCAGGTTTCTTGTTTTTCTTCACAAGTGAAATAGCCAAGAGGAGCTTGGCTTGTGGCTTGTTTGTGGTGGTTTTTGTGGAACAAAGGCACCCCTACACTCTTTCTGAGTGTAGGGAGTCAAATAAAACACAAATAACACCAACACTTAGCACAAATTCACACAATCAAAGCACATACAGGCATATGCAAGTTGCTGTTGAAAATAGGTAGGTCTGTGGGTGTTCTTGCTTAACAGCTTGCACCAAACTCAATTTCAAAGCCCCATATTTTGCATACAAGCTCACCAACTGGAACACAATCAAACTCAAATCCTATAATAACCTAACCCTTAACAGATTTAAAGCTATGGTGAACAATCTTCCCCAAAACTAAGCAGAATAATGACTAAGCCAATTTTTAACTTCTTTTTCACTTTTTACTCAACAACCTGCTTCAAATCTATTACAAACTTGTCACTGAACTAGCTTTCAACTTGACACAACCATATCCAAGCTATCTAACACGTATTCAACTACAAAATCCTACAAACTCTCTTTGTAAAACTTAAATCCAAACACCCCTTTTAAAATCTGTTTTCAACTTTTTTCAAACCTACTTGAATCAAAACACTTCCAAATTAATTTCTACCCACCCTAACATGCATAATATACCATTTGAACACAAACCAAACCAATATTACACACTTAGCATGCAAATCCACAAATCTCATACAAATTCAACAAAACTGAAATTTAAAAGGGAAAAATGATTTTTTACCTAAGGGACCTACATCCAGGTCCCTTTGTGGATGTTAATCCACCTCCCACAGGCTGGAGGCCTGCGCTGAACTTAATCAACAACAACTCAAACTCCAAAACCTGTTCAAGAAAATCAAAAAGAAATAAAAGCAATAATATGTATATTGTGATTTCTTTTTTTACTTTCTTAAAAATCTTTTTCTTCAAACTTTCAAACCTTCTCAAAACGTTTTCAAAAACACTTTATCATCAAATAACTTGAACCTCTTAACACAAAACTTTGAAACAGATTCTTTCACCAAAAAAAAATCTCAATTTCAAAAAGAACTTGAAATAATTTTGAAACACAAAATTACTTCACCAATTAAATTTGGAACTCAGTATTCTAGCCTTAAACAAACACCAACTTTTCAAAAACTTACAAAAGGAATTACACTTGTGAACACAAACACCAACTTTATAAAATTTAAAAAAGGAATTACAAGGTTTTTTGGCTAAAAACTGGAACAAGAGGGAATGAACAAGCCTCATTCTCCTTTTATACTACTCTAGAGATGATTCTAGAACTAGGAATAAAATATTACAATGCTTGAAACCCTAATTGTGTAATTCTCTAAATTGCCCTTTGAAGTCTTTGACGAATTTTGGGTCAAGGTGGAAACATGTGATGGACAGCTGCATAAAATGATCTTGGACGTTTGTTTATACTTGGGGACCAAGGAGAATCATCCCAAACGTTAATGTGGTCGGGTTTTGGGGTTTGGGGTGAAAACGATGGGCAGGGGAGGGTCCTACCCTTACATGGGCGTGTCCAGGGTCACATTTTTGGTGTGGGATCAAGTGAGGGAGTGTTTAATTTGTGATCTGGAAGGTTTGAACCAAAAACCCTTTGTTTTAGGGTTTAATTAATCTGGGTGGGGATTAGATCCGGTTTTGGGTTAAACAGGTTTTAAATATTTGTTTTGGTGGGAAAGTAAATGGGGTGTTGACTGGGGTTTGACCCAGTTTTATTTAAACTTGGGTATTTGGGTTGGACGGGTTGGGTTGATGGGTAGGGTTTGGGTAAATGGGTGGGTAGGATGAGGTGTCAAGAGCTGAGTGGGTGGGAAAGTTTGGGTAGTTGGCAGATCAGGTCCCCAAGCTTCTCTATTCTCTTCATTTTGTAAATAAAGTCCATCAACGCCTATTCTTCCTTTATCAACTTTTGCCAAGTTGTCATTTTTGGCACAAAACCTTTAAAAACTTTATCCAAGGGTTTCTTTTGGATATTCTTGATTTTCCAAGGACTGGTCTTGTACAATCTTCAAACGTTAAGGATCATACTTGTACAATTGACATTTCGAGGGTCAATTGTGACAAGTTATTCAAAGATGAGGGACCAAAAATGCCAATCTTCAATTCTTCAAGGGTCATTTTGCAAAATTCCAAACTTGGGCCCGGTTCATTGTGCGGCTTCGTTTCCCGTGTTCGTTTTTGATTGATTCTTGTGATCTTTTGCCAATTCCTCAATATCCGTACCTAAAAATACACAAGTAACAAACACGAGCATATATTTGGTGTGTTTGATGATATTTTATGCAATTAAAGGCCATTTTGGACGATGAGACCATGTATAAAAGCAGTCTCATCACTCCCCCATACTAAACCATTGCCGTGCCCTCACGCAATGCTAGAATAAAGTATCGAAGCATCTCCAAAATTCAATTTTATTCACTTTATTGAAATGATAAACTAGCTACACTACTACTATTACTACTACTTGCGTTTTAGACATAATGTATGATTTTCATCGCAAAATGGGACGTTTAGGTTCATAGAATAAGAACACGTGAATGCTTCGTTAGAAATAATTTCGTCGTCCTCGATTTTCACCTTAATTCCATGCCAAGCGTGCAACGAGATCATTGTCATTATAAGTTAGTAATGCTAACACTACTCATATGCCCTAATCACGTACTTATCCTCCCATTATTCCTAAGTTGTATCTCTTATATTTTATTATGTCTTAATGTTCACGAGGATACATCATTGACTTATGCGATAATAAAGATTTAGGTCTAAAAATAGAGTCCTAACGGTGTAACTAAGACCATCAAATCAATAACCCCTCCTAATAGACAACGATGTCAAAAAATTAAGTTGACAAGAAGAATCGATAAACACGGTTTTATAACGGTTTTGAACATGAGACTTATTACCAAGACTTTTATACGCCCCCTAACGGAAGGACCTTATTATCTTTGGTTTACCTCCATCTTTTATTCAACTTCGCCATGAAGCTTTTATTATGACTTCGGTCTTGCCTTGCCTTTTATTATCCGCCTCATCGGTGGTTTTATTAGCCAAAGACGTATATCCTCACGCTAAAGCGAATTTTGGATCTTTAAAGCTTCGAAGATTAAGTCTTGATTCACTTTCAATTTTGCATAGATTTTAGGCCTTGTGGGGCTTCAAATTGTTTGCTAGATTTAGGTGAGCACTTGAAATCTTATTATTAGGTGAAGCTTTCGATTATTCGGATTGCCAATACTTCAAAACCGTGACGCTGGCGATATCTTAATGTCTTCCCAATTTAATTACACGGAAGCTACTAGAAAAGACTAGAAACCCAACAATCCTAACTAAACCGCTAAGTCAATATTTATTAAGAAAAAAAATATATTTACAAGCGAAGGGAGAATAAGCGAACAACGAGAACACATGAGTTTTTGAAAGAATACGAGTACTCTACGTTAGCATAGTAACTTATAATTAACTCTATCATTTCTCGTCCTCATTTAAGAGACTTAGCCTAATGTGTAGTTAAGGAATCAAAGCTAAGTGCTCAACACGCACGGTCGAGTCAAAAATTACTCTCATTCTCGCCATCGGAAAATCTACATTCGTGTCTTCAAACACTTATAAAACATGAAAATTTTTTAAAATTTGGCCATTTTTAGCCTTATTTTGCAACAAAACGATAACAAAACGATAAACTTTGGAAAGCGTGAAGGTTTGGCAAGGCAAGTATCTATTCACCCCCCATACTAAAGTTAAACATTGTCCTCAATGTTTCGAGTCTAGGGGTGCAAACGCCCCCATACTAGAGACGTAGTCGAATGCCTAATCTAGCATGGAAAGGGTGTAACCAATAAATTAATAGCCGTTTATGAAGTGTGCTATAAACCTAAGGTTAGAACATAAAAGGATATATCATATGGATATTGGGAAAGGCCTCCAAAGCAAACGATCGAGTGCTCCCATAAAACGAACACGAGGGGCTCCAATCGTGAAGATGATGATCTAAAAACCACAATTCACAAACAACCACGGAACAAAGGTTGGAAGGGCACAAATCCCCTCACATTAAACTAATTAGAAAGCAGTAATATGTACATGGATAAGCATGGGTCTCCCCCACGAGGAACCTTGTTTTTGATAACCGAGTCAAAAGCTCGACTCGAATCCCCATAAATGTGATCATTTAGGGATAATCATGGTGTGGTCAATTTTTGGTGGGGCTTACATGATAAACAAGGCCCAAAAGCACGTGGAGTACTTTAAAAACCCGATAAACGTATACCGGGGTCAAAGATAGCGTCTTCGTTTTCGGATGAAAGACGAGACAACGCTTCTTCAACACAAACCCCAATGGGGTAGAAGAAAATAGGAGAGAAGAAATAGAAGGGTGGGACAATGGGTAAGGCAAAACATTGAGCTACTCGAGGTAGACTCGCACCAATCAAATGAAAAGATTTTCCATTTATTGCATCGGTGGAAGACCGAGATTTCCCTATATAAGCAATTCCAGGATCAAATATCTCGTCCTCGGTGGAGAAAGGGAAGGGAACATAAGGGGCTTCCCCCACACTAAGTCCACACAAAGCATCGTCAAAAGGAGAAGACGAGCTTGTAGCACTCAATAATCGCGGTGATGACGGAGTTAGAATTGTAGAAAAATCTTTTAAATTCAAGTTAAAATCTTTTCCTTTTTCATCTTTAACACTCTCTTTGTGAAAACCCGATTTGATTATGTCAAAAATATTTGGTGTATCTATAACAATGTTAGTCACACTAAAAATTCTCACATTTTGAAATCTGTTTGGTTTGGGTGGTGGCAAGTTTTCAAATCTTTTGTCAACAAAGAAAACCTCCCCATCGGGATCAACGTATTCATCATCCGAAGATTCACTCGAGATTGGAATCATAGGCTTAACACTCTTGACCTCCACCGGCGGAGGGGACGGAACTTCATTTTTCTCAACAACTCCTAAAACTCTATTTGAAATTCTTTTGCAAATGCTTTTGATGGGATTGACATTGTACAAAGATGTGATAGAATACACATGAGAAAGAGTGGAGTTTTGGGTTGCATTAATGACGAGTTCTTCCTCATTGAAACGAAGAGTGATTTTTCTTGCATGCACATCGATAAGAGCTCTCGAGGTATCCAAAAAAGATCGACCTAAAATTAACGGAACTTTAGGATCGATGGGAATATCAACGACAATAAAATCTACAGGATAGTAGAACTTTCCAACTTTCACAAAGACGTCCTCGGCAACTCCACAAGCTAGAATCGTAGAATGATCGGCCATTTCGATTGACATTCTTGAAGGAGTGAGATTTGGAAGATTGAGCGATTTAAAAATCTCAAGAGGCATCAAATTAATACTAGCACCAAGATCGGCCAAGGCGTAGCATTCTTCCATGTCTTGGATAGCACATGGGATTAAAAACTTTCCAGGATCACCGACTTTTTGAGGTATGCGGCTTAGAAAAACCGAAGAACAACTAGACGATTTTTGCAATTTCTCTTTGTTATTCAACATACTTTTGAAGTTCGCGGCAAATCGAGGCATCATGACTAAGGCATCGGCAAAACTTATATTAAAATGCAAGTCACGAAACATTTTCATAAAGAGTTCAAATTGATAATTATTTCGTTCTTGTGCCTTTTCCTTGTCTCGTCTTGATGGGTAGGGTAAAGGTGGTGTGGGTTGGGGCAAATTAGGCATAGGCATCGGCCTTGGAATCTCGGGTTCCATGATTGGTATTGGTTCAACCGTAGGTGTGGTTTGAGCGGTACTTCGTGGGCTTGCAATGTGCTCCTTTTCAACCACAACCTCGGGTTCTTTCTCTTTTTCCTTCTCCATAGAAGTACTTGGACGAGAAGTGGGTTCTTTGAAAGTTTTACCACTACGAGTAGTAATAACCTTCAATTCTCCTTTCAGGTTCACGATGGTATCACTAGGAAGACCACCCGAAGAAGAGGGCTTACACATGATAGCTTCAAACATTTTAGCCATTCGGTCTTCAAACTTAGATTGCCTAGCATCCGCTTTTAATAACTCTTGCTTAATCTCATGTTGTCCTAATTCCATCTTTTGTTGATTTTGTTGAAGACGTTGGACATTTCCTTCCATTTTGTTTGCATGAGTTTTAAGTTCATTAGCAAGTTCATTTTTAAGCTCGGTTTTCAATTCGGACCTTAAGCTAATCATCTCACGTTGTATGTTATCAAACTTAGCATCATTAGCCTTAGCATAATCTAAAAATTCTCCTTGAAAATTTTTAGTGTGAGCATTTTGAAAACCTTGAGTAGGAGTTTGAAAATCACGGTTTTGGTTTTGGTTTGAAATTTGCCCATTACCACTTTGATAATTACCCTTGTTATAATTCCTTTGATCTCCTTGGTAATTTCCACCTTGATTGTTGTTTCGATAGTTATTAGCATTTTGATTTTGTGGAGCTTGATTTTGGCGGGAACCTTGACCGATTTGGTTATAAGTTCCCGTGGCTACATAAGCATTCGAAGTGTTACCATCCGCGGTAATGCACTCGGAAAAATCATGAGCTCCACCACACGAAATACAACTCTTAGCAACCGCTTTAACCGAAGCGGAATTTGAAGCTTCTTGAGCTTTCCAATGAGACATAAGAGTCGAAAACCTATCGAAAAACCGATTCTCCTCATTTGCTTCATCTTGCAAGGCATTAATGGAACGAGATGATGACGAGCCCAAATTGGCAACACTCGGTGTGTTACGAGGGCTATAGACCTTAGACCTATTTTCTATGATTTTCAAAGCCTCATTGGTCGTTTTGCACAAAAAATTACCACCCGCGGCGGCATTTAAATAATCTCGTTCATGATCATTAAGCCCATTATAAAACGTGTCAATTTGATGCAATTCGGAAAAATCATGGTGTGGACATTCATGTAACATTTCTTTAAACCTTTCCCAAGCCATTGAAAAACTTTCATTTGGTCTTTGTGTAAAACGTGAAATCTCGTTTTTCAAATGTGTTGTCTTAGATGGTGGAAAAAATTGATTCACAAATTTAGACACGAGATCGGCCCATGTCAAAATCGAATTCGGTGGTTCTTTCTCAAGCCATATCTTGGCGGGTCCATCTAACGAGTAAGGAAACAACATCATCTTAATGGCATCGTGTGGTACATCCTTAAACTTGCTTGTCGCGGTGAGACGATTAAATTGCCTAATGTGATAATGTGGGTTGTCTTTTTCGTGACCGCGAAACTTGTTTGCTTGAAGCATAGACATTAAACCCGTCTTGATCTCAAAGTTCTCCGCAAGGATGGCGGGAATCACAATGGCCTCTCCAAAACCCTCGGTGGGTGCTTGAAGCAACTCCATCATAGTACGATTAGCCATGATAGCTTCTTGTTCTACAATAGGTTCCTCACTTGGAGACTCCTCACTAGAATGAGTTTTAGTAGGAGTTTTGTTCTTTCGTCTACGTGCACGTTTTGCTTGATTACGAGTGAGCATAAACGTCACGTACAACGTGGAGACGAGCAAAGAAGATTCTTTTTGGTATTTTGTGTTTTTTTTAAATTTTTTTGTGGTTTTTGATTGTATTAACCTTTTTGGAAATTGGTGAAATGTATTAAGTAGACAATGAGTCCACAAATCTCCTCCTTAATCAAATCTCTTGATTAAAAAGGCCTCAAGGAATGAAAACGATCACGTGGAGTGAACGCCTTCGATGACTTTAGAACGATGGTGGGACACCAAATCGTTCAAGAGGGTTTAATTAATATGAAACCAAGAAAATATATATGATATTTAGTAATACTTTGGGCGGAAAAACCCTCGATTCACTCTCAAAATCAAATACGCACAAGCAAGCGGAGGAAACGAGGCGGCGCGAAGCACTTAAGAGCCTTTTTCCTTTAGGTTGTGAAATACAACCGCCTTATACCCACCTTATAGTTTGTATTATCAAGATTAAGCTTCACGAAAGTATTTATCTATTTTTGCCTTTTTTCTTTGGTTTGAGATTCGAATACAATGATCGAGTGATGAAATCCCGAATCAAGGTTGTGATTGCTCACGTATTTGGAGTACTTGTGTATTTATTGTTCTACGTATACAATATAGTAATAATATTCACACAAAAACCGAAAAACGATAATACGTATTAATAGAGTGCTATTAATACAATTACTATTATGGCTAATATAAAAACAACAATGGTTCAATCAAAACACAACACGCCTCCCCGGCAGCGGCGCCAAAAATGATGTTATTGTTTTTACACACCTTTAGGAAAAGGAGGTAAAATAGTGGTAAGTATTAAGCGTACGTTTAGGAAAACGTAAACACTTATGACCCTTAATGGGATCGTTCTCTCGAGGAGGCACGTGCGTTGTGTAATGAATTGATTTGATTAATGTTTTTGATTATTAATAAGAAGAAAAGAGAAGAGAAAATGACGAAGACAAAAAAAAATAGAAAAATAGGCAAAAACACTACTAGAAAGTTAAGACGTAGAAACGTAAAAACGACAAAATTTAAAATTTTAACCTAAAAATTTCTAAAAATTACTAAAAATCCACAATAATATTCTAAGAGTTTACAAAAAATCCAAACTTGCCAAAACCTTTTAATTAATTTAATAATGACTTTTTGATGCTAATTAAAGCCCTAAAAATCACTTTTAAATATTAAAAAGCCCTAAACAAGATTTAATAGTTTGTAAACCTCAAAAATGACCTAATTAAGCTAAAAACTATTTTTAAAAATTTTAAAACCAAATTAAACTATTTTTAAACTCCTAAAAACTATTAAAATCTATTAAATCTTAAATTAATTCTAAAACTTAATTGAAAAGCCTAAAAAATAATTGGAAAGTGACAAAGTTCCTATTTTAATGTCTAGAATCTAGAAAAAATGAAAAATAAAAAAAAATAAAACTTTGAATTTTTCTTAATAAAATAATATTAAAATATTCCAAAAAATAAAAAGTTCCTAAATAAATTCTAAAAAATTCTCAAAAATCCTAAATATTCTAACTAAGACAAAAATGTAAATTAAAGCTCCTAAAACCTCTTAATTAATTTTATATTAATTTTTAAAATTTAATAAAAAACCTAAAATCAAATAAAATTAAAAATTAAAGTTTTTGAAAACTTTATGATATGTAAACCTCAAAAATATAAATTAAAACTTAAAAACTATTTTTTTGGATTTTTGTATTACTGTTTACTATTTTTAATACACTTTCTAAATTTAAACCTAAAAATAATCCTAATAAATAATTAAATAAAAGGAAAAATAATATTTTGTGCCAGAAAAATCACTCACCTCACATTAGTCCTAGGAAAAATCAAATAAGCTGAAAACACTTAATGAATAAGCTGGAATATCCTAAATAAGCTACGGCTTAATAAAATAAGCCAAAACCAAAATGCCCTTAAGTATTTTTCAATTGCAAACCCTAGCAGTCAAAGACCCTAGGGCGCAATGGTATGTGATGTGTGTTGTGAGTGTGGAGACGGGGGTTCGAGGTTGTGCAACCCCCTTTTTGTTCAACTTTATTTTTTTTTCTTTTTAAGCTTTCCAAACCAAACTGTTACACTCTTTTTAGCCTCAAAACACAATCCAATTCCTTTTCAGCCAGATTCAAATAAGATTTCAATCCAAAACGTGACCAGTATCTTTTAAGAACACCAGCAGGTTTCTTGTTTTTCTTCACAAGTGAAATAGCCAAGAGGAGCTTGGCTTGTGGCTTGTTTGTGGTGGTTTTTGTGGAACAAAGGCACCCCTACACTCTTTCTGAGTGTAGGGAGTCAAATAAAACACAAATAACACCAACACTTAGCACAAATTCACACAATCAAAGCACATACAGGCATATGCAAGTTGCTGTTGAAAATAGGTAGGTCTGTGGGTGTTCTTGCTTAACAGCTTGCACCAAACTCAATTTCAAAGCCCCATATTTTGCATACAAGCTCACCAACTGGAACACAATCAAACTCAAATCCTATAATAACCTAACCCTTAACAGATTTAAAGCTATGGTGAACAATCTTCCCCAAAACTAAGCAGAATAATGACTAAGCCAATTTTTAACTTCTTTTTCACTTTTTACTCAACAACCTGCTTCAAATCTATTACAAACTTGTCACTGAACTAGCTTTCAACTTGACACAACCATATCCAAGCTATCTAACACGTATTCAACTACAAAATCCTACAAACTCTCTTTGTAAAACTTAAATCCAAACACCCCTTTTAAAATCTGTTTTCAACTTTTTTCAAACCTACTTGAATCAAAACACTTCCAAATTAATTTCTACCCACCCTAACATGCATAATATACCATTTGAACACAAACCAAACCAATATTACACACTTAGCATGCAAATCCACAAATCTCATACAAATTCAACAAAACTGAAATTTAAAAGGGAAAAATGATTTTTTACCTAAGGGACCTACATCCAGGTCCCTTTGTGGATGTTAATCCACCTCCCACAGGCTGGAGGCCTGCGCTGAACTTAATCAACAACAACTCAAACTCCAAAACCTGTTCAAGAAAATAAAAAAGAAATAAAAGCAATAATATGTATATTCTGATTTTTTTTTTACTTTCTTAAAAATCTTTTTCTTCAAACTTTCAAACCTTCTCAAAACGTTTTCAAAAACACTTTATCATCAAATAACTTGAACCTCTTAACACAAAACTTTGAAACATATTCTTTCACCAAAAAAAAATCTCAATTTCAAAAAGAACTTGAAATAATTTTGAAACACAAAATTACTTCACCAATTAAATTTGGAACTCAGTATTCTAGCCTTAAACAAACACCAACTTTTCAAAAACTTACAAAAGGAATTACACTTGTGAACACAAACACCAACTTTATAAAATTTAAAAAAGGAATTACAAGGTTTTTTGGCTAAAAACTGGAACAAGAGGGAATGAACAAGCCTCATTCTCCTTTTATACTACTCTAGAGATGATTCTAGAACTAGGAATAAAATATTACAATGCTTGAAACCCTAATTGTGTAATTCTCTAAATTGCCCTTTGAAGTCTTTGACGAATTTTGGGTCAAGGTGGAAACATGTGATGGACAGCTGCATAAAATGATCTTGGACGTTTGTTTATACTTGGGGACCAAGGAGAATCATCCCAAACGTTAATGTGGTCGGGTTTTGGGGTTTGGGGTGAAAACGATGGGCAGGGGAGGGTCCTACCCTCACATGGGCGTGTCCAGGGTCACATTTTTGGTGTGGGATCAAGTGAGGGAGTGTTTAATTTGTGATCTGGAAGGTTTGAACCAAAAACCCTTTGTTTTAGGGTTTAATTAATCTGGGTGGGGATTAGATCCGGTTTTGGGTTAAACAGGTTTTAAATATTTGTTTTGGTGGGAAAGTAAATGGGGTGTTGACTGGGGTTTGACCCAGTTTTATTTAAACTTGGGTATTTGGGTTGGACGGGTTGGGTTGATGGGTAGGGTTTGGGTAAATGGGTGGGTAGGATGAGGTGTCAAGAGCTGAGTGGGTGGGAAAGTTTGGGTAGTTGGCAGATCAGGTCCCCAAGCTTCTCTATTCTCTTCATTTTGTAAATAAAGTCCATCAACGCCTATTCTTCCTTTATCAACTTTTGCCAAGTTGTCATTTTTGGCACAAAACCTTTAAAAACTTTATCCAAGGGTTTCTTTTGGATATTCTTGATTTTCCAAGGACTGGTCTTGTACAATCTTCAAACATTAAGGATCATACTTGTACAATTGACATTTGGAGGGTCAATTGTGACAAGTTCTTCAAAGATGAGGGACCAAAATTGCCAATCTTCAATTCTTCAAGGGTCATTTTGCAAAATTCCAAACTTGGGCCCAGTTCATTGTGCGGCTTCGTTTCCCGTGTTCGTTTTTTATTGATTCTTGTGATCTTTTGCCAATTCCTCAATATCCGTACCTAAAAATACACAAGTAACAAACACGAGCATATATTTGGTGTATTTGATGATATTTTATGCAATTAAAGGCTATTTTGGACGATGAGACCATGTATAAAAGCAGTCTCATCATACTCTATCACCTTTAAGTCCCTTTGGACTCTCAAAAATCCTAACAATTCACAAATTTTGTCAGAAAGACCAATATCATGCTCGTCAACAGATTCTTCATACCTATGATACAAACTTGCAATCTAGGGCATATCATACTTAAGTATGTTTTTCTCGGATATTCCCGCATTCAGAAAGGGTATAGATGTTATTCTCCTTAACTTCATCGTTATCTTGTCTCAAGAGATGTAACTTTTCATGAAGATTTGCCTTAATTTCTGGTTACTACTTATCGTCACCAAGAGGAGAATGATAATTTGCTAGTTAATGTTTCTCCTAAACCTGTTGCAGCAACACCAGAACGTCTACCTAAACTTGTTGCAACCACCATAAAACGTTCAACTATTTATGCATATACTAGGCGACCTCGAATGACATCACGGATGTTGAACTAAATAATGTATCTAATGATGTACCTATTAGTACACCCACTAAGGCATATAGTGATTCTGATGTACCTAGTGATGTGATTGGTGGTTCTAATTCACCGCCTCCTTCTTCAAAACTTGAATTTGATCTTCTAATTGCTATTCGAAAAGGAAACCATGCATGTACATATCCATTTTTGACATTTGTTTCTTATGATGGGTTATCTACCTCCTCTCGTGCCCTTGTTGCTAACTTAGACTCAATAGTAGTCCCGAAGACCATTAGTGAAGCATTAGTTCAATCTGGATGACGTGATGCTATGATTGAGGAAATGAAGGCTCTGGATGATAACGGTACTTGGGTTTTAGTAGATTTACCTGTTCATAAGAAGTCAATCGGTTGTAAATGGGTGTTTAGTGTTAAGATGAATCTTAATGGTTCAATTGCTCGATTGAAGGCTCGTTTGGTAGCTAAGGGTTATGCACAAACATATGGCATTGATTACTCTGAGACTTTCTCACCAGTTGCTAAGATATCTTCTATCCGTTTGTTTATTTCTTTGGTTGTGACTTACGATTGGTCACTTCATTAACTAGATGTGAAGAATGATTTCTTAAATGGTGATCTACAAGAACAAGTATATATGGAGCAACCTCTGAGGTTTGTTGCTCAAGGGGAATCTAGGAGAGTGTGTAAACTGAAGAAAGCTTTGTATGGCTTGAAACAATCTCCGAGAGCTTGGTTTGGAAAATTTAGTAATGCGGTAATTAAGTTTGGCTTACGAAGAAGTGTTTATGATCATTCAGTATTTTACTCATCATTAAAAGCAGGTTGCATTCTGCTTGTGGTTTATGTCGATGATATAGTAATTACGGATAGTGATAAAGTTGGGATAAAGAAGTTAAAATCATTCATTGGCAAATGCTTTCAAACTAAGGATCTCGAGCCACTGAAGTACTTCTTGGGAATTGAAGTGTCTCGTTGTAGCAAGGGTATTTGCCTTTCTCAAAGGAAATACTGTCTAGCCTTGCTCGAGGATGCAGGTCAAACTGAGGCAAAACCGTGTGATGAGCCTATGACACCTAAGTTAAAACTAAAATCCGAAGATGGAAGATTGCTACAAAACCCTGAGAAATATAGGCGAGTAGTTGGGAAGCTAAACTACCTCACTATTAATCGACCTGATATTGCATTTTCGGTTAGTGTTATAAATCAGTTTCTGACCGCTCCTAGAACGTCATATTGGGATGCGGTTACTCAAAATCCTAGGATATCTTAAGGGTACACTAGGACCTGTTATCTTATATGTTAATCATGGGCACCACATAGCAGAAGGTTTCATAGATGCTGATTAAGCTGGATGTCCCAACACTTCTTGTTCTACAACAGGATATTGTGTTTTTGTTGGAGGCAACCTAGTCTCTTGGAAGAGTAAGAAACAAAATGTTGTGTCCCGATCGAGTTTAGAGGCCGAGTATAGAGCTATGGCACAAACGACTTGTGAGCTTGTATGGTTGCGTAATTTACTTGGTGAGATTAGGTTTTCTCAATCTAAACCAATGAAGATGTGATGCGATAACCAAGCAGCTATCTACATTGCTACGAATCCAGTGTTTCATGAAAGAACAAAACATATAGAGGTTGATTGCAACTTTACTCGTGAGAAGTTAGAAGATGGGACAATCACAACTCCCTCATATTAGAACAAAAAGTCAATTGGCAGATGTACAAGCGCTCCCAGGATCTCGCATTAATGCCATTTGTAACAAGCTGGGCATGATCAACATATACGCTCAGCTTGAGGGGAATGTTAGAATGTGTATTAGGGTCGGGCCCAACCCATTAGGTTAACATAGCTTAGTGTCTAAGCAATTTGTATGTTATATAAACCTATGTAGTCTCAATAATGATTTATTAAGTAATAAAAACAAATATCAGTTCATTACCATTAACACATCTACAGCTAAATATGATATGAGGAAAGTATACACAAAATGCAATGATATTCCATAATAGAACTGTGCTTTGATCGACACTTTTTTGAAACAAAAGTTTACGAAATTATGAGATACATAATGCTTTGTCCAGAAAGGAGGCAAAAATAGAACAACAAATGAATACTAAATTTGTTTGGCTACATGAAAAATACAATAAAACGATTGAGTTTAAAATTTCATAATATGACTTATATATTTGTTGTGTAGTCCTTTTAAATTCCGTATTATAATTTTGAATTCTTAATCTAATGGTTACTTTTCTTCTATAAAAATCCCTTTATCCCCCTATCGTCTTTTCACACATGTTCTTATTAAACTCTTTAATTATTATGCACTTTCATACAAAGACTATGGCTAAAGAACCAAACGAGGCATGTGATGCTATTAAACCGAACAAGGCGAGGAGGTCAAGTTAGCTAACAATTTGGTGGGTGAGATGACTACTTATCACAACGAACACCTTAGCCGTACTAAGGAGCTAACGAGGGTATACTCGCTGCCTCACCTGCCATCTAGCAATCTACATGCTCTGCTAGTGACCAAGAATCCGGTAAGCGTATTTCGCTCGCCCTAAAGGCCGCTAGGATAGAACTGATGAAAACATAAGCGAGAAGCAAGAACTCATCAACCGTTTTGAAGGCCGCTAGAGTGTTTTCATATCGTATCGTATTTGGTTATATATATCGTTTTTATTTATTTAAGCATCGTTTAAGTTTATATTGTCTTACGTTTTCATTAAGTACGTTTATACTTTACATGTTTTTATTTTAAGAATAAAAGTAGTTAAATAAAAAAATGGGTGTGAACGGTGAGTGTTTTTTTATTCTTGCTACGGTTTAATGGTGAGTTTAAGTGCGTTAAGTGAAAGGAGAATTGTTTTTTAATGAACGCTGAGGTGGATGGTGAGTTTACGTTGCTTATTCCCTTGAGCCTAAACGATATTCTTTTTACTCCAAAGTGAAACAACTCTTTTAACATTTTGAGTAGTTTTCGAACTTCTAATATACAGTACATATTATGAAAAATAACCTTTTAAGGAAATAGCTTAAATCAATTCTAAAGATGCTCTACACATAACAAATGGTGCCATAAAAACTACCCCTATAAGTCTGAAAAAAATACAGCTATGCTTTAAAGGTAACTCTCCATGTTTAAAAGAGCTAATAAATTCACTTTCACTTAGTCAGTTTTACAAGTCTTTTTTTTGTTACTCCAGCTTGATACTAGCTTCTTCTGAAAGGGTACATATTTCTACTATCTGTATATGTTAGTAAATGTTGTAGTTTCTGTATTATTACGCTTTTGTGTACATTTCTTTCTTTCTGTATAAATTTTTGCTGTTTTTGGACATATAAGCTTTTTGAGGGTCTTTGCATTTTCTTTTGCCATTTTGGGAAATATTTGTTCTTCTTTTTTGTTTAAGTTTTGGGCTTCTTTTCTTGTAGATCATGTTGTGGGTTCCTTAAAGATTTGTCCTTTGTAGACCATGAGGGTCTTTGCATTTTTTTTGCCATTTTGGGAAACATTTGTTTTTTTGTTCAAGTTTTAGGCTTATTTTCTTGCAGATCTTGTTGTGGTTTCCTTAAGGATTTGTCCTTTGTTCATCATGTCTGTATTAGGCCTTTTTTGTATTTGCTTTTAGGAGTGATAAAATAAGGTACCGTAACTCTTTTGCTACTGATCTGAAAAAATATTTTTTCAAGAAAATTGGTATTTGTTTGTTTTTTGTCCATAGGTGTAAGGTAAAGTAAAAAAGATTGTTCATGTTAGACAACACATAATGGTTTGTAATAACTAGCGTTAAGCAGTTGAGTGCACACATTTGTTGATTTCTCGTCGATGTTTCAAGTCACAAATCTTTGTTGTTTATTGGTTCTGTACCTCTTTGCGCACGTTTGTTCAGCTTTAACTTCTAGATTTTTTTATTTCATTACAAAGGTTATGATAGGTATGTTAGGATTTGGTACAACCCCGTCACCCTCCTAACTTAGCCGTTATTGTGGTAATTCAGATAGGACCAGGATCAGATCGCATGACTGACTAGGACCATTAATTAGGTTGAGGTACCTTTCGGGTCAAGTCTCTAGCCATAAGTGACTCAAGATTATCAGTTCTTTAACTTTACACACATGGAAAATAGGTCAACCGACTCAAGATTATTAGTTCTTCCATTGGAAAGAACAAATTGACAGATTTATTGTTGTTAAACAAGGAAGACCCCAAGGGTACTGTGGCACAATGCGAAAATCTTCTTAAACATTCCTCAGGGTTAAGTTTTTAAGTGACAGACTCTAATATGCGTTAATAGTTATCTCGTGAATATTGTGAGATTAAACATAAGATAAAAGGGGCTTAACTAGGATTTGGCTAAGGGTTCCACTGAGTGAGAGAGTTGCCTTGTGAATCTTATGAACTGACTTAATTGTTCAAATTCTAAAGTTGAGAATTTCATATGGCGAAGTGTGGTCCATATTTGGTTCCATTTTGGAGATAATACACATGTTTGAACACCATATATCATATTCAATAAGGACATAATGTAGTGAAT
Source organism: Glebionis coronaria (assembly GCA_025667525.1). Classification (NCBI taxonomy): domain Eukaryota; kingdom Viridiplantae; phylum Streptophyta; class Magnoliopsida; order Asterales; family Asteraceae; genus Glebionis; species Glebionis coronaria. Next base: position 393,230 of record JANFOE010000366.1, on the reverse strand, counting down.
GAGATCGAGAGGCGAGTAACTTAGTCTATCTATTTCTTTCATAACAACTCCTTTCTACCAAACAGTGACGTGCATTTCTAATGAACACGCCAATGAAACTCATCAAAGTAGATCGTTATATAGAGGTTTAGTTAATGGTATATAGAAGTGGCAATTTAGCTGATGTGGGTCATCAGTCATGTTTTATGTAATGGATCATCTTTTATGTAATGGGTCAGAAATCCTAATAGCCCTCATTTCTTGCAGTGTCAAGTCTCGCTATGTTTATGGAGCCTCTAGAAGTTCCGAAACCAGTAACCTATGAACAACAACAAGCTGCCCCTGCGAATCCACAGTAAGCTCGATTCTTTTCCTTTTGCTTTCAAGGTGTAGTTTAGTTTTATTCACGAATCATGATAACCGTGTTTGTGTTTTCTTGTCATCTTTCAGGTCCTATTTGTACTTTTGGATCTTGTTTCCCATAGTCAATATCATTATGTTTCCACTGGCAGCTGTTCCTTCAATCCTCCAACATCACCCATCCCTTTTTAAAGACCATGGCGGGTTTTTTGTAATGATGACCATTGTCTCGGTATCTTTGGCTGTTATAGCATCAGGGATTCTAATTCTTACAAGCTACTTTTTGCAAAGTTGGATGAAGGATATTCATTACACCATCTTGAAAAGCATTGGCTTATTCTCTGCATTGCTTGCAACTTTTTCTCTAATGTGTGTGGTATTCCTTCCCATGGAGAAACTCACCTGGATTACCTATTCAATCTTATGCATAACCATGGTAGGGATCCTATTTCTATATAACTTTATGTGGAAGCATGCATGCCTGCATCAACAAAACAAAGAAAGCAACTATTACCCTTTCCACTGGACTATTTTTCTTGCACCTCTCTTCTATCGACAAAACGAAGAAGGCAACTATTACCCTTTAGAATACACTACCTTTCATGCCGTTCTTGTACCTCTCACGATTACGTGTGTGAGATTCCTCCCTCCTACCCACGAATGGGCCGCGGTGCCAATTATCATATTTGTGATCTTTTCGATTCCAACAATGGTGCTTGTTGCCATATTTCGACAAGTATGAAATATCAAACAAGACAAGAGTAAGATCGAGTAGCTACATGCCAGATTCTGAAGTTGAAGTTATACTATGCTATTCTGGTGTCTGGATAACTATCTGGCTGTTAATTAATGTTGCGTTCCTTTCTTTGTTAAGTATGTAGGATGATTATTAACTAATTCTGTTTTGTATGTTAATGCTGGAATCATCGAACCAAGTATTTTCTTAATAAGACTTAAAAGTATGTGTTGAATACTTGAATGTGTAATCACCAGTCTAGTTTTTTTTTTTTTTGGGTTTATTGTTGTTGCTACTAACTTAACATGGTTTGACAAGTGCGTATTATATGTATCTAGCTTTAGCTGTTTTATTTTGTTAGGGCCAATGGGTGTGGAATTGCGGATATTAAAACTTAAGCTCGGCATAGACTTGACCCTAATTTTCGCCCCTTCACATCCATCAGTTAAAATGTTAGTCTCGTTGAATATTGTTGGCGTACAAAGTACAATATTATTATTTATAACGATTGCAAAATGTTCGAGTGAGTGATCCTTTGATGTTCATTAAATTTTGTTTGGGAAAAAAAGCTGTTATTTTTACGAACAAATGTTATGTGTCTTTTGATGCTGCACAAGAAGAGGTTCCGGCCGAGGTTTGAGTGCCAAACGAGGTTTGAGTGCCAAAAGAACCTTTAATAATTGAATTCTTTGTGTCTAAAAATATACAGGAACAAGTTATCCGCGCGTTACAATGAAAGGTACCTTGAATAAAAGTTGTATGTTACCGTGTTGCTTTATGAGTCTATATATATTTGCTGCTTGAAAACATAAACATTTGTTAGTCCGCAAATACCAAGTCTATCTTCTATCTAAATGCCATTAGGTATTCATAATTAGTAACTCTAAAACATTTTAAGTTTATACTCTTTTTTTTAAGATTTGTAATACCAGCGTTTTGTCTCATCATTTATCATTAATACCTCAATTTACATCAAATGCAAATTTGTAAATGCAAATGAGAATAAAACACCTTAAACGTGCATTAATAGTAATCTTACGCATAGAATGACATTATTTAAATATATTTCTTGGTCATGTTTGAATCAATTTAAAACGTGCATTAATTGTATGTTATTTCGATAATTAGTTAACATGTAATCTAACTATTAAATATATTTTCCCTAAATCAAACATATATACATATACACTTTCATTGACCTTTTTTAATCTCATTTGTCGCCCAACCTAAAATTATATATTGATTTCGAAAAATTGTCTCTAGTAAAATGTATGAATCCACAACCACCATTGCCAACACCAAACACAACAATATCAATGTGGTCATTCCGGGTGCGCAAATGGAAATAAAAAACAAGATAATAGATCAAGTGATCTAAAGAGATATGCACAATCGTAAATATAGTAAATATTTAATGAAACATTTTTCTTTCACAACATTTTTACATGACTACAAGTACCACAATAAAAATAAAAGCCCCGAAACTATCAAAAGCAACAACAACATACTGACATCAACATATGTATATACCAAAAACATCAGGACTTCATGCTTTATGATGATGCAGGCTTTGAATCACTTGAATAATAAAATAAAAGAAATCATAAAATTATAACAGAAAAAAGTAAGTGTATCATTTTTTTGTTATCAAGCATGAAGATCCTTCTTCAACTCATCATTGCCTTAAAAACGTACAACCTTTTTCTATTGTCGAAACATGTATCATCAAATTGTTGGCGAAGACGGTCACTGGAGAGTTAGCTAGTAGTGAAAAGCGATTGTAGGAGAGGGTAAGAAAATGACTATTGTTGGGGTTATTTATATAGCGGAATCCTAAATTTAAATATGTTTGATAGGCGTTACAAATAATTATGTATTAAATGGGCCTTTACATAGTTCCAAAGCTGTTACAAGTAATTGTTATGACCTTTTAAATGGGTTGATTATGAAAAACGTATGCATTTAAAATGAAATGGATAATATTAAAAATTTTAGAGTGAAATGCATTTTTCATACATGTAGTATGTCCAGATTGCATATATAGTAACTGGTCTTCCGAAACTACAGGCGGCCTACCTAGTCTTCCATTAAGTGTTCACTTTGCTACTGTGACCATAACGAATGTTATCCGTTGACCGTTAACTTTCATTGCTACAGGGTTACTTTTGTCCTTTTCCTTTTTTTTGACCCGACACAACTTTCCCCAAAGGATTAGTTGACATTGGCATCTTCATACGTATGTAATACTATGCTTTGAACTTGTTTTTATAAGTTAGCAACAGATGATCCGTTAATGAAAAGTTGAGAGACTGTTTTCATGGAAATGCTACAAGCAAAGGTGCATCGTAACACTGGTTACAACATAAACTTTCGACCATATCTCTTCGTCAATAATAGGTGTTCCTTAAAAATGCCAAAAAGTTGTCACTAATTGTAACAAAAACCATAAAATTACGATGATGGTTTCTATTCCATTTAACCCATTTCATCTTGGATACGAGAACAACTCATCCTTCGTTTTCGAAATGGTGTCAATTAATTGCATTGCATCCAAAAGCTTTTTATTATCTGGTGTCTCTTCCCAGTCCCTATCTCAATAGCTTGATTTATCATGGGACCGTCTACTGCGTTCATCGGGTCTCTCTTCTTTTGTATTTGCAAAACCAATTCGTTTTGCAAATTCAGCAGCTGCAACCAAATTATAAGATGGTGCAAGGGGACTTGGATTGGGGATGAACAAATGATAGCAGTAAATGGGTTTTGGGTAAGATTAAATAGAGGTTGTGTGTTAGTAATGGTCCAACTGTAAAAAAAAGGAAAAGGACAAAAGTAACCCTGTAGCAACGAAAGTTAACAGTCAACGGATAACATTCGTTATAGTCAAAGTAGCAAAGTGAACACTTAATGGAAGACCAGGTAGACTGCCTGTATTTTCGGAAGACCAGTTACTATATATGCAATCTGGACATACCACAGGTATGAAAAGTGCATTTCACTCAAAATTTTATGGTGAGCAACTTTGACTAATGGCTTGTTAATTTCCTATTAAAGAAATGTTTGTGGCTTAAATTTTTAAGACTTCTAATTATAAAAATGGCTTAAAACTTTTATAAAGTAGTATAGATAACGATTGCAAAATGTTCGAGTGAGTGATCCTTTGATGTTCATTAAATATTGTTTGGGAAAAAAAGCTGTTATTATTAAAGTTTGTCAAAATGTTTATTTAACTTACTAAATTTTTTTCATTACAACGAGGTTACTCAAGTATACGGTTTTTTTAATAGGTTACAGAACATTTAAAAAGTTATCATCAGATTACTCTTAAGGTGGGTAACCGGATGATTTACCGATTTCACTTTTCACGTCATCACGAAAGTTTAAAATGTTACAAGCAAGTTAATATAGTTCACAGGTTCAATAAATGGGTTACTGAATGTTAAAAAAAGTTACGAAATAAAAACAAATTACAATTTTTTTGATTTTTTTTTGAAAGAACCTTTTTTTTAAATTAACATTTAAATTTAATATATAATTTAAAATATTAAGATTTTAAATCTTGCAATGAGTAAAAAAAAGTTAAATGTTTCTTAAGATTAAAAAAATTAAGATTATTTTTTTTATGATCTCAAAATCTAAGTTTTTTTTTTAAATACGAAAAAGTTACACTTTGTAAAAAAATAAGGGTAAAAGTCAAACAATACAAACATACTTATTCGAATGTACCGACTTTAAACACATACAATTTAATCACTAGGCTTTACCAATGAACTTTCAAATTTGTTTCGTTTTCACCAATATGACCGTAAAATGACTGTATTACCCTTATCTTTTTTAACATAATTACATACATTGCCACAAATCTTAACTAATTATAAAGGCTGGATGTTATTTGTTGAAAATTGAAATTTTCCTTTATTCCCACCTGCTTTGACTTTACAACATTTGGTAACTATACGCATGAATATACGCATGTAGCTTCACCTGCTTTGACTTTTCAGCATTATTGAAAATTTAAATGTTACAAGTTGAATTTTGAAACAAAAAGGCATGTTATAAAAACACTCATTAACCTTTTTTAGCCAGTTGTAACCGACTCATATGAAACTTTATGATGAAATCTCCATAATAATCGGATATCTCTACTAAATATTAAAAAACACACTTTAGAACCACAAAAAACCCACCACGCATAAAGCCTTCTATCATCGCTTCGATGCCTCCAGTCCCTCGATGCCGCCATTTATCCTTTATTGTTGGTGAATTGTGTGTGATGATGGTGATGGGTGTGTGACGATGATGATGGTGGTGGTTATCCTTTCTTGACGGTGAATAGTGTGTGACGACGGTGATGGGTACGTGACAATGATGATGGTGGTGGCAGTTAACGAGTACAACAAACGGGCTCAGTAGGTGATGGTGATCGTGAATTATCATGAATCTTGATAGTAGTCTATGATTTTCATTATTGTGTGGTTGTTACATTAGGTGTTTTCATTGACGATACGATATGAGGTGCATTAATTATCTTGGTATAGATCCCTAATTTTATCAGTTAATTGATGATTCGAATAGTGTCTAATAAGTCCTTTTGTCATAGGCGATGTGTAGGCTGAGAATGCTAGCGTGAACAACGTTAAACAGGTAGGCAATGTTTCTTCATTATGTCTCTTTATAAGTTTCCTTTTTATTTTTCTGTAATCAATTATTTTATGAAGGTCTATATTCTAAATGAATTCTAGGTGGAAGGAAAATGGACAAGATATGTGTTGTTAAAGATCTGCTTCTTTGTTGAGACACAGAGGTAAAACGTGTACAAAAGAAACTTACATCCAATGATGTAGTCAAAGATTTCAAGTTGATTGTTAGCCAAAAACTGACCAAGTATGATTGTATATAAAGACATCTTTGTTTTTCATTTGTACTGCATTTTCAAATTTGCTAACATGTTTTTGTTTTAACAGTTCTAAAGGATTAAAGGTTTGGAGGGCCGAGTTTTCGCATTTGAATGTAAATCTATGGTTTTGAGAGTTTGGCCACCATTCGATGATGGACCACGACTAACAAGAGATAAAATCATCTCAAATTTTTTTCGTTTAAAGAATATGGAGTGATGTTGATTCTTGTAGTCTCCCATTGTATTTGGTTTGGTTGATTGTTCTTTCCTCTCATGAGGTTAGCGAATGTATTAAATAAAATTTCTAATTATTTGCTGCCTTTTTAAGTAGAATTACTTGACATTTAAAGTGTTTTCCATATGAATCAAAGTGTGTCGGTCCGATTGTTCACTGATAAAAATAGTTTGTGTTTTTATGTTACAACAAAAATTTCCAAATTACATTTAACATCACTACTTTGTAACTAATATTTTGAATAGCATAAAAGCTTCAAGGTTTTCGTATAAGTCTTAGTTGAAACGGGGGTTTTAGTTTAGGCATGGGAGTGTTGAAAATAGATTATTCCCAGTGATGGGTGAATGAGTACTTCCACCAAGAGTTTAGTGGAGGACCGATTGATCAAGTTGAACCACTGAAATTTCAGAATGCCAAAATCGCATCCCTGACATCAGATGCTGCTGACGTCAAAATAATCTTTAGTGCCTTTTCTGACCGCATAATACAAGGTTAGAAGCCCTTTTTAGATTACTACTTTCTTTAGAACACTTAGTGTAAACATAAATAGTTTAGGATGTAGATTTTTTTTATAACTACTATGTTTTAGTCTATTTTATAAATTATGTGTTTGGATGTATTTTACTGAGATATAATATGTGTTTTTTTTTAAGAAAGTATCAAGATAGAATTTTGGGGATTATTTAAAGGGTATGAGATGATTAGCTTTTGGGGATTATTTAAAGGCTTATTTTTAAGTGAAAGTATCAAGATTTAGTTTTGGGGATTATTCTCATCCTCGCGCTTCCAACTACTAGGACCAGCGTTGCATTCTTACATGTAATTAGTTATGTTCATAAGAAAAGTTTATAAACAATATTTGCTGTTTAAATGGAAAACAATGTATTAGTTGTAAAACATATTATTTTTAGTACATTCTTGGCCCAACTGGGTTAGTTTTATAACGTAGTATCATTTTTGTACATAGCCAAACAGTTCTCAATGTGTTAGTAAACCAGCAAATGAATTTTTTCCCATTTTTATTAATAGCTGCTAATACATCTGTTTAATAAACTTATTTGTAGTTTTTGTGTCCAAACTAAGAAAGTAAACACCTGATGTGTTTTGTTTTGTTTAAACAGGTTTTACTTCTGAAATTAGAACCGATTAAAACATACTATTGAAAACAAGGCTTATGTTAGTCTGATGTGTCATCAAAAGTGACACCGCTAATGATGTGCCATATAACCAGACACCCCTTTAGATCAATGCTTTTCTCTAAATTAGTACTAAGTGTCATCCAAAATTGACATATGCTAATGCTTCATTATTAGGTGGTCACTAACAGTGGGAAGGATTCCTGTGCATAATGATAACTTTAGTGAAGATGGACACGAAAATGAGGACGCTGCGATTATGGACACGAAAAGTAAGTGGTACAACAATATGACATTGGCTGGAGCTTCATTTCGCATCAAAAAGAGACCAAAGTCAGAATGGATTTTCTTTTGCAAAGAGATGTAAAAAGGTGAAAGAAATTATGCTAAAAGGAAAACGTTTGTAAAATACTTGAAATTTTTGTAGGAAACTTTGTATTGATTCTCTAATGATTTTGTTTGTTGTTGATATTCGAAGCTTTGGAGTTGATTATTACAGATGTATGTATATAAAGGTAGTGAATGGCATAAGAAACTAGGGATTTTGGCATTTAAATGGAACAAGAAACCACTCACTCGATAATGCATGACATCATGACCGCATACTTTTTGCGAAAAATTAAGCGTTTTAGATCGTTGTTGATGCTTTGTTTGAGTTGGTAAATGGAATGTCACGTAATGTTTAATACACTGACATTCCATTTACCGCCTCCTACAAGTGGACGCGTTTATTATCATGAAACGCGTTTTAGATCGTTGTTGATGCTTTGTTTGAGTTGGTAAATAGAATGTCACGTAATGTTTAATTACGCATTTATTATCATTTTGGTAATAAGTTTATTAGTCACTGTAACTTGTTAATCTCATGTTTGGTTGAACTAGAAATAGTTCTTAGGTTGTATTTTCTAATTCTATAAAAGTACATTATTATGAAACGCTTGTAGTCATTTGACTCAATACGCGTCGCAGTGAAACGAGAGGTCTAAGACTTGTTTGCACACAAAGAGTGTCTGAATATATTAAAATGGCCCTCTGTTATGTACACAAGAAACCGCCTTATTAATACAGTATATTATGGGAAATATTGGATTTCAACCCGAGCTATGGCTCCAATAGCACCTTATATTCACTATGAACAATAGCTTAATATGAACTCCATGCCTCATTTTCTAAAAAGGAAATTGCAATTTAAAAATAGTCATGTTAAGTAAAAATAAGCCTGTAACTTAATTATATTTTGCGGAACCATAATTTCTTTCTAAATTTTTCAACGAAACAAGTAATTTTGTGTAATGTCGCATATCGTTAATTATTTTTCATTAAAAACTTCCGTCGTTATGCGCGGGTACTCGTCTAGTCTTAAAAATAACACAATGCTCTAAACAGGTAGAAAACCACCCAAAAAAGTCATACCTCATATTAAACACTCATATCTTAAAAAGTATCCATATTTTCTAATAAACCTAAATAGTTTACAAGCTCCTTAAGCTTGCAAAATTAAAAACATTTCCAAAAACAACTCAATTGTACAAACCTATTAAGCATTTGCATTAAAATTGACATAAAAACCATTCTTTAATTAACTTATTATTTTGCACCATGTTTTGAAAAAACTAGAAGACGATTTCTTTTCATCATATAAAAATTTTATTGACTAATTAATTGTAAACCTTGCCATATATACTAGGAATTTAATTAAAACTTTTTTTTTGTAAAATAGCTTATACATACACAACAAATATACAATGTAAGTACAAACTTACATAAAAAAAACTTTAAGAGACTTCATAACTTTTTTTAAACGGATGATAAGTAGAAAATTTATAAATAAAATGAAATAAGATTTTTTATATAAATAATCATTATTCTTTTACTAAAACATAATTATTATGATGTGTTCTATATAAATATATCTAAAAAACTAACGTTTTGTAATTTTAAACGTTTAAAAGTTATAATAAAAAATTTTAAAAAATTATTTAAAAAATTATTATACAAAACATGAATGAAACTTATTTTTAAAAATATAAAAGCATAGTGCATAACTACTTTTAAGAAAAATAAAAATAATAAGAATATAAGTTATATAATTATGGCAAGTCAACAATTATTAAAATTTTGAGAATCAAGTTAATGAATATCATATTTAAATGATACGTTATGTAACTTTTGAAATTTGAAATTTGAAAAAATTTATTAATGTATCCTAAAGCAAATAAATCACATTAGCTTCTCCAACACAATTTCTATTCAAATTATTACAAAATTTCAATCACCATTAAATGCTATTAACTATTTATGTAAAGTCAAAACTAAAATTGTGCTATTTTTATAAACTCATTATGTGGTAAGTTTCAAAATTTCGTAAATTTTAAATAAGTATGATAATTGTTGCCACTTGCCAGTGTCTATCAACAATTTCTTCTATAAAACTCATTTCTTTTCATGGTAAATTATGCACAACCATCTTCATCAAAAACACTACCAAACATTTTTAACAATTAGAGCTAGAACATGATAACTGGAAACTGCATCTCATTTAAAAAATGGTGATGCCTATTGTTAATATGACAAGATTAGTTGTGTTTCTCTTTTTATTACGGAGATGAAGCACCATAGGAGACATTGCCGGAACCATTCTCACCTTATTTCTAACAATGAGAAATGAATACTTTTAGCAGGTATGTCCAAATAATGGTTTTGGATCACTTTCTGCGGATGCTTCAAATCACATGTTGCTCATGCCCATTTGCAGGAAAAGTGCTCCACTAGAAACTGAACATGTGCATTTTTGGAAGGGGCTTTTGGGTGGATGTCGATGTATTTAGGGATGCTGAAGGTTTGGCTACGTGATGAAAGAGTTGACTCAAGATACAACTCCTGCTGATAATGATGTTGAAACTTCATTGGCCACCCATTAGCGATATGATCTCATCAGGTACGATAATTCTTAGTTATATTAATTTTTATTTTGACATTATTATTTTGTGAGTGGTTATTTAGTTTCTCATGCTAACCACGAACGACATTTCGGGGTTTAATCTATAATACTTTATGGTGTCTACAGATAATGTGCCTATCAGAGCTATTCGGAAGTTCATTTACAAGGATGAAAGTTACTTCTTTAATAGTCGTAGGCATGCTATGATATTTGAAGTGATATTTGAAGGATATATGTATTATGTATATTAGAAAATTTTGTTTATTAACAATAACAATATTTCAATTCCATGTAAATTATTAAAATTGTTTGTTCATACTACTGTTAAATTACATTTGGTTTTAATCCTGTAGATACAGAATTTTGATAACGTCAGAATCGGCATATATTTTGCAAGAAAACAATATATTCTATTACAGTAATATTTAATTGAAGAAGGTATGTGCCGCAAACCATTTTAATATATTATGACATATTATTGAACGTCACTAAACCTCGAATTTTAAAGAAAAATCAAAAATGTCATTAAAACCCTTTAATGGCAGCATCCTTAGTGACCTATTTTTCCTGCCACCAAATGTCTAACAAGGCTGTAGTAGCACTTATCAGACTTTATTTGACTTATTGTGGCCCTTTTTTGTGACACTAATTAAATGATAATATTGTTTTGTCTTGCACTTTTTCATAGCAGCATGTTTAACAATTGTCTTTTAACAGATTCATTTATTCGAGAGTTTTTTATACTCGCACTAAGAAGTGTTTACGGCTCGGCCCAGTTCGATTAGTTAGGCGATTTTAACTATCATCCTAAGACGGATAGTTAATTTTACTACCTGAAATCGATCCATACAAGACGGTTAAATGGACATGCGATGAATCGAAACGAGTGGTTGCCTGCGGTTCGGGTAACGGTTAATCATTTTATATGTTTAAACAAGTTTAAGTTTATAAATAAAAATGATAACAAAGGGTATCATTATAAAATCACTGATTATCTCTTTTTTTTCTTTTCTAACTTAGAAACATGATATACAAAATTAAAATGTTATTTATCTCCTTTTTTTCTTCTCATTTTTGCCGTTTCTCTTCTTTTCTCACTAAAATACTCGAAAACAAAATGCTAAAGTACTACAAGGTCTTTTAGTTACATACTTTCATCCATTGAACAGAACCGATTTATCTTTTTTTAATATGAACATTTGTTTGTTACTTCTTACTTCTTAGATATATCACCAACCAATGAAGTTGTATACACTATAAACGAAAAGTTATTAGAAAATTTTCCTAAAGATGAATTGGGGTACTTGAGTTGCGACATCATCGGAAATAGTGAACGTGGTGCTACGATTGATGAATCCAGTTTATCCCCTGAATTTATCAATTCAATGAAATATTTTGTTGACAAAAATAAAAAATAATGACACATCTTTCTAAAGTTCAAAAAAATCAAAATTAATGCAACGTTTTTTTAAGTTTAATGAAGCTTACACATAGGTTTGTAAAAGTGTTTTTATCGTTTTAAGTTCAAAAACCAAATAACGAATGAGACACGGTCCATCTTTTAGCTTTAATCATTCAAAAAACAAATAATGAATGAGACATGGTCCATCTTTAGTTAGCTTTTTATCGTTTTAACTAAACACAATCCTGAAAATAAGGCTTACAAACAATTTACAATTATAATAAAACAAAATTTTCTAATCACTTATTGCTATCGCAAGAAAAATAGTTTACGAAATATATGTTGTGGTGTTTCGTGTTAAGCCTAAAGAGGGATTCACGATAGTTATATGTGGCGAAGGAAGTAATATCACGAATAACACAACAAATGTGGTTCACATAAAAGTTCTATATTTGATGATAGATAACCTCAACTAATTGGATTTTTGGTACATGGTTTTCAAATATAATATATCTTTTAAATGGTTGGCAAAAAGTTCATGCATCCCGGCAAAAAATTCATGCAAAAAGTTCATGGTGTTTTTTTTTATTTATCATTATGTTTCATGTGACTTTTGTATGATCACAATTATTAGTATACTTTACGTTCTTATCCATACGTGATTTTTTATCTAACAGCTTCATAATACGCATTGTATGATACTAACTTCTTTGACGTTTCTTTTAAAATACCCGTGAATTTTACGGGTCTTTTAGCTAGTACCACATACACTATACGTTTAGGAATACAACAGACTACCTATAAATGGTAATTGCATAATGACCACCAAATCCAATAATACGCAGGCCATGCCAATTTTTTCATAACTTGGTCCAATAAAAATTTCAACTGGTCCACCATGAAAGATTTTAGGATAGTATATGTAAACTACCAAATCCCTAATTACACCATTTAAACCTAAACATAAACTTTGTTATCACCGCCTCTTTTTCTCTCTCTTTACCAGCCATCATTGAAATCCATCTCACTATGTCAAAATAAGCAAACCAAACGGACTTTTAAAAATGGAAAAAGAAAGAAAAAGGTATTTTAGTCATCTAAAAGGGTAATACAGTCATTTCACTGTCATATTGGTAAAAACGAAACAAATTTGAAAGTTCATTGATAAAACCTAGCGATTAAATTGTAAGTGATTAAAGTCGGTACATTTGAATAAGTATGTTGGTATTATATAGCTTTTACCAAAAAAATAATTTGATTTTTTTTAAATAACTAAACGGTCGTTGGCCAAAAGGATATACACTACAAAGAAATGACCTTAAAAATAAATAACCATTAAGTAAAAGGATAGACGGTGCAAGATTTTGTAACCCTATGGACTAACATGTAAGATTTTTTATAGCATAATGAGATTTATTTACGTTCATTAAACATAATGAGTCGTTACAATTAGTACATGAAATATTTATGCTGTTTACCCGTAATTTATTTTATAAAAAAGAAAAGAAAATATGTCACATAGAAAGTTAACTTGTATTAGAAGGTTAAAACATACAAAGTAACTTATATGACCGGTTACCAAACTTGAGTAACCTATTTGGAATGAAAAAAACTTTAGTAACTTAGGTGAACATTTTGACAAAATTTAGTAACATATTTGTGTATTAGCTATTTTTAATTGAAATTGGATCAAAGATACGTAATTTTATAAAGATTAGAAGTGTACCTGCGCATATCTACGGAAATTGCTTAGCCGTAAATAGTTAACAATATGCTAATTGACCCGGGGTTGAACCGGTAACCGGGTGACTCGACCGAATTGACCTTTTGGCCGAATGAATGAACCGGCGACTCGACCGGGTTGACCCGGTGGTCGATCTTGTGATCCGGTGTCTCGATCGAGTTAACCCGATGATTGAATCAATGAACTAAAAACTCGACCACTTTGACCGAAAGGATAACAATTTTGAGAGAGGAGTAAGTGTTATAGAAAGTGAACTAGGTCTTTTAGACCAGTCGCAACGGATTTTTTCGAAGTCGGTCGTCCGTGTTGCAAAGACCGATTCGAATCATGCGACTCCGCGATTAAGTCCGCATGCAGGATCAAATTAAAATAAAAAGATTACAATAATATTTACATTAAAATATTGTTAAAATATTGTTAAAATAATTATTAAAAATGATTAATTAAAGATTCAAAGAGTAAAATGTATTTATTAAAACTAACATAAAGGTGTGTTTGGTTCACTAGCAGTTAGCAGTAGCAGTTAGCAGGAGCAGTAATAGTTAGCAATAGCAGTTAGCAATAACATATAATTTATAAAAGTGTTTGGTAGATTAACAGTAGTTGTAATTTAAATGTATTTAAATCTATAAAATTATAGCTAAAGTTCTAGCTAATCGATTAGTAGGGGTCTTATACAATATTGTTAGCGATTTTCAATCGGCGTTTGTGGCGGACAGGCATATTTTAGATGGGCCTCTCATTCTTAATGAAGTTTTGAATTGGTGTAAAACAAAGAAGAAAAATCACTGTTATTTAAGATGGATTTTGAGAAAGCGTTCGACTCTGTGAGATGGGATTTCTTGGACGAGATTCTAGGTAAATTCGGCTTTGGTGTTAAATGGCGCAAATGGGTACATAATTGTCTTCATTCTTCGAGAGGGTCCATTATTATTAATCGGAGTCCTACGGAGGAATTTCAGTTCTTCAAAGGCCTAAAATAAGGTGATCCGTTATCGTCTTTCTTCTTTATTTTAGTTATGGAATCGCTCCATTTATCTTTTCAACTTGTGTAAGATGCGGGCTTGTTCAAGGGTATTAATATCGGTAATTCTCTGTCCTTATCTCACATATTTTATGCGGATGATGTTATTTTTGTTGGAGAATGGTGTGAGAGAAATATTACAACGCTTGTTCATGTTTTGGATTGTTTTTATAGAGCCTCGGGCCATAAAATTGATATGAATAAAAGCAAAATCTTAGGCGTTTATGTGAGCAGGGACAAGGCCGATGACACGGCTAATCGGCTTGGATGTCTTATTTTGAAGACCCCTTTCACTTATTTAGGTTCTAAGGTTGGTATTAACATGTCTCGAATCAATGACTGGAAGGAGGTGCTGGATAGAGTTAAAATGCGGCTCTCAAGTTGGAAGATGGATGTTTTGTTTATTGGTGGAAGGCTAACATTACTCAAGTGTGTGTTAGAATCTATGACCATTTTCCATATGTCCACTTTTAAAGTTCCTTTGGGTGTTCTACGTTCCTTGGAATTAATTCGCAACAAGTTTTTCAATGGCCATGAAACGGGAAGTCAGAAAGTCTCTTAGGTTAGCTGGAAAAAGTCTTCTCGTCGAAGGAAGCTGGAGGATTAGGTGTATCGAGTTTATATGCATTGAATCGAGGTCTTATGTTCAAGTGGATGTGGAGATTCTTTACCCATCAAAAGTCTCTTTGGGTTAAGGTTATTAAATCTATCTATGGTGAGAATGGTGGTATTAATGGGACGAGAAGAATGGGCGGCAATTCCTGTTGGCCAAGCATTGTTAATGAGATTATTTCCTTGGAGCAGAAAGGGATTTCGCTGCGTGATTTCATGTGTTTAAAAATTGGCAACGGCGAGAGTGTGAGGTTTTGGGTTGATTCTTGGAAGGGTAATATTAGCTTTAAAGATCACTTCCCTCGGTTGTACGCGCTTGAAAATCATAAAGATATTTCAGTAGGGGCTAAACTTTGTTAGGTGGACGCAGCTTTCTCGTTTCACAGAAGGCCTCGAGGTGGTGTAGAACAGGAGCAGTTCTCCTTACTTGCGGATCTTTTGAAGGAGGTTAACTTAGCGCCTTTGGAAGACAGATGGAGGTGGACGATGACTAGTGATGGTGAGTTTAGGGTTTCGTCGGTTAGGAAATATATTGATGATAAGATGTTATGCGGCACAGGCTCTAAAACCAGATGGTGCAAGTTTCTACCAATTAAAGTAAATGTTTTGGCCTGGAAGATTAAAATCGATGCTTTGGCGACTAGATTTAATATCTCTAGAAGGGGCATGAATATTTATTCTTTATCGTGTGCTCTTTGTGATCAAGGAATTGAGACGTCGAAACATTTGTTTTTCTCCTGCAGTCTTGCGAAGCACATCACCAGACGGATAGTGAGATGGTGGAATATCTGTTATGAAGACCTGGAGGATTATGATCAATGGCTATCCTGGTTGTCTAATTTAAGGATGTCGAGTAAGCTTAGATTAAGGTTGCAAGGTGTTTTCCCTGTGATGTGGTGGTTTATTTGGATGATTCGGAACAAGCTTATGTTTGAAGACAAAATCCCGACGAAAGCTCATATATTTGACGATATTGTTTCTAAAAGTTACAATTTGTGCATATATAGATGTAAAGCCTCATTTTCGATAAATGATTGGCTAAAGAATCCTTATCTTATTTCCTTGTAATTTTCTAGCTTCTTGCTAGTTGTTCATCAATAAAATTGACGTTCAAAAAAAATTAAATGTATTAGAAGACATAAAAAGACATAAGTATATAAATAGGATACGAGTAAAGTTATTTTGGATATCATATTAATCTTGGATACCAAGGGACCCATTCCCACCATCTATCTCCATCTCATCTAATGGATAATATTAAAAGTATATTATTATTTCACTTATTTTTATAATTTAAATATCTCTTAAACTGTTAAACGTTAAACGAAAAATATATACCATTACGATGAGCATTTAATAAGCTTTCTACTGATATGCATTACGATATACTTTTAAAGAAAAAAATTCGTCTTTTTTTCGTTTTTCCAAAATTTGCGTAAAATATCATATATGATAATAGTGTTTTATCATATATGATATTAGTCTTATGTTACAAATTGTTATTGAATCATATATGATAGTGGTTTATATCATATATGATAAGTTATATCATATATGATAAGTTATATCATATATGATACTAGTGTTACTATCATATATGATATTTAGTATCATATATGATAATTTTCGACAATGAAAAAAACGTGAAAAAAATGAATTATTTTTTTGTCAAAAGTATATCATATAGCATATCTGTAGAAAGATAATTAAATGTCCATCGTAACGGTATATTTTTTTGCATAACAATTAACGGTTTAAGAATTATTAAAGTTTGAAAAAAGGGGGAAATGAGTTTTTGTCTAATCTTATCCATTGGAATAGGAAGAAGATGAATGGTGGAGATTAGTCTCTTTGTATCTAAATAAACTTTTGGTATCAAAATGAACTTAAATCATAGGATACTCTTTTAAATTAAACTTGTTATATTAATGAGGGTATTTAAGTAATTTATTAAGTCTAAAGATCTTCATTAATAATGCTCATCTAAAAATGCTATTTGAAAAAGCATATGAAAAAAGAGCATTTTTATGAGAAATGCTAATCCTCATTGATCTTACCAAACAAGTTTTTTTAACAATTATGCTAAATACTAATGCTAATTGGTAAAAGCGCTCTTAAAAAAACTGTTACCAAACACAGCCTAAAAATGATCAAATTAATATAGTATATATTATGAGGATTTAAACAAAAAATTTAAAAATTTATTATAAATTTTATTTAAATAAAATATAATTAAAGCTAATTTAATATAACTTTAAAAAAATAAAAAATTAAAGAAAAGAAAGAGACGAGAAAAAAATTGAAATTGGTCGCTTTATTGTAAAAACAAATTATTTGTAGGTTATAGAAAAAAGAAAGGTGATATGACAGAAAAATAGTAATCGCACTAAGGGTTTGTTTACTTTTTTAAGTGCTATTATATAAGCCTCTTAATTAGCCTTTTAGTGTGAAAAGAGAGGTTTTTGTGTGAGTGTGGAAAAAAGTTCAAAGTGATTTGGGCCCATAACTTTTCCCAACTAAGAGGCACGAAAAGAAAAGAAACAACCTAGTCTCATTGAAGATGTTCTTACATTCATAGTTCCATTTAAAGCATAACTGTTTCTTTTAGGCTTATAGGGGCAGTTTTTATGGTACAAGATCACATCATTTGTTATGCATAATTCCCATCTTCAACAACAGTTATCATTTTCTTAGACAACCATCTTTTTTGTCCCTCTAGTATACCTTCGGTTTTTCTGTTTTAAAAAGCCTTTTTTATTTTTTGGTTACTCTTGATACTAGCTTCTACTACTCAAAGGTACATATTTTTACACTATTTACTTTACTATCTTTATATGTTAAATGTGAGTTTGTATTACACCCACAATATACATTTCTTTGTTTCTGTATAAATGTTTGCTATTTTTGGACATATAAGCTTTTTGAGGGTCTTTGCATTTTTGGACAAAAGTTAATAAGTAATTCATAAAATGGTCCCAAATATAAGTTCACAAAAGATTACAATTTTTCCCACTTAAAAGATAATTGAATGGTTTTTTCACAAAATACTGAGTCTTTTGCAACTTTATTTTTCGCAAGCATCCGAATCCCTTTTTCGCGAATACCTTCAAGGACCTGAGATAAAACATGCTAAATTATCAACAAAAGTTGAGTGAATCTATATAGTTTATTATAAACTTTACCGGACACAAGTATATTTTAAAACCATC
This sequence comes from Glebionis coronaria, assembly GCA_025667525.1. Lineage (NCBI taxonomy): Eukaryota > Viridiplantae > Streptophyta > Magnoliopsida > Asterales > Asteraceae > Glebionis > Glebionis coronaria. The sequence continues at coordinate 374,958 of JANFOE010000366.1, read as the reverse complement.
AACCATAACAATGTGGATCAAACAAAGTTATAAAGATTTATTATAAGCATGATAATACTGAAACGTTATCATAATATTTTCCCACCATACACCTCGCTAAGTGTATTTTAAACTCTCACGGATGTATCCCCCTTGGGCCTCAATCGTGCCCTAACGATAGCTAGTCGTCATAGGACGGGAGGAGGTCGGTCCTCCCGAATAGTACTATTCCATGTATAAGCGCCTACCATTACTCGGTAGCTAACAATTCATGATTTATATTGGGACTTTTATTCAACGAATAAGCAACTTATAATAATAATAACCATGACATTTAGACATTTCCTTGTGTTCTATATTTAAAACAAGCATGGGTTTACTACAACTTTTATATACACCCATTAATGGTTTACCGCAACTAATAGTTGTACCCTTCATTTTCAATAAAACAATTTCCGATAAATATGGTTTACCAAAACTTTTACATGCACCCACTAATAGGTTTACCGCACATCTAGTTTCACCCTTTATGTTCAATAAGTAAGCATGTTATCCCCCTCGCGGGTTTATAAAATCATATTTAAGAATATAGAAGCGAGGCTATACACTCACCTTAGTGCGATACAACGGATGGAAGAACGAACCAGACTGTAGAGAAATAAAAAATATATCCCAAGGATTATCCGTGACCTACAATCGTGATCACGGCCTTAGATACACGTTTTATGAATACGTAAAACTATAATGCATAAATGTTTGATATGATGCAATACATAAGGTACATTGCCCCGTTAACCGAGCTAAGGTGTAACCATATCTAATATGGTTTACAACCTGCATTTACATCATAGTTTATATGTTTAAGGCCCCATTCAATCATTTCATATTAATTTGAACAATAAAATGCTACAAGTTAAGATAACTCTAGACGTAAGAGTCATAAAAATATTTTCTGACAAGGCTGATTTGGAGAGGGCATATCTCCCAAACCATAAGGCCATTTACCATGTGGTTTTTACCACTGGAAAGATCTTGAAATCTAGTTTCTAGAACATATAGATAATAAACCTGAAGTGTTACCCATTTTTCTAAAAGTCCAAAATACCAACAGTGAGTAAGTTTAAATTTTGGTCATAAACTGTTTTGGTCCACCTTCATGGGAGTGGTTCTCTCAAACCATGAAGGCTATGAACATGAGGTTTTCTCCCCTGAAAATTCTCATGAATCTAGTTTTCAAAACGACCAACTAATCATTTTGATTCATTACCAATCCACAACAAACTCAGTTTTATTAAAAAATGGTCAAACCAGATTTTCAGTCAAAAAGTTTACTCTATCCGTTTTGGTCATAAATCACAAACCGTGATAGTAAATAACGCAAAGTAAGCGGCCATGTTTAAGTTATGATGTCTACTAAATCAATAAGTTTTAAAAAGTCCACTTTACATTCCAAAATCCGTAGAAAAACTTTGTTCAAAACTGATGGTCCAGAATTAGGTCTTTATCGTATTTTGGCCATATCTTGTTCTATAGTTGGATTCATTAGTTGAATTTGCCGCCAAAATCACCACAAACCAAATGTCTACAGGTATATGGTGAAAAATAAATATGGCCACTTTAATAACTTTATGGAAAAACCCACTTTTAACAACCTACGAATTTTATAAATTTTCTTTCTTGTTTTTAGCTAGTTATCCATAGATCCATTCAAAAACAAAACATGCATTATCATTTTAATCACTTGATCATTAGAGGAAACATATATACATATACATAATAAAAATTAACATTTAAAGGTGATGGGTTTTAATACAAGGTTTTTCCTCGTAATAAAAAGATTCGTATTTCCAGTCTTTTCGAATTGATTACCGTTAATCGTGCGACTCAGTCGTTCTTGGTGGAATAAAAAGGGAACAGGTTATCTATTTTAAACTAAAGTAAAATGAAAGTGTAAATTTAAATGAAAATGTAAAAGCAAATGTAAATGTCGTTAAGTAAAAGTGCAAGCTTGGAATTTAAAACTAAAAATTAATGCTTAAAAGTAAATGACGAAAAATTTAAAACTTTAAAAATATATTTTTTTTAAACTAAATAAAAATGAAAACTTCAAAATAAATCTAAGTTAAGACAATTAGAAATAACTCTAAGTAAGAATGACGGGAAAAACTAAATAGAAAATAGAAACTAGGACTCCATCGGAATATCCTGGTGTCGGAGTCCCATCGGAATGGTACGGTCGGAAAGCAGTCGGAATAAGCTAAAACAAAACTATCGGAATGTATAAAAAACGAAAGTATCGGAATAACTACAAATCAAACTATCAGAATACGCGAACACTAGAAACTGTCGAAATATGTAAACACTAAGGCTATCGGAATGTAGTAAACGAAACCGTCGGAATAAGTAAAAAGAAAACCTGTCGGAATGCAAATATCCCTACCGTCGGAATCATGATCGGAATGGCGATCGGAATCCAAAACCCTTTTCCGATACGCCTGTCGGAATGAGGCATTGGAATCCCAAAACCCTTTTCAGATGCAGGCGTCAGAATAACAGTAGGAAAATCAAAATCTTTTTCCAACGCAATTAAAATGGAAATAAGAAAAACCGAATAAGCTATGTTTAAATAAGCACTAATCTAAAGTTACCAAATCAAACAATAAAAAGAAATAGATAAGCACTAATAAGAAAATTTCAAAAGACTAAACAAACGAGATTTATAAGATAAACTACAAGAAAAAGATTAAACTTATGAAAACATTTAAAATTGAAATAAACATAAATATTAAAACTAGAAGGTCAAACAAATCAACAAAAGATTATTTAAAACAAGAAGGGAAGAATGAGAATGATTAAAAACTTGAATTAAAAATATTAAAGATCAAAGATTTAACACAAGATTAAAGAGAAGGCTTGAAAAACATTAAGAAAAACTAGAGAGAGAAAGTATATTAATCTACTCCTACTTACCTTACAAAAATAAAACTAAAATCTACTACTAGCTAACCCCCTCCTAATGATACATTAGGAGGGTATTTATAGGAGGAGTACATGTTGATGCTCTCTTCTTTCTTTCTTCTCGTCTCGACTCGATTTAAATTCTTTATCTTTCTCGACGTCGTCTTGGGATTTGTCGATATAAATTTAACTCGTCTTATAATTTTCTTCATTTATTAGACTTGAGTTCTTCGACTTCATTAAACTTCCGTCTTTAGACTTTTTCTTCGATAAATCTTCAGAATAGGCCTTGGACTTTCGTTCTTTTTGCACTCTTGATCTTTTGACTTCGTCTTTTCTCGTTTTCTTCGATAAAAGCTCGTGAAAGCCCGTGTTTTCCTCCTTTTTCATCTTTTGGTCCTATAACACAATAAAAACACAAACCACGCATAATTCCGACATTTACGACATAAAATACACGTTTTGGCTTGGTTATTATTATAATTAAGTGGTCAAAGGATGGGTGTTTTCACACCTATCAAATCCCCTACACTTGACCATTGCAATACCCTCATGCAATGGATTAGTTACAAATCAAGTTTTACATTTTCCATCATAATTAACTTACCTTGGCCTTTATTAAAGAGATAGAAAATTATAAAATATTCAAAGGAAGAAAACAAGTAAAAAGATCAAAAACTTACCTTTGGGTTTTGGAATGTCATGAATGTTTGTCATCCTCAAGTTTCACGTTCCCCATACCAAGCTTAAAAACGAGATCATTGTTATTATAAGTTAGCAAACTAACACGAACTCATGTGGCCCAATTATTCACTTAGACTCCCTTATTCCTAGGTGTATCTCTTATATTTTATTGTTGTCTTGAATGATCACGAGGATGCATTGTTGACTTATTTCGATAGTTATTAGGCCGAAAATAAAGTAGGACGATTTAATCAATAGTTAGCTAAAGGACAAAATCTTTAAAAACTGCTTCTCGGGACCTCTTAAAGTTCATATCTTGGCATAACTCGCTTCACGATTTGAGACCTTTCTCGGACCGATATTTGGCATTGACTTCATACTTCAAATCTTGAGAGACGTTCATGAAATAATGGTCTTCTCTTCATAATAGGAATTTCTTCACTTGAAGTTTTGAGAGATTCTTCATACTTGGACCACGAATTCTTCATTTTTCTCCAATCTTTATTTGGGATTTTGATATACAACGATCCGCCTCCTTTTAGGACTTGGATCTATTTATCCTCATACCTTGTTAGGGCCTTTTTGGATAGACTTCTCCATGATCTTTACGGGAGTATTTGCTTTTCGTCGTGTGTCTCGATCCTTCATATTGATTTTTGATAAATGATTCTTCACATCACTTGGGATCTTTAGCAACAAAATGTATCCCTCATGCCTTGTTAGGGCCTTTTCGGACTCACCAATCTTCGCATCCCGCTTCAATAAGTTATGCCTTGGCTATGAACTCTACTTAATACCGAGCAACTTTTAAACTATCTTGTGCTAGAAGCTAAGTAACTTTTCAAATCGTACGACCTTATTTATTGCAATTAAATTTATTAACAAGCGATGGGAGAAAAAGCTCATAATCAACTCACATAAATTCATGAAGGAATACCAAACTTATAATTGACTCTATCATCTCTCGTTCTCCACAATTTAAAATCTCAAGGAATGAGACTCGTGGATGCTTAGCCTATTAAATCAAAGTTTTAGATTTTCAAGTCATCTATAGGATCTTGCAACTTCTTAGACTTTTTCAAGTTTAGAGTTCGCATTTGAAAGTTCCCTTGATAAACGACTTTCTAGGATCAATTATAGGAACTTGCGAAAAGTTCTTGTTCTTAACCCGTGAGAGTTAAGACTTTCGCGTTTTAAAGTTCCCTATATAAAAGCCTAGCAAAACTTGACTTAAACACGTTAAGGATACTAGCTAGAGTAAACTTAGATAAGTAAACTCGGGTTGAGTCAAAAGATTCACAACGTTAAAAAATTTAAAACCACTTTATTAAAATTTATTCTAGCAAAGAAAGAAAATAACTATAACAAAGGTAAATAAGACTAGGCCAAAATAGATCAAAAATTTTGAAAAATGTCGAAAAATCAATTTTCCGGCTAAAATGAGGACAAATACAAGGAAAAGCCCACTTAACTTCGATAGAAGTCCCCCTACACTTAATATAAACATTGTCCTCAATGTTTAAGCATGTGGGAGTAAACTCCCCTACACTTAGGACCTTGTGCACGTTGTTTAAATCTTGCTAAGGAAGAGACAACTAAAGGGTTTCCTATTTTAATATTAAAAAATATAAAATAGTGAATCAAAAGAGTTTAGGATAAAACCGGGAAGATGGGAACACGGAATCACCGGTCATCAAAAGTCATCAAGAGTGGAACTTTGAAAGCTCGAATCCCTGCACATGATAAGAAAGAAAATAACAAACACATACTAGGGTCTCCCCCTACACTTATTATAAAAACGGATAAAAAAGATAGATACTGCGGGTTGCCTCCCGAGAAGCGCTTGTTATTGTTAACCGAGTCGTGAGCCTGACTCGACCTTGATTAGCATAGGAAGAAGCTTGAAACACATCCACCGGGATCAAATACATGGTTTTCATCCATCAAGTAGCACAAGCTTAAGGTGAACAAGGCAAGCCAAAGAAGAGTAGGCAAGGTTCCCTTAAGTAGAGATTGAGCACGGCGGTAGAAAGTGTGATGAGGTGCAAGCATATCTCCATAAGTTCCAAAAATCTTTCCTTTTATTTCATCAGATGGATACTGAGATAGCTTAAAAATTGCAATACCGGGATCGAACACCTTTTCCTTTAGGGGAAAATAACACTCCGGCTCAGTAGACCTTGAAGAAGATCCGCTCATAAATCACACAATCTCATCCTCAGAAGGTGGATAGAGAGGTGTCAAAACATAAGTACTGCGGATGTTGGTGTCTTCCGGTTTCTTCTCCTTTGAGACGGGTTTCTTAATATCCGAAGGAGGATAAAGAGCATCATCAAAGTCCAAAGGAGGAGAATCGTTCTCATTTGGGAAGTAGGTATTGAGAAAAGTAGACAAAATCTTCCTCAAATGAGTAATTATCCAAAGTATCAATAGTGTTTGGTGGAGGATCTTCATCAAAAGTAGGAGTAAGGTCATCATGAGAAGAATCACTCGCGAGAGTATCAACATCATCAAAATCATCATATGTTGGTATGTCTGGATACTCTGAAACAAAAGTATCATAATCATCCCCATCGGAACTAGAATCTTTATCAGAATCATTAAAGATCGGTGGAGAATCATAAATTGGTGCGGGATCCACATTGGGGAGAGAATCATCAAAATCATCCACATCGTCTTGGAAAAGTGGATTATAATGGGAAGACTCGAAAAGAGGATTATCATATACAAAAAAGTCATCAAGCTTAAAACTTTCCAAAGTAGAAGTAAGCTCTTCTTGAAGCACATTAATCATTTTCGCGGATTCTTTTTCATTTGTCTTACTTGTAATCTTCCCCATCTTAAAAACTTGAGCATCATTCCCGACCCTTAAGATTAATTCACCTTCGGCAACATAGACTAGAGCTTTTCCGGTTCTCAAAAATGGCCGTCCAAGTATTAACGGAATACGAGGGTCCATTTCATAATCAACAACAACAAAATCGACCTGAAAAGTGAAGGTACCAACTTTAATAAACACATCTTCAACAATACCAACGGGGTAAGCGAGAGTGAGATTTGCTAGCTCAAGAGTCATCTTTGTTGGACTAGGGTCGGGTAATGATAGTGTTTTCCAAACACTTAAAGACATCAAATTTATACTTGCCCCGAGATCAGCTAAGGCAGTAAATTCTTCGACTTTGTTAAAAATGCAAGGCAACACAAAACGTCCGGGATCTCTAAGTTTTTCACGAAGTTCTTTAAGAATAACTGTAGAACAGTTTTCATTTAAGCGTGTGTTGACAAACTCAGCCATCTTTTCCTTCTTGTTAAGCAATTCCTTGAATGCTTTCACAAATTTCGGCATTTGGACAAGTGCTTCAACGAGGCTAATGTTGAAATTCATTTGAGAGATCATCTTCATAAAAGAAGTGACTTGAGCATCCTCTTTAGTAAGCGATTTGCTCTTGTCTAACCGAGAAGGATAAGGGATGTTGGGTTTGGGTGGTGTGGGTGTAGCAGGTAAAGGTTGAGATGTTGAAGGTTGAGAAGTAGAAGGTTTAGAGGTGGTAGGTGGGGTTGGTGGAGGGTTTTGCTTGATTACTTCTTCATTAAGAGGTGGAGACGGTAATGGAGAACTAGTACTAGGTGTGGTAGTAGGAGGGATAAATGGGGGTGGAGGAGGTGTAGATGGAGTAACGAGAGGAGGGGTAGAAGGTCCTACTAGAGTTGCTCCACTTCGCGTAGTAATAGCACTCACATTCGCTCTAGGGTTTGTTTCGGTTGTATAAGGAAGAGCACCTTGGGGGCGAAGGGTTTGTAATATTTGAACGAATTTCCTATCCGTGGACTCTTGAATTTTTTTAGTAGATTCTTGCATTGCTTGCATGATTTTCTCATGTTCATTCAACTTTTGCAAAACCAAGTCCATTGGCGGATGAGGTAAATTGAACCCTTGTTGTTGGAAACCGTGGTTTGGGTATTGGTTATAAGGTGGAAAACCTTGATTTTGCATGTGAAAGTTTCCCTGATTTGCATTTGAGCCCCTCATGTTGGCATTTCCTTGAACATTAGCTCTTGGTGGCCCTTGGTTGTTTGGGTTGGGTGGGGGTGGTCTTTGCTGAAAACCAGGTGGAGCCAAGTAATTTGTCGAGTTGTAAGACAAGTGATTAATATCGACATTAGGCTTGAAATGAACTCTCTCGGTGTTGTTGTAAGCGTACACTTCCCCGTGAGATTGATCATAAGCTTTATCACAATTAGCATAAGAGTGTGGCCCACCACAAGTTTCACAAGTTATATTAATAGCATTGTTGTTTTTGGCATTATTAACGGCTTGTAAAGCAAGTGCTTCAACAACCGTAGTAAGCTTATCAAGTCTCCTTTCGGTGTCACTAGTGCTAGCACTAGCCACATTAGCCCGAACACTTTTGGTTTGCACTTTAGATTTATTCTCAATAATATCCCATGCGGCATTAGAAGACTGAACCAAAATGTTACCCCCGAGGCACTATTTAGTGAATCTTGCTCATTCATGCTTAAACCATTGTAAAAAGTATTAATTTGATGAACTTTTGTGAAACCATGTTGTGGACACTTTTTTAAAAGTTCCTTAAAACGGTCCCAAGATTCACTAAATGTCTCACCGTACTTTTGTTCAAAGTTAATGATTTCATTCCGCAAAGCGGTAGTACGTGAGGGTGGGAAAAAGTAGTTGATGAATTTGGTCTCTAAATCCGACCACGTAAGAATACTTTGTGGCGGTTCCTTATCAAGGAGAAAGGAAAAAGTTGCAAGCGAATTACCTCTTGTGAAACCCCATTAAACTTGACCGTTGAAGAAACCTTTTGATATGGTCATGAGGATCATCAAGTGTACGCCCCAAGAATGGTTGAGCAGAGACCATTTGAATGAAGCCGGATTTGAGCTCAAAGTTATTGGCTCCAATCTCGGGTATGACAATAGCATCGGTGTTTCCCTCTACGTACGATTGCAAAAGCTCGATCATTGGCCGATTTTACATGGTGACAATAGGTTGAGTTTAGATTTCGGCTTGAGTTGCTTTCTTCTTACGAGCACGGGTACGCATACACACCTACAAAAGGAAAAGAAAGATAGACCAGAAATATTTTTGGTTTTTTATGTTTTTCTATTTTTTTGGATTTTTGAAAATTTTATATTTTTAGGATTTTTGAAAATTTTATATTTTTTAGGATTTTTGAAAATTTAAGCAAGAAAAATAACGTTAAAAAATGAACGGATCCCAAAATCCAACGCGTCTCTCACTAAAAACCGTTAATCTTAACGAAAAGAGCCGGCATCGGCGCCATTTAATACAAGGTTTTCCTCGTAATAAAAAGATTCGTATTTCCAGTCTTTTCGAATTGATTACCGTTAATCGTGCGACTCAGTCGTTCTTGGTGGAAGAAAAATGGAAAAGGTTATCTATTTTAAACTAAAGTAAAATGAAAGTGTAAATTTAAATGAAAATGCAAAAGCAAATGTAAATGTCGTTAAGTAAAAGTGGAAGCTTGGAATTTAAAACTAAAAATTAATGCTTAAAAGTAAATGACAAAAAATTAAAAACTTTAAAAAGTAAATTTTTTTTAAAAACTAAATGAAAATGAAAACTTCAAAATAAATCTAAGTTAAGACAATTAGAAATAACTCTAAGTAAGAATGGCGGGAAAAACTAAATAGAAAATAGAAACTAGGACTCCATCGGAATATCCTGGTGTCCGAATCCCATCGGAATGCTACGATCAGAAATCAATCGGAATAAGCTAAAACAAAACTATCGGAATGTATTAAAAATGAAAGTATCGGAATAACTACAAATCAAACTATCGGAATATGCAAACACTAGAAACTATCGGAATATGTAAAAACTAAGGCTATCAGAATGTAGTAAAACGAAACCGTCAGAATAAGTAAAAAGAAAACCTGTCGGAATGCAAATATCCCTACCGTCAGAATCGTGATCGGAATGGTGATCGGAATCCAAAACCCTTTTCCGATACGCCTGTCGGAATGAGGTGTCGGAATCCCAAAACCCTTTTCCGATGCAGGCGTCGGAATAACAGTAGGAAAATCAAAATCTTTTTCCGACGCAATTAAAATGGAAATAAGCAAAACCGAATAAGCTATGTTTAAATAAGCACTAATCTAAACTTACCAAATCAAACAATAAAAAGAAATAGATAAGCATTAATAAGAAACTTTCAAAAGACTAAACAAACGAGATTTATAAGATAAACTACAAGAAAAAGATTAAACTTATGAAAACATTTAAAATTGAAATAAACATAAAGATTAAAACTAGAAGATCAAACAAATCAACAAAAGATTATTTAAAACAAGAAGGGAAGAATGAGAATGATTGAAAACTTGAATTATAAAGATTAAAGATCAAAGATTTAACACAAGATTAAAGACAAGGCTTTAAAAACATTAAGAAAAACTAGAGAGAGAAAGTATATTAATCTACTCCTACTTACCTTACAAAAATAAAACTAAAATCTACTACTAGCTAACCCCCTCCTAATGACACATTAGGAGGGTATTTATAGGAGGAGTACATGTTGATGCTCTCTTCTTTCTTTCTTCTCGTCTCGACTCGATTTAAATTCTTTGTCTTTCTCGACGTCGTCTTGGGATTTGTCGATATAAATTTAACTCGTCTTATAATTTTCTTCATTTATTAGACTTGAGTTCTTCGACTTCATTAAACTTCTGTCTTTAGACTTTTTCTTCGATAAATCTTCAGAATAGGCCTTGGACTTCCGTTCTTTTTGTACTCTTGATCTTTTGACTTCGTCTTTTCTCGTTTTCTTCGATAAAAGCCCGTGAAAGCCCGTGTTTTCTTCCTTTTTCATCTTTTGGTCCTAAAACACAATAAAAACACAAACCAAACATAATTCCGACATTTACGACATAAAATACATGTTTTGGATTGGTTATTATTATAATTAAGTGGTCAAAGGATGGGTGTTTTCACACCTATCAGGTTTTCTATGGTTACCTAAGATAATGAAGGATTGGTCACAAATGACCAAAAACTCAACAATGGAGATGAAGATCTTCAAAACTACTATTATCTTTCCTTTAATCATCCTTGTTCACCATCTTAAATACCCAATTAGTCTTGATTAAAATACATCCAACTTCAGCCCCAAAATGTAGAAAAATCTTTTTTTAAAACACTTTTAAATCACCTCCAAAAACTTGTAACCACACAAGGTAGTCATATTCACTAGTGGTTTTATAGATTTGATCTTGAAAAATATATGGATTTGGTGTTTGTGTGGTTATAGTGAACGACCAAGGACAAGCCAAGAGAGACTTTATGCTGATTTTATTAGTTAAAATGATTGTGTGTGTGTTTTCAAATAAAAGGGTTACATAAAACATAAGGACACAAAAGTTATAGCCACCAAACTAGATCAATCAACAAGGATCTTTTCACTTTGTTTTCTCGTCCCACCAATAGGGTGGGGGATTAGTGGGATACATTTTTTTCCTTTTATTACATATGCATTATACTTTGAGTATTAGTTAAACCGCGATTCGCGTAAATACTTAAAAACGTTATTTTTTCCCGTAAAGGTAAAATAGTCCCGACATATGAAAAATGCAACAAATATCATGAAATTAATTCTATGGCATTCTAATGATATAATTATCGATGCCTAATGTAGAATTTTGCCGGTTCATCGTGAATTACGCGTTTAAGCACTAGGGCTCGCGTTTTCTCGCAACTCAAGCAAAATTATTTAAAAATGATAAATATCAAATGCAAAAATATAAACCGAGAATAATAATGATCTAGAATTTCCAGATTGTCACAATAATTGGTCTTGTAAAGAATTCTTGTAACAATAAAATTGTTGATTTAAACATCTAGCCAATTAGTTACTGGCGAAGAGTTTCATAAATTATTTTGATTCCTGTTTTTACAAATGGCATTATATAGATATTTTAAATCATATGACATGTAATACTAGTTTACGAAGTTGAGCATCGCATTGCTAGACCTACATTATGCATGACCTGATCACCTATGCGTAATTTATAAGGAGCCATGCGAGCCCGAATAGTAGTCACCTTAAATATTTGGCCAAGAACCAACTTTTTACTTATGTTCCTTAAAAAGTTAGATAAAAATAAATTTTTGAAAACTTTTTCATCTTATGCGAATAACACCACTTCGCGACATACACATATGATCCCTTATCTTTTCTTGAACGAAGTACATGCCTCAAGCACATATTTCCTTACTCAACGATCTTTGTTTTACTTGTTACCTCCTCTTCCTTTGTGATATAATTCTCGTTGCCACTTGTCTAATTTCTTACCATTGATACCAGACTTGAAAGTTTCAATGTTGTTATGCTTCTACATCGATCGAACTTCTCTATCTATTTTGGTAGACCTTCGAAACGTCTCTGGGCGCGAATAGTGATTTATGAGTGGACGTGAATGATAATTTCATGTATTTTTCATGGTGTCTGTCAGCCTCTATTGTTTTGAAATTCATTCGTGTTAACCATTTGTTGATGTCGCCTCTCATTGCTAATGTTGTGCATCTTAATGGAATTACTCTCAAGTGACTTCTTAAGAATTTTCTTTGATTCGAAAATTTATTTTGTGGCTTTTCTCTTTCGATCATGTATCGACCATCGAGAAATCAATAAGCCATTGTTGGTGACGCCAACCACACTCGTGAATTAATCTTGTAAATCCTTTGCTTCCTATTGTCCTTATCATTGATGCATCTACTCTATCATGTCCGTTGAGAAATTGATACGAATTTCGTTTTATCATCTTGTGTTATTGCTCGCATGCTAATTGTTGATTATTATTCATTTCATATTCCTTTGTTATCTTGTCGCCTTTGGAAAACCAAAACATGTCACATGTTTACCATTTGATGCATTAAACACCTTCTTGGATTTCTAAAAATTATTTAATTTTTTAAGAAATATTTTACACAATATATCAAGTGGTTAAATTACCAAAAATAACCGTTTTAAAGTAAATGTCAGATCTATGCATCCTCTTTGATAGACTTATAACTAGTGTTTAAAAAGGCGACCAGGAAAGCGATGATTCAAGTTCTAGCGAAAAGATTGGGGGGGGGGGGGGGAATGATCTATTCGAGGATGAGGGTACTAGTTCAGATGTGGGGAGCATAGGTGAGGCAGTGCGGGTAAGCGATTTTCATGATAATGACACGCACGTGCAGGTCCAAGATACTTCTTCTATCCCGAATGCTAATGCTACTAGTCCGAAGGTCCCTTCAACTGATAGTGATCCTTTTCAGCTAGAGCCCCTCATCAAAAAGGCAACCAGGAAAGATCCAACTTCAGTAACTCCTGACTTTCCTCCCGGGTTCTCACCAAAAAATGATACCTTTGTCTCTGACTCTATCAATAATCTTCATAGTAAGGATGTTGTATCACAACCTGGTTTCTCCTTGCTGGCTAGACTCGAGGAAACTATAAAGGTTGGCTTGGATTTGGGAATTGATATGGAAGGATGTGAAAAGACGCTTGCTTCACTTATAGATAAATCAGGAGATATCAATGTAGACCCATGAATTGCTTCTCTATCAATGCACAAGGTCTTGGAGACCTTAAAAAAGGAGGTGGATTCGAAATCTTTGTCACAAGAATATGGTGAATTTGTTAGGTATTTAAGAATCTAAACTAACGCAAAGAAATTTATTGGTTCTTCGTCAACTGTGGGGTAATCCCTAGTTTGATTTCGCTTCCTCTTCGGCTAAAGGTATGTCGGGTGGTATCATATGTATTTAGAATAAGAATGTTTTTTTGAAATCAAATATTGTTTGTTGCGATAACTTTGTTGTTGTAGACGGGCTTTGGGTTCATGGTAACCTCAACATCAGATGGATTAACGTGTACGCTCTGCAAGATAGTTCAAGTAAATCTGCTCTGTGGTTGTCCATTTCAGACCTGATTCCCTCTTCGGACGGCATTGTGATTGTAATGGGTGACTTTAACGAAGTTCGAAATGCTAGTGAAATATTTGGCTCAGTTTTTAACGATCGTCAAGCCAAAGTTTTCAATGAGTTTATTGAAGAGTCGTCTCTCGTAGACGTTCCTTTAGGAGGCTATAACTTCACTTGGACTGATAAATGGGGCTCTAAGATGAGCAAACTTGATAGGTTTTTGGTCTCGAATAATTTTTATGACCATTTTCCTCACACTATTGGCATTGTTTTTGGAGAAAGGTATCCCTGACCATAGACCCATTCTGTTAAAGGAGTCTTTCGTTGATTATGGTCCGACACACTTCCGGTTCTTCAACTCTTGGCTGGAGATGGAAGGATTCTAGGATCTTGTTGTTGATACTTGGGTTAATGATGGAATTACATATGAGAATGGTATGGTTCGGTTTAAGAAAAAGCTTCAACACTTAAAAAGTACCATTCGTGGGTGGCTTGGTAAAAGAAAGTCAGAAGGCGTTGAATTAAAGAAAAACCACTTAGCCCAGCTTTAATCCATTGATATTAAGGTGGGTCTTGGTATTGCTAGCGAGGATGACTTCAACAATCGTAGAGACTCCCTTGCGGCTTTGGGATATTTAGAGCGTGTTGGCAAAGACCTAGCTCAAAAAGCTAGGATAAAATCGGCTCTTGAAGGGGACGAGAACACTAGCTTCTTCCATGGAATTCTCAAGAAAAAGAGGCGTCTATTGGCCATTAAAGGTATCTTAAAAATGGTGAATGGAATGAAGACCCCTCTTCGGTTAAGCGGGAAAATTTAGAGCACTTTAGTAATCGGTTTCAGCACCAAAATGGTATTCCCCCTTATTTGGATACTTATTTTCTTACTCCTATCTCCCCTGGTAATCGCGACTTATTGGAAAAACCTTTCACTCGTGGGGAGATCAAAAAATCTGTCTGGGACTATGGTGGTGACCGAGCCCCGGGTCCTGATGGATTCACCTTCAAATTCTTTACAACTTTCTGGGATCTTATAGAAGACGATGTGGTTTGTTTCGTGCTTGATTATTTTCGCTCCAATATTTTCCCTAAGGGCTGCAATTCATCTTTCATAGCCTTAATCCCAAAGGTTGCTAACGCCAAGTTTGTTTCTGATTTTCGTCTTATCAACCTAATCGGTTGCCAATATAAAATTATTGGTAAACTTTTGGCTAATAGACTTTGTACCGTGATTAGTGATTGTGTTCATTGATAAGTATGAAAACACTCATCAATAATGATCCTAAAACCACTAAAAACACAGTCAAAACATAATATTTAACTGAAAATATCAGAATTACGTGGGTATTTGTGTTTCATGTGTTTTCAGGTAAACAAGATACATTTTTGAGCAAACACGTGGTTTCAAGGACTTATTTGGTAAAAAGACGAAGAAAAGGACGAATCATGCTTTCAAGGACCTTACTTGTCATTATTTCAAAGATCGAGGACTTAAAGTGCAACTTTCACAAAGACGAAGGATAAAAAGGATTTTACTTTAAAGTGATTATCATATTTGACAAAGAAATGATAAATGAGGGACTAAAACAAAAACAATGGGTAAAGTTTATCTTTATTAGGTCAAATCTGCTTATATATGTTACTTGGTCAAAGGACCAAGTCATACTCAGTCAACAAACACACGTATCTTTCTTCTTCAACACATAGAGAGAAAGAAATAAAACAGACGCTTTACTCATTTCCACCACCAGACCTGCAATCCGATTTCAATGAAGATCCAAGAAGATTCAAGCAAAACTTTTAACTAAAAAATGATCAGCATCACCTCCTCTACAAGAAGATGGCAATTAATTGGATCAAGATGGAGTGATGAAGAAACCCCCAATTTGAAGAATGAAGAACCCTAGTAAATTCATCCTCGTATTTTCCACGTGTCACGAAGGGATTGGAGATTGCACGTCACCAGCACCTCACCTTTCTTCTCAAATGGCTATAAATACAAGATGAAGAGCTCATTTTTAGATGGTTAGCTTAGGTGTAGTTTACACACAAATTAGTTTAGCTCTTAGGAGTAGATTAGTTAAACTCTTGTAACTACTTTATGTTAATCAGTTTTCCAAGATTTAATGCAGTCTTGTAACCGAATGAGTTTTCTGTTATAACCGAATGTTATATTTTCCACCATTAATGAATTCTTCAATATTTCTTATTCTCTTCATCTTTCTTAAAGCTTTAATTTTCTTCCGTTACATTTACTGTTCACTGAGTTTTGATCTGTTTGATTAATTGTTCATCATTGCTTTGCAAACTTGAGTTTTGATTATGTTGTTAGATTCATAAGGTCTGTTATAAGATATTGTTCATGTAATGAAATTGTTCATCTAGTAGTTAATCTGTGAAGGTGTTAGCTTGTTCACGTAGATAAAATAGTATAGCGGCGATAGTAAGTTTGGTTCAAAATAGATCAGATATATGCACGTTTTTGTTTGGTTATCAGTTTATTAGTGAAAAGTGGTAGAATTACTTGATATTGAGCTATAGCTATTGGAGTTTATAGAATGAGGGTGATTAGTTGATTAGATTCGATTTGATTAAAATTGATTTTTACAAGTGAAGGTTTAGTTAAAACTAATAAGCTTTTTGAGTTCATAAAAGTTTTTGATAATCTTTTTAGTTGAGTAATTGAAACAAGTCTTCTTTTCTACTGATGTTTTCAGTTTAAGTTTCAGTTTGGTGTTGTATTCATTATTCCTACATACTGAGTTTGAGTTTTAGAGCTAATAATAGTCATTGTTTTTATCAGTTTAAACGAGTTTCTGTTAAGCAGTTAAAACGAGGTGATTGTAGAATTCTGTAGTTGGTAATGAGTAATCGAACATATATGTCTCTTTTCCATGTTATGCAAGTTTTTCAGGTTATGAAGGAACAGTAGCAGGTCAGTCAGCTTAGCCGTAGCAGATCAGCCAGTTATTTCTCTCGATTACAGTTGGTTCACCAGAATAGTGGATAGAAGTTGTTTGAGGTGCGATAGTTAAAGCCGGCTCAGCGCCACGATTCTACATCAAAGGACTTGATCTTCGGACGAATAGGTCAAGCACATTTTATTTTCTGCATCTATAGTATTAAATAATTAGTGTAATCTGCTGGTAGTTTATCTTTGGTGTAAAATTCTGTGAAACCTGTTCGATATAATTGCCTGTAGACTTGTTTGTTTAATTTCCTTTGTGCCGATTTAGTTTCAGTTAGGTGCCTTATTGAGTTCCTGAAGAATCTGATATTAGAGTGTTTGGCATTGCATCTGTGTAAGTCACGATTTAACTGTCTTCTTGTAGCCTACTATGTGTTCATTAGTTGGATTAAGCCAACTCAAATTATTCTCATATTACTTTTTGAAGTCAATTGGTTAGGACAAAAGGGCAGTCTGCTATTAGCTAAGAGGTGGTCAGTTCTTGATGAAATTTTAGTATAGATTTCTCTTAGGATAGTTTATATTAAAACAAGTTTTTAGGTGTTTTAGGAAGCTTGAAGTGTAGGCTTTTACAGTTTGTAGGTAACTTTCAAAATAGCTTAAAAGATCAGCGGGTGTAAGCCTTAGAAAAAGCTCATCTCAGTTTGTTTTAAATAGTAGTAATTCTAGTTCTTTTTTGTCAAAAATTCATGGTACTGATGGGAATTTAATTCAAGTGATTAAGAGATTAAATTGACTTGTTACGTTAGTTTTTACTAGTTGTCATAAGCTTTAGTTGTTTGAATAGCTAGTAGGATAAATTTTCATTCAAAACTTATATAATAGTCATGGATTAAAGTATAAATACGATGCACAAATTTAGCCTCTTTTAAATACATTCATCTTAGTCAAGTTTATACACTAAACATCTTTGGTCCTTCATTTTGTTTTTACTCATTACAGTCACGGTCCTAGCTACTTAGATTAGTTACACTGTTAGGTTAATTTTGTTAAGAATGTTACATTTCTAGTCCAAATCGGTTAGTTTGTATATGTTGGGCCAATCTATTTGGGCTTTGTTTTTAATACGTAAATTTGGATTTATTCAACTGCATTCATCATATTCTTATGTGCATTTACTAGTTTAATTCCATTTTTCCATTTTCCTTTTATTTTAGTATAGAAATAAAAGTAGTTTAATAATAATAGATTGTTATAGTAGTGTATTTTGTACATTTAATTTTCGTATGTGCAATATGTTTTAGAATAGTACGTATACATATATAGTATTTTTAAATTTTTTTTACTTGATACTTGCAAATTAGAAATAATTACCAATCAAGATATTTTTAACCAAAAACAATCAAGTCAAGCTTAAAACGTTATATCAATTTGGATTGAGTCGAGAAAAATGAACTAAAAACGAAATATTATTCATCCCGTGCAATCCGCTTTCATCAAAGGAAGGAACATTCTCGATGGTCCCTTGATTTTAAATGAAGTTATTTCATGGCACCGTCAACGCAGGAAAGAGCTTATGGTTTTCAAAGTCGATTTCGAGAAGGCTTTTGACTCCTTACGTTGGGATTTTTTAGACATAATTTTAGATAAGCTCGGTTTTGGTTCTATTTGGCGCGCTTGGATTCGAGGTTGTCTTTATAATGCTCGTTCTTCCGTGCTCATTAACGGCTCCCCTACTGATGAATTTGTTATCAATAGGGGCCTTAGACAAGGAGACCCGATGTCACCTTTCCTATTCATTTTTGCCATGGAGGGTCTACATGACCTTACTTGCAAGGCCGAGACGCTTGGTCTTTTCAAAGGGGTTATTATTGGTAGAGATAATTTGCGTATTTCACACTTGATGTACGCGGACGATGTCATTTTTTTGGGGAGTGTTCTTGGACGAATGCGTGTAATTTGATCAGCATACTCTGATGTTTCTTTCTTATCTCGGGCCTTCGTATCAATATCAACAAGAGTTCTATTCTCGATGTTGGTGTTTCTGAAGCGGAAGTTTCTCATTTGGCTAGTATCATCGGTAGTGAGGCGGCTAAACTTCCTCTTAAATACCTTGGTGTGCCTGTGGGCTGTAATATGACGAGATGTCTTAACTGGAATTCCGTCCTTTCCAAGTTTACCTCTAGGTTGTCTTCTTGGAAGGCTAAAATGCTATATGTCAGAGGCCGTCTCACATTGATCAGATCGGTCCTTGGTAATCTCCCCATTTACTACTTGTCCTTATATCCTGTGCCTACATACATTCGTAAAAAGCTTGAGGCCTTGCGCAATAAGTTCTTTATTGGTGGTGATCCTGATGAGAGAAAACTTACGTGGGTTAAATGGGATAAATGTCTCGCTAGAAAACGTGAAGGAGGGCTTGGCATTGGCAGCATACTTGGTCTAAACATTAGTCTTCTATTTAAGTGGGTCTGGAGATACCTTGGTAATAATACTGATCTTTGGATTCGAGTTATTAATAGCATCCATTGTCCTGGAGGGGGATTAATAGTGACGCTATTATCAGACCAAAACGCAACACTTGGGGAGCTATTATTTCGTCGATCAATAGCTTTAAAAAAAAGGTGTAGACCTCTTATCCTACTGCTCTCGAAAAATTGGTAATGGGCTGGACTCTAGCTTCTTTTTTGATTCTTGGTGTGGGACCAACCTCTTAAATCGTTATTCCCTCGCGTCTTCTTTTTGGATTCGGACAAAAAGTGCTCTATAGCTAGTCGTATTTGCCTTAGTGACTGGTCTTTAGTTTTACGAAGGGATCCTAGGGGTGGCGAGGAAGTCACACAATTTAATGCTCTAAAAGAAGCCATTGGGAATACTATTTTAACCGATTGTCCAGATTCTTGGCAGTGGACTTTGGATGGTTCCACAGGTTTTCTCGTCTCTTCTATTCGCTCTTTTGTGGACTCTAGGCTTTTGATTACTTGCAATGAAGCTACTCGCTGGAATAGGCTGCTTCCTATTAAGGTCAATGTTTTTCTTTGGAAATTGAAGCTTAACAAGCTCCCTTATAGGGTTAATCTTGATAGGCGCGGTATTGACGTAACCTCTCTCACTTGTCCTTCCTGTCAAGCTGACATCGAGATGGTGAACCATACGTTCTTTAACTGCAATATGGCTAAAGACCTGTGGTCCCTCTTAGCTAAGTGGTGGGACTTGGACATTCCCATGTGCGGTAATATCGAGGATTGGTACACTTGGATTGATGGTCTTCGTGTTTCTCCCAAAGTTCGATCCATTATTGAGGGAGTTGGGGGAGCTCTTTTATGGTCCGTTTGGAACTTCCGTAATCATATGATTTTCTCCATTCCTCATCCTATGAAGTCGGTGATATGGGATTCCATTGTTTCTCAATCCTTTTTTTGGATTTCATCTAGAAATCCCAAAGGCAAGATTAGTTGGCTAGGTTGGTTGTGTAATCCTATTATTTCTATTACTTCCATGTAATCTTTTCTAGCTTTCGCTAGTTCGTAATAATATCCGCCTTTCAAAAAAAACTAGTATTTAAAAGGATGGCATTCTTTATCTTTTAAAGTATTTGATCATATCATACTTTACTTTCAATCTAAAGAAATTATCAGTTTAATTTATAATTTCTAACAATGATTCTAAATAATTTGGAAACTTGATTTATTCTAATGGTGACGATAAACCTGAGTTTTAACAATAATTTCATACAGTCATCCAAAAAGTTCTT
Organism: Glebionis coronaria; assembly: GCA_025667525.1. NCBI lineage: Eukaryota > Viridiplantae > Streptophyta > Magnoliopsida > Asterales > Asteraceae > Glebionis > Glebionis coronaria. Next base: position 354,729 of record JANFOE010000366.1, on the reverse strand, counting down.
AAGCCGATCAAGATAACTATTTTGAACTGTTCTACTTTTTGCCTTTGAAATTCTTATCAAGAAAGATATATAACAACTGCTTACTCACTAAATATAGATAATTGATTTCAAATCACTAAACCTTGTAAAATTTTCTTTTAATCAAGAAAATACTTGAGCTAAATTGAAAGTAATACCAAATGCCTATATGTAATTCATTTTTCCTTTCTATTTTTCTTGTAATTAGATTGTTACGTTTTAAGATGGTCATGTTTTACAGTTTGAGCGATTTGCGATTCCTTGTCGATTATCAATCTTAACTCGTTTTAGCGCACCTTATCCGTTTAAGCAATTATTGTGTTCATTTTATCTCTTGATATACTGAAAGGTCATTATTCTAATCCAAGTTTGAAAATTTATTCGAAAAGGAGTTAAGAAGCTGAAGCATAGTGAATTCTAATTGTTAAGGTACGCCGTGGTGCAAAAATTACCTGGGAAGCAATGAATCAGTTCTAAACTATGTACCTCCTTTTGTTTGCATCTTTTTCTGTCTCCAGTAGAACTCTGAGGGACCAGAGTTCCTTAAGGAGGGTAGACTGTAAGAACTCGTATTTTCCCGGTATTATTTTATTCTTTTATTCGTGTTTCTTGAATTTTTCAACGTATTACATTTTCTTGTATTCTTATATGTAAATCCTGAGATCATGATAATTTTAATAAACTATACTTTTTAAGTATTTTTTGACCATTGATAATACTTTATCTGGAATTATAAAATTTCTTATTTTATTTTTCCCATATTTATTTAAATCAAAGTTTTTGATTAAAAAACAGCCGTGTGCATTTTACAATGATTTTACTCAAAATCAATGAAAAACGAGAACTACTAATTATCGCAATACCGACAGATGCCCAAAATTTTACATTTGATTATCGATTGTTTTGATAATTAATATTTTCAACGATTTCGTTTTAATTACGTGTTAAGTCGTGTCGGGAAACCATATTATCATAATTATGATGCATTTTAACTTTTGAAAAGTATTTTTACGAAACCCGAGCCCCGTAAATATTTTCAAAATTTAGTAATAGTCATTTTCTACCCTTTAAACTATTTAATTTCATTTTAGCCCAAAACTATTCAATAATATCATTTTCAACCCTAACACCACTATATAAACATTTTTCCTAACTTTTCTTCCATTTACCTTCATTCAAAACACACACTAAAAGAAAAAAAAACTCCCTCCTTTTCTTCTCTCTATATGCCGCCACCTCCCACACCAAAAACACCCTTAGATCATTCATTTTTAGCTTGTCTTAACAAAATCTAATCAAAGTCCCTTGTTACAAATTCAAAGGTGATTATGTTAATATAAAATTTCTTACATGCAACAACTTTTATGTTTTCTTATGATTTTATGGTTGATGTGAGTTTTGATCATTATGCATGTGATGATCATGGTAAGATCTCCATGTTTTGATGATAAAAAGTTTAAGTTTTTGATTTTTATTTTTGTTTGTGTAACATGCAAGTGATTTGGGATGGTAAGGATTGTTTAGGATGTCTAGGAGATGATATTAGGAGTGGGGAATTTGTTAAAATAGGTCAAAATAATGATCTAATATGATTTTCAAGAGTATGTTTTTGACCATCAGGTTTAGGTATATTTTTCGTGGGTCAAAGTTTGATAAAATCTTGATACTATAGGATAGTGTTGTAGTGGTTGTCAAGACGATCGTTTTGGTATAAAGTAGGCCTTCTAGCTCAAAACGAAGAAGAAGTTACGCTAGTTTGATTATTCGTGTACCGGGAGACGAGTATCGGCACAATCCGAATTTGTTGTCGATATTTGGATCGAATCTCGGGGACTATAAAATGAGTTTTACAAATGGTCAAGGTCTGTTCTCAGGCCCTAAACCTAGGGTTATGAGTCTATTTTTAAAGTCAAGTGGCGATTTTGCAAACGGAATTGGTTAGAAAGGTCAAAATGATTTCACGAGTCAAGTATTCAAATCTTTCCGATTTTTCAAGTTTAGGAATGTGTCAAGCAGGTGGTTTTAAAATGTAAATCATTGGATGAAATTTAAACTGAGTTTTATTCAGATTATGATTGAGTTTTTCACCAAGTTTCATGAAAATCCTAGTTGTCTAAGTATGGGAATGAGCGAGTACATTTGGTATGGACCGGCAGATTTTTATCGAGGAAGTAGTTTAATAAAGTAAACATATAGAAGGGTATTGTAGTACCACTTGCATTGTTGTTCTTTCGGGTTTGTCGTGGTCTTGTAATTCTGAGTTTATGTTATTAAGTATGGTTATTACTTGAGTGAATTATTAACGAGCGCACCTTATTTGCTAGGTTGCGGCTTTCGTGTTTACCGGACATCCACATCGTCGGTGATCATCTTACCACTACTGTTTCTACTCAGTTTCTGAGTACCGTGATTCACTTACCTCGTGGCTAAGGTGAGTTCATAGCCCCTTTTTACTACTTGTACATGTTTCCAAACACGGGGTGAGATTTTACATGTGGAACACATCCATTTAAAAACTGTATGCTATCCATAACTTGTATGCTATCCAGACTTGTATGCTTTTCAAACAGTTTTCATTGATATTGTTGTTTTTAGTCAATAGCCTTAAGTTTCCTCCCTTGATCATGAACTGTTAATTTACTTGTGTTGCTAAGCGCGAATGTTGTGGGTGGATCCATCGGGATTGACAATCCCCGTCCCGATTACCTTGACGCATTTAACATTTGATTTGTTACTTGAGTATTTAGGTTGAATACTCACTAGAGGAACTTACATGAGTTAAGCTTCGGTTCATGAACTAAACAACAATAATAATGTTTCGGACTATGGTCAATGATCATAGCCATTTTCCCTATTTATTGTTTGCAAATGAATGCTTGTGTTTCACACCTTTACTGCTAAACCTATGAATATCACTAAAATTTATGTTGACGATTTTACATGTTTAATCTCAGGTATTATTACTTAGCTTTGCTTGGATGGGAGCCCGCAGGATATTATCGCAGCTTTGAGATTTCTGTGTATATTAAACTTTGGTTTTATCTAAAAACCGTCAAAAGATTATTTTGTATTTTTGGTAATTATATGTTTTAAATCATGATGAAATAATAAATTTTTCCGCTTATAAAACTCTGGGGCCTAAGTTCAAAACTCTGATATTTTATGATGTAATGTATATGTTTTTATTACGTCAACTTTGTGTCAACAATATTCATTGTTTCTTGTACAATGACGTGGAACCCTCTTGCTGCCTATTTGTTTCTTTACCTGATTTTGGGGGTCTCACAACCCCTTTACAAAAAAAAAACAATTTCGGCATACGTCAATAGCCTATTTAAACGAGGCCGAACAAAGGAAAGCACCAAATGTTCCATCTTGTGGGTAACAACGTGAATTGTAGACGATGGTATTATCTTATTGGCGGAATATATATCCGGAATGGGGTAGGGCGGGGTAAAATCAACCGAAAACCGAATCGAAAACTGACCCAAACCAAGGAAACCGAATCGACCATCTTCGGTTCGGTTTTGAGTTTTGTATATTTATGTCGGTTGCGTTCGGTTCGTTTTGATTTGAGTTTGGGTTAAAAACACGAAAACACGCCTAAACCATATATTCGGTTCGGTTTCAGTTTTGTTCGGTTTAACTCCGTTCGGTTTTCGGTTCGTGTTTTTTTCAAAATCGGTTTTTGATTCGGTTCGAACTTTTTCTATTCGGTTCGTTTTTGAACCGATGCTCAGTCCTAGATTGTGATATTCTTATTAAGTCTATTTCACAATGTGGAGCAGATGATACGAAACAAGTAAAGCATGAGAATACACATCGAGAAAGCAAAGAAATACATTGAACGAGCGTTTGACATAGTAAGAAAAACCAGGCTTTAATAGAAACGTCCACATGATCCCAAAGTCTTACGAGAATTAGGGAGTTGGTGTTTACATACATCATATTACATAATATGATTATACAAAATCAAGAAATGTAAATCTCTCCCAACTATTTTCTAGAGAAAACACGTCGTGAAAATAATCCTATACTATACTATCGGAAAAAGATATGTTACAAGTTGTTAGAGCATACACAGCTCGTAAACTCATCAAAATCATAAAGCCAAATTAATGCAACAAATTTAGCATCGAACAAATCAAGGACTACTTTAATTTTATTGTAATGTTCGTAATTTTACTTGTACTATTATTTTAAATTTCTAATTATTGATAAAATTTTAACGTAAGAAAAAATGTTAGCTAGCCTTGCATTACGAACATTTAATAATGTGATTGGTCTTGAAAAAAAATATGTTGCCGATGAGGTGGCAGAGGTGACCACGTTCACCATGCGGTCACAATTAATATATTTCATCATCTTATTTTTATTATTTACATTTTTTTATGTTACAATTTAATTGTCTACTATTAAAAAGTATATAGAAAAATTTAATTAAGTTTATTATATTACTTGTTTAAAACTATTATTAAAAAATTTAAACAAAATTTGAATTAATTATTTAAAAGTAAAATTATACTTCTGTAAAAAAAAAAACAATAATATATGTATACTCCTTATTTTTATAAACTGTGGATGAGCTCTTTTAAAGATGCTCTTACATACAGAGTTCCATTTAAAGCATAGCTGTTTCTTTTAGGCTTATAGGGGCAGTTTTTATGGTACAATATCACACCATTTGTTATGTAGTATAATTCCCATCTTCAATAACAGTTATCATTTTCTTAAACAACATCTCTTTTGTCCCTCTAGTATACCTTCACTTGTTCAGTTTCACAAACCTTTTTTATTTTTTGGTTACTCCAACTTGATACTAGCTTCTACTACTCAAAGGGTACATATTTTTACACTATTTACTTTACTATCTTTATATAAATGTGAGTTTTGTATTACACCCACAATGTACATTTCTTTGTCTCTGTATAAATGTTTGCTGTTTTTGGACATATAAGCTTTTTGAGGGTCTTTGCATTTTTTTTGCCATTTTAGGAAATATTTGTTCTTCTCTGTTATTCAAGTTCTGGGCTTGTTTTCTTGTAGATCATGTTGTGGTTACCTTAAAGATTTGTCCTTTGTATACAATGAGGGTCTTTAAAATTTTTTGCCATTTTGGGAAACATTTGTTCTTATGTTTTTGGGTTATTTTCTTGTAGATCATGTTGTGGTTTCCTTAATGATTTGTCCTTTGTAGACATGAGGTTCTTAGCATTTTTTTTGCCATTTTGGGAAAGATTTGTTCTTCTATATATATATTGTTCAAGTTTTTTGGCTTATTTTCTTGTAGATCATGTTGTGGTAATGTGGTTTCCTTAAAGATTTGTCATTTGTTCATCTTGCATGTATAAATGTAGTTCTAGGCCATTTTTGTGTTTGTTTTTCAGGAATGATAAAATAAAGTACTTCTACTTATCTGAAAAAAAATTTGTCCAGAAAATTTGCGTTTGTTTGTTTATTTTTTGGTCCATAGATGTATGGTAAACAAAAAAAATGATTCATATTAGACAAAGACATAATGGTATTCTTTCGTCACTCACCTCCACCTCAGCGTCACATCGAGCCACGTATAACACACTTAAATGCACACATACATGCTTTCAAGTCTATCGTGGTGGTGTTGGTGTTCACCTTCTTCTCTCAAAAATTGTCCCACCACGCGTGGGCTGCACCTCATCTTTAGACCACGCGTGAAGGGTGCTCATCATGTTATGATCCCACATCGTCCAAGTATGGGAATGGTTGATGGTTTATAATGTCCAGGTGTCCCCTCCTCAAACAAACTAGCTTTTTGAGTGAGTTCTACGCTTGAGACTTATAAACCGATTACGAGCCTAGTATGGGATAGGTTCGTATCAATTGTTATCAGAGCTAGCCCTACCTTACGAGGTTCCAACACTCGGAGTGGTGGCTTGGACCTAAAGGGGGTGCCAACCGTGACCAACGAGCTCGGAGTGGTGGCCTATGGAGTGGTTGCTTGGACCCAAAGGGGGTGCCAGCCGTGACCAACGAGGACGTTGGTTCTTCAAAGGGTGGGGTAATGTTATGATCCCACATCGGCCAAATATGGGAATGGTTGATGGTTTATAATGTCCAGGTGTCCCCTCCTCAAACAAGCTAGTTTTTTAAGTGAGTTTTACGCTTGAGACTTATAAACTGATAACATAATTTAATAATCTTATTTAGACAAATAGCTGTTTGAATTTTAGTAGTATAGTAAAATAATTTTTCTTTGATTGAAACTTGGGTCTATTAAGCTATATACTTTGAATGATGGCTTCAACCACTCAGCAGTACAGTACCATATTTATGTATCTGAAAAACAAAACAAAAGTTTAAAATCTGTTGGACAATGGACATATACTACATATATTGGCATTCTGGTGAATCTTGTTTAGATATGCTCCTAATTTTTTTATTTGGTTGCCTATATGTGTTTTATTTCATTATTAAGGTTAATGAACACTCTTAACATATTACCTCAAATAACTTGGCTTTCATTTACTATGTTGCAGTTCCATAATGGCAGACTCGTCGGATGACTCACTTCGAATAGGTCAATTTCTCTTTTGATAATTATTTACTCTTCTTTTCGGATACGAGTAATTTACTAATTTACTAGCAGTAGTGTGTCACGAAACTTGATTACTCGTATAAAACAGGTTATTTAAAATGTTGTACTCCTAGTAAATTATTATAGATATTGGTCATCAAAGTTACCATTTGAAATGGATAACAAGGTTTTAGCCTAAATAACGATTTAATCAGATTATTAGCTTGGAGAATAACGATTAATAGAACCTGTTAGACCTATTCATAGAATCACATATTGTGCTAATTCGTAAGGCTGCCGAACCAGTCTAAGTCGTAAAAAAAGGATTAGTAGAGTTTGATCAAAATTTGGCTTAATTTGATTAGTGGAAAATCATGTCCAGTCTGGTTTGTCTCTTCATTCTGTGTATTGTTCTTATTTGGATGTGGAGGATCGTTTAAATATCGAAGTCTTCGTTTCATTAGTTTTGAATTTGAAAATCATTTTACTAATTTGACTCTGCAGTCTGATACATAACTGCATACTCATACAATGACAAGTATGTTTCTTTAACTAGACTCCATTCAACCCTTCTTATTAAGAGACAAACAATCCAAGTCTTCTTTCTTCATATGCATTCTGACTTCATGAGTATAGGGTCGAGTAGTAACTTTTGAAGTGGGTCAAAATGGGTCGTAATGGGTTTGAATGATCCGCTAAACTTCCTTTTTTCAGTCTCATACATGTAAACACTTAAATATATGCCTCCCATTCCACTTTATCTAATACATTCTTTGATTGTATTGGTTTGACATGATCACTACAATGCAGTTTAACCCATCACCGTTTTCTCTTTTCTTCTAGCGAACTTCTGTTTGATAGTATTTGTTTTGTGCTTTCTTTCTTAACAGGTCTAAACAATGATAATGAAGTTAGATCACAAAACTCAGAAAGCTCTATTGAAGATACACGCATAGGTAGGATTAACCAACCTCAAGAATCGAGAGTTGAAAATCATAACAGACGAGAAAGTACTGCAAAGGGACAAGCTACTTCGAAGAATTATGTGTCCACCCATCCTAGTTATCTTCGTACCCTTTCTCAAGCCCATTCTGAGTGGCTTTTTGGTGCTATAGCCGAACTTGTGGACAATTCAAGAGACGCAAAAGCTACAATGTATCCAATTCTATTACATAAACATTATTTGATACAGAAATCTTGTATCATATTATATAATATACGCTAAAACTAAATTTTGGTATTTTTTTTATCAGGCTGGATATTTCGATTGAGATGATAGGTAGTTCTGGGAATGAAATTCCTATGCTGGCAGTGGTAGATAATGGTCATGGGATGGGCCATGATGACATTTCAAAGATGGTAATGTTTGGCAGCAAGCAACCGGACACAAATGATCCTGACCGTATAGGAAGATATGGTGTTGGATTTAAGGTAATGCTTGTTTCTTTTAGTTAAAGTTTAAGTAATATACATAAACGGAACTTGGATAAATTTATTGGGAGGGTCGAGTAAATTTATTGGAAGGGTCGAGTGCTAAATTTGTGATTGTGAAAATGTATTTTCTTTAAGCAAATTTAAGTAAAATCTCAAAGTTTTGGGAGGACCGTGGCCCTCCCCGGTCTCCACTAAGGTCCGTCTATGGTAATATATGACCACTAATGGGTAGAAACTCGACCACAGTGTGTTTTGATGGCTACAACTTCCTGAAATTAAAAGGAGTTTTTGTGACCAAAAGTTTGTTGTTTACATCCTAATGGTTGCTTCTCTCGTGGTCTTGATACTATTTCCAGCATGCAGCGATGGGACTCGGGAAAGATGCCATGGTTATTACCCAGACTGCTAACTCCAGATCTATTGCTTTGCTTTCACGAACACTAAATGATGGAAAAGATGTATGAATCTGTTGTGTAGTTTTTAAATTTTATATATACCGTTTTGTGACATTTAAACTTTTCTTGCCATGATCTTGTTGCTACAGAGTACTGAGATTCCGATTGTCACCTATGCTCGAAATGGACATCTTATGGATTTTGATACAAATATCCAAGATAAAGCTTCAGCAAAGTGCAATTTGCGAACCATCATCCAGTATTCACCATTCAATGAATATTATATCGGTGAAAAAATCGCACTATTTGACAAACAGCTTACAGGAACACAAGTCTATGTATGGAATTTAGATCAGTGTGGATCAGAATACTCTCTTGAATGGGATGCTGGATTGAATGGCCGTAGCTCATTCCATCAAGGGGACATTTTTATACGGTCACACAGGGCAAGATCTCGATTCAATCAGGTGTCTATTATCCCTCTTTTTATAGAATTAATATAATGTCGATCTGTTTGTTTGCATGTAAATGTGTTTTTTTGATCATGGTTTTCAGGTTCGTTTGGACTATTCGCTCAGATCCTATTTGGAAGTCATCTTCTTAAATCCACGAATGGCGATAAAAGTTCAAGGGTCACTGGTAAATTATCATTTTACGTATATGTTTTTTCATCAACCAAACAATTACTCAATAGGTAGACACTTGCAACAGGTTAAATCTCGCCCTCTAGCAAAATTTCTACATAAGACCAGCATACAGAAGGGTTCTGTTTCAGAGAAACCAGTTGAGCTCGTCCTTGGACATACTCAACGCGATCTGGATCAAAGAAGCTGTGGAATTTTTCTATATTGGCATGGGCGGTTGATAGAGGTGACTTTTGATTTCCGCTATATAATGGTTAATATGTTCGTCTATTTTTGGTTGAGATGGCACTATGGTCGGGTGGGGCAACGATGAACACTTTTTAGTCCATGTTTTCGTTTGCATTAATAATAATGAGAAAAACTATAAAATCTTACAATACTTATTCACATTTGAATGAAACCGATTTAGCACGCTGTAAGCTTAGAATAATATACTTCTGGTAACTTTCAACCCATAATCGCCTCATTCTTGAGTAAATGGGTCGAAATTGCAATTCTAGCTTGTTGTGTACAACTTGTTCCTGTTTAATGCTACAACATTCGTATAGGTTATGCTGTTTACCAGAATTTCCGTTTTTAATTCTTCTTACAGGCTTACAAAAAGGTTGGGAGCATGATAACTAACGGTGAAAAGTGTCACGGGATTATTGGTGTCATTGATGTCACTAAAGTGATGGTACATTTTCTATGCTTCAAGCTTTTAAATTTGATACTCGCCAAGTTTTCGTGTACAAGTATTAATAATTCCTTCTGTTCGGACTGGTTGTTATTCAGGACGATGGCGATGATGCTGGTGTGTGTACCACCAAACAACAATTCAAGAGATGTAAAGCTTATTTTCAGCTTGAAGATTGGCTCGGTGAAAAGGCAGATGAGTACATGGAGAAAACTATCGACAAGGTTAAATTGGAAATTCCTTCTTTAATTTATTTTATACTTTAACCGTTCAATTGTTTGTCTTCACTCAAATTTGTGTGTTACTATACAAATTATTCTTATGTTTGTTATATCAGAATTTGAAATATGCCGTATAACTTTTATGGTAGAGTTTTACAGAAGGTGGCGTTGTTTGAGTAGTTCAGTTTTTTGTGTAACACATCTTAATATTTACGAAGTTATGAAACCTTGGAAAAATAGTGTTTCGAATGGATGATATGTCCATCTGCAGACATTTTTTTAGTCAAAATTGGTTCCAGATTCAAGACATTGGCCGTTCTGATATGCTTAATATGTATTTTATTTTGCCATATGCTATTGATAGATTTCATTTTTATTTTTTTTTTGTTACTTTGGTGATATAGGAAACAAGTACATCTCAGATTAAGCCTGATCATGAATGGGCGCAGTGCAACACGTGTAGACAATGGAGGATGCTGGACCCTAAATTCGATAGCACGACACTTCCTATAGAATGGTATTCATATTTGTTTTTTTTTCTTTCAAATATTTATTAATATCCTGATTGTGAATTCGTGTTTGTAATACAAAAAATCTACTAGCGGTAGAGGTAAATTTACTCGAGTCAAAGTGCATCAGCTGATAACGATGCTTAAAAGTATAATAGCTAATACAAATGACAAGTTGGAGTCATCTGTATACAGTATACGGATACCTCGTGGCTCTCATATCAATAGCATAGACATGTTTAAATTGTGAACTCTTGGAATTTCTCAGGGTTTAATATGCAGAATTACTTTACTTTTTTTGTTATTTTACCAATAGTTAAGTGGAGTGATTTTCTTCTAAAGGTCTTGCTATATGATGCCCTTCAATGGAAAGTGTGATATGCCAGAAGAAGAGATACAAGGACCTCGAGTTGCAGGGGCATCCTCTCAGCAAGCAGGTAGGGTGAGACAACTTAGAAGGGGACCAGAGATGCTGTGTGTTATTCCCGAAGAAGAGATAGAAGGACCTGGGGTGGTAATGGAATCTTCACAGCCAAAACGAGATACTTGCAAGAAGAAATCTACACAGAAAAAGAAAAAGCAGTCCAAACGTAAGCCTAAAGATGCAGCAGGTGATATTCCCGAAAAAGATATACAAGGACCCCGAGTCATAGCGGAATCCTCACAGCAAATGGGTAATACTTGCAAGGGGAAACCGCCACCCAAGAAGAAAAGGCAGTGCCAAAGTAAGCCTAAAGATGCAGCAGCTACAGCGCCACAACGTAGAACATTGCCAAAAAGGCACTGTAGACACGTTAGCACTTACTCCGAGTCATAGCGGAATCTTCACAGCAAACGGGTGATACTTGCAAGGGGAAACCACCACCCAAGGAGAAAAGGCAGTCCCACAGTAAGCCTAAAGATGCAGCAGTTACAGCGCCACAACGAAGAACATTGCCAAAAAGGCACTGTAGACAGGTTAACACTTGACTTGCAAGTACTTAGTCAATTTTGTGAATATGCTCACTTCTGTTAACGAACTAACTGAAAAGCCAGTATGCTTTTCTTAGTCCAACTCTATTTTAAGATGCAACGGTTGCTTTTGAACTCTATTAAACTACTCGTAACATATAGAAATCAACATTTTGGGATATCGTTATAGTGTTCGGTATTTTCATTTTAATACCTTGACACCATGTTGCTAGGACAAACCTCATTATTCTATTACAGCGATCCACTGCAAGTTATAAGGTGCACAAAGGTTTTGCCACAACACGTTACGTGGTTCTAGGACTAATTGTGTCGGACTGTATGTAACACCACCATAGCATCAAATCGACTACTGAAAAACATTAAGAGAACTACGCCTTCTTGTGGTTAATTGTGAAAACTTGGTACCTTATTAAGAGGCACAAAACAAATCTATTTGTGATTAGCTAACCAATAATGGACTTTGAGAATTGTTGCATCATTAGAAGCATAGACGGAAGTTGGGTGAATTTATTGGGAGGGCCGAACGTTGTGTAAGCTAATTTGGCCTAATTTGGCCGAGTCAAAGTTGTATTTCTTTAAACACAGTAAAACATCGAAGTTTTGGGAGGGTCGTGGTCCTCCTCGGTCTCCACTAAAGTCCGTTATGATTATAAGTAGTCATACATCTTTGCTTGTTCTTGCAAGTCCTATGATTTTTATTTTTATTTTTATTTTTTATTTTTTTTTTGACATTTCAAATATGTTTTCTAGTTTTATATTTGCTTGTTCGTGCAAAGTGTAAAGTGCATAGATTTCTTCACAATCTTTTAAGACAGATTGTAAGATTTTGTGAAAAATCAAGTATGACCATTGACTTTGAAAAGTCAATTACTTTAGATCCATGTCCCCATCATAGTTGTTCAAACGTTGGTGAACAAATTCTTGAAGGCGGTTTCGTATAATATGCTCCATCATCCAACAAAATTGCAAGAATTTATATCTTAAGGTGCTAAAAATCTTGATTTTTTAAAATAAACAAATTTAAAAATTATTCAAAAATTACGCATTACAAAAATATTTGTTTTAAAATTTTTGTACACCTGATAGCTTAATACTAACTCCACCTCTAATTATACCCTAATGAATTTATATGTTACATACATTGTGATTGATTAATTGATAAAATAAGAAAAAGAGGAGTATATAATATATGAGGCCGTTGGATGGTGGAAGCATATTCCAACTTCTATTTGGGGCCATACTTGGTTTTCTCTTTATTAATTTTTTAAATCGATTAATTCATGTAGATTAAAAACACCCGAATCAATCTTTCTCTACATTTCGTTTATGCACATTGCGACTGATCTTACCACTTTTTAGTCGACGAATCACCTATATATACAGCTGTTTAAGCCGGCTATAAACGCATAGAAGAAAAAAAACACATTTCATGAAATTAACCCTTGATCTTTCTTGCACATAATAGTACTATTTATTAGTCATCATACAAATTGGAACATTGGTCCCCAACACTTACCTTTTAGCAATTGATTGACCATAAAAATTTATCTTAGTCCATAATGGACTGCATTTATTTACTTCAACTAGCTATTGATTATTACTGTATTCTATTTGACAACAATGGTGTTGCACGAAAGAGAGGTTGGAACCGATCTTTGTGATTAGCGATTGTTATCGAACACCTAATCAGTAATTAACTCTATATTAAATCGTTTATTTATATAAAACTAGGATTTATATAGTCAAATCTAACAACTAGCGAGGCTTAACTTGTTCACCCACTATATGATCTAGAAGAGCTTTATAGAATTCGTCGTATCTTGTAGTATTAGTTATTATGATTTGTTAGTTGGGACGATTTTATATTGAAAAAGCTAGTTGGAATTCTATATCAGATCATTATCATTACAATGATTTGTATATAGATATACTCATTTTAGAATTGTATCAACTTTTTAATAACAAAATGGGAGTAGGTCTATCAATACAACCTTTTTGCTTCCATTACCAACCATTATACACCCACGAATGCATTGGAGAGTACAAGTTGTATTTGATTTGTTGGTAATCATCAAGTATAAAAGAATCATCATATTTTAATATATAAAATTGCACAAAATCCTATAGAGAGTGAAGGTAATCAGAGGTCGTACAACATAACCATTATAATCAATGTTTTCAAATCCGATCGATTCGGTCGGGTCAATCGGACTCGGGTCATATTGACCCGGGTATCACATTTTTGAAACTCGGCTTGATCCGCTGGGTTTGGAGTGACCCAGGTTTACCCGCTTCTCGAGATCCGACCGACTTTCGATTTTTTCGAGTTTTTAAAAAAAAAAAATATAAATTTTACGTATTTGCGACGAAATTTATATTTTTACATATTATATTAGTTGACAAACAATTTATATCTTCAATATACGAGTGTTTTTATGGTTTTTATATATAACTTTTTATTAATTATTAAAAATATAAAATTTTTTTAAAAAAAACCAGGTTAACCTGGATTGACCCAAACCCGATGACTAAAACCGGGTCGTTTTAAAAACCGGATTTCAAAACATTGATTATAATTAGGATTACATTTTATTATTATCCTAAATAAACATATATAAGACGGGTTGGCCTAGTACTCTAACAAAGAAATTTGATAATCTAAAACACACATTATAGCCATATACAAACTCATATAATTCTTCAACAATTGCCCTTGAATTTCTGAGTAGAAAAAGGTGACTCTTGCACATCAAATAACGATCTCATCTCATTGAACCAAATACGCGTCAATACCTTCGTTAACCATTCTGCCTTTGATTCTCTCTGGATACATGATCAACTATCACTTGCTCATTCTCCATCACATCCACCGATAATCCCTTAGCCACATTGCTTGACACACAACAGTAGTGGCCATGAACTTAGCTTCACACGAGGATAACGTCGTCACTGTAGTTCGCTTTTGTGAACACCATGTAATACGTGATGTACCGAGATAGAAACATGTCCAATAGTGCTCCGTCCATCACCAATATCAACATTATGACTGCTATACCCCACCATTCTCATGTCATCACCTCACTTGTATTGTATTTCAAACAAGATTGTACCTTTAAGATAGCGTAGAATATGCTTGATAGCACATGCATGTGATTTTCTTAGACTTCGCATGTATCGACTAACCATACCAACCGAGTAGGCCAAATCTAGACGAGTATGCAAGAGACAACGTAAGCTACCCACCATTTTTCATATTAAGTAGCTTCAACTTCTGGACCATCTTGTGCTTTTGACAACTTGAGTCCCGGTTCCATTGGACATAAAGTTGGTTTGCAATCTTCCATACCAGCTTCTTTCAAAATCTTCATTGCATATCGCTCTTGCTTGATCTTGACACACTCATTTCCTTGTGACACTTTGATACCTAAGTAGTAAATTAACTTACCCAAACAGATCTAACATTTCAAATTGAGACGCCATTCTCCTTTTGAACTTATTTATGAAGTCTAAGCTCATCCCAGTCATAACCAAATCATCCATATTAACCGCAACAATGATTTATATGTAGATGGTTTCCAGACCTACGTTGTAGATATATCAATGTCAGAGTTTCCTATTTTGAAGGCCCTACAGCTTAGACGCTCATAAGGTCTATGACGTAGGTGTTAT
Source organism: Glebionis coronaria (assembly GCA_025667525.1). NCBI lineage: Eukaryota > Viridiplantae > Streptophyta > Magnoliopsida > Asterales > Asteraceae > Glebionis > Glebionis coronaria. The sequence goes on along the minus strand of JANFOE010000366.1, from coordinate 339,638 downwards.
AGGACTGACAAGATACGCTAGGCGACAAGATAAAGACTAAAAGTTTATATACGGCATAGGCTCCTGTTTCCTCTACATCGTAGAGTCATGCATGGTCACAGTGGACTTATCATATTGAAGACCTACGGCATATGTCCTTGTCCTCTCTACGTCGTAGGTATCTCGTTTTAGAAGGAAAGTATAAAACATATCCCTACAGCTAGGGGTGTCAATAAATCCGATCCTACCCGAACCCGAACCCGAACCAGACCCGACCCGAGTATATTCAGGTCGGGTTACTCGGGTTCAAATTTGAATTCGGGTTAATTGGGTCAACCCGACTAACCCGAATTCAAAATCGGGTCGAACATCGGGTAAAAAAGTTATACCTAATTCAGGTTCGGGTTAACCCGATTGACCCGAATAAGGATTTTTTATTATTAACAGATTTTATTTAATTTCTATTTAAAAAATTAAAAAGAATTTATTTTTTTACCCATATTCGGGTTGACCCGAACCCGAATAGACCCGACCCGAGTAGACGCGACCCGAATAGAAACGCAACCGACTAACCCGAGTTGAACTTGGGTTGGGTTAGGGTAAATTATGTTTACCCTCAACCCGCATTCGACCCGACCTGAATAACCCAAACCCGACCAACCTGACCCGATTCCTACCCTACCTATAGAGTAGGGCGTAATATCACATACGTCGTAGGTGATCCGAATTGTATATACACAGGGCCTTTTTATCCTCATTCGATACAAACTTACACCCACAACTTAATAACGGGTTTAGGTCAATTTTGGAGGTTCTAAAGGTCGGATTTCGACCACGTCCCAGCATTGTAAGGGAAAATTTTATTCTAGCATTAAGTTGTCTTAATCATTCGTATCCAAAAAATTTGTAAGATTTTCATGATATATATGACCATTATGATTATGTTTACTTGTTGTGTTGTTGCTATGAGAGGCTAAGCACCTTGGTGGTGGCCTAGTTATGATATTATTATTGATGTTGTGATTATTGTTAAGTTTATGCTCTGATTGTTTAGGATATCCATTTGCTTGTTATGCAACCCTTGTGTTTTGGTAGTATTGGCTTTTTACAAGATTCCCTTGGCCTTTACGGGATGTATAGGAACTGACCGTTGGTAACTTCGGGAAGAGATTTAAAAGGGACAGGTTGGAAACTTGTATATGAGATTTATCGAGCACCCGCCTTTTCTAAGTCGTTTACTTAAAAAACTGCAAGAATCCTTATGGGAGGGTTTGAATAATTAGGTCATATGGGTAATTGAGGTTCTATCACTGTTAACTTTATACTTGGCTAGTCGCGAAAGTGGTAGTTTTGATTTAGATGACACAGGGCAAGGGCTAATAAGCAAATAAGCTTGCTGGCTTTATGACCACTAAACTCTTAAACATAAACACTAGGTTATTATAATTTATGATGTATGCTCCTTAACTTGAGTTCCTACCTATAATTTTTAGGAGTCCAAGCCATGTCTAACATGTGCATAGCATATCTCTTTAGTTATTAATACATAGACAACATTAATCACAACTAGATGATAATAGAGTATCTATGCTTGTATATGTTTCCCTATTGATCTATCCTTGTTATTTCTTTTCAGTATTTTTTCTATTTTCAGTGTTTTATTATTATTATTGTTTTCTTGACAATTCAAACTAAAAAAAAAATCACACTTCGCTCCTCGTATTTACCATTTCAATACTTCACACGACCGAGTTCTCTGCCTGTTTGTGCGTTGTAGGTAAAACGAGTTTTAAAAGTTTAAAACTTGATATTAAAAATCTTTTAAAAGAAATTACGCATCAAGCTTTAGGCACCACTGTTGGAGAGCTAATATTTAGACACCACCAACGTGTTTTGCATAAAATAAAGATGTCAGAAGTAGATAGAAGTAAGCTCAGGATGGAGCAATAATTGGCCAACATTCATGATGACCATGCACCGGGCGTGGTTAAATCCAAGTTTCCTTATGAAGTATTATTCGAAATTAAGGATCATTATTTGAATTAATTACATAGAAATATGTTCTTAGGAAATGGCAAAGAGGATGCTCACGAACATGTTGAAAATGTGTTGGACGTTGTAGGACTATTACTTCTTCCAAATATTTCTTATGACGCGATCATGCTAAGAGTATTTACTATTTCACTAACAGGGTCAACAAGAAGATGGTTTGATAGAATAGCCTCAGGGACTATCGATACGTGGGATTTGCTCATGAAGTCATTTATAAGAATATTTTTCCCACCTTCAAAAATAGCCAAAAAAATGGAAAACATCTACAACTTTAGGCAGGAGGGTAACGAAACACTATATTAGGCATTGTAAAGGTATAATGATTTACTTTATCAATGTGCAACCAACGATTTAAATGTACATCAGAAAGTTCAATTCTTCTACAAGGGCCTAGATAGCTTAACTCGCCACGCTCTTGACTCTCAGGGGGCCATTCCAAGTATGAAACCAGGGAATGCTTTCAAGGAAATTTAAATTAGGGCTGATCATTCTTGGAAATGGCATTTTGAGGTTGCAAGGGTTATCTTGAATAGCAATGAAGGAATAGATGATGTCGTTAATAAAATTGATAATTTGGGATAGGATATGAAGAAACTAAAGGAACACGTGCATGCTATACAATTACTATGCAAAACTTGAGGAGGAGTTTACTTAGCTAAAGAATGTCCAATCAATGAAGAAGAGGTTGAAGAATTAAAATATGGTGAATTCAGACAACCATATGAGAGGAACACCACGAGGTATTCTAAGGAATACAAAAACTCGACCGTTGATAGTAAGAGACCTATATTGAATGAGTTAGTTAGTAACTCTAGAAACTAGAGGGGGGTGGGGGGGGGGGGTTAATAGTTTCTTTAATTAAGGTCCTAATTAAAATTGTGTTGGTCATTAAAATTGACTATTACTTGAAAACTAGTTTCATAATAGTTAGGCCAATTTATAGTTCTTCAAACATTTTCTATATCTAATGATTATGGAAATGCAATGCATGAATATAAAGATAAATAAGTAAAGAGTAAGGAAATAACAAACCTAAGGAAAGACACCAAGATTTATATTGGTTTGGCAATGAAGCTCTCTCTTCGTTCCTACTCCACTCCTCTAGTACACCTTACTCAAGATTTCCATAATATCCACAAGCTCCCTTCTTGGTGGAGAAAACCTTACAACATCGCTTACAATGTTTTGCGACACTAAGCTAAATATCGAGACCTAATCTTAGCTAGTACCAATCTACGTCGCCTATCTTATTTTTCGACACGATGCTAGATGTCGAGTCTTAATCCAAAGCTAGAACCAATCTTCGTCGGCCATCTTCTTTTCTGACACAAGGCTAAATGTCGAGTCCTAATCAAAAGCTAGAACCAATCTTTTTCGCCCGTCTTCTTTTCTGACACAAGGCTAGATGTCGAGTCCTAATTCAAAGCTAGAACCAATCTTCACACACTCATCACTTTCTAGTTTAGTGAGAACTCACAACACTCATACTCACAATTACATCACTTTGTAGTTTAGTGAGAACTTATACACAAGACACACTACAACACAAGACACATCCAAGCATACACATATAACTTGGATTTACACAAGAATAATCCAAGAATACATAATTATCTTGGATCTACAGAATACACAAATAAACAAAATGATGAACATGACTAGATCTAAAAAAGGATGATCTTCATCAAGGCTTTATCTTTTATGACATCACAAATATGAGTGATTTTCTCTTTAGACAAGTAAAAAAAGGGATCAAGAGATAATCATAAGTAAACGTACTTAACGAATTAAGTTATCATTTACACTATTTATAGGAGACAAATTATAACGGCTCTTTGAGGCGGCTCATTAAATGGGATGGTGGCTCAATATTGATATTGAGTCGCATGCACCTATACTAAGCCGCGGGCTCTAAGTCCGCTCCTTTTTGTTTTCTAGTGGAGAAATGTCATTTGGTGAAGTTTATACCTCGAGAGTATATTCTTAGACCATTTGGAATATGCAAAATTCAAATTTCCATTTTCTATTTTAATAGAATATTTTCTTAAAAATAAAGTTTATTTGAAATATTTTGTCACATTTGTATAAATATGAGCTTTAAGGTTAATCACTTTCTATGATCACTAAACATGTATAATATAAGTTTGTGTAAGACTTTAATGATTAGTACCTTGATGATAGTGCTTGTTGTAGATTTCAACAAATTGAACTTGTTGTATAATATATGTTTGTGTAAGACTTAAATGATTAGTACCTTTTGAGGTTAATGTTTTTACACTTTGTCGTGATCAAAACTAAGAAAGATTAGTTATTACAAATAATGTTTTTCGGCATCGGTTGCATTAATAATCTCTTCTTTTTTTATTACGACAACCCATAAACTCATTTATGTAAATACTAAAGTTTTCGAATTATTAACGAGTTTATCACTATCATTTATCCCCCTTTTGTCGAAGCAAAAAGGTAGCACAAGTCTTTGAAGAAGAGAAGAATCGAATTTGCTAGTAGCTCCCATTTGGTGCTTACTCCTTCTAGCTCGGGGCACCAAGTGATCGAGCTATGGTGACAACCTACATACAAAGGCTATTAGAAAGAAAAGAAACACCAATGTAAATGCAATAGTCACTACTCACTAAATAACTCGAGAGGGAGAAAGAAAAGAAGTCCCAAATTATAGAGTAAGTATTTATTAAGTATGTCAAAGGAGAGTAATTTGACAAGATCAATTCATAATTGTTGGAATAAAGGTAGAAAAGAAACATCCAACAATTTGAATATATAATGTCAAAGAGGTTAAATACATAGAATTTTTTGGAATCACCCAAGAAAATTCAAGGTTTAACCAATATCAACTCTCAACAATATGTGTGGTAAAAGAATTAGTAAAATAAGCAATAACACACATACTAGTCATATTAGAATAAATATGAAAGCACATACAACAAGATATTCACATATAAAAATATAAATACAAAAGCAAGAAATAAGAAAATAAACAACATAAGCATAACAACTATTCTAGTAGAAGTAGTCCTCCAAGATTTCTTTAGTTTTTATTTTAGACTCAAGTGATTAGAACACAACATGTGTTTTGACCAGTAAAATAAGACGAAGGTGCATCAGAGATTTGCTCACGGGAACAAATACTCGAAGAGGAGGTCGAGTCAGGAGAAATTTAAGAAAATTTAACTTCTCATACACATGAGCAAGTTCAATTTGTTGAAATCTACAACAAGCACACGAATTTCCATTATGAAAAACAAAATCATTAGATGGGGGAGGTCCATCATAAAAAGAAGGTGAATAGTGGAGAAAGGGAACGTGGATAAGAGAGGTTACCATCACAATACTTATTGAGGTTAGGGAAAGAAGTGAGGTCATTTAGTTGAGGTGTGTTGAAAAGTTTAGGTGGTGGCGAAAGAGCTTCCCTTTCTCTAGTAATTAGATTGATTGAGTAAGACTCATTCCAATACTCAATTGGAGAGAAAGTAGAAGTCTTGCATGGTTTGGGAGAAGAAGGTCTATAGTGATCCTTGTTCTTTTTTATCCAAACGGGTTTCACCGAAATTTTTGGTTTCTTGGAAATCTTAGATGAAGAAGCTTTGGGTTTAGAAGGTCCTGACAAAGAGATGTCAAGGTTAAGTTTTGAAGAAAACATTGTGAGGGATGAGAAGATAACTCCCAAAAACAAGAAGATTTAAAGAAAGTAGACAAGGCAAAGAATAGAAAGAAAAATAAAAGGTTTCAAGGAATGTTTAGCTCAAATAGGCAAACAAAGAATCTTGAAAAAAAATTGGTCAAAGGAGAAAGACCAAAAATGAACCAAAATGTGGCTCCTTGCCTGTGGTTCAATAAGCGAGGTTGTGGCTCATTATTGATAATGATATGCGGCTATTTATTGAGCCGCCCACAGTGGATGCCAAAATCAAAAATTTTGAAAGCTTGACAAAAGACAAGACTTTTTCAAATTTTAGCGAATCTTGGATTTTTACCTCTATTAGCACTGGGTTAGGCTATGGCTGAATAAAGAGCAACATACTTACATGAGTATCTTGACAAAGGGTGACAAAATATTTAGATAACATTTTGATCAAGTTTTAGTCAAGTTTTAGAGGTAACAATAGATCTTGGTTCAATTTTAATTAAAAACTGAAATTGATTAATATGTACACAAGAATGTTATAACACATAAAAAGATAAATCCATAGATCATCTTCATGTAAAATTATGAAGGAAAATAAGATACAAGAAATAAGGAAAACAACTAACTAAACATAAACTAGCTATTTTTAAGCTTGATTAAGTAGTCTTCTTGGCTTAAGTTCTTGAAAAGATATTTTTAAAAATATCATCATCTCATCCTCTAGGAGGAGGAGGATTGGTACAAAAATTAACAAGAACTCTTACAACTTTGCTTGAAGACCAAAAAAATCCATCCTAATAGATTGGATGACAGAGTTGTTGTAAAGACAAAATGGACAATTAATACCATGTGCCTCAAGTAAACCAAAGAAATACGGATCACTCATGAAGTTGAATGAAGGAACACAAAAAATTAGAGTGTTAGGAGGAGGATGAGGCATGGTGTCCAAGGGTTAAGTAGGTGAATGCTCAACAAAGTCATTCTCAAAGTGAATGCTTTGGAGGGGTATAAGGTTCTCAACCAAGAAAGGACTTGGAGAGAAAGGTGAAGACAACTCATTCATCCTAGATTGGAATGAAGAAGAGGTAGAACCATGAGAGTGGTTTGTACCATGAGTTAAAATTGTCTTGCATGGGGCAAGGGGTGGTGAAGGTGATGAAGAAATTAGAATTGGGATAGGAGTAGTATTATTTTTAGGTGTAAGAAAAGATGAATAACCTTATTTAGGTATCTTGATCTTAATCTTAAGGCTCTTTTTGGTGGAAGAGTTTTCGGAGGAATTTGAGGATCTAGTGGACACCATGGTTGAGTGTTTAAGGCTTAGAGAATGCTTAGAAGATGAGAGGAGGATGAAGAACCATAAATAGTTTAAGAAGGGAAGGGGATGATCCAAAATGATAATGGGATAAAAATGTTTTTGGTAAACAATGGAAATTGCCAAGCCTAATAGGGAAAAGCTGGTGTTTAGCAAAAATTTTATCCATCTTTACAAAGATTTAGAACAAAGTGTAAAGCAAAGATTTTGTCGAAATCCCAACCTGCGGCTCTTTATTGATAATGAACCGCCAGGAGCTATTGATCCGCGGACAGAGAGCTAAAAAATGTTACTTCTAGAGTTTTTCACAAGCCCAGATTTTAAACACTTATTAATCAAGCCAAGATAGATTGCCAACCAAAATATAAATACCTAACTAACACATAATTTTACATAAACATGTAAATTGAAATTTCAACCACATGAAGCATAGATAGGATTAAAATACTAGTCAATCCAAACAATTAAGTATCATTACAAACCAAAGTGTATGAAATAAAAAATGTCTAATGCCAGAAATAGTACAACCATAAACTAAATGAAACTAGCAACCAAGTCTTCCTTGTAGCTTCACTTTTTCTTCTTGCCAAACTTCCTTAACATTTTCCCCATGGTTTTGAATGCACCCCTTGATTCAACACGATGCTCATGCAATTCCTCTCGAATCTCATGGATAGAACAGTAAACTTGCTCAAGATTAAGGTCATGAGGGAGCTTACTAGAGGAGGAAGGAGGAAGATGTATTTGGTCTAAGCCATCCATGAAAGTGTTCAAAGATAGAGAGGAGCCACTCAAGGAAGCATCATTGGCACTAGTTATGTGACACCCCGGGTAGGGTCAAAATATGCGGATATATCCACGGAGATGTCACAAGGGTGGATCGATAGCATATAGTCCATAGAGCATAAGATAAAGAGTTATTTAAATCAGATTACATGTTTGTTAAACAAATAAAATAAAACTATCTTAAACATGACAGAAGGTGATTGTTTATGTTTCCTAAATAGAACCCCTTACGAGTCCTATAATGCAGATTACTAAGATGCTGGAGACCATGCACACGCCACATACTAACTTCATATTCATGTGCAAAACATACTAAAGGGGGTCAACATAAAGTTGGTGATTTTACAGTTTTTAATAATTAATTAGTTTGGACATACATTAGTCATAGAAGTAATAATGCACAAAGCATTCTTACTAAAATGTAGATAACATTTTTTTATTATTAGAAACTGAAGCTTAACCTCCATAGTCCTCAACAGATGAGGACGTAGTGTCTTACAAAAAGACACCCATTCCAGTTGCAACATGGTATACATTTGTTGTCCCGGCCAAGGCACAGTGAGCATGACTCACCTAGACGGGGATGGTCAATCCCTAATAGATCTATTTATAACATTCGGGCGATTTACAACAATTTAACAGTTCCAATAATAATCAATCATAGTCAAGTTTATACAATGTGGTTATGTCCATTATATGTTTGCATATTTTCTATCCCAATAGGGAAAGTTTTATCAAAAGTTTATATGGGGCTGTAAACTCACCTGGGAGTAGGCAATTGCTGTTTAATACGGATATCCAATTAAATCTCACGCCAAAGTTATGCCTAATCAGATAGTAGAGTCTTAATAGATAGTACAAAGAACATGTATGTATGCTTATACATATTTTAGTCAGTTCATTTATACTACAGTATTTATCTTAATAACCGTAGTTCAAGTATTATCAATATTCATTAAACTTATTTATATAAGTTCCATCTCTAAGTAAACACAAAATGTTTAACTATTAATATCAGCTAGCATACATATATCTATAGTAATCATTCAACTTACAATTAAGTTTTTTATTTAAGTGGACATATAAGGTCTTACTTAAAATATTAATTTATGTTTTTCTGTTCAAGTATTATAATCACTCATTTATTATTAAATTTCATTATTAAGTAAACATAAATTTTTTACTTATTATTAGTTCACGTTCGTAGTTCATGTATTTTACTCATTTATTTAAACTTTAATATTAAGTTTCATATTTTAAGTAGGGCGTAAGATGTTCTACTTAAATATTAACATTTAAATTATCCAATGTTCATATAAACTTTATTTTCTAAAAGTATATGAGTTTATGTATGAGTAATACATATTCATAATTGTTTATACAATTATTTCCTAAAGTAATTATAAATATTTTATTTTGAAAAATAAATATAATATTTTATTTAACTTTAAAGTTTCCATAAATTATTTTAATATTTATAAAATAATTTAAACTTAAGAATTTATACCTTAATTCTTATGGTATAAGTATTTTAATTATGTTTTATTATAATTAAAATAGATTTTAGGGTTAGGGCTTGGTAATGTTTCGGGATATGGCAAAACTAGTCCCTCTATATTTTTAAACAAGTGTAACTTTCGGATTTTTCATATTTAGTACCTAGGGTTTGTTAAAGTTTCAGCTTATGGCAGATTTGGTCCCCCTAGTTTTATCTAGGTTTTTAACTTTACTAAAATTCCAAAAACAGCCCCTAGGGCTTCTTTAAGTTTCAGCACTTTACAAAAATAGTCCTTAGGGTTTTAAAATGACAAAATAACTTTTAGAAACTTCCCAAATGGTCCCTAGGGTTTAATTTGCCACATATAGTAATTATTAAACCCTATACTTTTGGATATTTACATTTTCAGTGCTTGTGCTTACTAGTTTATCAAAACAAGTTTCATAAGTTACAGTTTTAGTCCTTAAGTGTTATAAATTGCCATTTTCATCCAAAAAGTTTTTATAAGTTATATTTTTATTATAAAAACTTTTATTTAACCATCAAAATAGTATATGGGCTCATTAAATGGGCTAAACATCTAATGGCTATTTTAGTGGGCTTAACTATATTTTTAAGTCCTTTAATTAGTTAAATGGGCCTAAGTGTAATCTTAAGTCCATCAAGTTACTAGGATTTATTAAATGGGCTTATTGGGTCCATTAAGTTTTGAATTAACATTTCATGGGCTTAAATAGTCCATTAACACTACTTTACATTTTATGTAAGTTTTTAACTTAGGATATTCTTATAAGCTTATTATAAGCTTGTTTATATTTAGTTTTAAATCTACATAGATGAATAAAACTTAAAATTTGTTTTATTTGTTATGCCAAATTAGATCTAGGTGTGTTATAAGGTTACAAGTAGGTCATAAGCCCTAGTAGGAGCTTATGTCCCACGGCTAATATTAGTCATAGCTTATTAAGGTAAGTCAAGCCTCATTTTAAGGTTGCATGTAGTTTATAAGTGTTACAAGAATAGATCTAACTATGTACACATCAAGAAATCAAGTTACAAGTCCAAAATGAGATCTAAACTATGTCTAGAACTACAAATCAAGCATAGATCTATGTACACACATATATAGCCCACGACTATATTTTTAAACCTTGGTATTTCCAAGATGAACACTTTAGCTAATCTTTAAGTCTTGTAAATACTTACAAAAACAAATCATGATTATCTAGGTTACATGCATGTTCCCAAGGCTACTATTATTCTAAGAAACAATGTATAGCCCACGGCTATATTGTTTTCTCCCAATATTCCCATAAGATCTACTAGCTTATTTCATGTATATCATGTTAAGTTAACACTTATCATTAGATCTAGGTTTATATAAGCATGCATGTACATCTAACCCATTTTTAGGTCTAGTGTAACCCATGGATACCTTTATACACATAAGTTGTATTTGTGATTTTTAACATTCCATTTAATATGTTACATTTCATATTCCATCTTTAAAACTAAGTTGATAAATTATATGGTCACCATAAAATTTAATCGTGACCTTTATGGTCATGGTTTTCATGATCTTTAAGTTGCACAAGTTCATTTTATGAGATCTATGGTTATTGGTTAACCAAAGTCCCATAAACAAGATTTGTAACCCATGCAATGTTTAGATTTATAAAAGGTTTCATATGGTTTTTAAATCAAGTTTATAACATAACACATAAGTCATAAGTTTCTTATTAAAAGATTCTGAATCATGAACATGGTTTGCATAAATATGCCGTGACATATAAAGGCCATAACCTTACCAAGTCTTGATTTTAACATGTTATTCACTTGTGTTTATAGATGTATGATGATGCATGCATGAAGAAATGAAAGATTATGATGTGTATACCTCTCTTGCCTAAAAGTACCACAAATGATCTAGATGAACAAGGAGATTTGAGATCTACTTAAGATGATGAAGAAAACCCTAGTTATAACTAAGCCGTGGCCTTAATGATTTCGGCTAGGGCTTGTTTATAAGAGGAATGATGCTACCAAATGATTTGTAATCAAGGTGGGACAAGGATTTAGTTGATTTAATGAATCGACTTTGGAATTTTGTGGTTTGTAGCCGAAATATAGAGAGAGATGAAGAGAGAAGTGAGTTTGCATGAAGAGAGAATGTGTATGTGTATGTTTCGGCTAAACAGAGAAGAGAGAGAGAGAGAAGGGCAAAAGGTATGATTCACCTTGGTAAGGCATATTGTGCCAAGTGTCAGCTCTTGCCTTTCCAAGGCAACTCTTCTTCTTCCACTTAAGGTGGGGTGCCGTGTTAAGCTAACCAAAAAGAGAGGATGGGCTTGTGTTGGGCTTAACACAAAGAATACATGATCTTGGGCTAGTCCAAGAAGGTTTTGGGATGCCTAAAATGTGAATACATATATATATATAGCTATATTACACATGGTGGAGCATATTTTCCAATCTTTGTTATGTGTTGTTTAATCAATGTGGGTTATATAATTTTTACTACTTGTATTGGGTACATAGTTTACATAGTCAAACTTATTATAATAAGTATGTATGTAAAAGTATATGTACACATTGGACAAGTTCACACATGACTTATAGAAATATAATACATGAATTTTGTGTTCCAAGATTTGATGGGTGAAATTTCATTACATAAAATCATGGTAAAATCATGGATTTTACAGCACCACCCCGTTATTTTAGCTTTTTCCTCAAAGCTATTAAAAACGTAGTTATCTCTTAAGTGAAGATGTTCTAAGTATGTTCCGTTTCAGATTCTCTCTTAAGTACGGATGGCGGCATGAATGCGAAGTGGTCTATACCTAGGTTATTCTTATACGCCTGATCTGGCATTAATGGAAGCTTCCGTCATCATAAGTGAACAGAAGAGAATGCAAAGAGATTTTTATCCAAGTTGAACTATTCATCTGTTTGAGCAGTAGAAGAGATTACTGCTATGGTCGGATAGGAGCAATGCAAAGAGATCTTTATCTGGATCACACTATACATCCAATTGAGCAGTAAAGGAGACTGCTACTAAGGATGGATAGGAAAGGAATGCAAAGAGATCTTTATCTGGATCGCACTATACATCCGATTGAGCAGTAAAGGAGACTGCTGCTGTGGATGGGTAGGAAAGGAATGCAAAGAGATCTTCATCTGAATCGCACTATACATCCGGTTGAGCAGTAAAGGAGACTGCTACTGTGGATGGATAGGAAACGAATGCAAAGAGATCTTTATCTGGATCGCACTATACATCCGATTGAGCAGTAAAGGAGACTGCTGCTGTGGATGGGTAGGAAAGGAATGCAAAGAGATCTTCATCTGAATCGCACTATACATCCGGTTGAGCAGTAAAGGAGACTGCTACTATGGATGGATAGGAAAGGAATGCAAAGAGATCTTTATCTGGATCGTACTATACATCCGATTGAGCAGTAAAGGAGACTGCTGCTGTGGATGGGTAGGAAAGGAATGCAAAGAGATCTTCATCTGAATCGCACTATACATCCGGTTGAGCAGTAAAGGAGACTGCTACTATGGATGGATAGGAAAGGAATGCAAAGAGATCTTTATATGGATCGCACTATACATCCGATTGAGCAGTAAAGGAGACTGCTGCTGTGGATGGATAGGAAAGGAATGCAAAGAGATCTTTATCTGGATCGCACTATACATCCGATTGAGCAGTAAAGGAGACTGCTGCTGTGGATGAATGGGCGCGGTTTGCTTAACGGGGTCGCAGCTATACCCTTCCAGGATCTTGGGAGAAAACCAATGGCGTTGTGGATTTGGTTAGGTGGACAAATCCATTGCAAATGGTTTCTGATATTAGGAGGACACGCCAACATGTTTTATACGCTGGGGAATCTGGGAATGCACTATTTCTACATCCTTTTCATGGGTGAGATACAAGTTATATTTCCATACTCGACGATGAAAATTGGGGGTTGAAGGTAAAACAAAACATTTTTAACTTTAACCCCTCCTATATCAACAGCTTTAAGAAAAGACTTACGATCTTTACCTCAAGCCAGTGGGACACAAACATTAGGTAATGGTACTAAAGTTTCTACCCAACAAAGATGTTAAGATTGTTGTTGATGGTGTTTGCGTATGTAGTTGCAAGGAATCTGCTTCATTCGCCGCGGGGTTGAGTGAGAGGGGCACAGGAAAGAAGTACTTCAAATGGTGGAGATAAAATAAGATACCAAGAATAAAGAAGTGCACGCCTTGCAGGGTGTCGTAACAAGGGTCATGCATTCACTATTACTGGTTCAAAATTTGTACAAATTCTGACTTTTAAAGAGAGGAAATCACATCTCCCAGAATCTAGTGGGTGATGGTATTGTCGAACTAATTGGACCCGAAGAGGAAAGAGGAATGTCCAAAAACATAGGACATTCAACATCTCCTTACGGGGGATGTCGAACATAGCCCTACAAAGTACACCCATTGTAAGTTGGATGTGACTTTCAGGTTTAGGGTTGCCTAGGTGACGGAAGTAACCCTACAAAATACACCCATTGTGAGTTGGGTGTGTCTTTCAGGTTTAGGCAGGGAAGAAATAGGTTAGGGAAATGGGACATTCTCGAACCAAGTATTCTCTGGCCTGTTGGTGCTAGAGATGACACTAAATCTAGTGTTAACTATATCAGGGTTATGGCTCCCTAGTATAATCAAGGTTTCATCTCACCAAGGTACACAAACCTATTTTTGGTTATATAGGATAACTGCATGATACTTGCTAGTCAATTTGTGCTAATAACGACATTAAAGCCATCAAGGCTTTCTAGGACCTAATTGGTGTAAAACGGTTGATTTGGAAAGTTTTTAAGGAACAACCTCGAATGATGGCGTTTAACTATCATAACTTTTCCGTCGAGTATTTCACCGTATAATGGGAGTCTAGAACTATCGGAGGGATTTCCATTACCTTGCTAAATTTAGCAATTGTAGTGCTTTGGTCTACACATGTATCAGACAAGATAGATGCATATCATTGGTCTAGTAAGAACGTACCAGGTACGGTGTTGGAGCCTGGATTTGCTGGAGCATTGCCAGCCATGTACACTTGCGAAGGAGTTCCCTTGTTGTCCTTCTTCTGGTTGGCCCACTTGGGACAACCAGGCCTCACGTGCCCAGGGGTTCCACACTCGTAACATACCACAGCTTTCTTCGGTCCGCTACTGCTCCCACCAGCGGGGTTTCGGTTTCCCTTGCCCACTTCCACTCCCTCGTGCATTGGACTTGCCCTTGTTGCTGTTTCCAGGATTGGTGTTAGGTCGACCTGAGGTAACAACATTGGTGGGACAATCGAGAGCAAAATGTCCTTGTTGGCCACATTTGTAGCATCCTTGGCATTGTCCTCCAACAACATGATGGTAGTTGCACTTTGAACACTTCGGCTTTGTCCCTGAGTAGTTCTTGGTGCGGGTTGTAGGGGTAGTGTCATCCGCTTGTCCAGCATTTTGCTTTTTGGAAGGCTGCTGGTGCTAGCTACGAGAGTTTTCATCGGATTTCCTCTTGTTGTCTGTTTGCCTCTCGGACAGATTGCGGGCTCGCTTGTTGATCAGCTCAGTCGCAAATTCCATAGCACCTTCAACCGTGGTGGGTCGTGAAACTAGCACACTGTCATGAATGTTTTCAGGGAGTCCGCTGACATAATTTTCAAACTTTTCACTCCTTAGAGGAAACATTATGGTGCACATCAAGCTTAGCTCTTGAAATCTTTGGTTGTACCAAAGGATATCATTGTTCTTACACTTGAGATCCCATAGCTCGACTTCCAACTTCTTCATGTCTCCTCTGGAACAATACTTCTCAGTCATTCTTTCCTTGAGGTTGGCTCAAGTGAGAGTATAAGCAGCGTCATGTCTAAGGATGGCGACCACAGAGTTCCACCAGGTAAGGGCACTCTCAAGTAGGGTGCACGTAGCAAACTTAACTCTGTTCTCGTCTGCACAACCACTGACGTGGAAGACTGTCTCTAGCCTTTCAAACCATTGCATCAATTCAACAACTCCTTCTTTCCCTCGGTAGTATGAGGGTTTACATTTTAAGAAGTCGGGGTAAGAGCAACCCCTGTTGGTGTTGTTTCTGCGTGCATCAAAGTTTGGATCATTGTTTGCATTTGGGTCAGCTCCTCTGGCTGCCATGGCTGCTGTGATGCCTTCACTTATCATTTCCCGCAATTGTGCGGCAGTGACATTTCGAGTGGCTTCTGGGAATTCAGCATTGTCTGCATTGGAAGTGGTTGCATTATTGGGTTTTGACCTCGTAATCACCATTTGTCTATAATCATATACAAAATGAGATTATTAGTTCAAGCGTTAGTATAGTTTTTATATTATTTGCACGAGGAAACTTATGCACTGATTTCATAACAAATTTGGATAACCTGTCAAGATCTCATAATATAATACATTGCACAGCAAATATAATAAAGAAAGTGATTACATGTTATTTCCATGAGAAATTTAACAGTCATCTAGCATAACACAATCTAAGTCATAGGCCGGTCAGGCCTAATCCAAAGTAATGATACACACAATCTTTAAAACATCATATCCCAAGGTTACATGTCCCAAAAGAAAAGAAAAGATAAGTACGAGATTACATCATCAAAAGCTGAAAAAGAGATAAAAGTACAAAGGCCCTATTTCATGATAGCCGGGATGCAACCCGTAAGCTTATCATGACGTACAAGAAGTCTAGTACGTCTATACTAATCTGCCTGGATGGTCCACTAGATGATGCCGGGGCTGACGATGCGGATGGAGCTGGTGGGGCTGCAGAATTCCTCCTGGTGTTCCACAAAGTCGGAACTGTCGTTTGGGTCTCCTTGAGCGTACGGAGTGCAGACAGTAGCAGGTTCTGGAGTCTATCGACGACCCCTCGGAGATAAGCCATCTCCTCATCATGCCGGACAGTGGCGAGATCATAGAAGATGGATAATGATTGTTCCTGACCGGCAAGAGCAACATGGGTCTGATGCTGCAGACCCTCCATGACCTGAATGCGCTGGTGGAGGCGGTAGTTCTCATCCAATAACCACTTTAGTGCCTCGTCCGTCCTAGCCTGGATGCCCTTAGCAGTCTGGGAGTCCCCCTCATAGTGCGGAAAAGAGTGTCGATACGTTCATAGATGACGGCATGGCTCTGTTGACTGACTGTCAACTGGCTGCGGAGGTCGGACATCTCTCGCTCATGGCGTGCAGCCAGTGCGGAGATCTGGGCCTGGACGGAATCGACACGTCCTGCCCCGGAGCCTTCCCTAGTCTCATAAGTGGAGACGGGTGCGGGTCTGGAGAAATAGCCTGATGAGAAGGACGGAGGCATGGAAGATGGTATGCTAGAAGGGACCCGGTCCTCCTCCATGGAGGTTGGGGCCAGTGTGACTGATGCTGAGATGAAAAAAGGGTCCTTTGGGAGTACAGCTTCGGTGGCTGGGTCATCCTCTGAATCCGAGGCTGACAACCATCCACATTGCGTCGATCGTGGGGATGAACAAACAACTGGAGTAGGAGCTACTCTGGGTAGAAGAGTCGTGGATGCAGTAGGCGGAGTCATGATGCTCTGAAATAGTATTATTTTAAGTTTGAAGTGAGTATAAGCATACAAACAAAGAACAATATTATTTAGATTATATGCTTCATGAAGTATATCCCTTTTAAACAATTATTAGAATGTTTTAAGGTTGCAAATATTAATACTTATATATATATATATATATATATATATATATATATATATATATATATATATATATATATATATATATATATATATATATATATATATATATATATATATATATATATATATATATATATATATATGTATTATCATGTAAGTAGTTTATTTATCAATTTATAAGTGTGAAGTTTGGTTTAATATTACCCATATTCTCATTTCCGTATTTTACTATATAGTGTAAAATTTTCAAGTTTAGCACGTCTAACATTTTTCATAGCAATATTTCACTAAACAATATTAATAATCAAGTTTAGTAAATATATATATACAACTAGTTCACATAACATAAAATGCCCTAAGATCTATATGCTTAACTAATACGGTCACAAAATAAAATCCCAATTTTTTTTATAAGTTATAGTCCAGTTTTAAATAAAAGAAAAATCATTTTATTTTTATTTTATTTAAAAAATTATCTGGTTTTCTATAACTAATGCTCTGATATCATTCTCTGTGACACCCCGGGTAGGGTCAAAATATGCGGATATATCCACGGAGATGTCACAAGGGTGGACCGATAGCATATAGTCCATAGAGCATAAGATAAAGAGTTATTTAAATCAGATTATGTAACACCCCCAAATTTATACACATCAATACAGCGGAAGACGCGTTGGTGTTACGGGATAGCACATTACTCACATCATAGACAACACTTAAAAATCACGTCGTTTAATAATAAAAGCATCTCCATTCATAAATATCAAAGTTACATAGGTCCCAAGTCATATTATTTCATACAAAGTTTTACAAAGCATTTGAATGGAAATTATTGTTTAAGTGCGGGCCATGAATTCTTGTCGTCTTCCCGAGAATTACCTTCAAGTACCTGAGATAAAACATGTTAAAAGAAAAGGTCAGCGATAACGCCGAGTGAATTCATAGAGTTTAATGAAATCCATCAATATAACATCGGTATAAAATTATTACCGAAAATCATTTTGTACAAATCTTTGTAATAGGCCATAAAATAGCCAAAGTCATTTTATACAAATCCTTATCAAAATCATAATATAGGCATTTTCCTTCAAAATCATTATACGAATCATTGTCGTAAAAACATCATACAATACGTTTTATAACGTTGTATAGATTAAATAAAAACCGTTATATGAATATGGTTATATAAAACCAAAACACGAATATAATATCAATAGTAAGACCCCATATTGCTAGCCAGACAATATATTGTAATTCAATGCATAAAGCAGTATTTTCGTTACTTGGATTATTATAAGCCGCATGACATTGTTACCTTACTAAAACAAACAACGGGTAGCTAGCCCGAAACTCAATTCTCCCATCTAAATTAGCGTGTCGTCACAATAATCACGCTTGTGTAAATCTTCTCATACATAAATTCGCTTACCAATCAATGCGGCACGACGGGGATCAACCGTCAAGGCGCGAACTGGGGTGATCGTCCCCAAATAGTACTATTATATGCATAAGCGTCTACCAAATCCCGGTAGTTCACAATTCATGCTAATGGGACTTTTAGTGACATAACCTAACTCTAATAATCCATTTCATTTCATCTATCGGGTCATTTAATCATTCATCGGGTCATACAATCATTCGGGTCCAAATCAATAAACAAACAATTGGGACAAATGGTGTCCTATTTTATAAAAACTAACATGTTATCTCCCTCACGGGTTTATAAAACATTTCATAAAAACATTTATAAGAGTGCGAGGCTATGAACTCACGTTGATGTGGGAAAGCGGGTTATCGGTAATTCGGATGTACGGTACGTGCTTCAATCACGGAAACCTAGACAAATAATACTCGTCTTAGACTCATGTCCAATGACTTTATAAAAATAAAAATTATGTATACATTGATGATTTTATATATATGATGATCAATTGGGTTTACATATTCTCATTTACTCATTTTAGTGTTATGTGTTGATATCTTTTATACTAGTTTACTAATTTTACCAATTTACATGTTTTAGGTCCAATAAGCCTATTATAAGTCCATTAACTTGTATTAATCCATTTTATACTTGTATTATCAATATTTATACTTTACATGTTGGGCCCAAATGGGTTAAGCCCAATAAGTAATTTTTATAAGTGTTTAACTTAGTTAGTTAAATTATTAGTCCAAATATGCTAACTTAGCTCGTTAATGTCCGTACGTCATATAGTTCGGGTTTTATCGGTTTTTACTTGTATTAGGTACTTATATATCATTATATGACTTTTAAAAACTTTACATTAGACGGGTTTGGTCGTCTAAGTTTTAATTGGCGAAAAACGTTAATTTTACAGTAATAGCCGAAAAAGTCGTAAAAATCATGTTTATAGTTTTTTTAACTTATAAATCTTATTCAACTACCATTTTTATAAAGTGTCCATTTATTCAACCTTATACATATTTATATAAATTAAATTTATAAGTTAGTGGGGTTCAATTCACATTTTATACTATATTAGTTTGAGTGCTTATATAATACTATTAAACATTAATTCTTCAAAATCTGATTTTTAGTTTTATCTTCACCATTTTTATCATATCTTGAGTTCTATAAGGAGATAGAAGCTCATTTTTGGATGGTATAAACTTTATATTATGTGCTAAAAATAAGTTAGTTATAGCTACTGCTCATTCTATGTTTAACTATCCTTAACAGTCCCTACAAAACAGACTATTCAGATTGGTACACTCATCTTGTTTTGATCATATCTCACTTATTTTGATGATTCCATTGCATGGAAAACTCTCACATGTGCATAACACATAATACTTACTGTATATTGATTCTACTTTACCATTTTATCAGTTTAACATTTGGTTACTTACTGTTTTTATACATCCATCACATTTAAGCAAGATTTTAACCATTTTACCTATGGTTTTCCATCTTTTTAACCATGTTTATCAAATCTATCAACACCAAATCCCCATATAATATTTTTAATCATTATTCATCATCTTTTACATATACATAAATAAAGCAATTACAATATTACATAATCAAAATAACAAGAGGATAGGAAGAACAATCTTTATACCACCATTAGTGATGAAAAGATGAGATTTTTGATGAACAAGACTTGGTTCTTGTTATCAAATCTTCAACTTTAGCAAGGAAACTTCTTGGGCCTTTGGATAGATGAACACCTCCATGAATTCAGCCCTTTAACCTCATGAAAACTCCTTTTCATAGGTTAAGATCACCTCCAATCTTCATATCTTCAAAGGGTTTCCATCATATGTGTGAATAACACAAGTTTTAGTGGTTGAAAATTGATCAAATGGGGTGTTTAAGGTGAGGATGGGACGAAATTTTGAGAGAGGGAGGAGTGTTGTGTGGTTTTTGCATGTAAGAAATGAGTTAGTTGTTTAGAGAAGGTGGTTTTGATGCATAGTTGCTTACTTTGTAAGCTTAGGACAAGTGTAAGTAACTAAGTTACTTATAACTTGACACCTCTTTGGTGTTGGCTCACACTTGGCCATCCCATATAGTGGGGTGGGCAAGTGTAAACTTGTCTCATCCCACTAATTTACCGGTATTCCTCTATTCTAGTTTCCTCGATTTGCGTGCCCTCGGGTCGTTTTACGAAAAACGTTTTTATAAATTATGAATCAACGGCACAAAACGAATCTAATAAAAGTTGTCTCATAAAAAACGGAGTTCAAAAACGTAAATACGTAATCCTAAGGTTTCTGGTTTAGTCGTAAAGGACGTTAAATTATAATCGTAAGTCCTAATCTCTTCTCGTAAATTTGTGAGTTTATGAACCAACACAAATTTAAAATCCCAAAATAATATTCACGGATAAATTTATTTTCTGAAATGTCGGGCTGTCACCAAAAATGGTGTATGTAAACGTAAGCACGTAACGTAGAATCCTCCGGTTTAGACGTAGTCGATGCTACTTCAAGACGTAAAATCCAAATTTCTTCCCAAAAATAAGTGAGTTCATATTATAACATTAAAATAATGTTTTCAAATAAATATTGAGAATAAAATATAAACCATAAATTGACGGATTGTCACAGCATTTACCCCTAAACAGGATCTTTGTCCTCAAAGATCATCTTACTACTCGCTTCTTATAGAGTTAAAGCCATGTGGGTATTTCCTCCACATTCGGTCTTTTCTCACAAGTGTAATTCATTACAATACGCGAGTTTCATCAAACATAACTACGGGAATAAGATCAGGCTTATTGTTGACTTACTTTCTCTATCCATGATGTTCACGGGTTTTTGATAAATGCAACTTTTCGCCGATCTAAACTTTATCAAGAAGTGATCAGATTCTCACTTAATAGACATTTTATCAAGTTCGATATACGAAACATAATTCACGCAGCTCTTGAAGTCCTAGGGTAGATCCAGCTTATATGCCTTTCAAACCAATCTTTTACATCATCTCAATGGTCCCATACAACGAGGACTTATATCCCATGATCTTTCAGATCATCAATTCATTTTTCCATGGTTAAAATTTTTGGCATAACTTCGCTACCCATCTGGCACTTCAAGATCTACATTTCATATTCACATAACCTCCTGCCCACTACTGGCAGTCAATAATCAAATCCTAATTTCAACAATCATTTCAGGTCTCGCGGGTCGAGTATTTTGTAAGGTTAGGTTCACCATCATAGGAAACCTTAAACCTAAAAGACATGTCCAACTCACAATGGGTGTACGTCGGGTGTCTTCATCCCAACTCCTGCTTACAGATGCTCTAATATATATTCTCACAAGATTCGATCTCAATCCTAACACGATAGTTTTCAATGATAATCTCTCCAAATGAAAACGATTATACGGTTTATTACCAAAGGTCAATTATTCAAGCATAACACAAGACTTCTAGTGTTTTGTATCGTTACTTTGCCTCGTCCCTTCGATTGGGGTGGTAAATAGTACTCTCATCAAGGTTCGTTCCCAAAGACTTCTGAGCATATCTCTAGAAATTCGATGCGAAGCGAGGATCTTGATAGAGATGATTGATACGGCACACTATGTTTACACAACTCTTTTAAACACAAAGAGTCAATTTCTTCATCGAGAATCTATCATTAACAGGAATGATATTAGCAGATTTGGTCAGTCTGTCGACGATTACCCAAATCGAATCAAATTCAGGTGATGACCTTTGCAGTAGTTAGACGTTTACTAATGTATGGGGCGATGTATGCCTTTATAATTTGCCATCAGTACAACTTCTTCAGATAAAGATACATGTATGCCTTCATATTTAGGCAACCACAAGTGGCCTTTTATACATTTAACGCCATCGGCTCCTCAATTCTAATGGTTCATATTAGCCGCGAACCCCCTTTTTATTATCTATATTATCCTTCTTACAAGCATTGTTTATTTTTATATTGTTCGGCAATTTATTTTGCACCTTCATTATTAAGGAACATGTCCTAATTGGTTCTTTATCTTTTCTACATAATGCGCCGGTATCTATATTCACCTTTCCTGATGAAATAATTATCATGATCGTATTCATTAAAAATTTCTTTCTTCACATTTTCTAAGTTTTAGTTTCGTCTCAACTATCATTTTTATCAGTTTTGCTCAATCCGACGTTTAAAGCATTGATAAATATTTCAAGTAATTAAATAATAAATATTCAATTTTTTTATAATACATAAACGTAAAACTTTTTAAATTTCTTAGTTCGACCAATTATATAAAAATTTTCAAAATAAATATGAATTTAATTAACAAGATTTTTGTTGATTTATCAAAAATAGTTAAAATAATTAAGATCCGTAAATGTTCGAAAAATCTTTGTTTATACTTTGGTCAAAATTTTCTTAGTTGAAAAGCAAAAATTGTTGTTTCAAATTTCAAGTTATGGTTTAAATGGTTTCCTCAATTACTCTTAGGTTATCTTAAGGTATACACAGACATTTACCCCTAAACAGGAGTTTAGTTAAATGATTTGTGTATAAGGGAATAATCTCTTAAAAATCCTTTGTTAAAACATTTGTCAAAACATATTTCCATTTTATTTTTGGTAAAACCCAAACCCTTAATGATTCCAATTTTTGAAGAATCAATATATTCCATTTTCTATTAATCACACGGTCAAATCATGTAAAGGATTAAGCCGTTAACCACATGTTAAATATTCAAGGTACAGGTTTTCATTGATCAGCCAATTCAAGGCAATCTATAAATAATTATTAACTCCTTCTTATTCTTCGAAACAAACAAATGGTCCTTAATGATCACAAGCATGTATTTATCAAATTACAGCCTACACACATGATTCACCAATTTTATGGATGCTACATGTGTATTAGTCAATCCAAACGACATCACGTGAAACTCATAATGTTCATTACAAGTTCTGGATGTAGTGATTGGAATAGATAATCTTTTTCGCGGACGCTAAATTGATGATAACCATGCCGTGAATCAATCTCTGAATATACGCTAGAACCTTGTAAATGATCGAACAAATCTATCATCTTGGGTAGTGGATATCGATTTCGATCGTCAATTTACTTAGTTCACGGTAATCAATAAACATAAGGAATGATAACACCATAGCTCTTCATGATGACGAGCTTGGTAGAATAAAAGCTTTCTCTGACAACTCTCTCAGTTGTACGGTAATTCTTTTAATTCAGATGGTGCTGACGTACAGTGCACATGCCACATGTACAACACTGGGAATATAATCAATACCAAATTCAACTTGCCTTAATGGCGAAAGTCTAGGTAATTCACCAGCAAATACCTCCTAAAGTTTCAGATAACATAAACATCTTTTAATACATTTATTTTAAGTTATTTCTAGATTATAATATCTATGACTAATTCACAACCATTCATGGTGTAATTTCAAGTCTAAATGCAGGAGATGGTCATCCATCAAGAATTATTTAAATAACTTTTGATAATCAACATCTTATCTTTTAGGGGAATTCTACTCGAGTTCCCATCAATTAAGACAATGTCGTCATGTCATAATCAATCAATTCATTCTACTGGCACTATCAACTTTTCAGTTTTATTGTCGTCGATAAGATGTGAACTTCTCAAAAGACTAATAATAGCTCATAATCCTTCACAAATTCAAGGATATATGGAGACATAACTAACCTTAAAAGAGTAAGGTCAACGCATAATCTACGCGAGAGAATTTCAAATCAGATACAAACGAAAACATTTAATGAATATGAATATATCCCATGTTTTCATAATTTGAGTATGCATCCGAAAGCTCCTCGGATCGTTACCCAGGTCATTCAAATGAAATATAATCAAAATAAATGATATGAACGTCGATACATCCAATCGGGTATCAACACTCGGTAATCAGATACTTTTCCTAAGAATCTCACTACGGGAGAATTGGACAAGAAAGAATTGTCAATTGTCAAATAAGACAATTTCCACAGATGAGTAAATTCGACTCAGAAGAATAGATGCTACAGGCACATATGTAGGTGTCCCTAACACTATGTCCCTATTTTTCACTTCTTGCAGATCTCATAAAATTTAATCTTTCACAATCTTCAAAGAAAATGTAGTGTTTATTATTCAGTTTTATGGTGACTACTAATCAGCTTTGCATGGTCCATTCCAAATTGTATGTAGGCGCGCAACTATATACAATTTCAAGATTAACGATGCAATACTCAGTTCGTCAAAATTTTATCATTATGTTTATAATAAAAACATTTTCATGCTTAATTCTTAAATAAGAATCAGAAATAAATTTACAAAGATTTTCTTTGTTATGAAAACAATTAAGTTTTCCAAGGTGTTTCATAAACAACGTTATTTTGATAACGATTACTCATAAATCTCACTTTAAATAATCCTTTCGGTGATGAAAATTCAATCTTTATCAAGGGATACTGTTTTATCTTATAAAAACAATCAGTGATCTGCAAAAGAGTGATGAAGAGTTGTTCACCAAGAACTAACTACAATATAATAAGAAATGAGCTTAGCCAATTAATCATGAGGTTCATGACCTCGATGGCACTCAAAAAGAACAATCCACAATGTAACTCAAATCGAGATGAGTACTTGTTCAATGGTTGCATCACTAATGCGAACATTAGGATGAAGCAATAAGAGATAGATAACATCGATACATGTAGGATTTAGCAATCAAAGGTAGTCTTTTCATTAATCACAAACGAGTCAAAATTGTACCGTAACACATTACGTGTCACAATGTCATACAATTCCATGAACTCATCCTACCAACTGATGTCTCAGTTAAGTTAGGGATTATTTTTAAAAGATACCACAATGAATACTAATCTACAAGAGTCATTAGGTGTTCCACATGTCCCGAAAGATCCATCGGTCCCAATTCAGAAGAAGATTTCTTCAATTTATTTCTTGGACACTGGGCATCCTCGTTATTGGACAATGGCCTAGGAACAACACTTAACACGAATCAACAATCAATTAAAACCTTATAATTCAATCACAGGGCTTAACGACTTCTTCTTAACAATTTCTTATTCCATACAAGTTAAATTTTACTTTATTCAAGTTTTCAATCAACTTATACTCAATTCGATATCCTACCTCATTCTCCTTATTCATAAACCTTAAAAGGACAATAAAAGCTTGATATGAACAATACTTAATTTCCAATCCTATAGCTCTTTCCATAATAATTATCAAGTGAGTCACTAGTATGAAATGACTTACACATTCCATTAGACTTCTCGGAAAGGTATTAGTGGCATGAGGCTTTTGGGTAAAGGCTCCAATGACAGCCTCAAGTGCAACATTCACCGTTTCGATTTCAAATTTAAGAATTGGGTGACAACGAATTAGATGACATCTTTTTTAGGTGGTAACTTTTTGTCAAACTCCACTCTATAAGAAAAGATCGTCATGACATCGATATCAGTTTTAATCTCGCCAATTCTTCTTCAATATCACAATCAACTAATATCAACATTTCTACGAATATCAACCATTTGTTGGGATCATAAATATCTACAACTTGGTTTAGATCTAGGATAGCTAGAATTCCTACGAGAATAGCTTCGATTAATTTACTAGGGGATTTAGGGTTTCTTGTGACAATTTACGTCGTATAAATACCTCGTATAAATATCAAAATAATCATCAAACAATCATGTAATAAAATTACATCATATATATATAATCCAAGTTATATATATATTAAAATAACACTTCTCAGTCTGGCCTTGTCGGTAACTCGGGAATTCTTCGGCATCGTTATAGTCAAAAGATTTTTAGACATTTTGAGAAAAATGTTTACTGTTAAAAGATTTTGAAATGTTTTATTCAAAACTTTGGTTTTTAAAAATCTTTCGTTCTCTATAACGAGAGCTCTGGTACCAAACTGTAACACCCCCAAATTTATACAATTCAATACAGCGGAAGACGCGTTGGTGTTACGGGATAGCACATTACTCACATCATAGACAACGCTTAAAAATCACGTCATTTAATAATAAAAGCATTTCCATTCATAAATATCAAAGTTACATATGTCCCAAGTCATATTATTTCATACAAAGTTTTACAAAGCATTTGAATGGAAATTATTGTTTAAGTGCGGGCCATGAATTCTTGTCGTCTTCCCGAGAATTACCTTCAAGTACCTGAGATAAAACATGTTAAAAGAAAAGGTCAGTGATAACGCCGAGTGAATTCATAGAGTTTAAAGAAATCCATCAATATAACATCGGTATAAAATTATTACCGAAAATCATTTTGTACAAATCTTTGTAATAGGCCATAAAATAGCCAAAGTCATTTTATACAAATCCTTATCAAAATCATAATATAGGCATTTGCCTTCAAAATCAATATACGAATCATTGTCGTAAAAACATCATGCAATACGTTTTATAACGTTGTATAGATTAAATAAAACCGTTATATGAATATGGTTATATAAAACCAAAATACGAATATAATATCAATAGCAAGACCCCGTATTGCTAGTCAGGCAATATATTGTAATTCAATGCATAAAGCAGTATTTTCGTTACTTGGATTATTATAAGCCGCATGACATTGTTACCTTACTAAAACAAACAACGGGTAGCTAGCCCAAAACTCAATTCGCCCATCTAAATTAGCGTGTCTTCACAATAATCACGCTTGTGTAAATCTTCTCATACATAATTCGCTTACCAATCAATGTGGCACGACGGGGATCAACCGTCAAGGCGCGAACTGGGGTGATCGTCCCCAAATAGTACTATTATATGCATAAGCGTCTACCAAATCCCGGTAGTTCACAATTCATGCTAATGGGACTTTTAGTGACATAACCTGACTTTAATAATCCATTTCATTTCATCTATCGGGTCATTTAATCATTCATCGGGTCATACAATCATTCGGGTCCAAATCAATAAACAAACAATCGGGACAAATGGTGTCCTATTTTATAAAAACTAACATGTTATCTCCCTCACGGGTTTATAAAACATTTCATAAAAACATTTATAAGAGTGCGAGGCTATGAACTCATGTTGATGTGGGAAAGCGGGTTATCGGCAATTCGGATGTACGGTACGTGCTTCAATCACGGAAACCTAGACAAATAATACTCGTCTTAGACTCATGTCCAATGACTTTATAAAAATAAAAATTATGTATACATATGATGATTTTATATATATGATGATCAAGTGGGTTTACATATTCTCATTTACTCATTTTAGTGTTATGTGTTGATATCTTTTATGCTAGTTTACTAGTTTTACCTATTTACATGTTTTAGGTCTAATAAGCCTATTATAAGTCCATTAACTTGTATTAATCCATTTTATACTTGTATTATCAATATTTATACTTTACATGTTGGGCCCAAATGGGTTAAGCCCAATAAATAATTTTTATAAGTGTTTAACTTAGTTAGTTAAATTATTAGTCCAAATATGCTTACTTAGCTCGTTAATGTCCGTATGTCATATAGTTCGGGTTTTATCGGTTTTTACTTGTATTAGGTACTTATATATCATTATATGACTTTTAAAAACTTTACATTAGACGGGTTTGGTCGTCTAAGTTTTAATTGGCGAAAAACGTTAATTTTTCAGTAATAGCCGAAAAAGTCGTAAAAATCATGTTTATAGTTTTTTTAACTTATAAATCTTATTCAACTACCATTTTTATAAAGTGTCCATTTATTTAACCTTATACATATTCATATAAATTAAATTTATAAGTTAGTGGGTTTCAATTCACATTTTATACTATATTAGTTTGAGTGCTTATATAATACTATTAAACATTAATTCTTCAAAATCTGATTTTTAGTTTCATCTTCACCATTTTTATCATATCTTGAGTTCTATAAGGAGATAGAAGCTCATTTTTGGATGGCATAAACTTCATATTATTTGATACAAATAAGTTAGTTATAGCTATTGATCATTCCATGTTTAACTATCCATAACAGTCCCTACAAAACAGACTATTCAGATTGGTACACTCATCTTGTTTTGATCATATCTCACTCATTTTGATGATTACATTGCATGGCCAACTCTCACATGTGTATAACACATAATACTTACTGTATATTGATTTTACTTTACCATTTTATCAGTTTAACATTTGGTTACTTACTGTTTTTATACAGCCATCACATTTAAGCAAGATTTTAACCATTTTACCTATGGTTTTCCATCTTTTTAACCATGTTTATCAAATCTATCAACACCAAATCCCCATATAATATTTTTAATCATTAATCATCATCATTTACATATACATAAATAAAGAAATTACAATATTACATAATCAAAATAACAAGAGAATAGGAAGAACAATCTTTATACCACCATTAGTGATGAAAAGATGAGATTTTTGATGAACAAGACTTGGTTCTTGTTATCAAATCTTCAAATTTAGCAAGGAAACTTCTTGGGTCCTTTGGATAGATGAACAACTCCATGAATTCAACCCTTTAACCTCATGAAAACTCCTTTTCATAGGTTAAGATCACCTCCAATCTTCATATCTTCAAAGGGTTTCCATCATATGTGTGAATAACACAAGTTTTAGTGGTTGAAAAGTGATCAAATGGGGTGTTTAAGGTGAGGATGGGACGAATTTTAGAGAGAGGGAGGAGTGTTGTGTGGTTTTTGCATGTAAGAAATGAGTTAGTTGTTTAGAGAAGGTGGTTTTGATGCATAGTTGCTTACTTTGTAAGCTTAGGACAAGTGTAAGTAACTAAGTTACTTACAACTTGACACCTCTTTGGTGTTGGCTCACACTTGGCCATCCCATATAGTGGGGTGGGGCAAGTGTAAACTTGTCTCATCCCACTAATTTACGGGTATTCCTCTATTTTAGTTTCCTCGATTTACGTGCCCTCGGGTCGTTTTACGAAAAACGTTTTTATAAATTATGAATCAACTGTATAAAACGAATCTAATAAAAATTGTCTCATCAAAAACGGAGTTCAAAAACGTAAATACGTAATCCTAAGGTTTCCGGTTAGTCGTAAAGGACGTTAAATTATAATCGTAAGTCCTAATCTCTTCTCGTAAATTTGTGAGTTTATGAACCAACACAAATTTAAAATCCCAAAATAATATTCACGGATAAATTTATTTTCTGAAATGTCGGACTGTCACCAAAAATGGTGTATGTAAACGTAAGCACGTAACGTAGAATCCTCCGGTTTAGACGTAGTCGATGCTACTTCAAGACGTAAAATCCAAATTTCTTCCCAAAAATAAGTGAGTTCATATTATAACATTAAAATAATGTTTTCAAATAAATATTGAGAATAAAATATAAACTATTAATTGACGGATTGTCACAGATTACATGTTTGTTAAACAAATAAAATAAAACTGTCTTAAACATGATAGAAGGTGATTGTTTATGTTTCCCAAATAGAACCCCTGACGAGTCCTATGTTGCAGATTACTAATATGCTGGAGACCATGCACACGCCACATACTAACTTCATATTCCTGTGCAAAACATACTAAAGGGGGTCAACATAAAGTTGGTGATTTTACAGTTTTTAATAATTAATTAGTTTGGACATACATTATTCATAGAAGTAATAATGCACAAAACATTCTTACTAAAATGTAGATTACATTTGTTTATTATTAGAAACTGAAGCTTAACCTCCATAGTCCTCAACAGATGAGGACGTAGTATCTTACAAAAAGACACCCATTCTAGTTCCAACATGGTATACGTTTGTTGTCCCGGCCAAGGCACAATGAGCATGACTCACCCAGATAGGGATGGTCAATCCCAAATAGATCTATTTATAACATTTGGGCGATTTACAATAATTTAACAGTTCCAGTAATAATCAATCATAGTCAAGTTTATACAATCTGGTTATGTCCATTATATGTTTGCATATTTTCTATCCCATAAGGGAAAGTTTTATCAAAAGTTTATATGGGGCTGTAAACTCACCTGGGAGTAGGAAATTGCTGTTTAATACGAATATCCAATTAAATCTCACGCCAAAGTTATACCTAATCAGATAGTACAGTCTTAATAGATAGTACAATGAACATGTATGTATGCTTATACAGATTTTAGTCAGTTCATTTATACTACGATATTTATCTAAATAACCGTAGTTCAAGTAGTATCAATATTCATTAAACTTATTTATATAAGTTCCATCTCTAAGTAAACACAAAATGTTTAACTATTAATATCAGCTAGCATACATATATTTATAGTAATCATTCAACTTACAATTAAGTTTCTTTATTTAAGTGGACATATAAGGTCTTACTAAAAATATTAATTTACGTTTTTCTGTTCAAGTATTATAATCACTCATTTATTATTAAATTTCATTATTAAGTAAACATAAAATTTTTACTTATTATTAGTTCACGTTCGTAGTTCATGTATTTTAATCATTCATTTAAACTTTAATATTAAGTTTCATATTTTAAGTAGGGCGTAAGATGTTCTACTTAAATATTAACATTTAATTTATCTAACGTTCATATAAATTTTATTTTCTAAAAGTATATGAGTTTATGTATGAGTAATACATACTCATAATTGTTTATACAATTATTTCCTAAAGTAATTATAAATATTTTATTTTGAAAAATAAATATAATATTTTATTTAACTTTAAAGTTTCCATAAATTATTTTAATATTTATAAAATAATTTAAACTTAAGAATTTATACCTTAATTCTTATGGTCTAATTATTTTAATTATGTTTTATTATAATTAAAATATATTTTAGGGTTAGGGCTTGGTATTGTTTCAGGATATGGCAAAACTAGTCCCTCTATATTTTTAAACAAGTGTAACTTTCGGATTTTTCATATTTAGTACCTAGGGTTTGTTAAAGTTTCAGATTATGGTAGATTTGGTCCCCCTAGTTTTATCTAGGTTTTGTAACTTTACTAAAATTACAAAAACAGCCCCTATGGCTTCTTTAAGTTTCTACAATTTACAAAAATAGTCCTTAGGGTTTTAAAATGACAAAATAACTTTTAGAAACTTCCCAAAATGGTCCCTAGGGTTTAATTTGCCACAGATAGTAATTATTAAACCCTAGACTGTTGGATATTTACATTTTCAGTCCTTGTGCTTACTAGTTTATCAAAACAAGTTTCATAAGTTACGGTTTTAGTCCTTAAGTGTTATAAATTGCCATTTTCATCCAAAAAGTTTTTATAAGTTATATTTTTATTATAAAAACTTTTATTTAACATTCAAAATAGTATATGGGCTCATTAAATGGGCTAAACATCTAATGGCTATTTTAGTGGGCTTAACTATATTTTTAAGTCCTTTAATTATTAAATAGGCCTAAGTGTAATCTTAAGTCCATCAAGTTACTAGGATTTATTAAATGGGCTTATTGGGTCCATTAAGTTTTGAATTAACATTTCATGGGCTTAAATAGTCCATTAACACTACTTTACATTTTATGTAAGTTTTTAACTTAGGATATTCTTATAAGCTTATTATGAGCTTGTTTATATTTAGTTTTAAATCTACATAGATGAATAAAACTTAAAATTTGTTTTATGTGTTATGCCAAATTAGATCTAGGTGTGTTATAAGGTTACAAGTAGGTCATAAGCCCTAGTAGGAGCTTATGTCCAACGGCTAATATTAGTCATAGATTATTAAGATAAGTCAAGCCTCATTTTAAGGTTGCATGTAGTTTATAAGTGTTACAAAAATAGATCTAACTATGTACACATCAATAAATCAAGTTACAAGTCCAAAATGAGATCTAAACTATGTCTAGAACTACAAATCAAGCATAGATCCATGCACACACATATATAGCCCACATCTATATTTTTAAACCTTGGTATTTTCAAGATGAACACTTTAGCTAATCTTTAAGTCTTGTAAATACTTACAAAAACACATCATGATTATCTAGGTTACATGCATGTTCCTAAGGCTACTATTATTCCAAGAAACAATGTATAGCCCACGGCTATATTATTTTCTCCCAATATTCCCATAAGATCTACTAGCTTATTTCATGTATATCATGTTAAGTTAACACTTATCATTAGATCTAGGTTTATATAAGCATGCATGTATATCTAACCCATTTTTAGGTCTAGTGTAACCCATGGCTACCTTTATACACATAAGTTATATTTGTGATTTTTAACATTCCATTTAATATGTTACATTTCATATTCCATCTTTAAAACTAAGTTGATAAATCATATGGTCACCATTAAATTTAGCCGTGACCTTTATGGTCATGGTTTTCATGATCTTTAAGTTGCACAAGTT
The DNA here is from genome assembly GCA_025667525.1 of Glebionis coronaria. Lineage (NCBI taxonomy): Eukaryota > Viridiplantae > Streptophyta > Magnoliopsida > Asterales > Asteraceae > Glebionis > Glebionis coronaria. The sequence continues at coordinate 306,841 of JANFOE010000366.1, read as the reverse complement.
CATTTCATGAGATCTATGGTTATTGGTTAACCAAAGTCCCATAAACAAGATTTGTAACCAATGCAATGTTTAGATTTATAAAAGGTTTTGAAATCCGAAAACAATAAGCTTAAACAAGAGTTAAGCCAATAAGCATGGAAGGCCTATAGCTTATCTGTGTGAGAGCCTAAAAAGAAACAAGAAAGATTAAACTTTGATCACAAACTCATCCACAAATCCAAACCGTATGAAATTAAACAATCGGATCAAGGATTTAGGTGAAATAAGAAAAGTAGAAGAATATTGAAGAACTCAAAAGCTTAACTTGAATTAAGATTAATGAAATCTAAAGTACAAAGATTAAAGAAAGCTTAAATTTAAAAGATGAAAACAAAGAAAAAGTTTAGTGAGAGAAAGTAGGGAACTTTCTCTCTCTAAAACTAGAAAAATAAAAAACTAAAAAACTAAGACTAACTAAGTTCTTGCAATTTGTGTAGTAAGACCCTATATATAGGCGTGTGATATGGGCTTGTGAATGGGCTTTAGTATCGGGCTTCTTTTCTTCTTTCTTCTTTAGTCTTCACGCTTCTTTAAATAAACGTTTCCGACTTTGGATTTTGAGAAGTGTCGGTGAATAATTTCAACTCGTCTTATAATCTTTTTTTTAATAGACTCGAGTTCTTCGACATATATGAATCTTCCATCTTTGGCTCTATTCTTCGATAAATCTTCAAATAGGCACAATGACTTCAAATCTTTTGTATCTCTTGGACAACAGACTTCGTCTTGAGTCTTTTTTCTTCGATAAAACCCGTGCAATCCCATGTTTTCTTCAACATTCATCCGATTGGCTCTGAAAACACATTAAACACAAAAACCACGCATAATTCCAAACAAATAATATTAAACACGCGTTTTGGTCTTGTTTTAGTAAGAAATAAGTGGTAAAAGGATAGGTGTTTTCACACCTATCAGGTTTCATATGGTTTTTAAATCAAGTTTAAAACATAACACATAAGTCATAAGTTTCTTATTAAAAGATTTTGAATCACGAACATGGTTTGCATAAATATGCCGTGACCTATAAGGGCCATAGCCTTACCAAATCTTGATTTTAACATGTTATTCACTTGTGCTTATAGATGTATGATGATGCATGCATGAAGAAATGAAAGATTATGATGTGTATACCTCTCTTGCCTAAAAGTACCACAAATGCTCTAGATGAACAAGGAGATTTGAGATCTACCTAAGATGATGAAGAAAACCCTAGTTATAACTAATCCGTGGCCTTAATGATTTCGGCTAGGGCTTGTTTATAAGAGGAATGATGCTACCAAATGATTTGTAATCAAGGTGGGACAAGGATTTAATTGATTTAATGAATCAACTTTGGATTTTTGTGGTTTGTAGCCGAAATATAGAGAGAGAGAGATGAAGAGAGAAGTGAGTTTGAATGAAGAGTGAATGTGTATGTGTATGTTTTAGCTAAAACGAGAAGAGAGAGATAGAGAGAGAAGGGAATAAGGTATGATTCACCTTGGTAAGGCATATTGTGCCAAGTGTCACCTCTTGCCTTTCCAAGGCAACTCTTCTTCTTCCACCTAAGGTGGGGTGCCGTGTTAAGCTAACCAAAAAGAGAGGGTGGGCGTGTGTCGGGCTTAACACAAAGAGTACACGATCTTGGGCTATTCCAAGAAGGTTTTGGGGTGCCTAAAATGTGCATACATATATATACGGCTATATTACACATGGTGGAGCATATTTTCCAATCTTTGTTAAGTGTTGTTTAATCAGTGTGGGTTATGTAATTTTTACTACTTTTATTGGGTACATAGTTTACATAGTTAAACTCATTATAATAAGTATGTATGTAAAAGTATATGTGCACATTGGACAAGTTCACACATGACTTATAGAAATATAATACATGAATTTTGTGTTCCAAGATTTGATGGGTGAAATTTCATTACATAAAATCATGGTAAAATCATGGATTTTACAAGTTCCTACATCATCACCATCACTTGATGAAGAGGAAATTTGTTCATCGTTGGATGGTTCCCGTTGATCACCTCTACGCCTACCACAGTCACTCTTAACCTTTCGTGGATGGTCATTTTAAATAGGATACATCACACGATTGGCGTGCAAGTACTGAGAGAGACGAAGGTTAGGGTAGTCAAGGTCAACCCTTTTTAAAAGGCGAGTAAGGAGCATGGCATAAGGAAGGTTTGACTTTAGCTTAGTGAGGACATAATGGATTCGTCGAGCGATAAAGTATGTGAGATTGTACTTGACAGAATGAAATATACAAAACATCATATGTGCCATACACGCGGGAAGATGATCCCAGTTTCTACCATGATAAAACGCAATCTCCCTAATTATGACGGCCCAAGAGACCATACATAGATTAAGGTCGCTTACGAGCATCTTAAAGGGAAACAACATACGTCTCTTAGAATGAATACTACGTAGAACGGGTCCATTAAGGGGTTGAGTGATAATGCCGAGGATGAAGTCTAGTTCGACCATAGGAGTATTATATGGAAGAACACCAATACACGTTTTCAAATATCAATCCTCCATGCATCAGTGAATCGGCATTGACCTTCATAAGGTACTCGAAGTGCTTGACCAAACTCCTCGAGAGAGTAGCTAATGGGTTGACCACGAATGACGAAGTTAACAAACATTCCATTATCATTTACATGAATGAAATATGTGCTGAAGAACTCTAAGTGATATTAAGGATATATTAGCTCATTGATGTTTTGAATACAATCAAACCCATTATTCCTAAACATCAATTGAGTATAATTAAACCCTTCAATGTCCTTAGAGACAACCTGACCCTCATGAAAGTAACGGGATTGAAGAAAACGAAGGGTGTTTGAAAGGTGTTTAGATTCACAAAACTTGGCAAGGTTAGACATATAACGTTTGGTCTTTTGGTGGTCATTTTTATAGTCCAAAGGCATTGTTTAGTACCCATATCAATCCAAAATTATTTCAACAATCACTCTTTGTTTCATATAGATTAGTAAAAACCAAAATCACAAGAATGTGTTTAATCAATTTCATGACCAACCAAAGGATGATTCCTTATCAGTCTTATGCTCACAATGTAACAAATTCATTTTTGACAAATGCATATGACTTATGCGAATCAACCATGAATTTGAACATTGGCTTTTGAAATTCCTTTTTAAGTAGGCATTAACAATGCAATTCCCAATGTGTTCAAGGGTTCATATCAATTCCATCATTAAACCAAATTACTTTGATCAAAATTTGGATTTTTTTAGTAAGTGGGTTTAGTGAAATCACAAGGAATATGAACCTAAAGGAATAATATCAGTAAAACTATGGATATCCACATTCCTAATTTAGTTCCAATTCAATTTAATTTCAAAAATCCCCAATTATGAAATTAATAACCCTAGAACAAATTAGTTGAAATAGAATGAAGATACTTACAATTAATTGATGATAGATGAAGGATGGAAGAAACCCTTGTCTTGAAACCAACTAATTTGAGTTATTTGGAAGGTTTTGAAAGTTGTTAATGGAGGTTTTATTGTTCTCCTCGTCACACCAGCAGAAAAGAGGAAGGAGAAGAGTTTGAAAAAGTGTAAAATAATAAAAGAAGCATTATTTTAAGCTTAGTGGGCTCTGGCTCATTATCAATAATGAACCGCCAATACCACCGCGCTTATTTAATGAATCGCGGGCAGAATTGTGTTTTGTCCGTGAAAATGAAAGAAATTTTTCAAACCAAGTTTTTATAAAATACTTAAAATATTTATTAATCCTTTTGGAAATCATTGGTCCACTTCAAGACTAGGTTATAATGCCTTAATGAAGGATTACGAGTGTAATCGAGATTGAAAAGACCGAATTAGACCGAAACGGAGAAACGATTACTCGTAAACAAAAAGAGAAAAGAGAGAAGCCAAGATGAGTGAATCAAAGAAAAGCATCTGTGACAATCCGTCAATTTATGGTTGATATTTTATCCTCAATTATTATTTGAAAACATTATTTTAATGTTATATTATGAACTCACTTATTTTTGGGAAGTAATTTGGATTTACGTCTTGAAGTAGCGTCGACTACGTCTAAACCGGAGGATTCAACGTTACGTGCTTACGTTCACATACACCGTCTTTTGTGACAGTCCGACATTTCATAAATTAAATTTATCCGTGAATATTATTCTGGAGTTTATATTTGTGTTGGTTCATAAACTCACAAATTTACGAGAAGAGATTAGGACTTACGATTTAAATTTAACGTCCTTTACGACAAAACCGGAAACCTTAGAATTACGTATTTACGTTTTCGAACTCCGTTTTTGTTGAGACAATTTTTATTAGATTCGTTTTGTGCCGTTGATTCATAATTTATAAAAACATTTTTCGTAAAACGACCCGAGGGCACGCAAATCGAGGAAACTAGAATCGAGGAGTACCCGTAAATTAGTGGGATGGGACAAGTTTTACACTTGCCCACCCCACTATATGGACGGCTAGAATGAGCTCCACCAACACCTTAGGTGTCAAATTTTACTAAACAAGTTTTACACTTGTCCTAAGCTTATTAAATAAGCTAACAATACAACAAAGCCACTAGTTATCAAACTAGCACCTCATTTCCATCCATGCAAATCTCACAAATCCTCTCATCCCACTCCACCATTGCCGTCCCATTTACACCTTAAACCACCATCACTTGATCAATTTTAACCACAAATATATGTTATAATTAACATATGTTAATATCCATTCAAAGAGATGAAGATTGGTGCAAGTTATAACATCCAAGGTGGAGTTTCCATGGAGTCTTGGGGCTGATTTTCCACAAGGTGTTCATGAAGAATGGTGGTCTTGAATATGGTCTTGGTTATCACAAGTTTCTCCATCAAAATCCATGTCCAAATCACAACCTACATCAACTTGGTGGTATAAAGATTGTCCTCCTCATCCTCTTGTTATTTTTGATTATGTAATCTTGTATTTCTTTTACTTATGTATATGTGTATGATGATGAATGATGATTAAAAATATTGTGTGGGGATTTGGTGTTGATAAACATACTTAAAAAGATGAAAAACTATAAGAAACAAGGCTAAAATCTTGTTTAGATTGTTGGCTGTATAAAATAGTAAAGAACCATATGTTAGACTGATAAAATGGCAAAGTAGAAGCAATATACAATAAGTAATATGTCTTGTACACATGTGAGAGTTGGCCATGCAATGGAATCATTGTAATGAGTGAGATATGATCAAAACAAGTTTAAAGTACAAATCTAAGTTCACTGTTTTGGACGATTTTTAGAAAATACTTAGAGGCTGGTTCAACAGTAGCTATAGTAGAGTTAAATGGAGCACATATCATTTAGTTTATGTCATAAAAATTTGAGCTTCTATCTCCATATAGAACTCTAGATATGGCAGTTTTGGTGAACATGAAAATAAAAATAATATTTTGGAAATTAAAGTATAATAGTATTATATAAGCACTCAACTAAAAATAGTATAAAATATGAAGTAAAACCCACTAACTTATATAATACATTTATATAAATATATATAAGGATAAATAAATGGATATTTTATAAAAATGGTAGTTTAATAAGTTTTATAAGTTATAAAACTATAAACATGATTTTTACGACTTTTTCGGCTATTACCGTAAAATTAACGTTTTTGTTAAATAAAACTTAGACGGTCGGACCCGTCTAATGTAAACTTTTATAAACTCGTATACTGATATATAAACATATATAACAATTAAAAACCGATAAAACCCGAACTATATACATACGGACATTAACGGGCTAAGTTAAACTTATTGGACTAATAATACAACAAAATGGGCTAAAACACTTATAAACTTATTTATTGGGCTTAACCCATTTGGGCCCAATATGTAAAGTATAAATACTGATAATACAAGTATTAAATGGATTAATACAAGTTAATAAACTTATAATAGGCTTATTGGACCTAAAACACGTAAATAGGTAAAACTAGTAAACTAGTATAAAAGTTATCGACACATAACACTAAAATGAGTAAATGAGAATATGTAACCCCACTTGATCATCATATATATATATAATCATCATATGTATACATAATTGTTATTTTTATAAAGTCATTGGACATGAGTCTAAGACGAGTATTATTTGTCTAGGTTTCCGTGATTGAAGCACGTACCGTACATCCAAATCGCCGATAATCGCCTTCCTACATCAACGTGAGTTCATAGCCTCACACTCTTTTAAATGTTTTTATGAAATGTTTTATAAACCCGCGACGGAGATAAAATGTTAGTTTTTATAAAATAGGACACCATTTGTCCTGATTGTTTGTTTATTGATTTGGACCCGAATGATTGTATGACCCGATTGTATGACCCGATAAATAATTAAAGGACCCGATAGATGAAATTAAATGGATTATTAAAGTTAGGTTATGTCACTAAAAGTCCCATTAGCATGAATTGTGAACTACCGGGATTTGGTAGACGCTTATGCATATAATAGTACTATTTGGGGACGATCACCCCAGTTCGCGCCTTGACGGTTGATCTCCGTCGTGCCACATTGATTGGTAAGCGAATTTATGTATGAGAAGATTTCCATAGCGTACCTTTGTGACGACACGCTAATTTAGATGGGCAAATTGAGTATCGGGTTAGCTACCCGTTGTTTGGTTTAGTAAGGTAACAATGTCATGCGGCTTATAATAATCCAATTAACGAAATACTACTATACGCATCGAATTATGATGTATTGCCTGACTAGCAATACGGGGTCATACTATTGATATTATGTTCGTGTTTTGGTTTTATATAACCATATTCATATAACGGTTTTTATTTAATCTATACAACGTTATAAAACGTATTGTATGGTGTTTTTACGACATTGGCTCGTATAACGATTTTAAAGGCGCAAGCATATATTATGATTTTGATAAAGATTTGTATAAAATGACTTTGGCTATTTTATGGCCTATTACAATGATTTGTACGAAATGATTTTTGGTAATAATTTTATACCAAAGTTATATTGATGGAATTTATTAAACTCTATGAATTCACTCGGCGTTATCGCTGACCTTTTCTTTTAACATGTTTTATCTCAGGTACTTGAAGGTAATTCTTGGGAAGACATCAAGAATTCATGGCCCGCACTTAAACAATAATTTTTCCATTCAAATGCTTTGTAAACCTGTATGAAATACAATGACTTGGGACCTATGTAAATTTGATATTTATGAATGGAAATACTATCATTATTAAACGACGCGATTTTTATGCGTTGTCTATGATGTGAGTAATGTGCTATCCCGTAACACCAACGAGTCTTCCGCTGTATTGAGTTGTATAAATTTGGGGGTGTTACAGTTTGGTACCAGAGCTCTCGTTATAGAGAACGAAAGATTTTTAAAACTAAGGTTTTGAATAAAACATTTCAAAATCTTTTAACTATAAACATTTTTCTAAAAATGTCTAAAAATCTTTTGACTATAACGGTGCCGAAGAATTCCCGAGTTACCGACAAGGCCAGACTGAGAAGTGTTATTTTAATATATATATAACTTGGATTATATATATATATATATATATGATGTAATTTTATTACATGATTATTTGATGATTATTTTGATATTTATACGAGGTATTTATACGACGTAGATTGTCACAAGAAACCCTAACTCCCCTAGTAAATTAATCGAAGCTATTCTCGTAGGAATTCTAACTATCCTAAATCTAAACCAAGTTGTGGATATTTATGATCCAACAAATGGTTGATATTCGTAGAAATGTAGATATTAGTTGATTGTGATATTGAAGAAGAATTGGCGAGATTAAATCTGATATCGATGTCATGACGATCTTTCCTTATAGAGTGGGGTTTGACAAAACCATTACCACCTAGAAAGATGTCATCTGATTCGTTGTCACCAAATTCAAATATTTGAAAATCGAAAGGGTGAATGTTGCACTTAAGGCTGTCATTGGAACCATTACCCAAAAGCCTCATGGCACTAGTACCTTTCCGAGAAGTCTAGTTGAATGATCAAGTCACTTCATACTAGTGACTCATTTGATAACTATTGTTGTAAGAGCTATAGGATTGGAAATTAAGTATTGTTCATATCGAGCTTTTATTGCCCTTTTAAGGCCTAAGAATAAGGTTGAAAGTATTAGAAAATGAGGTAGGATATCGCATTGGGTATAAGACTGACTGAAACTTGAATAAAGTAAAATATAACTCGTATGGAATATGAGATTGTTAAGGGAAGTCGTTAAGTCATGTGATTGAATTATAAGATTTTAAATGATTGTTAGTTCGTGTTAAGGGTTGTTCCTAGGCTATTGTCCAATGACGAGGATGCCCAGTATCCGAGAAATAAATTGAAGAAATCTTCTTCTGAATTGGGACCGATGGATCTTCCGGGACATGTGGAGCACCTAATGACTCTTGTAGATTAGTATTCATTGTGGTATCTTTTAAAAATCCCTAACTTAACTGAGACATCAGTTGGTAGGATGAGTTCTGAGAATTGTATGACATAGTGACATGTAATGTGTTACAGTACAATTTTGACTTGTTTGTGATTAATGAAAAAGACTACCTTTGATTGCTAAATCCTACATGTATCGATGTTATCTATCTTTTATTGCTTCATCCTAATGTTCGCATTAGTGATGCGACCATTGAACAAGTACTCATCTTGATTTGAGTTACGTTGTGAATCATTCTTCGTGAGTGCCATCGAGGTCATGAACCTCATGATTATTTGGCTAAGCTCATTTCCTATTATATTGTAGTTAGTTCTTGGTGAACAACTTTTCATCACTCTTTTGCAGATCACTCATTGTTTTTATAAGTTAAAACAGTATTACTTGAGAAAATTTGAATTCTCATCACTAAAAGGATTATTCAAAATGAGATTTATAAGTAATCGTTATCGAAATGAAGTTGTTTATAAAACACCTTGGAAAACTTAATTGTTTTCATAACAAAGAAAATCTTTGTAAATTCATTATTGATTCTTATTTAAGAATCAAGCATGAAAATGTTTTTATTATAAAGATGATGATAAAATTTTGACGAACTGAGTATTGCATCGTTAATCTTGAAATTGTATATAGTTGCGCGCCTACATACAATTTGGGATGGACCATGCAAGGCTGATTAGTAGTCACCATAAAACTGATTAATAAACACTACATTTTCTTTGAAGATTGTGAAAGATTAAATTTTATGAGATCTGCAAGAAGTGGAAAATAGGGACATAGTGTTAAGGACACCTACATATGTGCCTGTAGCATCTATTCTTCCGAGTCGAATTTACTCATCTGTGGAAATTGTCTTATTTGACGATTGACAATCCTTTCTTTTCCAATTCTCCCGTAGTGAGATTCTTAGGAAAAGTATCTGATTACCGAGTGTTGATACCCGACTGGATGTATCGACGTTACTATCATTTCTTTTGATTTGATTTCATTTGAATGACCTGGGTAACGATCCGAGGAGCTTTCGAATGCGTACTCAAATTATGAAAACATGGGATATATTCATATTCGTTAAATGTTTTCGTCTGTATCTGATTTGAAATTCTCTCGCGTAGATTATGCGTTGACCTTAATCTTTTAAGGTTAGTTATGTCTCCATATATCCTTGAATTTGTGAAGGATTATGAGTTATTATTAGTCTTTTGAGAAGCTCACATCTTATCGAAGGCAATGAAACTGGAAAATTGATAATGCCAGTAGAATGGATTGATTGATTATGACATGACGACATTGTCTTAATTGATGGGAACTCGAGTAGAATTCCCCTAAATGATAAGATGTTGATTATCAAAAGTGATTTAAATAATTCCCGATAGGTGGCTGTATCCTGCTTTTAGACTTAAAAGTATACCGTGAATGGTTGTGAACTAGTTATAGATATTGTAATCTAGAAGAACCTAAAATGAATTTATAAAGAAAAAAAAATGTTCATGTTGTTTGAAACTTTAGGAGGTATTTATTGATAAATTACCTAGACTTTCGCCGTTATGGCAAGTTGAATTTGGTATTGATTATATTCTCGGTGCTGCACCTGTGGCGTGTGCACTGTACGTCAGCACCATCTGAATTAAAGGAATTACCGTACAACTGAGAGAGTTATCGGAGAAAGATTTTATTCTACCGAGATCGTCATCATGAAGAGCTATGGTGTTATCATTCCTTATATTTATAGATTACTGTGAACTGAGTAAATTGACAATCGAAACCGATATCCATGACTCGAAATGGAAGATTTGTTCGATCATTTACAAGGTTCTAGCGTATGTTTTAAAGATTTGATCCACGGCATGGTTATCATCAACTTCGCATCTGCGAAAAAGATTATCTATTCCAATCACTACATCTAGAACTTGTAATGAACATTATGAGTTTCACGTGATGTTGTTTGGATTGACTAATACACATGTAGGATTCATAAATTTGGTGAATCATGTGTGAAGGCTGTAATTTGATAAATTCATGCTTGCGATCATTAAGGACCATTTGTTTGTTTATAAGAATAAGAATGAGTTAATAATTATTTATAGATTACCCTGAATTGACCGAACAATAAAAACCTGTACCTTGAGTAATTAACATGTGATTAAAGACTAAATCCTTTATATTAATTGACCGTGTGAGTAATAGATAATGGAATATATTGACTCTTTAAAAATTAAGAGCCCTTTTAAGACTTTGGATTTTACCAAAAAGAAATGGAAATATGTTTTGACAAATATTTTAACAAAGGATTTTTAAGGGATTATTCTCTTATACCTAGAACATTTAACTAAACTCCTGTTTAGGGGTAAATGTTCGTGTATACCTCAAGACAACCTAAGAAGGATTGAGGAAACCATTTAAAGCATGACTTGAAATTTGAAATGACAATTTTTGCTTTTCAACTAAGAAAATTTTTACCAAAGAATAAACGAAGGTTTTTCGAACATTTACGGACTTTATTAATTATTTTAATTATTTTCGATAAATCAACAAAAGTCTTGTTAATTAAATTCAAATTATTTTGAACATTTTTATATAATTACACGGACTAAGAAATTTAAAATCTTTACGTTTACGTTTCATAAAAATTGAATATTTAATATTTAATTAGTTGTAATAATTATCGACGCTTTATACGTCAGATTGAGTAAAACAGATAAAAATAATAATTGAGATGAAACTAAAACTTAGAAAATATGAAGAAATAATTTATGAGTGAATTTTGGTCATGATAATTATATCATCAGGAAAGGTGAATGTAGATATCGACACATAATATAGAAAGGATAAAGAATCAATTAGGACATGTTCCTTAATAATGAAGGTGCAAAATAAATTGCCGAACAATGTACAAAAAATAAATAATAATAAACGATGTTTGTAAAAAGGTTAATATAGATAATAAAAGGGGTTCACGACTAATGCGAACCATTAAAAGTGAGAAGCCAATAGCGTTAAATGTTTTAAAGGCCACTTGTGGTTGTATAAATATGGAGATTTTGAGATGTAGTTATGTTGGAATTTGTAAGTATAAGTATTCTATTTATGTCATTTATGACTAAAAGTATCTTTGTCTATAGAAGTTGTACTAATGACAAATTATGAAGGCAGACATCGCCTCATACATTAGTAAACGTCTAGCTATTGCAAAGGTCATCATCTGAATTTGATTCGATTTGGGTCATCGTCGACAGACTGACCAAATCTGCTAATATCATTCCCGTTAATGATAAATGCAACAGAGTTATGTAAACATAGTGTGCCTGTATCGAACATCTTTATCAAGATCCTCGCTTCGCATCGAATTTCTAGAGATTTGCTCAGAAATCATTGAGAACGAACCTTGATGAGAGTACTGTTTACCACCCCAAATCGAAGGGACAAGGTAAAGTAACAATACAAAACACTAGAAGTCTTGTTTTATGTTTGAATGATTGACCTTTGGTAATGAACCGTATAATCGTTTTCATTTGGAAAGATTATCATAGATAATCATCGTATTAGGATCGAGATCGAATCTTGTTAGGATCTAAATATTAGAGCATCTGTAAGCAGGAGTTGAGATGAAGACACCCGACATACAACCATTGTGAGTTGGACATGTCTTTTAGGTTTAAGGTTTCCTATGATGGCGAACCTCACCTTACAAAATACTCGACCCGGGAGACCTGAATTGATTGTGGAAATTAGGATCTGATTATTGACTGCCGGTAGTGGGTAGGAGATTATGTGAATATGAAATGTAGATCTTGAAGTGCCAGATGCGTAGCGAAGTTATGCCAAAAATTTCTAACCTTGGAAAAATGAGTTAATGATCTGAAAGATCATGGGATATAAGTCCTCGTTGTATGGGACCATTGAGATGATGTAAAAGTTGGGATTGAAAGGCATATAAGCTGGATCTACCCTAGGACTTCAAGAGCTGCGTGAATTATGTTTCGTGTATCGAACTTTATGAAATGTCTATCAAGTGAAAACCTAATTGTTCCTTAGTAATGTTTAGATCGGCGAAAAGTTGCATTCATCAAAAACCCGTGAACATCATGGATAGAGAAAGTAAGTCAACATTAAGCCTGATCTTATTCCTGTAGTTATGTTTGATGAAACTCGCGTATTGTAATAGGATTACACTTGTGAGAAAAGACCGAATGTGGAGGAAATACCCACATGGCTTTAACTCTATAAGAAGTTAGTAGTAAGGTAAGATGATCTTTGAGGACAAAGATCCTGTTTAGGGGTAAATGCTGTGACAATCCGTCAATTTATGGTTGATATTTTATCCTCAATTATTATTTGAAAACATTATTTTAATGTTATATTATGAACTCACTTATTTTTGGGAAATAATTTGGATTTACGTCTTGAAGTAGCGTCGACTACGTCTAAACCGGAGGATTCAACGTTACGTGCTTACGTTCACATACACCGTCTTTTGTGACAGTCCGACATTTCAGAAAATAAATTTATCCATGAATATTATTTTGGAGTTTAAATTTGTGTTGGTTCATGAACTCACAAATTTACGAGAAGAGATTAGGACTTACGATTTAAATTTAACGTCCTTTACGACAAAACCGGAAACCTTAGAATTACGTATTTACGTTTTCGAACTCCGTTTTTGATGAGACAATTTTTATTAGATTCGTTTTGTGCCGTTGATTCATAATTTATAAAAACGTTTTTCGTAAAACGACCCGAGGGCACGCAAATCGAGGAAACTAGAATTGAGGAGTACCCGTAAATTAGTGGGATGGGACAAGTTTTACACTTGCCCACCCCACTATATGGACTGCTAGAATGAGATCCACCAACACCTTAGGTGTCAAATTTTACTAAACAAGTTTTACACTTGTCCTAAGCTTATGAAATAAGCTAACAATAAAACAAAACCACTAGTTATCAAACTAGCACCTCATTTCCATCCATGAAAATCTCACAAATCCTCTCATCCCACTCCACCATTGCCGTCCCATTTACACCTCAAACCACCATCACTTGATCAATTTTAACCACAAATATATGTTATAATTAACATATGTTAATCTCCATTCAAAGAGATGAAAATTGGTGCAAGTTATAACATCCAAGGAGGAGTTTCCATGGAGTGTTGGGACTGATTTTCCACAAGGTGTTCATGAAGAATGGTGGTCTTGAAGATGGTCTTGGTTATCACAAGTTTCTCCATCAAAATCCATGTCCAAATCACAACCTACATCAACTTGGTGGTATAAAGATTGTCCTCCTCATCCTCTTGTTATTTTTGATTATATAATCTTGTATTTCTTTTACTTATGTATATGTATATGATGATGAATGATGATTAAAAATATTGTGTGGGGATTTGGTTTTGATAAACATGCTTAAAAAGATGAAAAACTATAAGAAACAAGGCTAAAATCTTGTTTAGATTGTTGGCTGTATAAAACAGTAAAGAACCGCATGTTAGACTGATAAAATGGCAAATTAGAAGCAATACACAGTAAGTAATATGTCTTGTACACATGTGAGAGTTGGCCATGCAATGGAATCATTGTAATGAGTGAGATATGATCAAAACAAGTTTAAAGTACAAATCTGAGTTCACTGTTTTGGACGATTTTTAGAATATACTTAGAGGCTGATTCAACAGTAGCTATAGAAGAGTTAAATGGAGCACATATCATGTAGTTTATGTCATAAAAATTTGAGCTTCTATCTCCATATAGAACTCTAGATATGGCAGTTTTGGTGAACATGAAAATAAAAATCAGATTTTGGAAATTAAAGTATAATAGTATTATATAAGTACTCAACTAAAAATAGTATAAAATATGAAGTAAAACCCACTAACTTATATAATAAATTTATATAAATATATATAAGGATAAATAAATGGACATTTTATAAAAATGGTAGTTTAATAAGTTTTATAAGTTATAAAACTATAAACATGATTTTTACGACTTTTTCGGCTATTACCGTAAAATTAACGTTTTTGTTAAATAAAACTTAGACGATCGGACCCGTCTAATGTAAACTTTTATAAACTCATATACTAATATATAAACATATATAACAAGTAAAATCCGATAAAACCCGAACTATATACATACGGATTTTAACGGGCTAAGTTAACATTATTGGACTAATAATACAAGAAAATGGGCTAAAACACTTATAAACTTATTTATTGGGCTTAACCCATTTGGGCCCGACATGTAAAGTATAAATACTGATAATACAAGTATGAAATGGATTAATACAAGTTAATAAACTTATAATAGGCTTATTGGACCTAAAACACGTAAATAGGTAAAACTAGTAAACTAGTATAAAAGTTATCGACACATAACACTAAAATGAATAAATGAGAATATGTAAACCCACTTGATCATCATATATATATATATATAATCATCATATGTATACATAATTGTTATTTTTATAAAGTCATTGGACATGAGTCTAAGACGAGTATTATTTGTCTAGGTTTCCGTGATTGAAACACGTACCGTACATCCAAATCGCCGATAATCGTCTTCCTACATTAGCGTGAGTTCATAGCCTCACAATCTTTTAAATGTTTTTATGAAATGTTTTATAAACCCGCGAGGGAGATAAAATGTTAGTTTTTATAAAATAGGACACCATTTGTCCCGATTGTTTGTTTATTGATTTGGACCCGAATGATTGTATGACCCGATTGTATGACCTGATAAATGATTAAAGGACCCGATAGATGAAATTAAATGGATTATTAAAGTTAGGTTATGTCACTAAAAGTCCCATTAGCATGAATTGTGAACTACCGGGATTTGGTAGACGCTTATGCATATAATAGTACTATTTGGGGACGATCACCCCAGTTCGCGCCTTGACGGTTGATCCCCGTCGTGCCACATTGATTGGTAAGAGAATTTATGTATGAGAAGATTTCCATAGCGTGACCTTTGTGACGACACGCTAATTTAGATGGGCAAACTGAGTATCAGGTTAGCTACCCGTTGTTTGGTTTAGCAAGGTAACAATGTCATGCGGCTTATAATAATCCAATTAACGAAATACTACTATACGCACCGAATTACGATGTATTGCCTGACTAGCAATACGGGGTCATACTATTGATATTATGTTCGTGTTTTGGTTTTATATAAACATATTCATATAACGGTTTTTATTTAATCTATACAACGTTATAAAACGTATTGTATGGTGTTTTTACGACATTGGCTCGTATACTGATTTTAAAGGCGAAAGCCTATATTATGATTTTGATAAAGATTTGTATAAAATGACTTTGGCTATTTTATGGCCTATTACAATGATTTGTACGAAATGATTTTTGGTAATAATTTTATACCAAAGTTATATTGATGGAATTTATTAAACTCTATGAATTCACTCGGCGTTATCGCTGACCTTTTCTTTTAACATGTTTTATCTCAGGTACTTGAAGGTAATTCTCGGGAAGACATCAAGAATTCATGGCCCGCACTTAAACAATAATTTTTCCATTCAAATGCTTTGTAAACCTGTATGAAATACAATGACTTGGGACCTATGTAAATTTGATATTTATGAATGGAAATGCTATCATTATTAAACGACGCGATTTTTATGCGTTGTCTATGATGTGAGTAATGTGCTATCCCGTAACACCAACGAGTCTTCCGCTGTATTGAGTTGTATAAATTTGGGGGTGTTACAGCATCAATGCTCAAGACATGAATGACAATCTTCAAGTAGTAGAAACGAAGAACTTGTGTCATATATAGTGGTTCATGACGTGCCTTTCCACCGTAAGATGGGACGGATTTGGTAATGAACCATACCAAGCTATTTTTGTTATATAGATTAAGAACACTTAATACTAAATGTCTTAAGCTTTCACAAAACATGAGCAAGAATATAAATTCACTTTCTCTCCCACGTGATCGGACTAGTATCATTGTTAAGGGTCACAATGACAATATCCTTGGAATATTTCAATCCAAATGTGTAGTATCCTAACTTCAACATATGATGTAGTTTCGTATCTCAAAGGATTAATCAATCAACTTAGAGATGAGTTCAATTTCACATACTACACATGATATAGGTCATACTAACTGTATTAAGTTACAAACCATATAAATCATGCTTGATACTTTAAGCTACTACTAACTCACTCTACACCACTTATATGAGTCAAGTATCCAAGAACATGAAGGTTTGAGAGGGTTAAAGAATAGAATCACATACCACAAATAAGTGTCAAGGCAAGGATGCCAAGAGCAATAACATAGTCAAGTATTGATCAAAAGAATGATCAAAGGGCGTGTGGAAGGATGAAAACTTACCTTAGCCGCAAAGTGCATCCCTAGTCTTTTATGGACTAATGCAACAACCAAACTTGACCAAAGTGCATACTTAGTATTTAAGGACTAGTATCACATCCACCATTCTTGATATCATCAACCCTTAATGTTGGAGATCAAAAGGAGACGATTCTTCAACAACTGTAAGCAACTCAATCCATAATCAAGTCAATGATTAGCCTTAATGAGTACCTACACAAAGAAGGATACAAACTAGTAGATACATTTCAAGAGCAAATCTAAAATGCATAGAAGCTACTTATAAGATCATAATAAAGATGAGTTGATATAGCAATAATTTTAAGGTCTATTTTTAGAGAAAAGTAGTTTTGACCATAAAGAAATTTAGAGACACCAACCCTTCTATTAGTAGAGACAATAAATCTACCTAAGTTTTAAAGCACAATATACTTCAAAGATCTTGTGTGACCATACCTCTGATACCAATTGTAGAAACTAGAAGGGGGATTGAATAGTTTCTATAATTAAGGTCCTAATTAAAATTATGTTGGTCATTATGATTGACTATTACTTAAAAACTAGTTTCATAATAGTCAGGCCAATTTCCAATACTTCGAACATTTTCTATATCTAGTCATTATGGAAATGCAATGCATGAATATAAAGATGAATAAGTAAAGAGTAAGGAAAGAGGAAACCTAAGGAAAGACACCAAGATTTATAGTGGTTCGGCAACGAAGCTCACTCTTCGTTCATACTCCACTCCTCGAGTACACCTTACTCGAGATTTCCACTATATCCACAAGCTCCCTTCTTGGCGGATAACACCTTACAACGTCGCTTACGATATTTTATGACACTAAGCTAAATGTCGAGACAAAAACTTAGCTAGGACTAATCTACGTTGCCCATATTCTTTTCCAACACGAGGCTAGATGTTGAGTCCTAATCTAAAGCTAGAACTAATCTTCGTCACCCATCTTCTTTTCTGACACAAGGCTAGATGTCGAGTCCTAATCCAAAGCTAGAACCAATCTTCTTTGCTCATCTTCTTTTCCGACACAAGGCTAGATGTTGAGTCATAATCCAAAGCTAGAACCAATCTTCACACACTCATCTAGTTTAGTGAGAACTCACAACACTTATACTCACAATTACATCACTTTGTAGTTTAGTGAGAAATCACACACAAGACACACTACAACATAAGACACATCCAAGCATACAAATATAACTTGGATTTACACAAGACTAATCCAAGAATACACAATTATCTTGGATCTACAGAATAAACAAATAAATAAAATGATGAACACGACTAGATCTAAAAAAAGATGATCTTCATCAAGGCTTCATCTTTTATCACATCAAATAAACGTACCCGAAAATGCATATGAATTATGCAATTCCTTTAGCGTTCACGAGTCTGTATGCCATGATTAAAACATTGTTTTTAGATATTTGGTATTTACAATGTTAAAGAATGATTTTTTGGCATGACCTAAGTAGTGAGAAGAATTTTTGAAAAGATCTTGATCAATTAGGGATTCCTAGTAACGCCTATTGATTTGGTTTGAATGAATTATGCATACCAAGTAATTTTAACATCATAATTAACTAATGCATTTGTTAATTTACCTAATCTAGATGAATCCCCAATTTTGATTTTATGCAATCAAATAGAACCCTAGACTCAGATTAAGAAGAATGTACGAATTAAAGAGTAAATAAAGTAAAGGATACTTACAGTAGATGATTTTGCACAAAGAAAATGGTTAGTTACAACCTAGATTGATTAGAGAGATGAAAAAATGGTGGTGTTGGTCGTGTTTTGCAGAAAGTGGGGGTGGGGTACTATGTTTTGTGTGTTTGTTTAACTGTTTTAACTTTAAGAGTACTCTGCAGTCCCACAACCCCTTCCATGACCCCTTGGGGGAAAGGGGCCGACGTGTTCCGTCTGTGCAGGGTACATAATGTTTGTTTTTCAAGACGAGATTTCCGTTAACCATAATCCTAGCCTTAGCAAGTTAAGGTTCACGTTTAAGAGGTTTGGTCAAGATATCGACTATGTTATCTTCCGAGGATATCTTTTCTATGGAGATATTACCTTTTTGGACGTTTTCCCGTAGAAACTGATGCCGAATCTCGATGTGTTTGGTTCGTGAATGCAACATCGGATTCTTGCTGAGATCAGTGGCTCCTTTATTGTCACTGAGAATGGTCACGTCTTCTAACTTGATATCATAGCCAACACGAGCTTGCTTTATCCCTAATGCTTGTTGACATGCTTTTCACGTAGACACATACTTGGCTTCGGTTGTGGAAATAGCAAGTGTCATTTGCTTTTTCGAGAACCATGTGGTAAAAAAACAATCGATAAATGTACATATAACACTTGTACTCTTTCTATCGACATAGTTGTGGTCCGAATCCGCATAGGCAATGGTTTCCATTCTCGTGCCCTTAGGATACCAAAGCCTGAGATGAGTGGTTCCTTTGATATATCTAAAAATCCTCTTGACGTCTTCAAGATGCGATACATTTAGATTGTATTGAAAGCGTGCACAAATACAAACACCGAACATAATATTCGGCATACTAGCCGTTAGATAAAGTAAACTACCAATCATACCTCGATATTTGGTGCTATCAACATAGTCGTTAATACCATCTTTGGTTAGTTTAGTTTCCGTTGACATTGGTGTGTTTGTTGGTTTAGATTCTTCTAGTCTAAATTTATTGAGCATTTCTTTTATATATATATTTTGATTAATGAAAATGCCATCTTTCATTTGCTTAATTTGCAAGCCCAAGAAAAAGTTAAGTTCACCCATCATGCTCATTTCGAATTCATCATGCATGATTTTAGAGAAGTCATCACAAAGTTTCTGACATATAGATCCAAAAATAATATCATCGACATAGATTTGGACAATTATTATGTGTGACCCCTTTTTCTTAGTAAATAAAGTGTTGTCTACTTGACCCATTGAATATTTATGTTCAATTAGAAAAGACTTAAGTCGACCATACCATGCCTTGGGTGGTTGCTTGAGACCATAAAGAGCCTTTTTGAGTTTGTAAACATGATTAGGTTTTTCAAAGTCTTCAAAACCAGGAGTTTGTGCAACATACACTTCCTCTGTAACACCCCCAAATTTATACAATTCAATACTGCGGAAGACTCGTTGGTGTTACGGGATAGCACATTACTCACATCATAGACAACGCATAAAAATCGCGTCGTTTAATAATAAAGCATTTCAATTCATAAACATCAGATTTACATAGGTCCCAAGTCATAGTATTTTATACAAGTTTTACAAAGCATTTGAATGGAAATTATTATTTAAGTACGGGCCATGAATTCTTGTTGTCTTCCGGATAATTACCTTCAAGTACCTGAGATAAAACATGTTAAAAGAAAAGGTCAGCGATAACGCCGAGTAAATTCATAGAGTTTAATAAAACCATTAATATATCATCGTTATATAATTATTACCGAAAATCATTTAGTACAAATCTTTGTAATAGGCCTAAAAATAGCCAAAGTCATTTTATACAAATCCTTATAAAAAATCATAATATAGGCGTTTGCCTTTAAAATCATTATACGAACCATTGTCATAAAAACATTATACAATACTTTTATAACGTTGTATAAAGTTAAATAAAAATCGTTATATGAATATGGTTATGTAAAACCAAACACGAACATAATATCAATAATAAGACCCCGTATTGCTAGTCAGGCAATATATCGTAATTCAGTGCGTATAGCAGTATTTCGTTATTTGGATTATTATAAGCCACATGACATTGTTACCTTACTACAACAAACAACGGGTAGCTAACCCGAAACTCAATTTGCCCATCTAAATTAGCGTGTCATCACAAAAATCACGCTATGGAAATCTTCTCATACATAAATTCGCTTACCAATCAATGTGGCACGACGAGGATCAACCGTCAAGGCGCGAACTGGGGTGATCGTCCCCAAATAGTACTATTATATGCATAAAGCGTCTACCAAATCCCGGTAGTTCACAATTCATGCTAATGGGACTTTTAGTGACATAACCTAACTTTAATAATCCATTTTATTTCATACATCGGATCATATAATCATTCATCAGGTCATACAATCATTCGGGTCCAAATCAATAAACAAACAACTGGGACAACTGGTGTCCTATTTTAGTAAAACTAACATGTTATCTCCCTCGTGGGTTTATAAAACATTCCATATAAACATTTAAAAGAGTGCGAGGCTATGAACTCACATGGATTGGGAAAAGCGGGTTATCGGCGATTCGGATGTACGGTATGTGCTTCAATCACAGGAACCTAGACAAATAATACTCGTGTTAGACTCTTTTCCAATGACTTTATAAAAATACCAATTATGTATACATATGATGATTTTATATATATGATGATGATCAAGTGGGTTTATACATTCTCATTCACTCATTTTAGTGTTATGTATTGGTAACTTTTATACTTGTTTACTAGTTTTACTTATTTACATGTTTTAGGCCCAATAAGCCTATTATAAGCCCAATACCTTGTTTTAGTCCATTTTACACTTTTATTATCAGTATTATACATTACATGTTGGGCCCAAGTGGGTTAAGCCCAATAAGTAAATTTATAAATGTTTAGCGTATTTAGTTGGATTATTAGTCCAATAATGCTAACTTGGCACGTTAATGTCCATATGTTATTTAGTTCGGGTTTTATCAGTTTTTAATTGTATTAAGTACTTATATATCAGTATATGACTTTTAAAAAGTTTATATTAGACGGGTTCGATCGTCAAGTTTTAATTTACGGAAAACGTTAATTTTACGGTGCTAGCCGAAAAGACGTAAAAATCATGTTTATAGTTTTTATAATTTATAAAACTTACCAAACTACCATTTTTATATAATGTCCATTTATTTATCCTTATACATATTTATATAAATGAAATATATAAGTTAGTGGGTTTTAATTTCACATTTTATACTATATTATTTTGAGTGCTTATATAATACTATTAAACTTTAATTTCACAAAATCTGTTTTTTAGTTTCACTTTCACCATTTTTATCATATCTTGAGTTTTATAAGGAGATAGAAGCTCATTTTTGGATGACATAAACTTCATATTATGTGCTACAAACAAGTTAGTTATAGCTTCTGCTCAATCCATGTCTAGGTATCCTTAAATGTCCCTACAAAACAGACTATTTAGATTGGTATACTAATTTTGTTTTGATCATATCTCACTCATTTTGATGATTCCATTGCATGGCCAACTCTCACATGTGTATGACATCTAATACTTACTGTAAATTGATTCCACCATGCCATTTTATCAGTTTATCATTTGGTTAGTTACTGTGTTTATACAGCCAACTTTATAAGCAATAATTTAACCTTTTTACCTATGGTTTTCCATCTTTTTAACCATGTTTATCAAATATATCAATCATCAAATCCTCACATAATATTTTTATCATCATATATTCATCATATACATATACAATAGTAAAGAAAATACAAGATTACATAATCAAAATAACAAGAGGATAGGAAGAACAATCTCTATACCACCATTAGTGATGAAAAGATGAGGTTTTTGATGAACAAGACTTGGTTCTTGTTATCAAATCTTCAACTTTAGCAAGGAAACTTCTTGGGTCCTTTGGATAGATGAACACCTCCATGAATTCAGCCCTTTAACCTCATGAAAACTCATTTTCATAGGTTAAGATTACCTCCAATCTTCATATCTTCAAAGGTTCTTCATCATATGTATAGATAACACAAAGTTTGTGGTTAAATATGATCAAAATGGGGTGTTTGATGGTGGTTCTTGGACGGAAAGGGTGGAGGGTGAGAGAGAAGTGTGTGGTTTTGCATGTTGCAAATGAGTAGATGGTTTAAGATGAAAGTGGTTTTGGTGTTGGTGTAGCTTACTTTGTAAGCTTCAAGTTAACAAGTGTTAGCTTGTTTATGAGGTTTTGACACCTCATGGTGTGTGTTGGAGCCTTATTGGCCGTCCCATATAGTGGGGTGGGCAAGTGTAAAACTTGTACCATCCCACTAATTTACGGGTACTCCTCGATTCTAGTTTCCTCGATTTGCGTTCCCTCGGGTCGTTTTACGAAAAACGTTTTTATAAATTATGAATCAACGACACAAAACGAATCTAATAAAAATTGTCTCATCAAAAACGGAGTTCAAAAACGTAAATACGTAATCCTAAGGTTTCCGGTTTAGTCGTAAAGGACGTTAAATTATTCACGTAAGTCCTAATATCTTCTCGTAAATTAGTGAGTTTATTAACCAACACAAATTTAAAATCCCAAAATAATATTCACGGATAATTTTATTTCCAGAAATGTCGGACTGTCACCAAAAACGGTGTATGTAAACCTAAGCACGTAACGTAGAATCCTCCGGTTTAGACGTAGTCGATGCTACTTCAAGATGTAAACCCAAATTTCTTCCCAAAATAAGTGAGTTCATAATATAACATTAAAATAATGTTTTTAAATAACACTTGAGAATAAAATATCAACCATAAATTGACGGATTGTCACAGCATTTACCCCTAAACAGGATCTTTGTCCTCAAAGATCAATTTATCTTACTACTCGCTTCTTATAGAGTTAGAGCCATGTGGGTATATCCTCCACATTCGGTCTTTTCTCACAAGTGTATTTCATTACAATACGCGAGTTTCATCAAACATAACTACGGGAATAAGATCAGGCTTAATGTTGACTTACTTTCTCTATCCATGATTTTCATGGGTTTTTGATGAATGTAACTTTTCGCTGATCTAAACTTCATTAAGAAATAGTCAGATTTTCACTTTATAGACATTTTATCAAGTTAGATATACGAATCATAATTCACGCAGCCCTTGAAGTCCTAGGGTAGATCCAACTTATATGCCTTTCAAACCATTTTTTACATCATCTCAATGGTCCCATTCAACGGGGACTTATTTCCCATGATCTTTCAGATCATCTATTCATTTTTCCAAGGTGAAAATTTTTGGCATCACTTCGCTACCCATCTGGCACTTCAAGATCTACACTTCATATTCACATAACCTCCTGCCTACTACCGGCAGTCATTAATCAGATCCTAATTTCAATAACCATTTCAGGTCTCGAGGGTCGGGTACTTTGTAAGGTTAGGTTTGTCATCATAAGCAACCTTAAAACCTAAAATACATGTCCAACACACAGTGGGTGTATGTCGGGTGTCTTCATCCCAACTCCTGCTTATAGATGCTCTAATATATATCCTCACAAGATTCGATCTCGATCCTAATACGATAATTATCAATGATAATTTATCCAAAGGAAAATGATTATACGGTTTATTACCAAAGGTCAATCATTCAAGCATAAAACATCACTTATAGTATTTTGTATCGTTACTTTACCTCATCCGGTGGATTAGGGTGCTAAACAGTACTCTCATCAAGATTCGTTCTCAATGATTTCTGAGCAAATCTCTAGAAAATTCGATGCGAAGCGAGGATCTTGATAGAGATGATCGATACAGGCACACCATGTTTACACAAATCCTTAAAATACAAAAGAGTCAATTTCTTCATCGAGAATTTATCATTAACGGGAATGATATTAGTAGATTTGGTCAGTCTGTCGACGATGACCCAAATCGAATCAAATTCAGATGATGACCTTTGCAATAGTTAGACGTTTACTAATGTATGAGGCGATGTCTGCCTTCATAAATTGCATCAGTACAACTTCTTCAAATAAATATACATTTAATCAGAAATGACATGAATAGAATACTTATACTTACAAGATTCCAACATAACTATATCTCACAATCCTCCATATTTAGACAATTACAAGTGGCCTTTTAATCATTTAGCTCCATCGGCTCTAATTACTAATGGTTCACATTAGCCGCTGATGACGTATAGTCCCTAGCCGGGTCATGAACCCGGCCCACGGGTACTACCCGTATCCGGCCCATCACAGATGGGTGGGATAATGTCATTCAGGCTTATGGGCTTGGATGAACAGTGACCGCACACATGTGTGCGGCCCACGGTCCGGTGCGGCCGACATGGGGTTAGACAGAATCATATTCTGTCTAGGAATAGGTTTACCCCAAAAGGGGAGGATATTCACTACTATAATTAGAAGATAACAATCATTCTAATTCTGATAATTATCCTTTCCTTGGGGCCGAAGTATCAGTGGCAGCCCACTAGGGCTCCACTGCCTATAAAAGGAACCCCCAAGGGTTCCACAAAGGTATTACGTTCTATACTCTCAACTCACATAAACCCTAACCGATTACTTACTCTCACGCCGGAGTCTAATCGTGGGAAACATTCCCACGGTAAGCCTAACGCGTGTTGTTTAGTGTGCAGGATCCCAACCAAACGATTCACTTGGTGTAGGAGCCGGAGCCCAGCCAACCCGAATTAAGCCTAATTCGGGTCTAGCAAGGATCACCCAACTTTTGCATCAACAAGTTGGCGCCATCCGTGGGACCCATTACACTAAGCTAGAACAAAACCTCATTCTGAATTTCCAATGACGAAGGGGCATCAGCAAGCCAATCCCAGGAATACGAATCCTGGAAATCGGAAGTCCCAAGGGGAAGGGATACTCATCCCCAATCAATCCCCTAGCCGCCTTGCAGGCGGACCTGGTAACCGAGGCGGCTTTCAGCCCTTGGGGGTGACGAGCACGATCTCCATGACACCCCCACCTACTTCAACCCTGGACAACCCTGACCCAGGGAGTGCGCCCAACCCTCCTAACAAGGAGCCGCGCAGACCATCAGTGGAGGAGGAAGTAGAGGTCCTACCACTCAGCGAGGAGGATCTTACCCGAGTTCTCACGCAGAACTTCGATAGGATCGTCCCAGGGATCGCGTCAAGGTTGAACCTGGGGAGGAACCTCCAATCCAGACTCAACTTTGGTGACACCAGACCAATCACCTCTTCCCAAAATCAGAGGAAAAGGAGAGCTCGGCCTCAGGAGCAGAGCATCTTTGAGGAAACCCCTCAACCCAGGAATGTGTTTGAGCGCATAGGAGACCGCCTTATACAGGAATTAATGCAGTCTCGAGAAGGAGGAGATAAGTCTGATGGTTCACCCGAGCGGCCAGATCGAGAGTTGGCCAGAACCGCTAGTCGGACGAGCGTGTGGGACAGGATGAACACTGGGAAAAATGCTCCTGGTTCATCCCAAAAAAGTGGTCCCTACCCAAAGGATGGGGCACCACCGCCGTCTCCAGACCCGTCATGAGAGGACTCACATGACCATCCGCCTAAGCGTCGCCGTCCCAGGCGCACCCTCCACCACCACCAAATAATGATGAGTATTATGGTGGCCCTTATTATCGAGATACAGAAGCGGAGGATCTTTCGCGCCAATGGTGTGAACCATGGGATGACCCTAGGCTCACCCGGCCATGGGCGGATCCCAGGGAAGACCCGTTCACCCTTCGCATACGGAACTATTCTAAGGACACTAAACGTCGCATGCCGGCGTGTGTCAAGACCTATGATGGGACTGGTGATCCGGATGATCACCTTAAAATATTTGATACGCAGGCTAAAATTGAGCGATGGCCCATGCCTATATGGTGCCAAATGTTCAATTCAACTTTGATCGGAAATGCCCGTGACTGGTTTGAAGGACTCCCTCCACGGAGCATTGATAGTTTCACGGAACTACGCACTGCGTTCAAGAACAATTATACTCAGAGGAAGAAGTATCATAGGGATCCGGTCTCATTCGCAACTGTCAAACAACGGCCGGGGGAGTCCACAGAAGCCTTCACTGAACGCTTCAATGATGAGTGCACGCGCACAAAAACAATGCCGGAGCTCCTGAAAATCTCTGACTACATGCACGCCATAACAGACAGGGAGTTGATCAGGCGCCTCAATGACAAGCGTCCAGAGAGATATGATGACCTCATGGAAAGGGTCAGAAATTTCATAGAAGGAGAAACAGCTGTTGCCGCGGCCTACCCATCCAGAGGAAATGGGTACCGGTCAAATGACCAGTCTCGGAGACAGTCGGGCGGTCAAGGCAATCAGAACAATAGCAAGGGCTCAGACTATAAGAGCCAGAGCAAAGGAGGACGGTCGGTGTTGGAAATATGTTTTCCCAAAGAAAGTCTCGGTCACATCATTATTAGCATAGATCACGAGCTATAGAATATTTAGAACTTTGTAACTTGGAGCGACCTCCCTTAGGGGGAGATTGTTGGAAATACGTTTTTACGTATTTATGAAGTATCGGTCACTCCACAATATGATTTATGTTGTAATAGCTCGTAGTTAGAAAATAGTCATTAGTTGCTTATTAACTTAAGTAAGAACCGGTCCATGGGCTTGTCATGGACCGGCTCAAGCCCAATGTTAGGCTTGGAGTATAAATACCCCTTTCCACCATGGAAAGGGGTTGGTTGTTGGTTTCATTTTACACTTTCATATAATAAAATCATACACATTTTTTTTTTTTTTTTTAAAAAAAAAAATTTATTTTTTTTTAATTTTTTTTTATTTTTTTTTTTTATTTTTTGTTTTTTTTGTTTTTTTTTTTTTTGTTTTTTTTTTTTTTTATTTTTTTCCCAAAGTTATTGATAGTCACGTGTAGTTCATATTTAGATAGGGTGTTGAAATGCTTTACGGGTACTGTTAGTGGAAGGATTCGGGTCCTTTTTTGAACGAAAGTGTTTAAACGACAAAGCAATCTCTCGGTTTTACAAAGAGTTGAACTATAGACAAACTTAGAGGATTTCAAACATCGATTTATTTCACCAAACAAGGATCCAAGAATTTTTCATCGACTCTCAATGGATTTGTTGAATTCAAAATTTCAAGAGGGAGACTTGCATCAGATGCAAGACAGCGCTAGAGAAAGTGGGCTAACTTCATTTCGAATGCTTCAGTCTCATCTTGTCACTCTTTCATGGATTCAAGGAGGGAGCGAATTTGTGACAATCTTTGGTCAAGATCAACATATATTCATCGACTCAATATTCACCACTTTGACCCAACTCGCCGAGCAACTCAACAATGAAAACTTCAATCACTTTGCATCGGCACTTGCATTTAAGACTCTTGTGACCCAACTCACGCCTTTTCTCCAATTTAATATCATCAAGTCTGAAAGTTCAGTGATTTGCCAGTCATTTCTTCGAGATACACATACCGAGCTTCGAGTTTTCCGTGATACAATATTGAAACTCATGACATCGGTCTCATCTTCGATTTATCAAAGATCACGACTTCAGCAAGCGTATGATAATGGAGTACAAGAATCAATGACGCAGATGCAAGAGGAGAATGGTCATACGGTTGACAACTTGGAGCATAACGATGGCAAGAGCACGGAATCGGAAGGACAACATGATACCAGTGGCACGTCAGGGAATGTTCACGAGATCTCTCTTGATGACACCTTACCCGTTTATGACGAAGAGCCAGCAAACATGGTACAATGTAATGTTGTTTATGATGTATATGCTGATGACATGCCGCATATTGAGCATTCTGAACCTAATTATGACAAACATGGGATGGAAAAGAGTGATAGAAATACCACTTCTGATTCATCCGATGTAAGTCATAATGGGGGAGAAAGTGTTCAAAATGCTAAACATCATGATAATTGTCTTATACTGCTTCTGATTCCAAGATTAGAGAGCTCGAAACGATTGTAGCTCAACAATCAAAAGATCTCGAGGATGCCAAACTTGAATTTTCTAAGAAAACGGACAAATTTGAAGCATACTTTGAAAAACTTGAAAAGTCTAACGTTGTTCTTGAAAGAAAATTGGATCAAAAAGTTTTAGATTCTAAAGCTGAAAAGGATAATCTTTTGAAACAAATTCAGTTACTAGAGTCTAAATTGGCATCCCAAGATGAATTGCTCAAAGAAAATGAAACGTTAAAAGCCCAAGTTCAGGAAAAGGTGTTTGCTATAGCTGCGTTGAAAAACGAGTTAAGGAAAAATAGAGGACCTAGTGTGGACACTAAGCTTGAAAAACCATCAATCTTGGGGAAACCGCCTACAAATCAGTTCGTCAGACAACCGATTGTCAGACAACCTACTGCATTTAGATCCGAGCGACCACAATCCTCGAGACCGCGGTTTGCCTCCCAAGTTGATTTGGGTCATATTTCTAGAACAGTCACTCCACCAACTAGGCCTAATGTGACTAAATCAGTTTTAGCAAGACCTCATCACATGATTGCCTCTAGTTTCCCTAAAAATACCAAGACCACGTCTAGAACTAGTTCAAATGACGTTTGCCATAAATCTGGCCTTGGGGAAGCTAAGCAAAAGACACATGCAAGAGATAGCAATGTCCAACCTAGTCAGATGCATTCTAGATTACCCAACACTGCTAACCGTAGCATGTCATCTCCTAGGAGCATCGATCAATCATCTAGGAATTACTCGGACATTAAATATGCTACTTGTAAAACATGTAGAAAATGTGTCTTTAGAGCCAATCATGATTCCTGTATCAAAAAATTGCTTAATGAGGTGAACTCCCGTGCTAGACTTAAATCCCAGTGGGTCGCTAAAATCAAACCCATTGGTAAAATGTGGCGCCCCACTGGTAGAACTTTCACTCTTGTAGGAAACGAGTGCCCTTTAACTAGGATAGTCTCTGATTCTACGAAGACTACTAGGGAGGAAATTGCAAAGGATGATACATCACTTAAGCCTGAACTTAAGATTTTCTATAAAAGGAAACGTTTGCCAACTAAGACAAGTGAATCATCCCCTCAGGCCACCTCTGACACAAGAAAAGAAAACCGTGAACCCCCACGTGCTTCTAAAATAGATATCTCTAACCCATGCAAAAGTATACAAACTCCTAATGAGAATGCAGGTACCAAAGTTGATGTTCCAAAAGAACGAAGCGGTCCAATCATTGTATACCGTTCAACTAAGGACACTCTCAGAGTTTGGTTGCTGAAGAAGCAGATATCAGAGAAACTAGTATCTCAGGGGATTCATGGTTAAAGCTTATGCAGGACTTACAGTCACATAACAGACTGTAACTCGATCTCAAAAGACAGGAAAGTTCATCCCGATGATGACTTATCCTAAAAACGAGAAATTCATTTTTCTCGGGCATGAGCTTATGTTAAAAACATTCCACGTTTTTAAGCTCATGCACAAGGACTTATAGTCACATCACAGACTATGACTCGCTCATCAAAGAAAGGAAAGTTTATCGCCGATGATAAACTTATCCTAAAAACGAGAAATTTACTTTTCTCGGGCATGAGCTTATATCAAAAGCATTCCAAGTTTTTAAGCTCATGCATTAAGGCTTATAGATAGATGACAGTCTGTAACCCGTTCTTCAAAGGCAGGAAAGTTTATCACCGATGATAAACTTATCCTAACAACGAGAAATTAAGTTTTCTCGGGCATGAGCTAATATTAAAAACATTCGAAGTTTTTAAGCTCATGCACAATGACTTACAGTTAAATGTCAGACTGTAACTCGAACTTAAAATAAAGGAAAGATTATCTTTTATGATAACTTATCCTCTTAACGAGAAATTCACCTTTCTCGGTCATGAGCTTGTATTAAAACATTCGAAGTTTTAAGCTCAGAAAGGAAAGTGTATCTTTTAAATAAGAGAACTTTTCCTCATAATGAGAAATTCACCTTTCTCGGTCATGAGCTTTCCGTTAAAACAGTCAAAGTTTTCAAGCTCATGAAAACGACTTCTAAGTAAATGTCAGCTTAGGACTCGTCCATCAGATAAAAGGAAAGTTTATCGCCGATGGTAACTTATCCTTAACAACAAGAAGTTTACAACTTCTCGGACTTGAGCTCGTTTTATAAGATATTCAACATCTTAAGCTCAAGAAATTGGTTTTCAAAACTTTGAACACAATTTTTCGAGAATTTCTCAAAAGGTTTTTCTAAATCTTTCAAAATTGTGAGTTCAAAAATGTTTTGATAAAAAGAGCATGTCTTCTGGAATCGATAATATTTACGAACCTAGAAATGTCATTCAATAATGACACGGGGTTGTAAATAAAGTTCGAGCAGAAGTTCAAACTTTTAAAACATGCTCAAAATGGTTTGCTATTATTTCAGATAGCAACCCGCTTTTCATAATCAAGCTTTGACTCAACAACGGGAATTAATTTTCTCGGGGACGTGACGAGGTGACCAACATTCGTGAACAAGAACCATGTGCTTCTTTCATATGCTGTTCTCCATTATTCAGGTCCAACCTCGTAAATTGCTAATCTTGTGAATACATTATCATATATTGATCTTTGCACGTGTTAAATACCTTACACTTGTGTTTAAAAGGTATTTAATTTACGTTTCAAGTACACCCTCATTAATTTGAGGGGGAGCTTGTGTAATTCATGAAGATAATTGGATTTACATTTTTCTTCCCAAATTTTCTTAAAATGCTATTAAATCAATTGATATTAAAAACATTGATTGAGTTAATATTTTTAATATGGGGGAGAAAATGTGATTTAATATGGGAAATGATTAATCACAAATGGTTTGACTTAACGTGTTAGTTCATCCCGACATGTGCGAAATGTTTTCGAATATCGTAGCATATGTTAAGGGGGAGCAAAATGGATTTGCACTTCAAAATGGATTTCATGGTGACATACACTTACCCAAAACATCTCTATTCACGACGGTGAAGATTGTGGTGACATAAGGATGGTAGGATAGGTTAAAGTCCAATGATTTCTCTAGAACCGGAGGAATCTTCCCAAGGACATTCCATAGCTAGAAATAGTAGTCCTTAGGAAAGATGGAGAAAGATTGTGAACGTAGCTGAATGCCGACCAAGTACTTAAGTTAGCACTGGAACAATCACAACAAGGTGCTAGTGATGACGTATTGGTAAGCATTGAAGGGGTTGAAGAATGAAAAAGAATTGTAAAGATAAAGGGTGTAAAGAAAGAAGCCCTCCTTACAACCTTAGGCAGAAACCGTGTCAATTCATATGCTATTGAGATCATTTTAATGATTCTTGATATTGAAGATAGACATCATGGACCCAATGATGCAAGGCACAACCCATCCCAGCTAACTCAGATATCTCTCAAAAGATATTTGTTTTAATCACACGGAGACAACACATTATCTATTGGTTTATTCACTCCGAATAAATTGGTATTGAAAAGGTGGCACTCCTCTCCAGCCTCCGATCACTAAAATCCAAAATACACGATCGAGTCTAGAGCCATTTGAGATCATCAAATATCTCATTAGGACACACTTTCATATTTCCTTGCTTCTTCACACACTGTGAAAAGTAAGAAATTTCTTAAGAGTCCTACGCAAAATCTTCATGATCTTGCCTGAACATCCGAGTAATACGAAAGTATTTACAATGAAGATGGAAATCCTTCTTGAGCGAATATCAAAAAGCTCATGGTAGGTGACTTGTGCGATTCTTTATGAATCAAACTTGTGATAACTGGAAAGCAACAGTGGTTTAATTCTTAAATGAATTTAAACACGTTCCAGGCCTCTACGCATTATCATATGATCTTGCCAGAACACTCATAGTGACTCTTTATGATCACAGTGATGAGTGGAAATCCTTCTAGTGTTAACATCAAACAGCACTTGGTAGGTAACTTGCAAGATTCTTTATGAATCAAGCTCGTGACAACTGGAAAGCAACGATGGTGCGGTTCTTAATTGAACTTCACTTGTTCCAGGAACATGAATTGACGGCTTCAAATCATGCGGATAATATTATCCAAATGATTCACTCTTTACGTTCGCAGTCAGCTTTGAACGGTCGAGTAAAGAGAACGGGTTTACCCGCGAAATCTTGTCAAGGAGGTTCTTTATTGAAACTACCTGCCACAAGTACGATATTTAATATCGTCCAACGGTCTTCACCGACCGGAGGTAAAATGCTACCGAATTAGAATGAAATGTTCAAGGCCATTTCATCCGTGTATATGGTTTGTTGCTAACTGTCTTATGCAGCGTAACAAAAAGGTGGCATTACGGTGTATAATCCAGAAGAAGTCGTCACCACATGCTTATACTACATACACTTAGTACTTCAACAAATTCAAGAAAGTCTGAAGGTCAAGTCTTCCGCTGTATCAATCTCTGAAGCTTTCAAGAATTTAAAGGTATAAGTATGTGGAACATGAAGTCACAAAGAGGCAAATTTCACAAGTGATGAATGCACAAGGTCAAGGCAAGGAAACATGCTCAAGACTAAAGTCAAAGATCACATCAAGCATATTCACAAGAACAAGATCGAAGACTCAAGCATAGATGCTAGGTTTAAGATTTTGTAAAATGGTGTGACCTCCCTTAGGGGGAGATTGTTGGAAATATGTTTTCCCAAAGAAAGTCTCGGTTACATCATTATTAGCATAGATCACGAGCTATAGAATATTTAGAACTTTGTAACTTGGAGCGACCTCCCTTAGGGGGAGATTGTTGGAAATACGTTTTTACGTATTTATGAAGGATCGGTCGCTCCAACGATATATTATTGTATTAGGCTCGTGATCCAGTTTGTAGTAAATATAGTCCATATAGCCCACATGTAGGGTGGGCTATATATACCCCTCCAGCATGTTAGGAGGGGTGGTTATTCTCATTTTTCATCTTTTCATTTAAGTCTTTCTCTCTCTACTTTTCTTTTCTCTCATCTTTCTCTCTCTACACCCTCATCTCCTTTTCATCTCTTTTATATTTATCAATCATCTACCCATCTAATCAATCAAATCCATCATGTAGAATAGGCCAAGATTAAGTAGACCTTCAGTCGGACGATAAGTTCACCCCCTAAAGATGTCCTACCGGGAGATCTTGCTGACAGAAGGGGCAAACTTTCCAAGGCCTCCCCCAATGACAACTCCGCCGGAACGACAGCAAGGAAATCGCTTCTACGAGTTCCATAATGGCAAAGGCCATGGTACGGAGGAGTGTATCCAACTCAAGAAGCATATTGAGTCACTGATCAAATCAGGTAAACTCAAGCACCTAGTTAAGGATTGGAAGGATTGGAAGGATGGAAAAGACAACAAGAAGTACGATAAGAAGGATCCCCAAAAGGACAAAACTTCGACCATATACATGATCCAATCCAGACAACGCCGCACGAGGCAGAAAGTTGGCCAAAAATTTTCACGCGGCAGGGAAATCTCGTTCCCTCCCATCACAGCAAGCGATGTGACCGATGCGCCTCTCACTATTGAGATAAGCATTGGAACACACAATGTTCGTCGCATGTATGTGGATGGAGGGTCGTCAGCAGAGGTACTGTATGAACACTGTTTTGTGCAGTTATGCCCAGAAATAAGAAGCCAATTAGTACCGGCCATGGTGCCGCTCACCGGCTTTAGTGGAGACACTATCTGGCCGATACGGCAACTACGGCTGCTTGTAACCATTGGGAATGAGGAACACTCCACTACGGCGTGGATGAACTTCATGGTGATACGCTCACATTCTCCGTACAATGGGATCGTAGGCAGACCAGGTATTTTGGCTATACGGGCGGTACCCTCCACGGCGCACGGAATGATCAAATTCCCCGTTGAGGGGGGAATCATTACCATTTACAACACAATCGTACCGGCATCCGAGTGTCACACCGTGAAAACACCGGCTCCACCTGTTCCACCCAAGGATGGATCACCACCCCCCAATTGGAAGGTGGCAATTCACCCTGATTACCCGGAACAGGAGATATCCATAGGAGGGGCGCTCTCGGATAGCGGCAAAAGGGCCATGTGCTCTCTTTTAAGTGCAAACTTAGATATATTCGCATGGGAGCCAAAGCATATGACAGGCGTGCCACGTGCCATAGCAGAGCATAAGCTCCAGATCCGCCAAGGGTACCAACCCGTCAAGCAAAAGAAGCACGGCCAGGCGCCTGAGCGCAGCCAAGTGATATTGGAAGAAGTACGAAAACTAGTGGACGCAGGCATCATGCGCGAGGTATACTACCACGAGTGGTTATCCAATCCGCTCATAGTCAAGAAACATGACGGAAGTTGGCGCATGTGTGTGGATTTTACGGATCTGAACAAAGCTTGTCCACAGGATTGTTACCCGTTACCGGAAATAGACTGGAAGGTAGAATCCCTATGTGGATATCCTTTTAAATGCTTCTTAGACGCATACAAAGGGTATCACCAGATCCAGATGGAGGAGGAAGATGCAGAAAAAACGGCGTTCCATACAAGCCAGGGCGTATATTGCTATACGAAAATGCCGTTTGGACTAAAGAACGCCGGTGCTACATACCAGCGGCTGGTGGACAAAGCTTTTGAGTCACAGATAGGCCGCAACTTGGAAGTCTATGTGGATGACTTGGTCATAAAAAGTCATACGGAGGATGCACTTCTCCGGGATGTCCAAGAGACATTCCACACACTAAGGAGGATTAACATGAAGCTAAACCCAAAGAAGTGCACGTTTGGGGCAACGGAGGGAATGTTCCTTGGATATTTGATCGATCCAAACGGCATCAAACCTTGCCCAAAGAAAACAGACACAGTGATACAGCTGCCATCCCCTCAGACGCGGAAGGAGGTGCAATCCTTAAATGGAAAACTAGCCGGGCTGAATAGGTTCCTATCCAAATCCGCAGAGAAATCATTACCCCTGTTTAAGACACTCAAGAAGTGCATTAGGAAGGGAGATTTCCGGTGGACGAAGGAAGCCGAGGAAGCCTTTGGCCAACTCAAGCGGCACCTCGCATCTCTCCCTATGCTAGTAGCTCCCCGGCCAAAGGAGGAACTCATTATGTATCTCTCAGCCACTCATGGCGTAATAAGCGCGATACTCATGACAGATAGAGATACAGTGCAAACTCCGGTCTACTTTATAAGTAGAACATTACAAGGGCCGGAGCTGAATTACTCCTCTATGGAAAAATTGGTGTTAGCACTAGTGTTTGCTACAAAGCGGTTGCGCCGGTACTTTCAGGCGCACTCAATCGTAGTTATTACGGACCAGCCAATCAAGCAGGTCATCTCTAGACCGGATGTGGCAGGGAGGCTACAAAAATGGAGCATCTTATTGGGGGAGCACAATATATCTTATAGGCCAAGGACGGCTGTGAAAGGCCAGATCTTGGCAGATTTCCTGATTGAGAAGCCGGAGGAGGAAGGACCAATCGTTAAACAAGACGAGATCCCAACAGAACCATGGGTGTTATTCACAGACGGATCTTCGTGTACGGACGGGTCCGGAGCTGGTCTCATCCTCACAAATCCAGAAGGAATGGAATTCACGTATGCCCTCCGTTTTGAGTTCACGACCACCAACAACGAAGCGGAATATGAAGCATTAATTGCGGGTTTAAAAATCGCCACTAGAATGGGAGTCCGCAACCTTGAGGCCTACGTGGACTCACGGATTGTCGTGAACCATATTCTAGGTGGATATGTGGCTAAGGAGGGCAACATGGTCAGATACTTGGAAAAAGTCAAGTCACTAATCGCGGTTTTCAGTAAGTTTTCCATCAAGCAGGTGCCAAGGGGCGAGAACAAGAAGGCGGACGCTCTTAGCAAGATCGCATCCACAAGCTTCGCTCACTTGTCTAAACAAGTCTTGGTGGAAATACTCAAGGAGAAATCTATAACGGAAGGGGAGGTTGCTACTATAGTTGAGGAGGATGGACCTACATGGATGACCCCGATTATCAACTATTTGACTAGTGAGACCCTTCCAGACGAGGAAAAAGCAGCACGGCGCATCAGAAGGAAGTCGCATCATTTCGAACTTCGAGAAGGCATCCTTTACAAGCGCTCTTTCTTGCAGCCGTGGCTGCGGTGTGTTGGACCACGCCAGGCCGCTTGCGTAATCAGTGACATACATGAAGGGTTGTGCGGCATGCATGCAGGTCCATGATCCGTGGTAGCTAGAGCCTTACGGACAGGATATTATTGGCCTACCATGCACAGAGACGCGCGCGACATGATTCACAAGTGTAGTGATTGCCAAGTGCATAGGCCAGTGCCGCGACACCCGCAGTAGGAGCTTACACCTATCACGTCCCCATGGCCATTCTATAAGTGGGGAATCGACATTGCAGGACCATTTCCTGTAGCTGCGGGGGAGTTAAATTCTTGATTGTTGCGATGGACTACTTCACACGATGGATAGAGGCCAAGGCAGTCAAGTCTATCACAGGCAAACAAGTTAAAAAATTTGTTTGGGAACATATTGTGTGTCGTTTTGGTCTACCAGGAGAAATTATCTCGGACAACGGTAAGCAGTTCACGGACAATCCATTCAAAGACTGGTGTGCATCATTGAGCATCAAGCGACGCTTCGCATCTGTTAAGCATCCGCAGACAAATGGCCTCGTCGAACGAGCAAATAGAAGTTTGGGAAATGGCATCAAGGCGCGTTTGGATGAACGAAGTGCCAAATGGGTCCATGAGTTACCACATGTGCTATTGGTACACAGGACTATGATCAAAACAGCCAACGGAGATACACCATTTGCATTGGCTTATGGCACTGAAGCTGTTATACCAACAGAAATAGGAATGCCTACCATCCGCACGGCGGAGGTTAATGTCGTCACGAACGATGAACAGCTGCGAATCAACCTGGATATATTGGAAGAAAAAAGGGAGATAGCAGCCATCAATGAGGCTAAGTCCAAGGCCAAAATGAAAGCTTATTATGACACCAAGGTCAAGGGTGTTTCTTTTCGACCGGGAGACTATGTCTATCGTGCTAATGAAGCGAGTCGAGCGGAGAATACAGGAAAACTGGGCCCTAAGTGGGAAGGACCGTATGAAGTCACGGAGGCCTTGGGACGAGGCGCGTACAAGTTACGTGACATGGATGGCCGCGACTTAGAGCGCACATGGAACATTTCCAATCTCAAAAGGTGCTATCTTTGAAAGCTACGGCTTCCGCATGGGTGCTTCACTATATGTGGCTTTAATGAAGAACCATGCGGTCTATCTGTTTTTTCTTATGTTTGTTTAGTTTCCTTTCTTGTTTTTTAGGACTTGTCATTATTTTTCAAACAAAAAATGTAAACGTTCTAATAAAATGCCGTGGTGCCTAGCTAGCCTCACGGCTTGTTTCGTGCAAATCATTTTTTAGATTTTTTGTTAGTCGTATGAATTTTACTTATATTATAATATGCCATGTTTCATTCATATGCATTCGTTCAAAACTACTGTACATGTACTATACGCCTCCAGGTGGGGTAAGAGGATTAAGTAAACCTACTAATTCAACTTGCCGCGTAAGAGGGATGCAACCCCAGCCGCACGGATCATGTATCCTTACTAGACACCTTACTCACAAGACGTTGTGGTAAGTTTCATATGCCGTAGTCACACCGTGCTTCGCATAGTAAAGACGCACGTCGCACGTCTAGTAAATTATAGGCTTGTATGTATTTTCCTTTTTTGTGTGTAAGACGTGACGTATCATGCAGTATTGGTATACAATATTCAACACAATCAAAATACACAAGTTTCCAAAATAAAATAGCAAAAATGGTCGTGGTCATCACGGACTTACATACAAAATGCACATGTTTTAGCCGTGTACATACACGGACGAATAGAAACAACAAATATTCAGCGGAAACAAACCAGAGTTGTCTGAAATTGATCATAAAGTAGAAGCACCCTACATAGGGGGAGAAGCTTACCTATCTCCACTTGTTCCTCGACCAAGGATGACAACCACTCGCTACTTTCCTTCCGCTTCCGGGCTTGAGCAGCGTTCCTCTCCAGCACAACACTTAAGGGTTCTTCATCAAGCACGATCCTGGTTACATCCTCATAGACGGGGAGCGTCAGGTGGCTGGGCGATGGGGTGAAGGAGGCACGGGAATGACTCTCATCTTGGGAGAACGCACTAAGACTTATCTTTTCCATGATTTCCATGTTTTATGCATCTTTTGTGGCCTCCAGCTCAGCCAAGAATGGATAATGCAAGTCTCGTATTGCGGCCATAGAAGCAGCCATCTTGTTAGCCGCCTCAGGGTTAAAGAGAGCATGTCTGGTGAAGTTCTCCCTTTTCTTGATCAGCTCTACGGCCTGAACCATTCCCTCATGACGTCCGTGGTCAATGCCATCGAACACAAGACTTGCAAACTGTTGCACGAATTCAGGGGCCTCTAGTACCTTGGTGACAGCCAAGCGTGCTCCATGCCCTACCATCCACCTGCGGCCGGCAATAGCCGCTAGTAGTTGAGGGCATAACACGTCATCGCGCTCGGCGGTAAGGGCATCGATCATCAAATCTTTTTGGGCAAATGACTCTTTCAGCTCTTGGGTGACAACCCTCTCATCAGCAAGCTCCTCTTGTACCTTCTCCATGCTTTGGACTGCCATGTGCGCGTCTTCTAGTTTCTTGTTAAGCACGGATACCTGGTTGGAGTACGACTGGGCAGACGCTTCCGCTGTGGCTACCTATATGAGATTAATTGTTAGAATATATTTCTTTTAGAAAATGGGTGGTACGGCACGGATATGTACCTTGGTGGTCGCGGCATCTAGTTTTGACTCAAGGTTGGCCACTTGTTGGTCATATTCATTCGCGCGGGCCGATTGCTTTTTTATGGTCGCCTCGGCACTAGCAAGTTGGGACTGGAGGGCTGCAATTTGAGCTTCATTGTCCACGATCATCTTCTCCCTCCGTCCAACCTTCCTCTTGAGAGATTCCACATGCCCAAGTGCGGCTTCAAACCTTACTCTCATAGAGGTGCCCAATGCCATTTGATGTACCAGGGCACCATTATACTCATCAGCCAAGTCCGCATGGTTGAGCGCATTCACCTCTCGCACCAAGCCTGGTGGTATGTAGTTATTGAGATACTCTCGGCATTCATCAGCGTCCCTCATTCGTGATGCAGTTGTGATATTCCAGATGGGGTTGAACGATTGAGGGGGGCCGGACGTCGGGAGGTCTTGGGAGGCTGTGGGTGAACCTTCTTCAAATACGGTGCCGGACTTCGTGGTGGCCGTGTGAAGCATGGGGTTTCTTTCCACTTCTTTCCTTTTCCCTTCTCCATTTGGGTGTCAGGGGGAGGCGCGGCACCAGTTTGCTCATCCCTGTGAAACAAGCATTTGGATACATATTAAGTGTTGCTTAAAGGGAATTTGTCATTCTTACGTGTCAGGATGGAGTCTTACATGTCATTTCTTGCTAATTCTGAGGTGGTTGGGGCAATCTGAGTGACTGGATCAACATGTCCGGCCCGGATCATCTCGGAAGCCTGGGTGGTTCTCCCAACAGATTGGTACAAGGGGTGGTCTCCTCGAAGTTTCTTGGGGGGGGGGGGGCGTTGTGTTCGCCAAACTCGGCTGAGGCAACTCTCCCTACTCGTTTGTTTCTTTTACGGGTACGCCTGGCGACAGGCTGAGCTGTTGATTCTTCAGTCTCCTCCTCGACTTCATTTTCTACTTCTTCCACTTCTTCCTCTTCTTCCTCATTGATTTGTTGTACTTCTTCATCATCATCGCCCATCATCCGGCGAAGGCTGGAGGTGGTTAAGTCAATATTATCTCCCTGCTCTTCCTCATGTGGTGAGGAGGGCCCGGCTCCTCCCTCACGCATCCTGTTACCACCGTCCTCGTTGTCTCCTTGCTCTTCCTCGTCCGAGTGGGGATCCGGCACGGCTTCAAGAGCAACCGTCACATTTCGGGTATGATTAAGAAGGGGTAGTTCATTCTCACGGAGGGGACGGGAGCCCTCCGGTACGAGCTTCGGGTCGCCCTGGCGTAGAAGTCCAAAGAAGTTCATTTCTGCCACCAAAAACAAAATATGTTAGCCATTTACAACGTGATTAAATAAGTTTTTTGTGTAAGGAAGTTAGCCTACCTTCACCATGCCTTCTCCAGAACACAGGATATCTGTTGGACGGGCCAAAATAGTTGCGGCTAATCCCTAGTAAACATAGAAATGACTCGAGAAGACTTCTATGGAACTCGGTCCTATTCAGATCTAATTCTTGGGAATGTCGGGGGTTATATGTACTAGTGTGCGGCTTGGGGTCGTGGGATATCCTATGTCTAAAGATATAATCAGCCGGCCATACTACTACGTCAATGAAAAAGTAGTGGTCATACCAGTTTTTCAGCGAATCCATTGGCTTATTATGAGACTGGGGACTGTTAGGGGATCGTTTCTTAAAGGATACCCAACCATTTACTAGGTTGGGGACATAAAAGAGCCGAAATAGTTCTACGGTTGGGGGGATTCTTCTAGCACGGCAGAGGATCTCGAATTGACTAATCTTACAGGCGCCTATACAGTGAAGCTAACTAATATGTACATCATAATATCCTAACAGATCTATGAGGAAACGGGTGAATGGGATGCGGTAATTGGCCGCATAAAAAAGGCGAGTGTACAAGCCAATCTTACCCGCCGGAGCCTCAGTTATGAGGTCTCCGGCGCCAGGAAGTGAGGGGTGTAGGTTGGTAGGGATGAAATAGTTTGTACAAAAGTGATTTAGTTGGTCCTGGGTCATTACATTAAGCACGGATCCAATGGTAGGGTTGTTTCTGTGAGCCATTACTAAATAAAAATGTAAGGGCGCGGTGTTCTAACCTGTGGATGAAGGGATCCGTGCGTAATTGATTCGAGCTAAGAAGAAAGCTTTAATGGCAGAAATGGAGATAATAACTGTGTGTTTCACACAGCCGTAGGGGTGGCTTATTTATAGGGTTGCCTCGTGGGTCATGGCCTGTTGGATGTGTGACACGTATTTGCTACTATTCTTGATCGTGTGGTTAGGGGGCAAGTGGCAAGTGAAACGTCAGGCGGGACCCACGGGTCACTTCTGACTCAAACGTTTGCACTGCTCGAGGCTCTGACTGTTTGCACTTTTGTCAGTCAACATGCCAGGTGAACAGTTATTTATGTCGGGATATGCGGCTCTTACGTAAGACTTGTCATTTAATGCTATATTTAATTTGTCTTGGTCGTCATGAGCGGTTGAGGTAATAATGGAATAGTTTCCTAAGTCAGGTTGCCATGTGCGACCAATATAAATTCTTGGACAATCCATCATTCCCTATTTTTTCTTGGTACGCCCAGGGAGCATCTTGGTAGTCTAGAGGTTACGCCTATGGTTGTAACAACTAGACTGGGGGACATGATGACGTATAGTCCCTAGCCGGGTCATGAACCCGACCCACGGGTACTACCCGTATCCGGCCCATCACAGATGGGTGGGATAATGTCATTCAGGCTTATGGGCTTGGATGAACAGTGACCGCACACATGTGTGCGACCCACGGCCCGGTGCGGCCGACATGGGGTTAGACAGAATCATATTCTGTCTAGGAATAGGTTTACCCCAAAAGGGGAGGATATTCACTACTATAATTAGAAGATAACAATCATTCTAATTCTGATAATTATCCTTTTCTTGGGGCCGAAGTATCAGTGGCAGCCGACTAGGGTTCCACTGCCTATAAAAGGAACCCCCAAGGGTTCCACAAAGGTATTACGTTCTATACTCTCAACTCACATAAACCCTAACCGATTACTTACTCTCACGCCGGAGTCTAATCGTGGGAAAAATTCCCACGGTAAGCCTAACGTGTGTTGTTTAGTGTGCAGGATCCCAACCAAACGATTCACTTGGTGTAGGAGCCGGAGCCCAGCCAACCCGAATTAAGCCTAATTCGGGTCTAGCAAGGATCACCCAACTTTTGCATCAACAGCCGCGATCCCTTTTTTATTATCGACATTATCCTTTCTATATTATGTGTCAGTATCGAGATTCATCTCTCGTGATGAAATAATTATCATGTCCACAATTTACTCAGAAATTCTTTCTTCATATTTT
Organism: Glebionis coronaria; assembly: GCA_025667525.1. NCBI lineage: Eukaryota > Viridiplantae > Streptophyta > Magnoliopsida > Asterales > Asteraceae > Glebionis > Glebionis coronaria. Next base: position 264,119 of record JANFOE010000366.1, on the reverse strand, counting down.
CTAAGTTTTAGTTTCTTCTCAACTATCATTTTTATCCGTTTTACTCAATCCGTAAATGTTCAAAAATATTTGTTTAACTTTGTTCACAATTTTCTTAGTTGACAAACAAAAATTGTCGTTTTAAATTTCATGTCATAAGTTACATAGTTTCCTCAATTCTTCTTAAGTTGTCTAGAAGTACACACAAACATTTACCCCTAACAGGAGTTTAGTTAAATGATTTGGGCATAAGGAAATAATCCCTTAAAAATTTCTTTGATAAAATATCTGTCAAAACATACTTCCGCTTTCTTTTTGGTAAAGCCAAAAGTCTTAAATGACTTCTAATTTTTGAAGAGTCAATATAGATTCCATTATCTATTAATCACACGGTCAAATAATGTAAAGGATTTAGTCTTTAATCACATGTTAATTATTCAAGGTACATGTTTTCATTGTTCATCTAATTCAGGGCAATCTATAAATAATTGTTAACTCCTTCCTATTCTTATTAAACAAACAAATGGTCCTTAATGATCACGAGCATGAATTTATCTTACACACGTGATTCACCAAATTTATGAATGCTACATGTGCATTGGTCAATCCAAACGACACAACATGAAACTCATAATGTTCATTATAAGTCCTGGATGTAGTGATCGGAATAGATAATCTTTTTCGCGGATGGGAAGTTGATGATAACCATGCCGTGGATCAAATCTTTAGAACATACGCTAGAACCTTGTAAATGATCGAACAATCTATCATCTTGGGTAGTGGATATAGATTTTAATCGTCAATTTACTTGGTTCACGGTAATCAATAAACATAAGAAATGATAACACCATAGCTCTTCATGATGACGAGCTTGGTAGAATAAAAGCTTACTCCGACAACTCTCTCAGTTGTACGGTAATTCTTTTAATTCAGATGATGCTGACGTATAGTGCACATGCCACAGATGCAGCACCAGAAATATAATCAATACCAAATTCAACTTGCCTTAATGACGAAAGTCTAGATAATTTACCAACAAATACCTCCTAAAGTTTCAGATAATGGAAACATCTTTTAATAAATTCATATTAGGGTCTTTCTAGATTATAATATCTATGACTAATTCATAATCATTCACGGTATAATTTCAAGTCTAAATGCAGGATATGGTTATCCATCGAGATTATTCAGATCACTTTTGATAATCAACATCTTATCTTTTAGGGGATTTCTACTCGAGTTCCCTTCAAATAAGACAATGTCGTCATGTCATAATCAATCAATCCATTCTACTGGCATTATCAACTTTTTAGTTTTATTGCCGTCGATAAGATGTGAACTTCTCAAAAGACTAATAATAACTCATAACCCTTCGCAAATTCAAGGATATATGGAGACACAACTACCATTAAAAGAGTAAGGTCAACGCATAATCTATGCGAGAGAAATTTCAAATCAGATACAAACGAAAACATTTAACGAATATGAATATATCCCATGTTTTCATAATTTGAGTAAGCATTCGAAAGCATCTCGGATCATTACCCAGGTCATTCAAATGAAATCTAATCAAAAGAAATGATAGGAACGTCGATACACCCAGTCGGGTATCTGTCACACCCCCAATTTATCAGGGTAATACAACACAATGGGGTGCGACGGTCATGACTATCTGTAACACCCCCACAAATGCTATGCGCAGCGGAACTACAACATTGGGTGCTACACAGTTATCATTGCACACAAGATATATCAAACGACTCTAAAAAGACGTCAACTTAAAACTTGAATTAAAAATTGTTAAAAGATACATGTCTACGGTTTTTCCAACCCCACTTGGTACAACAGAGTTTAGCGTTTTCGGTCCCCATGAATCTCGACCCAAGAATTTCAGTTTCACAACAACATAACATTAAAATTAAAAATGTTTAAGTAGGAAAGGGAGGAAAAACAAGCAGACTCCAAGCCATACACACAACATCCATCCCATGCACGCTCCATGCTACACTTCAGCGGTTACCTGAAACACATGCCAAAATTTGGTCAACGAAAACGTTGAGTGGAATTCATAGGTTTTACAATTCATTTTGAACGTATATAAAATAAAAACCATTCGTGATCATCCATAGACTTGTCGATCAAACAATCTATATTCAGGATACTGACAATTGTGTTTAAGCTCATGACACTAAACCGTTAACTCAATCACCCGCGTAATAATTACCGGCGTGACTCAAATGAAACCATGGCCCCTAATAAGGCATCAGTTGCAATTATACCTTTTCTCTTATCACAAATTATCCGTCCGCAGGGGGTATCAACGTACTAGCCCTCGTCTCGGATAGGGTAGTCAACCCCATAGTACTATCACTTTGTATAAGCGGCTATTTCCCCCTTCTCGAGGGCAAGACAATAGTTAATAGTTCATGAAATTAGGGTATTTTGCAACTAGGTACTCAACACAATTTCTAAGGCAACATTCGGGTCTAACAATCATTCATGACATACGTTCATTTTAAAAACTAGCATGCATTTCCCTCGCGGGTAAAACAGTTTGAAATAATAGTAAGCGAGGCTATAAATTCACACCTTATATATTAAGTAGTCGGTAGTTCGAGAGATGATCACTGACGACGATACGGATGCCCGGGTAAATCAACACCTATCAACAAATAACGCGTAATGAGTAATCTCATTTTAAATACCTTACGGTACTGTATAAAATACATAGATACTAGTCACTTAGGAAAATTATAACTCACGCCAAAACAAAACAACAAGCATCACTCATTTTACACCATTCGTTCTTATTATTTACGTTATCCATTTTTATTTATTTTCGCCGGTACTTACCGAAAGTACGGGCTGTTTTACTATGTTTAACCATTCCTATAAAATTTGACAAAATTCTCAAAAATACTATAAGACCTGTAGGTAACACATTTTTAATCCCAATAAAAGTTTTTACTTCTACGACCCGTTACTCAACGCTTTTCCAAAACTACATTTTCCGGGCTGAAATTGTACTTCGACCAACTTGGACCTCTTTGACCTATTTGAAATGCACCTTTGACTTCTTTGACTCATAAGTCCACTTATAGACTCAATTACACAGGTTTGTGACCAAAATTTGACCCTTGACCTTTTACCAATTCATACTTGTGGTCCTCGGGATTTGACTAAAACTATACATAAATTCGGATTATGAAAGTTCTCGTCTCCCGGTACACGATCTTTAAAACCTCATAACTTTTAGCTCGTTTTTAGTCACGAGCTCTACCTTATACCAAATTAAAGCTAAGAAGACCCTCTATGACTACATTTAGCTATCTAGACCTGTAGGAAAAATTATTTTTATGAAAAGGTCTTAAACTTTCTGCCTAAATTTAACCATACCAAAATCACACTTAAGCTCGATTCCAAACCTATTAATCATTACTAGGCTTCATCCTAAGCATTCCCAATCATAACCAAACACTAATTTCAGTCCCTAACCCCTATTGATCATCAACCTCATAATCTAAAAATCTAAAAACAAACATGCAAACACTTGTACCCATTTAACACATCAATAAACACAAGGCTAAACACAAAACCAATGCTCAAAATCATCAATCACCATGGCTCCCCAAACACCCCCTTTTGCCGTGGGGTTTGGGTGACCAAATCACCACAACCAAATCAATTTTGGTGGGTTTGATTAGTGATTATACTCTCATTATACATGAATTTAACATGCATTAATCCAATTAACCTCAAAAACGAGTTTGAATGATCTTGAAAAATTTTTGGAAAAATTTTGTTAATGCATGTTTGAAATAACCATGGATTAACACTCACCAATGGATTTTAGAAGGTGGTCTAAGGTTAGATTTTGTCAAAACTCAAAAAAATGGTGGATGGTGGTGGTGTGGGTGTTTGGCCGTCGGCCTAGAGAGAGAGGGAGAGAGTTGTTTGATTTTTTTTTGTTTAAGTGTTGTGTCTGTTTGTGTTTGTCACATTTTGTGAGATGGGAGGGGCCAAAGTGGTATTTTTGGATTTCTTTTGGCCTTAAACAAAAACATCACTAAAACTTTGCGGGATCGACTCACTAGTCAATTTAGAAAATTTTACGGGAGTCGGAAATCATCCCGAACACTCCAAAATACTTTTGGGATACTTTAAATGTACTCGGAAGGCTATAAAACTCACCCGACTCAACTTATCACGAACCGTAAGTAAAATTCTCGAAAAATTACATTATTGATAAATCGTCAATAATTATAGAAATTTGGGCATCCATCGGGATCGTAATCGTCATCGTCCTTCTTGAATCGTCAATCGTAAAAATTATAACCTCGAACATCGGCTTTAACCAATATACTTATATATATAGAAATTAAAATTTATTAAAAAATTCAAAAATTAGCGTAATTTAGGGTAACGTTAATGACCTCGGTTCTAGGGTGTCACATCCACCCCTCCTTAAAGAGAGAGACGTCCCGGCGCTCGCCTCTTCTTGTGCTCACATTTCGTTCTGCTGGAACAGATGAGAATACCTTTCCTTGAAAAAGTCCTCACGTTCCCAAGTGTATTCCGGTCCACGCTTAGAATTCCATCGAACCTTCACAATAGGAATTCTACTACGCTTCAGCCTCTTGACCTCTCGGTCTATAATTTCCACAGGTTCTTCCACAAAATGCATTTTGTCGTCCAGTCGAATCTTGTCCAAAGGAATCACCAATTCCTTATCCGCCAAACTCTTCTTCAGGTTCGATACGTGAAACGTGTCGTGAATAGCACTAAGCTCGCTCGGCAATTCTAACTTGTACGCTACTGGTCCAATTCGTTCAACGATCTTAAATGGTCCAATATACCTCGGACTCAACTTTCCTTTCTTCCCAAAACGAATTACACCCTTCTACGGCGATACCTTGAGCATAACCATATCTCCAACTTCAAACTCCAACGGTTTCCTTCTGTTATCGGCATAACTCTTCTGTCGGCTTCTCGCAGCAAGTAGTCGGTTCTTGATTTGCACAATCTTCTCTGTCGTTTCTAAAACCATTTCGGGTCCAGTCAATTGACTTTCTCCTACTTCACTCCAACACACAGGCGATCTACACTTCCTTCCATACAATGCTTCGAACGGTGCTGCCTTGATACTCGCATGATAGCTATTATTATACGAAAACTCCACCAGAGGCAAGTGGCGTTCCCAACTTCCTCCAAAATCAATCACGCATGCTCGGAGCATGTCCTCCATCGTCTGAATAGTTCGTTCACTCTGGCCGTCAGTTTCCGGGTGATAAGCCGTACTTAAACTCAATTCAGTGCCCATCGCACGTTGAAGCGATTTCCAAAATTCCGAAGTAAATCTACTATCGCGATCCGAAATGATCGATAACGGCACTCCATGTCTGCAGACGATCTCTTTCACGTACACATTGGCTAGCTTTTCCATGCTGTCCGTCTTCTTCATAGGTAGGAAATGAGCAGATTTCTTTAATCTATCCACTATTACCCATATCATATCACATCCACTAGGAGTTCTAGGTAAACCCGTCACGAAATCCATAGCGATTTTCTCCCATTTCCATTCCGGGATCTGTGGTTGTACCAACAATCCAGATGGTTTTTTATGTTCTGCTTGAACCTTCGCGCAAGTCAAACACTTACTAACGTAACGAGCAATATCCGCCTTCATATTCAGCCACCAATAAACTTTCTTCAGGTCGTGGTACATTTTATCCGATCCAGGATGTATCGAATACTTCGACTTATGAGACTCATTCATAACCAATTCTCGAACTCCAGGCTTTCCTTCCTCAGATGAACACAATGGTAACCAAATCCGATTTTCAAAATATCTCAGTCCGTCTGACCTAATCACGAAAAGAGGTTTCAACATTCGTCCCAAGTTCTCAGCTTCAACATTCCCTTTCATTAGTCCCCTCTCTTGAGCCTTCAGTATAGTTTCGGTTAAGTCAACGCTCTCAATCATCACCAAAGCTCTGACCCTCAAAGGTTTCTCCCGTTCCTTCCTACTCAGTGCATCCGCTACAACATTCGCCTTGCCAGGGTGGTAGCGAATTTCGCAGTCGTAATCACTCAGTAGTTCAACCCATCGTCTCTGTCGCATATTCAACTCCTTTTGATCTAAAATGTGTTGCAAACTCTTGTGGTCAGTGAATACAACACACTTCGTCCCATACAAATAGTGTCTCCACAACTTCAACGCAAAAACTACAGCTCCTAATTCCAAATCGTGCGTCGTGTAGTTCTCCTCATTCTTCCTCAGTTGCCTCGATGCGTAAGCTATCACCTTTTCACGTTGCATCAATACCGCTCCATAACCCTTACGAGATGCATCACAATACACTACAAAGTCTTCGGTTCCTTCAGGCAATGACAATATCGGTGCGGAACATAACTTGTCCTTGAGCGTTTTGAAAGCGAGTTCTTCCTCATTTCCCCATTCATACACCCTATTCTTTTCGGTAAGCCTTGTCAATGGTTTTGCAATCAACGAAAATCCTTCAATGAACCTTTGATAATACCCAGCTAAACCAAGGAATTGTCGAACTTCAGTCGGCGTTGTCGGTGCCGACCATTCCCTGATCGCTTCGACCTTGTCAGGATCCACACGAACTCCCTTGCTATCAATCACGTGACCTAGGAACTGCACGGATTCTAACCAAAACTCACACTTCGAGAATTTCGCATACAACTTCTCCTTCTTTAACAACTCCAAAATCTTCCTCAGGTGCTTCTCGTGCTCCTCCTTACTCTTAGAGTAAATAAGTATATCATCGATGAAAACAATAACAAACTTATCTAGATACGGCTTGCACACGCGATTCATGAGGTCCATGAATACAGCAGGCGCGTTTGTCAACCCAAACGGCATCACTCGAAATTCAAAGTGTCCATACCGCGTACGAAAGGCAGTTACAGGAATATCCTCCTCTCTTACACGCAGTTGATGATACCCTGATCTTAAATCGATCTTTGAGTATACACTGGAACCTTGCAATTGATCAAACAAATCGTCAATCCTCGGCAATGGGTACCGATTCTTAACCGTCAGCTTGTTGAGTTCCCTATAGTCAATACACATCCGAAAGGAACCATCTTTCTTCTTCACAAACAACACTGGCGCTCCCCAAGGTGATGAGCTCGGCCTAATAAATCCCTTGTCCATCAATTCCTTCAGTTGATCCGATAACTCCTTTAACTCGGATGGTGCTAGGCGATAAGGTGCACGCGCAACCGGCGCAGCTCCTGGCACCAAATCAATTCGAAACTCGACCTCACGGGTGGGTGGTAAACCCGGCAACTCGTCTGTAAAAACTTCCGGATATTCGCAGATAACAGGTACCTCTTCAATCCTCGCCTCTAAATCACCATCACTCGAAACTTGTGCCAAAAACACATCGCATCCGTTCTCTACATACTTCATCATTTTCAAACAGGAAATCACTTTCAAACGAGAAGTGCATTCGTCTCCCTTCACCGTCAAGACTTTATTCCTCAACGGAATCTGAACTAATCTCTCGCCACAGAAGATCATAGCACTGTGCGCCATTAGCCAATCCATTCCCACAATCACGTCAAACGATCCTAGCTCTATAGGCATCAAGTCGATTTTAAAAGCGTAATTTCCTAACTTCAAGGTACACCCTTTCAGTATAGAATTTGTACTAACAATTTTTCCATCGGCTAACTCAACGTTATAACTAGTCGCTAACAACACCGGTTTTCTATCGATATGACGACTAAATTTAGCATCTACAAAACTCTTGTCGGAGCCAGAATCAAACAAAATACTAGCATAACAAGCGTCTAGTAAAAACGTACCGGTAACCATGTTAGGACCCTGTGGTTTATCAGCCGTCCCTACTTGATACACGGCAGCAGCATTGTTACCTCCCCGCTTGTTTCCTGCCTTCGGGCAATTCACTTGCATATGGCCTCTCTCTCCACATCCAAAACATCCCCTCATTCTGATAGCATTCGCCCCAGTGGCTACTCCTCCCGCTCGGCAACCAGACGTCCTGTGACCTGCTTTTCCACATTTGCCGCATGCAGGCGGGCAATTCCCGACATGGTACAAATTGCACCTACCACAATGGGGATTCACTTTTACTCCTCTGGGGTTCGTCACAGCCCTCATCCCTTCATTCCTTCGTTGGTTAAACTGCTGATTGCGGTTCTGACCATGGTTGTTTCGATTTCCACCTCGGTTCTGGCCCTGGGATTGATTGCTTTGTGCCGCTTCCCATTTCCTCTTGTTTCCTTCAGCAATGAAGTTCTGCTTGTCCTGGAGCTTGACGTCCATCAATGCGTGAGCCATCTGGACCGCTTCATCAAACGACCCAGGTTTAGACGAAGTCGTCTCACCTTTGATATTGCTGGATAAACCTTTGATGTACTGTTTCATCTTCTTGGCATCATTGGCAAAAACGTCTGGACACAAAAGGCTTAATTCATTAAACCTCCTGGTGTAAGCAGCGATATCATTGTTCTTCAAGGTCAGGTGCCTCAACTCATCTTCCAATTGACCCAATTCCTCTTCCGGGCAGAACTTCTTAGTCAACAGAGCTTTTGTCGCAGTCCATGTCCTTGCATTTGCTACAGCCAATCCAACAGTGGCTACTTGGGTGTTCCACCAACTTAACGCATCGTCAAGAAACGTAGCAGCCGCAAACTTCACCTTGTCCGCTTCTGAACAACCGCTGATTTCGAAAGTACTTTCAACCTTTTCCAACCATCTTCTAAGTTCTAGAGCTCCACCCGTTCCACGAAATTGCGTGGGACCGCATTTCATAAAACTAGAATAGGTACACACTCTCGGGGCTTGCTGTCTCCCCGCGTTTCTACCCTGGTCCTGATTTCTCCCGGCTCGGTCTGCTTCTAGCGCATTTGCTATAGCTTCCTGAATCATTGTGTTTACACGATCGGCGGTTAACTTTGGAGGCATGGTGTTATCGAATATCTCTTTCTGCAAGACAGGGAAAATAGAAAAACAATGTAAGTATACACATCAAGATTAAGATGGATTTCTCTTTCAAGACATAATATACATACAACGACACATCACTACAGAGTTACTAATATTCATCAATTCACATCACAAAAGATCAAATTTAAGACATATCACAGATCATGAAAGGTAACATGGATTGTATTGATAATTAACCAAAATTGTGACAAGTATTGCCACTACAATCGTTCACCATAAAACTTAAGTCCTCAAGTTTTTCGTCATAATACCATCATACAAAAGTCTAAAACAGTTCTATTACAATGATCAAAGAAAAAAAATACAAGACAAGCAACTAGGCATGTGGTGATCCACACGGCCTCTTGGATGGCGGTTCGTCATCATCTTCCTCGGGTTCCTCATCGCTATCGTCCTCGTCCACATCATCCATTTTTCTCTTTCCTTTGTCATTCGGCCCACATTCCGTCTCCTTTTTCGTCCCTGACGTAGACCCACACTCAATCGCTACCTGACTTCCCACAGTAATACAAGCACCTCTAGTAGGTGGCTGGATCATGTAGTCATTAGCCTCCATCTCCAAATCGTCCATGAATCTCCAATCTGGGGGCAATGATGCTCTCACTCGATGTTCCCAACTCTGCATCCTTGACAATCTCACTTGATCTTCCCTAACACGGTCAAGACTAGCGCTCAAATTTGCAACCATCGATCTTAGACTGTTGATGTCACTTTTGTTTACATTTCCATCATACTCAATTCTTGCAGTCCTTTCCAACAGTCTTTGGTGTTCCCTTTCATTCTTATCAAACCTCTTAATTACCCTGGTCTCAACTACAAACCACTCATACATCAACCTCTCCATCCTCCTCAAACGACCTGCAGGATCCCAGTAGTGTCTTGGTCTCGGAAAGTAGACCCTTGCAATATTCTCATGAATCGATTGCGACTTGGATGATTTGCTGGACTTTACGTCGCTCCTATTACTTACTCGAACAAATCCTGGCACTGTTCTCAAATAGTCCTTGCAATTGTCCATCGGGCGATTAAAGGGTTGCTGCTCATATCGATCGGTTGGAGGTACTTCATAACCCTTTGGCGAATTCGGAGATTGAAACAAATCAGGTTCGGTCTGGCCTACAGCATTCTCAGGAATGCCATCATCCATTAGTTCCTCGGGCTCTTCCTCAGAATCCTCACTCTCGTCACTACTGATGCTAAAATTGTCCACCTCACTTTCATCATTGTCATTTTCCGGCCCTATTTCCTCTTCTGGATCGATCCATCCATTATCATTGTCCGGCGGGTTCGGAGGAAACGGTCCCCCTTCGTGACCTACGACGTAATCGTTTCCATTATCATTAGGCGGTACCTCGGCCATTCCTGCAATAACAACGAATTTCGGAGGGTACATAAGTAATTATACAATATTTATAAATACATGCATGCAAATGCAATGCAAAGGTGGTACATATGCCCGAAATGTAATAATTTGATGCTCATGCATGATTAATACAAAAATTACGATGTCGGATATTCCACGTATAATTTCAACGTCTACATATAGTAATTTCCATACTTACGTAATAATTACCCACATATATACTTCAACTCAAAAGTATACGTCAAATGCCATGAATACAAAATAAATCTTACCGGAGCCATGCAGGATAGTTGTGTGTGCTTGGACCATTTCTTACGACACCAAAAGTTATAGTTTAGGATTTTCAAAAACGACCTAGTTCTCTATAACTCATGGCTCTGATTACCAATCTGTAACACCCCCACAAATGCTATGCGCAGCGGAACTACAACATTGGGTGCTACACAGTTATCATTGCACACAAGATATATCAAACGACTCTAAAAAGACGTCAACTTAAAACTTGAATTAAAAATTGTTAAAAGATACATGTCCACGGTTTTTCCAACCCCACTTGGTACAACAGAGTTTAGCGTTTTCGGTCCCCATGAATCTCGACCCAAGAATTTCAGTTTCACAACAACATAACATTAAAATTAAAAATGTTTAAGTAGGAAAGGGAGGAAAAACAAGCAGACTCCAAGCCATACACACAACATCCATCCCATGCACGCTCCATGCTACACTTCAGCGGTTACCTGAAACACATGCCAAAATTTGGTCAACGAAAACGTTGAGTGGAATTCATAGGTTTTACAATTCATTTTGAACGTATATAAAATAAAAACCATTCGTGATCATCCATAGACTTGTCGATCAAATAATCTATATTCAGGATACTGACAATTGTGTTTAAGCTCATGACACTAAACCGTTAACTCAATCACCCGCGTAATAATTACCGGCGTGACTCAGATGAAACCATGGCCCCTAATAAGGCATCAATTGCAATTATACCTTTTCTCTTATCACAAATTATCCGTCCGCAGGGGGTATCAACGTACTAGCCCTCGTCTCGGATAGGGTAGTCAACCCCATAGTACTATCACTTTGTATAAGCGGCTATTTCCCCCTTCTCGAGGGCAAGACAATAGTTAATAGTTCATGAAATTAGGGTCTTTTGCAACTAGGTACTCAACACAATTTCTAAGGCAACATTCGGGTCTAACAATCATTCATGACATACGTTCATTTTAAAAACTAGCATGCATTTCCCTCGCGGGTAAAACAGTTTGAAATAATAGTAAGCGAGGCTATAAATTCACACCTTATATATTAAGTAGTCGGTAGTTCGAGAGATGATCACTGACGACGATACGGATGCCCGGGTAAATCAACACCTATCAACAAATAACGCGTAATGAGTAATATCATTTTAAATACCTTACGGTACTGTATAAAATACATAGATACTAGTCACTTAGGACAATTATAACTCACGCCAAAACAAAATAACAAGCATCACTCATTTTACACCATTCGTTCTTATTATTTACGTTATTCATTTTTATTTATTTTCGCCGGTACTTACCGAAAGTACGGGCTGTTTTACTATGTTTAACCATTCCTATAAAATTTGACAAAATTGTCAAAAATACTATAAGACCTGTAGGTAACACATTTTTAATCCCAATAAAAGTTTTTACTTCTACGACCCGTTACTCAACGCTTTTCCAAAAACTACATTTTCCGGGCTGAAATTGTACTTCGACCAACTTGGACCTCTTTGACCTATTTGAAATGCACATTTGACTTCTTTGACTCATAAGTCCACTTATAGACTCAATTACACAGGTTTGTGACCAAAATTTGACCCTTGACCTTTTACCAATTCATACTTGTGGTCCTCGGGATTTGACTAAAACTATACATAAATTCGGATTATGAAAGTTCTCGTCTCCCGGTACACGATCTTTAAAACCTCTTAACTTTTAGCTCGTTTTGAGTCACGAGCTCTACCTTATACCAAATTAAAGCTAAGAAGACCCTCTATGACTACATTTAGCTATCTAGACCTGTAGGAAAAATTATTTTTATGAAAAGGTCTTAAACTTTCTGCCTAAATTTAACCATACCAAAATCACACTTAAGCTTGATTCCAAACCTATTAATCATTACTAGGCTTCATCCTAAGCATTCCCAATCATAACCAAACACTAATTTCAGTCCCTAACCCCTATTGATCATCAACCTCATAATCTAAAAATCTAAAAACAAACATGCAAATACTTGTACCCATTTAACACATCAATAAACACAAGGCTAAACACAAAACCAATGCTCAAAATCATCTATCACCATGGCTCCCCAAACACCCCCTTTTGCCGTGGGGTTTGGGTGACCAAATCACCACAACCAAATCAATTTTGGTGGGTTTGATTAGTGATTATACTCTCATTATACATGAATTTAACATGCATTAATCCAATTAACCTCAAAAACGAGTTTGAATGATCTTGAAAAATTTTTGGAAAAATTTTGTTAATGCATGTTTGAAATAACCATGGATTAACACTCACCAATGGATTTTAGAAGGTGGTCTAAGGTTAGATTTTGTCAAAACTCAAAAAAATGGTGGATGGTGGTGGTGTGGGTGTTTGGCCGTCGGCCTAGAGAGAGAGGGAGAGAGTTGTTTGATTTTTTTTGTTTAAGTGTTGTGTGTGTTTGTGTTTGTCACATTTTGTGAGATGGGAGGGGCCAAAGTGGTATTTTTGGATTTCTTTTGGCCTTAAACAAAAACGTCACTAAAACTTTGCGGGATCGACTCACTAGTCAATTTAGAAAATTTTACGGGAGTCGGAAATCATCCCGAACACTCCAAAATACTTTTGGGATACTTTAAATGTACTCGGAAGGCTATAAAACTCACCCGACTCAACTTAACACGAACCGTAAGAAAAATTCTCGAAAAATTACATTATTGATAAATCGTCAATAATTATAGAAATTTGGGCATCCATCGGGATCGTAATCGTCATCGTCCTTCTTGAATCGTCAATCGTAAAAATTATAACCTCGAACATCGGCTTTAACCAATATACTTATATATATAGAAATTAAAATTTATTAAAAATTTCAAAAATTAGAGTAATTTAGGGTAACGTTAATGACCTCGGTTCTAGGGTGTCACACTATCACAAGACATAGATACAAAGAACGACTATTTAAAAGCCGTTTTAATTTAATTAAAAGCATAAAACTTGTTTCGGAAGCGAATTACACAAGATCATAATAAAACATTGTTTCAAAAGACTTTAACGTTGATCCAAACATCCATACACTAGTCACGACCATTTTTATTAAAAATCTCCCATGCATAACCACGTCACTCCTCCGTCTTGATACCTGAGAAAAACATTGCTAAAGCGTCAACACAAAGGTTGGTGAGTTCATAGGTTTAAGTTTAAATAGTGTGATGAACCATAAGATTTTCAAGGCAACCGGCATATAATCTTGTAACAAATACAAAATTATAATCAAAATTATACGTTTTAATCACCTACGTCTAAGCTCGTGACACCGAAGCGTTAACCTCAACCAACAAGAAATAATAAGAGCCCGAGCAAATGCCTATCCCGAAGCATTTGTAAATCCTCAAATGTAAGTGTATCTAACTTTGGCCACACAACCAAATTAGATAGGGAGGTTAGTCCCGATAGATCTATCCATAACATTCACGCTTACACAAAGTAATTAACGGTTCACGATAGTGGGCTAAAGCATCTAGGGATATCGCTACTTAGACATCATGTAGGCAAACGTATCAGTTTAAGGCACTTATGTTCATCCGTTAAAAACAAGCAATGTTCTCACCCCAAAATAGTTAAAAAAATTAAAAGTGGGGCTATGAAACTCACCTTGATGGAGTAGTAAGTATGATCAACAAAGATAGCACGAAAAATCAAGGCACGCAAAACAATGCGCAAACGACCTACTCGCAACCTAAGTAAAATATCCGTACTTAGGCCAAATAAAATAAATAATAACGTACAATGCACTTGGTTGATAATTTATACTTGCTATAGATTTATAAAATGTTTTTAAACATTTTTCTCGTTCAACCATTTTAGTCACGGGGTCAACTTTGGGTCTCGATAACTTGTCCAATAATAGTCCGAAAAATAAACGGGTTCTCATTATGAAAACTAGACCGCGAGCTCTTCGATATTTGATAAATATCGCATTTTAATATAGTCTCTAAGTATAGCAAATAATTATGCAAAGTGGTTCACTCGCAACAAGATAAAAGAAAAGTATCGTCCTATTATTTCCAAGTGTTGATCAAGCATTTTTGAAAATTATTTGCGAGTTCGTTACTTAACTTTAATACAAACCAAAAATCATTTTGAAAACTAGGCCGCGTTGAGTTTACGAAGGTACTTTTAGATCGGTGGGGCATGGTCATTGGATAGGTCAAAATAGGGCACAAAGTGAGCTCTATGATCGAGTTTTATTATGTTAAATGTAAGTATTTTTGTCATTTTGGAAATAAAGGAAATATACTAGCTTTGTGTTCATATTCTCACATGTCTTATAGTATTATTTTATTCTCATTTGATAACAACAAAGGTGCTTTTGGGTTCACCGTTCACTGCCTACACGAGAACTTTAGTCAAAAGGATTTTTGTACATGTTTTCAACTTGTATGCACAAACGCATATAAACATAATTGTCTATTTTTAGGATAGTACACTACTCCCTTGGTGGTTCTTGTTTGTACACTTTTACATGTAAAAAGAAACAAAAGAGGGGACCTCTGTTTTGCTTTTAATTTCATTAGCATACCCATGTATATACATACATGATGCATACATAGCATTTACTTTAATCAACAAGTTGAGTGTTAATATTGTATCTAACTTCTAGCTTCTTTGGTACATTTACACGCATCACAAGTTGTTTATGCAAGCAATACATACAAGTTTTTGGGTTTCCGATTGGTTTGCTACTGCTATTTATTCATGTATCATACATACTCACACGCATAGCATCATACATACAGGTTTGAGCAACTTGTTTGATCTTGTTGGCAACACACACGCATACCCCATGTGTACCCTTTTTATATTAAGGCATTTTCTTCTACATTTACATATACCTATATACACGCATACAACCACATAGTCAAATTGGGAATTGTACTATGACTGCCATATTAGTCTTTTGTTTTTGCATTCTTACACGAAACAGGGAGAGGTAAGGACCCACATGGCCATCGTTTCTATCATGCATGCGTTTCATTTTAGTAAGTTAAAACACAAAGGGGTGTGTTGTTGTTGGCTTACTGTTCGTTGGCAGAACACCCAAAAATAAAGGATGGCCACTATTTGTTTTTATTATATACCATTCATATATGCATATACTTATGACGTTTTCATGTATATATATACTATAAGAAGTATACTCTCACTGTCTAACATGCAAGCATATGTACACCATTTTCACTGTTGGTTTTCTTATAGTTGTTTGTTCCTAGCAGACCCCCACACACACGTAACACACATACCATTTTTATTTCCCTTTTTTTGTTTCCTTTTCTCCTGCTATTATAACTCATGCGGACCAGAATATCATATTACATTCTCGCTATTATTTGTTCTTTAGCTCCCTCATTTTCCTTTATTGTACAGACGTTGGGATTGATTTAAGCAAGTGAGTGCTTTACCAGTGTTGAGGCAGCCTATATATATACATGCTACATTCTTCTTGGTTTTGAGTTCACGCACAAGACACGCACACAAGAATACATACTTTCATTTTCTGTTTATAAAACCTGAACGCATACAAGGCTTATATAACACACGAGTTGTGGGTGGTTTGGTTCTAAGTCTGCCATGCACAAAATCACACTATAACACACACACCCATCACTATGAACAAGGCTGCAGGTAGGTTTGTGTTCGCATATTTGTCTAGTCCTTGGTTCCCGCTTCTACTCAAGACACGCAAACCAATATATACAGAAAACTCACATAAAATCATACCATCATGGTTCACATTTATTCAATCTTAATCATACTGAGTCTATGTATAATCCAAGACTTGTGACATTGATATGTTCAGATACCTTGAGAGTATGAAGTCGTAGCTTATTTCATTTTACGGGTGTAATACATGAGTTCATATTATAACAAAAGATCTTTCGTATAGTTGGTCATAGGTTGTTTTAATTTGTTTTAGGTCACCAAGTAATCACCCCGTTAACCCCAACCGTGACTAGTTTTGTTTGATCTTTAGTTTTCTTTACAAGATTATAGCAAGTATATATCAACCAAGATAGATATAAACAAGTATTAGTAACTTACAATGGTCCTAAGTAAATTGAAGGAGATGGCACAAGAACTAGTGACCTTTACTCGAACAAGTACCCACGTCCACCCAAACTTATAATCTTAGCTTGCTTATAAACCAACCCAAAAACTTGTTGTTTACTGCTGCCGTGAGCTAATACCCACATGGGTTTAATGTTTCTGTTGGTGAGTTAAAATTTTGAGTGTGTGAGATTATGAGAGACAATGGGTTGTATTTATAGGCAGTAGGGTGTGCCTTTAAGTTAAACAAACTTAGTTAAGGCTTAGTTGAGAGTCTTGTTAGTTTGTAATTAGAATCTTTCCAATAGAACTAGCATGGGGAAAGAAGAGTTTGTTGGGGAAGAGCAAAAGGGAAAAGGTTCACGTGTTATGGCAGCAAGAAAGAAGGAGGACATTGTACTTGTTTTTTTTTACTAGTATAAGATGTATGGTTGTAAGATGAATGCTCAAAGAAAATCCAAAGGAGTATGGGGTATTTTCCAACGGTTTGAAGGTGATAAGGGAGACAAATTGTACAAGGTTTGATGGATTGGTTCAAGTACCACATTTTCAAGTGTGTATTGTTGTTCAAAATAAGTAAAACGTGGGTTTTGGTAAGGAGAGTATGGGGGTCCGGTTTGGGTAAGTGACAAGGAAGATAAACTTGTTTTATTTTCATTTTTGGATAATTATTGTAATGTTATTAGTAGTGTAAGGATTTAAAAGTTTATATGAAATGAAAAATCATAGTAGAGGTGGTTCTAAACAATTCGCGAAAATATTAAAATAGGAAATCACTAAGTATGGCGTAAATGTATCGAGTGAAATATTTCTTTTATGAAACAAAATTCTTATATGAGGTTACGTTGATGTAAATAAATATCAACTCCAAATATAGAAATCTCTAATACGTAGCGTAACGAATTATAGTCATTCAATTAATATTTTCGTTATTGTCATTTCACAAAAAATTTAAATTCCTACGCAAAATATGCGTAACCAATCGGGAACGTCAATAGACATACAAGTCTAACCCGAACCATCGCGTTTTACGTAAATTTAATAGATTCAAAATTCACGTGTGTGACATTCGTAATCCCTTAAATTGAGTTTTGTCCTCAAAACTAGCACATTGATGTCGTTATCAAATCAAGAGGTCAATTAAATTTTATCTTCCTTTCATGGTGTTCAATGCGTTCGTCTTTTTCTTTAGTTCATTGTTAAGATTAAGATTACTATAATCTTGTAAGTATTAAAACGAAACAGTTTATTCCGAGTTGTACATGGTTCTACAGTGTTTCCCCAAGTCTTTTCTTGTAAATTTTTTCTCCACGACGTCGGTTTTGTTTTGTGAGTTTTCTCATTATTAACTTTCGCGTCGTCCCGCGTATTACTTCCACTTTAAAGTGTCGCATGACTATATATCGCGCATTTGATAATCATTCCACATAGTTTGATTAATTACGTTCACATTAACCGTCTACTTGGTAGTGATAAGTAGCGTATGCGTCAAGGTTTCCTGACTCGGTTTCCCAAAAATTAATCGTCCTAACACATGGTGGTCAAGACGTTTCTTCCTTGTAAATGACATTCAGTATTAGATAATTACGTTAATTAATCAATTTAGTTTGCGTTCCTCTTCGTTTATCTCTTTTTTTTATGGAGAGGAAAACGGGTGTACAATTTATAATATATTTAAATCATAGTTCGTCCGATTTTCCTTCTGTGAAGAAAATATTTAGTATTTCTTAAGCCTATGAGTATGGTGTGATGCTCAAACATCGTTAGGTAAAATAGATTTTTGTTCGAGTGGTTTCGGTATTCCAATTATATACAAAAGCATGCTCATTTTGACACAATTGTTCTTTAACATGGGTTATGTTATGACGAGTTCTGGATATCCGTTAAATTTGGATTTTACTCAAACGACGTTTCGTTCTTCTCATTATTATTTGAAAGTTGTTTCCGATTTTCCAACTCTAATCTATTTGAGTTTAATTGTCGTCAAAACAAGTGGTGCTCTTAGTATTCGCGTGTCATAAACGTTTTTGTGTGTAATAGTGGCGAAGAAAATAATTATACTAGGACGGTATAAAAATGTTCGACGTTCGTAGCATATGATAAATCTTCCTTTGATAAATAGGGCAACTTGAAAATATTCTACTAATATACTTCATTTTTAAGATGACTACTATGAGCATACTCGCGTTTGACCATGATCATACGTAGTTGATCAGGCTACGTACGTCTCGGGACAAACGGCTGCATCCTCCTTTTCATCACAATTTGACTCTTTGAGGTTGTAATTATATTGATAGTCCATAGTGCATTTTTGTTTGTTACCGTTGTTCACTTCCATAATCAACAAATTTGTCCATAGTACATTTTATTTGTTACCAATGCTCACTTTTCAACAAAATAATTCCCAAAAATTATTTGTACTAGTTCTCGTCAAGTTTATCAATAGTTTTCGTTCTCCACATTGAGTTGGTCGTCAAACCAAGTTCCAAAACTTTACATGGTAGTTCTCTCAAAAAATATTTCACTATTAGTTGCGGCGTTTGATTAATAATACCTTTACTAATCTTTCCACTTATATCATCACGATTGTTATTATTCCCACTAATAAATGTTTCTGACGGTGATTTCTTATAGTAAAAATAAATTTTTGATATTTTCTAAAGAATATATTTTTTAAAAAAAAAAAAAAAAAAATCATTTAGTAAAAATTTGCTTTATTTATTTCCCTTTAATAGGTAAAGAAGATATTGTAGAAGAAAGTTCATTCTTAAATAAAAATTTTGGTGGATAAATTTTTTTCTCCGATACATGAAAAATAAAAATAATATTTTCTCGTTGGTTAAACAAAAGAGGCTTTAAAGATAAAACAACACATTTTTATTGAAGACTTGGAGTATGGTTACATAGGTAAGTTTTGTTGGTGGTAACATCGACGGACGCCGAGTCACTTGATTTGCATAAAAGTAAAATAGTTCATATTACATGAGTTTCCATGCTTTATCCATGACGAGGGTAGAAACCCTTGGGTTGATACATGAAGATTGTCGGCGCATCTTTCTTGAAAGACGAACGGTGTAAAACGTTGGTGGGGTATTGGACGCTCTTTGCCCTCGAGCTTCCTTCTTGGGAGATTTCAAGTATTTCTCGTCTTAACCGGCATTCCTCCATGTAGCGTTCCTTCATATTCTTCTCATGGGACTTTACCACTCGACGATCACCCTCCAAGTGTCCAAATTCATCGCAAAGCATGCAATGGTTCGCGCAACTACCTTTGTGGTGGTAGTCACACTTGCGGCAATATGGAAGGTTGCCGAGATACTTCTTGTTCAAGATGGGAGTTGTTTTAGGAACATCATCCCAGAAATTTGTCCTTGCACAACAAGTAGAGGGTGGTAAGTGAACACGTGGCGCTTTCCACGAGTGATTCTTTTGTTTAGTCATAGGGTGAGGGTTAAACCTTTCGGCACCTTGCTTCATGGTGTTAAACCTTGTGGGGTTCTTCAACACATAGCATCTCCTCTCATAAGGCCATTTTCTTCCACTAACGGTATGACTTACCTTAGTTTTTGAAAGGGTCTTTCGAGGTCCAAAAGTGTTAACCAGAGTAGCACTTGTTTCCTTAGCCTTTTCGTAAACACTAGGATCCACGGTTCGGTCAACCGTGCGGATACTAGCTTCAAACGCATCAACGGCCCTAATGGCATTTTGGTATTGACGAGTGATGACCTCTTTGAGGTTCTTGCAACCTTGTTCCATCATTTCAATTTTTCTGTGTACATTATCACACAAACGATGTATATTTTGTTAGTTCTTTCATTGTTATCAATTCTTACGATTGTTCATATTTGACCAAATTTTCTCACAATTATCGTAATACAATTATCAAGGGATCGTATCATAAAATTCGTACATTTCATTCTTGAACTACGTTCCATACATAGTTTTGGAGCTTAGAGTTACAAAATTCCATTCAACTAATGAATGGCTTCTTTTAGTCTTGACCACACGTCGTACATTTATTACAAAACATCATACTTTTATTAGAAAGGCGAGAAAATCCTAAAGACCTAGGATGTGTAGGATTTCTTGAATCTGGGCATGATCCGCAGCTTGCCTAGCCTCGATATCATTGTTCCTTATTTGTAAAATTGCAATCTCGGACTCAGCAGCCTCGAGAGACTCTCGCAACTCGGCTATCACTAAGTCCTTGTCCTCATCTCGCGCGGTAAGAAAATCCACATCGCCCTCTACATCATCTAGACGGCCTATCAGGTGTTCTGCATCGAATCCGAGTGCTTCTGAAGTAGGCTCGTCTTCTGGGGAATGAGCAACATTAGGTGGTGGCGATGAAGAACGGTTTCTTTTTCTAGAAGTTTTAGGCATTGTTGAAGGTATAGGAGTGGGGATTGGCATAGTGGTAGTATTAGAAATATTTGAGACGATGGAAGGAAATCCCGTAGTGACATTTGGCATCATGACTGGTGAATCCTGCTCGTCATCCGAATTTATTGTGATTACGCTCCGGATGGGGGTAATTTCCTTGTCGGATTCGGATTGCAAAATGGCAAACGGAATGAGAGGCATTTTTCCTTTTCGCCTGTCACCAAATGTAGAACGACGGTTATTTGGTAGGTAGAAACGAAGTATTTTTCTAAAGTTCTAAAAATAGGGATGAGTTGTATGATGTCTTGTAAATTTTTCTTTTATTTAGAGTAAGTTCTCGTACATCGATCCGTAAGTCTACTCAAATGTCCAAGTAGTCCTTAAATGGAAAACAATAAGTGAATCGTGGAATGTTAAAGTCCTCTAACATACTCTTCCACATACTTATTATTTGTACTTTCTCTTAGTAGTGATTATGCACGGATGGATAAATACAATTATCCTTAATCAATTCTTTCATCAATTTAGGTCTATTACGATGTTCATTTTTGTGCAATTTCCTCTCGTTAACGTTTATTACCTGCAACTCGGATGAGTAAGTATGTTTTTGAGGTATAGTCGGCTTACGGCTATTACATAGCCCGTACTAGTTCTTGTTCATTCATAAGTCTTTCCTTAACTTAGTATTGCTAGTTCGTACACTTTCGACAATTTTTTTACACTTTGAAAAATTGATTATTTGATTTAAACGAGTCGAGTACTAAAATTTTATCACAAAATTTTCATCACAAGAATTGTTCCATATGTTTTTAATCCGTAATCGTTCAAAATGTTCAATTCGAGCAATTACTAAATTTTATCACAAGAATTTCTCTGATTTTGGAATATGTTACGTCATATCTTATATGTTTCGTTTATCTTGCTCTCGTCTAGCGTTTTGCTCGCAATCTTAGATAAACTTTATAGTCATTGTTATATATATTTATACCTTGTATTTAAGATATCAATATAGGCCCACATTTCGCATCTGGGGTTCTCAAATATTGCACAACGCGATAATCCCTTTGATGTAGAAATTGGCATAATTGTTTAACCAAGGGTAAAACCCTTTAATTTATATCTATATCGTAACTTCGAAATTTATAACAATGTCATAATAACTTAGTCGCAACCAATGGACTAAAAGAATTTTGATTTGTCTTTGCGTAATTTATTTCCAATTAAGTTTTCTTTGATAACCATTTGACTTACGCGTCAGCGCATTTATAGATAGTTCATATATCGCGGAATTTATTTGTTCTTTGAATTGTAGTATTCTTTGGAGCATTACAAGAGTAATACTTGTACTAAGTGTTTTATCGTCATATGTCATTTTAAATAGTGACATCATCGTCGTTCCTCAGTCGCATTCAATTTCAATTCGAAACCGTTAATTAACGTAGGTCACTCTTACTCAAGCGAGTCTACTATAAATGTTTAGTGGAGTAACAATTTACCGAACCCAGTAAATAGTTGCTCCTCTCGACATTTATAGTAGTATCGCTTGATTCAAGTATTACTACAAATTAACATACTACCAAACACATGGTAAATAAATATATTCATATATTTTTCGTTCTAGGAGTCATGGCGATATCTTTAATTCGGCGTATAGTGATATGAAACACAAAACGTTTTGATAGTCGATAATAGTCCCGTGGACTATCTAAAATATGTTGAGCATAAGTATGCGTACGTTTAATCTCAAAAGAAAATATATATATATATATATGGCACAAACCATTCAAATAAATATGGCACAAACCATTCAAATAAAGATGGCACAAACCATTCAAATAAATATGGCACAAACCATTCAAATAAATATGGCACAAACCATTAAAATGAATATGGCACAAACCATTTGTGTATCGTAACAATCCATACAAGAATGTTAGGCATTTTATTCCAACTTAAAAAAAAAATCGTTTTATTACATGTCCCTATGGGTATCACTCAAACATGGGAAGGGAATACCTAATGCTAATAACACGTTGCAATCAAACTCAAAACTTAGCATTGCAAAAATCATAAAATATCTCAAGTCACAACTTACTTGTATCGAAGACGTGGAGTGAAGTGGTTCTTGGATATTTTTGAGGGACAGTTATAGTCTAGAATTATTTTTCCGATAAATAAATTTTTGACTCACGTTTATAAAAATCATTTTGAAAATAACCTAGTTCTCTATAACTACAGCTCTGATACCAATCTGTCACACCCCCAATTTATCAGGGTAATACAACACAATGGGGTGCGACGGTCATGACTATCACAAGACATAGATACAAAGAACGACTATTTAAAAGCCGTTTTAATTTAATTAAAAGCATAAAACTTGTTTCGGAAGCGAATTACACAAGATCATAATAAAACATTGTTTCAAAAGACTTTAACGTTGATCCAAACATCCATACACTAGTCACGACCATTTTTATTAAAAATCTCCCATGCATAACCACGTCACTCCTCCGTCTTGATACCTGAGAAAAACATTTCTAAAGCGTCAACACAAAGGTTGGTGAGTTCATAGGTTTAAGTTTAAATAGTGTGATGAACCATAAGATTTTCAAGGCAACCGGCATATAATCTTGTAACAAATACAAAATTATAATCAAAAGTATACGTTTTAATCACCTACGTCTAAGCTCGTGACACCGAAGCGTTAACCTCAACCAACAAGAAATAATAAGAGCCCGAGCAAATGCCTATCCCGAAGCATTTGTAAATCCTCAAATGTAAGTGTATCTAACTTTGGCCACACAACCAAATTAGATAGGGAGGTTAGTCCCGATAGATCTATCCATAACATTCGCGCTTACACAAAGTAATTAACGGTTCACGATAGTGGGCTAAAGCATCTAGGGATATCGCTACTTAGACATCATGTAGGCAAAAGTATAAGTTTAAGGCACTTATGTTCATCCGTTAAAAACAAGCAATGTTCTCACCCCAAAATAGTTAAAACAATTAAAAGTGGGGCTATGAAACTCACCTTGATGGAGTAGTAAGTATGATCAACAAAGATAGCACGAAAAATCAAGGCACGCAAAACAATGCGCAAACGACCTACTCGCAACCTAAGTAAAATATCCGTACTTAGGCCAAATAAAATAAATAATAACGTACAATGCACTTGGTTGATAATTTATACTTGCTATAGATTTATAAAATGTTTTTATACATTTTTCTCGTTCAACCATTTTAGTCACGGGGTCAACTTTGGGTCTCGATAACTTGTCCAATAATAGTCCGAAAAATAAACGGGTTCTCATTATGAAAACTAGACCGCGAGCTCTTCGATAATTGATAAATATCGCATTTTAATATAGTCTCTAAGTATAGCAAATAATTATGCAAAGTGGTTCACTCGCAACAAGATAAAAGAAAAGTATCGTCCTATTATTTCCAAGTGTTGATCAAGCATTTTTGAAAATTATTTGCGAGTTCGTTACTTAACTTTAAGACAAACCGAAAATCGTTTTGAAAACTAGGCCGCGTTGAGTTTACGAAGGTACTTTTTGATCGGTGGGGCATGGTCATTGGATAGGTCAAAACAGGGCACAAAGTGAGCTCTATGATCGAGTTTTATTATGTTAAATGTAAGTATTTTTGTCATTTTGGAAATAAAGGAAATATACTAGCTTTGTGTTCATATTCTCACATGTCTTATAGTATTATTGTATTCTCATTTGATAACAACAAAGGTGCTTTTGGGTTCACCGTTCACTGCCTACACGAGAACTTTAGTCAAAAGGATTTTTGTACATGTTTTCAACTTGTATGCACAAACGCATATAAACATAATTGTCTATTTTTAGGATAGTACACTACTCCCTTGGTGGTCCTTGTTTGTACACTTTTACATGTAAAAAGAAACAAAAGAGGGGACCTCTGTTTTGCTTTTAATTTCATTAGCATACCCATGTATATACATACATGATGCATACATAGCATTTACTTTAATCAACAAGTTGAGTGTTAATATTGTATCTAACTTCTAGCTTCTTTGGTACATTTACACACATCACAAGTTGTTTATGCAAGCAATACATACAAGTTTTTGGGTTTCCTATTGGTTTGCTACTGCTATTTATTCATGTATCATACATACTCACACGCATAGCATCATACATACAGGTTTGAGCAACTTGTTTGATCTTGTTGGCAACACACACGCATACCCCATGTGTACCCTTTTTATATTAAGGCATTGTCTTCTACATTTACATATACCTATATACACGCATACAACCACATAGTCAAATTGGGAATTGTACTATGACTGCCATATTAGTCTTTTGTTTGTGCATTCTTACACGAAACAGGGAGAGGAAAGGACCCACATGGCCATCGTTTCTATCATGCATGCGTTTCATTTTAGTAAGTTAAAACACAAAGGGGTGTGTTGTTGTTGGCTTACTGTTCGATGGCAGAACACCCAAAAAGAAAGGATGGCCACTATTTGTTTTTATTATATACCATTCATATATGCATATACTTATGACGTTTTCATGTATATATATACTATAAGAAGTATACTCTCACTGTCTAACATGCAAGCATATGTACACCATTTTCACTGTTGGTTTTCTTATAGTTGTTTGTTCCTAGCAGACCCCCACACACACGTAACACACATACCATTTTTATTTCCCTTTTTTTGTTTCCTTTTCTCCTGCTATTATAACTCATGCGGACCAAAATACCATATTACATTCTCTCTATTATTTGTTCTTTAGCTCCCTCATTTTCCTTTATTGTACAGACGTTGGGATTGATTTAAGCAAGTGAGTGCTTTACCATTGTTGAGGCAGCCTATATATATACATGCTACATTCTTCTTGGTTTTGAGTTCACGCACAAGACACGCACACAAGAATACATACTTTCATTTTCTGTTTATAAAACCTGAACGCATACAAGGCTTATATAACACACGAGTTGTGGGTGGTTTGGTTCTAAGTCTGCCATGCACAAAATCACACTATAACACACACACCCATCACTATGAACAAGGCTGCAGGTAGGTTTGTGTTCGCATATTTGTCTAGTCCTTGGCTCCCGCTTCTACTCAAGACACGCAAACCAATATATACAGAAAACTCACATAAAATCATAGCATCATGGTTCACATTTATTCAATCTTAATCATACTGAGTCTATGTATAATCCAAGACTTGTGACATTGATATGTTCAGATACCTTGAGAGTATGAAGTCGTAGCTTATTTCATTTTACGGGTGTAATACATGAGTTCATATTATAACAAAAGATCTTTCGTATAGTTGGTCATAGGTTGTTTTAATTTGTTTTAGGTCACCAAGTAATCACCCCGTTAACCCCAACCGTGACTAGTTTTGTTTGATCTTTAGTTTTCTTTACAAGATTATAGCAAGTATATATCAACCAAGATAGATATAAACAAGTATTAGTAACTTACAATGGTCCTAAGTAAATTGAAGGAGATGGCACAAGAACTAGATACCTTTACTCGAACAAGTACCCACGTCCACCCAAACTTATAATCTTAGCTTGCTTATAAACCAACCCAAAAACTTGTTGTTTACTGCTGCCGTGAGCTAATACCCACATGGGTTTAATGTTTCTGTTGGTGAGTTAAAAATTTGAGTGTGTGAGATTATGAGAGACAATGGGTTGTATTTATAGGCAATAGGGTGTGCCTTTAAGTTAAACAAACTTAGTTAAGGCTTAGTTGAGAGTCTTGTTAGTTTGTAATTAGAATCTTTCCAATAGAACTAGCATGGGGAAAGAAGAGTTTGTTGGGGAAGAGCAAAAGGGAAAAGGTTCACGTGTTATGGCAGCAAGAAAGAAGGAGGACATTGTACTTGTTTTTTTTTACTAGTATAAGATGTATGGTTGTAAGATGAATGCTCAAAGAAAATCCAAAGGAGTATGGGGTATTTTCCAACGGTTTGAAGGTGATAAGGGAGACAAATTGTACAAGGTTTGATGGATTGGTTCAAGTACCACATTTTCAAGTGTGTATTGTTGTTCAAAATAAGTAAAACATGGGTTTTGGTAAGGAGAGTATGGGGGTCCGGTTTGGGTAAGTGACAAGGAAGATAAAATTGTTTTATTTTCATTTTTGGATAATTATTGTAATGTTATTAGTAGTGTAAGGATTTAAAAGTTTATATGAAATGAAAAATCATAGTAGAGGTGGTTCTAAACAATTCGCGAAAATATTAAAATAGGAAATCACTAAGTATGGCGTAAATGTATCGAGTGAAATATTTCTTTTATGAAACAAAATTCTTATATGAGGTTACGTTTATGTAAATAAATATCAACTCCAAATATAGAAATCTCTAATACGTAGCGTAACGAATTATAGTCATTCAATTAATATTTTCGTTATTGTCATTTCACAAAAAATTTAAATTCCTACGCAAAATATGCGTAACCAATCGGGAACGTCAATAGACATACAAGTCTAACCCTAACCATCGCGTTTTACGTAAATTTAATAGATTCAAAATTCACGTGTGTGACAGTATCAACACTCGGTAATCAGATACTTTTCCTAAGAATCTCACTACGAGAGAATTGGACAAGAAAGGAATATCAATTGTCAAATAAGACAATTTCCATAGATGAGTAAATTCGACTTAGAAGAATAAATGGTACGGGCACATATGTAGGTATCCCTAACAATATGTCCCTAATTTGCACTTCTTGCAGATCTCATAAAATTTAATCTTTCACAACTTAAAAGAAAATATAATGTTTATTAACAATTTCATGGTGACTACTAACCAGCCTTGCATGGTCCCTTCCAAATTGTATGTAGGCGCGTAACTATATACAATTTCAAGATTAACGATGCAATACTCAGTTCGTCAAAACTTTGTCATCATGTTTAAAATATATATACTCAAGCTGAATTCAAATATAATTTACAGAGTTGTTCTTTGTTATGAACACAATTAAGTTCTCCAAAGCGTTTCATAAACAACTTTACTTCGATAACGATTATTGATAAGTCTCACTTTAAATAATCCTTATGGTGATGAAAATTCAATTTTTCTCAAGGAATACTGTTTTATCTTATAAAAACAATGAGTGATATGAAAAAGAGTGGTGAAAAGTTGTTCACCAAGAGCTAACTACAATATAATAGGAAATGAGCTTAAACAAATAATCATGAGGTTCATGAACTCGATGGCACTCAGGAATACAAAGAGAAGAATCTATAATGCAACTCAAACTGAGATGAGTGCTTGTTCAATGGTTGCATCACTAATGCGAACATTAGAAAGAAGCAAGAAAAGATAGATAACATCGATACATGTAGAATTTAGCAATCAAAGGTAGTCTTTTCATTAATTACAAACAAGTCAAAATTGTACCATAACACATTACGTGTCACTATGTCATACAATTCCAATAACTCATCCTACCAACTGATGTCTCAGTTAAGTTAGGGATTATTTTTAAGAGATACCATAATGAATACTAATCTAAAAGAGTCATTAGGTGTCCCACCTGTCCCGGAAGATCCATCGGTCCCAATTCAGAAGAAGATTTCTTTAACTTATTTATTGGACACTGGGCATCATCGTCATTGGACAATGGCCTAGGAACAACTTCTTAACACAAACTAACAATCATTTAAAATCTTATAATTCAATCACAGGACTTAACGACTTCCTCTTATCAGTCTCATATTCCATACGAGTTAAATTTTACTTCAATAATATTTCAACCAAATCATACTCAATGCGATATTCTACCTCATTCTCCAATACTTTCATCCTTATCCTTACACCTTGAAAGGGCAATAAAAGTTCGATATTATAAACACTTAATTTCCAATCCTATATCTCTTACAACAATAGATATCAAGTGAGTCACTAGTATGAAATGACTCGATCATTCAATTAAACTTCTCAGAAAGGTACTAGTGGCATGAGGCTTTTGGGTATAGGTTCCAATGACAGCCTCAAGTGCAACATTCACTCTTTCGATTTCCAAATTTAAGAATTGGGTGACACCGAATCAGATGACATCTTTCTAGGTGGTAATGGTTATTTCCAACTCCACTCTATAAGTAAAGATTGTCATGACATCGATATCAGATTTAATCTCGCCAATTCTTCTTTAATATCACAATCAACTAATATCAAAATTCCTACGAATATCAACCATTTTGTTCGGATCATAAATATCCACAACTTGGTTTATATCTAGAATACCTAGGATTCCTATCGGAATAGCTTCAATTGATTTGCTAGGGGAGTTAGGGTTTCTTGTGACAATATATGTCGTATAAATACCTCGTATAAGTATTAAATAATCATCAAACAATCATGTAATCAAAT
The DNA here is from genome assembly GCA_025667525.1 of Glebionis coronaria. Classification (NCBI taxonomy): domain Eukaryota; kingdom Viridiplantae; phylum Streptophyta; class Magnoliopsida; order Asterales; family Asteraceae; genus Glebionis; species Glebionis coronaria. Next base: position 234,656 of record JANFOE010000366.1, on the reverse strand, counting down.
TACATCATATATATATATATATATATATATATATATATATATATATATATATATATATATATATATATATATATATATATATATATATATATATATATATATATATATATATATATATATATATATATATATATATATATATATAATCCAAGTTATATATATATTAAAATAACACTTCTCAGTCTGGCCTTGTCGGTAACTCGGGAATTCTTCGGCACCGTTATAGTCAAAAGATTTTAAGACATTTTTAGAAAAATATTTATAGTTAAAAGATTTTGAAATGTTTTATTCAAAACCTTGGTTTTAAAAATCTTTCGTTCTCTATAACGAGAGCTTTGGTACCAAACTATAACACCCCCAAATTTATACAATTTAATACAGCGGAAGACTCGTTGGTGTTACGGGATAGCACATTACTCACATCATAGACAACGCATAAAATTCGCGTCGTTTAATAATAAAGCATTTCCATTCATAAACATCAGATTTACATAGGTGCCCAGTCATAGTATTTCATACAAGTTTTACAAAGCATTTGAATGGAAATTATTATTTAAGTACGGGCCATGAATTCTTGTTGTCTTCTCGAGAATTACCTTCAAGTACCTGAGATAAAACATGTTAAAAGAAAAGGTCAGCGATAACGCCGAGTGAATTCATAGAGTTTAATAAAACCATTAATATATCATCGGTATATAATTATTACCGAAAATCATTTTGTACAAATCTTTGTAATAGGCCATAAAATAGCCAAAGTCATTTTATACAAATCCTTATCAAAAATCATAATATAGGCGTTTGCCTTTAAAATCATTATACGAACCATTGTCGTAAAAACATTATACAATACGTTTTATAACGTTGTATAAAGTTATATAAAAACCGTTATATGAATATGGTTATGTAAAACCAAACACGAACATAATATCAATAATAAGACCCCGTATTGCTAGTCAGGAAATATATCGTAATTCAGTGCGTATAGCAGTATTTCGTTATTTGGATTATTATAAGCCGCATGACATTGTTACCTTACTACAACAAACAACTGGTAGCTAACCCGAAACTCAATTTGCCCATTTAAATTAGCGTGTCGTCACAAAAATCACGCTATGGAAATCTTCTCATACATAAATTCGCTTACCAATCAATGTGGCACGACGGGGATCAACCGTCAAGGCGCGAACTGGGGTGATCGTCCCCAAATAGTACTATTATATGCATAAGCGTCTACCAAATCCCGGTAGTTCACAATTCATGCTAATGGGACATTTAGTGACATAACCTAACTTTAATAATCCATTTTATTTCATACATCGGGTCATATAATCATTCATCGGGTCATACAATCATTCAGGTCCAAATCAATAAACAAACAATCGGGACAACTTGTGTCCTATTTTAGTAAAACTAACATGTTATCTCCCACGTGGGTTTATAAAACATTTCATATAAACATTTAAAAGAGTGCGAGGCTATGAACTCAGTGGATTGGGAAAGGCGGGTTATCGGCGATTCGGATGTACGGTATGTGCTTCAATCACGGAAACCTAGACAAATAATACTCGTCTTAGACTCTTGTCCAATGAATTTATAAAAATAACAATTATGTATACATATGATGATTTTATATATATGATGATGATCAAGTGGGTTTATACATTCTCATTCACTTATTTTAGTGTTATGAATTGGTAACTTTTATACTAGTTTACTAGTTTTACTTATTTACATGTTTTAGGCCCAATAAGCCTATTATAAGCCCAATACCTTATTTTAGTCCATTTTACACTTTTATTATCAGTATTATACTTTACATGTTGGGCCCAAGTGGGTTAAGCCCAATAAGTAAATTTATAAATGTTTAGCCTATTTAGTTGGATTATTAGTCAAATAATACTAACTTAGCCCGTTAATGTCCATATGTTATTTAGTTCGGGTTTTATCGGCTTTTACTTGTATTAAGTACTTATATATCAGTATATGACTTTTAAAAAGTTTACATTAGACGGGTCCGATCGTCTAAGTTTTAATTGACAGAAAAACGTTAATTTTACGGTGCTAGCCGAAAAGACGTAAAAATCATGTTTATAGTTTTTATAACTTATAAAACTTACCAAAATACCAATTTTATATAATGTCCATTTATTTATCCTTATACATATTTATATAAATAAAATATATAAGTTAGTGGGTTTTAGTTTCACATTTTATACTATATTATTTTGAGTGCTTATATAATACTATTAAACTTTAATTTCACAAAATCTGATTTTTAGTTTCACTTGCACCATTTTTATCATATCTTGAGTTCTATAAGGATATAGAAGCTCATTTTTGGATGACATAAACTTCAAATTATGTGCTACAAATAAGTTAGTTATAGCTATAGCTCAATCCATGTCTAAGTATCCTTAACAGTCCCTTCAAAACAGACTATTCAGATTGGTATACTAATTTTGTTTTGATCATATCTCACTCATTTTGATGATTCCATTGCATGGCCAACTCTCACATGTGTATGACATCTAATACTTACTGTAAATTGATTCCACCATGCCATTTTATCAGTTTATCATTTGGTTAGTTACTGTTTTTATACAGCCAACTTTATAAGCAAGAATTTAACCTTTTTACCTATGGTTTTCCATCTTTTTAACCATGTTTATCAAATCTATCAATCACCAAATCCCCACATAATATTTTTATCATCATATATTCATCATATACATATACAATAGGAAAGAAAATACAAGATTACATAATCAAAATAACAAGAGGATAGGAAGAACAATCTCTATACCACCATTAGTGATGAAAAGATGAGGTTTTTGATGAACAAGACTTGGTTCTTGTTATCAAATCTTCAACTTTAGCAAGGAAACTTCTTGGGTCCTTTGGATAGATGAACACCTCCATGAATTCAGCCCTTTAACCTCATGAAAACTCCTTTTCATAGGTTAAGATTACTTCCAATCTTCATATCTTCAAAGGTTTTTCATCATATGTATAGATAACACAAAGTTTGTGGTTAAAATTGATCAAAATAGGGTGTTTGATGGTGGTTCTTGGACGGAAAGGGTGGAGGGTGAGAGAGAAGTGTGTGGTTTTGCATGTTGCAATTGAGTAGATGGTTTAAGATGAAAGTGGTTTTGGTGTTGGTGTAGCTTAGTTTGTAAGCTTCAAGTTAACAAGTGTTAGCTTGTTTATGAGGTTTTGACACCTCATGGTGTGTGTTAGAGCCTTCTAAGCCGTCCCATATAGTGGGGTGGGCAAGTGTAAAACTTGTCCCATCCCACTAATTTACGGGTACTCCTCGATTCTAGTTTCCTCGATTTGCGTGCCCTCGGTTCGTTTTACGAAAAACTTTTTTATAAATTATGAATCAACGGCACAAAACGAATCTAATAAAAATTGTCTCATCAAAAACGGAGTTCAAAAACATAAATACGTAATCCTAAGGTTTCCGGTTTAGTCGTAAAGGACGTTAAATTATTCACGTAAGTCCTAATCTCTTCTCGTAAATTAGTGAGTTTATTAACCAACACAAATTTAAAATCCCAAAATAATATTCACAGATAAATTTATTTCCTGAAATGTCGGACTGTCACAAAAAACAGTGTATGTAAACGTAAGCACGTAACGTAGAATCCTCCGGTTTAGACGTAGTCGATGCTACTTCAAGATGTAAACCCAAATTTCTTCCCAAAATAAGTGAGTTCATAATATAACATTAAAATAGTGTTTTTAAATAACACTTGAGAATAAAATATCAACCATAAATTGACGGATTGTCACATCATTTACCCCTAAACAGGATCTTTGTCCTCAAAGATCAATTTATCTTACTACTCGCTTCTTATAGAGTTAGAGCCATGTGGGTATTTCCTCCACATTCGGTCTTTTCTCACAAGTGTAATTCATTACAATACACGAGTTTCATCAAACATAACTACGGGAATAAGATCAAGGTTATTGTTGACTTACTTTCTCTATCCATGATTTTCATGGGTTTTTGATGAATGCAACTTTTCGCCGATCTAAACTTCATTAAGAAATAGTCAGATTTTCACTTGATAGACATTTTATCAAGTTAGATATACGAATCATAATTCACGCAGACCTTGAAGTCCTAGGGTAGATCCAGCTTATATCCCTTTCAAACCAATTTAACATCATCTCAATGGTCCCATTCAACGAGGACTTATTTCCCATGATCTTTCAGATCATCTATTCATTTTTCCAAGGTGAAAATTTTTGGCATCACATCGCTACCCATCTGGCACTTCAAGATCTACACTTCATATTCACATAACCTCCTACCTACTACCGGCAGTCAATAATCAGATCCTAATTTCAATAACCATTTCAGGTCTCGAGGGTCGGGTACTTTGTAAGGTTAGGTTTGTCATCATAGGCAACCTTAAAACCTATAAGACATGTCCAACTCACAGTGGGTGTATGTCGGGTGTCTTCATCCCAACTCCTTCTTATAGATGCTCTAATATATATCCTCACAAGATTCGATCTCGATCCTAATACGATAATTATCAATGATAATTTCTCCAAAGGAAAAAGATTATACGGTTTATTACCAAAGGTCGATCATTCAAGCATAAAACATCACTTATAGTATTTTGTATCGTTACTTTACCTCATCCGTTCGATTGGGGTGGTAAACAGTACTCTCATCAAGATTTGTTCTCAATGATTTCTGAGCAAATCTCTAGGAATTCGATGCGAAGCGAGGATCTTGATAGAGATGATCGATACAGGCACACCATGTTTACACAACTCCTTAAAATACAAAGAGTTTCTTCATCGAGAATTTATCATTAACGGGAATGATATTAGTAGATTTGGTCAGTCTATCGACGATGACCCAAATCGAATCAAATTCAGATGATGACCTTTGCAATAGTTAGACGTTTACTAATGTATGAGGTGATGTCCGCCTTCATAAATTGCATCAGTACAACTTCTTCAAATAAACATACATTTAATCAGAAATGACATGAATAGAATACTTATACTTACAAGATTCCAACATAACTATATCTCACAATCCTCCATATTTAGACAATTACAAGTGGCCTTTTAATCATTTAGCTCCATCGGCTCTTATTACTAATGGTTCGCATTAGCCACGATCCCCTTTTTATTATCGACATTATCCTTTCTATATTATGTGTTAGTATCTACATTCATCTCTCATGATGAAATAATTATCATGTCCACAATTTACTCAGAAATTCTTTCTTCATATTTTCTAAGTTTTAGTTTCTTCTCAACTATCATTTTTATCCGTTTTACTCAATCCGACGTCTAAAGCATCGATAATTATTACAAGTAATTAAATAATAAATATTTAATTTTTATGATACGTGAACGAAAAATTTTAAATTTCTTAGTTCGACCAATTATAAAAATCTTCAAAATAAATTTGAATTTAATTAACAAGATTTTTGTTGGTTTATCGAAAATAATTAAAATAATTAATAAGATCCGTAAATGTTTGAAAAATCTTTGTTTATACTTTGTTCACGATTTTCTTAGTTGACAAGCAAAAATTGTCGTTTTAAATTTCATGTCATAAGTTACATAGTTTCCTCAATTTTTCTTAAGTTGTCTAGAAGTACACACAAACATTTACCCCTAAACAGGAGTTTAGTTAAATGATTTGGGCATAAGAAAATAATCCCTTAAAAATTTCTTTGATAAAATATCCGTCAAAACATACTTCCACTTTCTTTTTGGTAAAGCCAAAAGTCTTAAATGACTTCTAATTTTTGAAGAGTCAATATAGATTCCATTATCTATTAATCACACGGTCAAATAATGTAAAGGATTTAGTCTTTAATCACATGTTAATTATTCAAGGTACAAGTTTTCATTGTTCATCCAATTCAGGGCAATCTATAAATAATTATTAACTCCTTCCTATTCTTATTAAACAAAAAAATGGTCCTTAATGATCACGAGCATGAATTTATCTTACACACGTGATTCACCAAATTTATGAATGCTACATGTGCATTGGTCAATCCAAACGACACAACATGAAACTCATAATGTTCATTACAAGTTCTGGATGTAGTGATCGGAATAGATAATCTTTTTCGCGGATGCGAAGTTGATGATAACCATGCCGTGGATCAAATCTTTAGAACATACTCTAGAACCTTGTAAATGATCGAACAATCTATCATCTTGGGTAGTGGATATAGATTTTAATCGTCAATTTACTTAGTTCACGGTAATCAATAAACATAAGAAATGATAACACCATAGCTCTTCATGATGACGAGCTTGGTAGAATAAAAGCTTACTCCGACAACTCTCTCAGTTGTACGGTAAGTCTTTTAATTCAGATGATGCTGACGTATAGTGCACATGCCACAGAAGCAGCACCAGAAATATAATCAACACCAAATTCAACTTGCCTTAATGGCGAAAGTCTAGTTAATTTACCAACAAATACCTCCTAAAGTTTCAGATAATGGAAACATCTTTTAATAAATTCATATTAGGGTCTTTCTAGATTATAATATCTATGACTAATTCACAACCATTCACGGTATAATTTCAAGTCTAAATGCAGGGTATGGTCATCCATCGGGATTATTCAGATCACTTTTGATAATCAACATCTTATCTTTTAGGGGATTTCTACTCGAGTTCCCATCAATTAAGACAATGTCGTCATGTCATAATCAATCAATCCATTCTACTGGCATTATCAACTTTTCAGTTTTATTGCCGTCGATAAGATGTGAACTTCTCAAAAGACTAATAATAACTCATAACCCTTCGCAAATTCAAGGATATATGGAGACACAACTACCATTAAAAGAGTAAGGTCAACTTATAACCTATGCGAAAGAAATTTCAAATCAGATACAGACGAAAACATTTAACGAATATGAATATATCCCATGCTTTCATAATTTGTGTACGCATTCGAAAGCTCCTCGAATTGTTACGCAGGTCATTCAAATGAAATCTAATCAAAAGAAATGATAGGAACGTCGATACACCCAGTCGGGTATCAACACTCGGTAATCAGATACTTTTCCTAAGAATCTCACTACGAGAGAATTGTACAAGAAAGGAATATCAATTGTCAAATAAGACAATTTCCACAGATGAGTAAATTCGACTCAGAAGAATAAATGGTACGGGCACATATGTAGGTATCCCTAACAATATGTCCCTAATTTTCACTTCTTGCAGATCTCATAAAATTTAATCTTTCACAACTTCAAAGAAAATATAATGTTTATTAACAATTTCATGGTGACTACTAATCAGCCTTGCATGGTCCCTTCCAAATTGTATGTAGGCGCGCAACTATATACAATTTCAAGATTAACGATGCAATACTCAGTTCGTCAAAACTTTGTCATCATGTTTAAAATATATATACTCAAGCTGAATTCAAATATAATTTACAGAGATGTTCTTTGTTATGAACACAATTAAGTTCTCCAAAGCGTTTCATAAACAACTTTACTTCGATAACGATTATTGATAAGTCTCACTTTAAATAATCCTTATGGTGATGAAAATTCAATTTTTCTCAAGGAATACTATTTTATCTTATAAAAACAATGAGTGATCTACAAAAGAGCGGTGAAAAGTTGTTCACCAAGAGCTAACTACAATATAATAGGAAATGAGCTTAGCCAAATAATTATGAGGTTCATGAACTCGATGGCACTCAGGAATACAAAGAGAAGAATCTACAATGCAACTCAAACCGAGATGAGTGCTTGTTTAATGGTTGCATCACTAATGCGAACATTAGAAAGAAGCAAGAAAAGATAGATAACATCGATACATGTAGAATTTAGCAATCAAAGGTAGTCTTTTCATTAATCACAAACAAGTCAAAATTGTACCGTAACACATTACGTGTCACTATGTCATACAATTCCAAGAACTCATCCTACCAACTGATGTCTCAGTTAAGTTAGGGATTATTTTTAAGAGATACCACAATGAATACTAATCTATAAGAGTCATTAGGTGTCCCACCTGTCCTGGAAGATCCATCGGTCCTAATTCAGAAGAAGATTTCTTCAATTTATTTATTGGACACTGGGCATCCTCGTCATTGGACAATGGCCTAGGAACAACTTCTTAACACAAACTAACAATCATTTAAAATCTTATAATTCAATCATTGGACTTAACGACTTCCTCTTATCAGTCTCATATTCCATACGAGTTAAATTTTACTTCATTTAAATTTAAACCAAATCATACTCAATGCGATATCCTACCTCATTCTCCAATACTTTCATCCTTATTCTTACACCTTGAAAGGGCAATAAAAGTTCGATATTATCAACACTTAATTTCCAATCCTATATCTCTTACAACAATAGTTATCAAATGAGTCACTAGTATGAAATGACTCGATCATTCAATTAAACTTCTCGGAAAGGTACTAGTGGCATGAGACTTTTGGGTAAAGGTTCCATTGACAGCCTCAAGTGCAACATTCACTCTTTCGATTTCCAAATTTCAGAATTGGGTGACACCGAATCAGATGACATCTTTCTAGGTGGTAATGGTTATTTCCAACTCCACTCTATAAGTAAAGATTGTCATGACATCGATATCAGATTTAATCTCGCCAATTCTTCTTTAATATCACAATCAACTAATATCAAAATTCCTACGAATATCAACCATTTTGTTCGGATCATAAATATCCACAACTTGGTTTAGATCTAGAATACCTAGGATTCCTAGGGGAATAGCTTCAATTGATTTGCTAGGGGAGTTAGGGTTTCTTGTGACAATCTACGTCGTTTAAATACCTCGTATAAGTATTAAATAATCATCAAACAATCATGTAATCAAATTACATTATATATATATATATATATATATATATATATATATATATATATATATATATATATATATATATATATATATATATATATATATATATATATATATATATATATATAATCCAAGTTATAAATATATATATATATATATATATATATATATATATATATATATATATATTAAAATAATACTTTTCTGTCTGGCCTTGTCGGTAACTCGGGAATTCTTTGGCACCGTTATAGTCAAAAGATTTTTAAACATTTTTAGAAAAATGTTTATAGTTAAAAGATTTTGAAATTTTTTATTCAAAACCTTAGTTTTAAAAATCTTCCGTTCTCTATAACGAGAGCTCTGGTACCAAACTGTAACAACCCCAAATTTATACAATTCAATACAGCGGAAGACTCGTTGGTGTTACGGGATAGCACATTACTCACATCATAGACAACACATAAAAATCGCGTCGTTTAATAATAAAGCATTTCCGTTCATAAACATTAGATTTACATAGGTCCCAAGTCATAGTATTTCATACAAGTTTTACAAAGCATTTGAATGGAAATTATTATTTAAGTACGGGCCTTGAATTCTTGTTGTCTTCCCGAGAATTACCTTCAAGTACATGAGATAAAACATGTTAAAAGAAAAGGTCAGCGATAACGCCGAGTGAATTCATAGAGTTTAATAAAACCATTAATATATCATCGGTATATAATTATTACCGAAAATCATTTTGTACAAATCTTTGTAATAGGCCATAAAATAGCCAAAGTCATTTTATACAAATCCTTATCAAAAATCATAATATAGGCGTTTGCCTTTAAAATCATTATACGAACCATTGTCGTAAAAACATTATACAATACGTTTTATAACGTTGTATAAAGTTAAATAAAAACCGTTATATGAATATGGTTATGTAAAACCAAACACGAACATAATATCAATAATAGACCCCGTATTGCTAGTCAGGCAATATATCGTAAATCAGTGCGTATAGCAGTATTTCGTTATTTGGATTATTATAAGCCGCATGACATTGTTACCTTACTACAACAAACAACGGGTAGCTAACCCGAAACTCAATTTGCCCATCTAAATTAGCGTGTCGTCACAAAAATCACGCTATGGAAATCTTCTCATACATAAATTCGCTTACCAATCAATGTGGCACGACAGGGATCAACCGTCAAGGCGTGAACTGGGGTGATCGTCCCCAAATAGTACTATTATATGCATAAGCGTCTACCAAATCCCGGTAGTTCACAATTCATGCTAATGGGACTTTTAGTGACATAACCTAACCTTAATAATCATTTTATTTCATACATCGGGTCATATAATCATTCATCGGGTCATACAATCATTCGGGTCCAAATCAATAAACAAACAATCGGGACAACTGCTATCCTATTTTAGTAAAACAAACATGTTATCTCCCTCGCGGGTTTATAAAACATTTCATATAAACATTTAAAAGAGTGCGAGGCTATGAACTCACGTGGATTGGGAAAGGCGGGTTATCGGCGATTCGGATGTACGTTAGACGGGTCCGATCGTCTAAGTTTTAATTGACGAAAAACGTTAATTTTACGGTTCTAGCCGAAAAGACGTAAAAATCATGTTTATAGTTTTTATAACTTATAAAACGTACCAAACTACCATTTTTATATAATGTCCATTTATTTATCCTTATAAATATTTATATAAATGAAATATATAAGTTAGTGGTTTTTAATTTCATATTTTATACTATATTATTTTGAGTGCTTATATAATACTATTAAACTTTAATTTTACAAAATCTGATTTTTAGTTTCACTTTCACCATTTTTATCATATCTTGAGTTCTATAAAGAGATAAAAGCTCATTTTTGGATGACATAAATTTCATATAATGTGCTACAAATAAATTAGTTATAGATACTGCTCAATCTATGTCTAAGTATCCTTAACAGTCCCTACAAAACAGACTATTCAGATTGGTATACTAAATTTGTTTTGATCATATCTCACTCATTTTAATGATTCCATTGCATGGACAACTCTCACATGTGTATGACATCTAATAATTACTGTAAATTGATTCCACCAAGCCATTTTATCAGTTTATTATTTGGTTAGTTACTGTTTTTATACAGTTAACTTTATAAGCAAGAATTTAACCTTTTTACCTATGGTTTTCCATCTTTTTAACCATGTTTATAAAATCTATCAATCACCAAATCCCCACATAATATTTTTATCATCATATATTCATCATATACATATAAAATAGGAAAGAAAATACAAGATTACATAATCAAAATAACAAGAGGATAGGAAGAACAATCTCTATACCACCATTAGTGATGAAAAGATGAGGTTTTTGATGAACAAGACTTGGTTCTTGTTATCAAATCTTCAAATTTAGCAAGGAAACTTCTTGGGTCCTTTGGATAGATGAAAACCTCCATGAATTCAGCCCTTTAACCTCATGAAAATTCCTTTTCATAGGTTAAGATTACCTCCAATCTTCATATCTTCAAAGGTTCTTCATCAGATGTATAGATAACATAAAGTTTGTGGTTAAAATTGATCAAAATGGGGTGTTTGATGGTGGTTCTTAGACGGCAAGGGTGGAGGGTGAGAGAGAAGTGTGTGGTTTTGCATGTTGCAAATGAGTAGATGGTTTAAGATGAAAGTGGTTTTGGTGTTGGTGTAGCTTACTTTGTAAGCTTCAAGTTAACAAGTGTTAGCTTGTTTATGAGGTTTTGACACCTCATGGTGTGTGTTGTAGCCTTCTTGGCCGTCCCATATAGTGGGGTGGGCAAGTGTAAAACTTGTCCCATCCCACTAATTTACGGGTACTCCTCGATTCTAGTTTCCTTGATTTGCGTGCCCTCGGGTCGTTTTACGAAAAACGTTTTTATAAATTATGAATCAACGACACAAAACGAATCTAAAAAAAATGTCTCATCAAAACGGAGTTCAAATACGTAAATACGTAATCCTAAGGTTTCCGGTTTAGTCGTAAAGGACGTTAAATTATTCACGTAAGTCCTAATCTCTTCTCGTAAATTAGTGAGTTTATTAACCAACACAAATTTAAAATCCCAAAATAATATTCACGGATAAATTTATTTCCTGAAATGTCGGACTGTCACTAAAAACGGTGTATGTAAAAGTAAGCACGTAACGTAGAATCCTCCGGTTTAGACGTAGTCGATGCTACTTCAAGATGTAAACCCAAATTTCTTCCCAAAATAAGTGAGTTCATAATATAACATTAAAATAATGTTTTTAAATAACACTTGAGAATAAAATATCAACCATAAAATGACGGATTGTTACATCCTCATTTATAAATTCATTTAGGAAATCACTTTTAACATCCATTTGATAGAGTTTAATATCATGAGCACAAGAATAAGCAAGTAAAATTCTTATGGACTCAGGCCGATCAACCGGGGCATAGGTTTCATCATAATCAATATCTTCTTGTTGGTTATACCCTTGAGCAACAATCCTATCTTTGTTTCTTGACACAATACCATTTTAATCTAGTTTTTTTCGAAAAACCCATTCTATCCCAATTACCGTTTGATTTTTAGGTCTCGATACTAGGTACCAAACATCATTTATCACAAATTGATAAAACTGTTCGTGCATAGCTAATACCTAACTTTCATTAATAATGGCATTATCAATGTTTTTAGGTTCAATTTGAGATATGAAGCAAAAAAATTACTTTCATTTTGAGCTTGAGACCTTAAGGTCCTTTCATTTAGTTTGCCAATGACGTTATTTAAAGAATGAACTTTTGATTCTTTGATGTTTAACGGTTTAAGTTTTAATGGTTCATTTACCTTGTCTTTTTCAAGATTAACTTGTTGGTTATTATCTTGACTTTCAACTACATCATCCTCTACTAGAGGTGATGTTCTAGATGGAGGTGGACATTCATCGAAGGTTATGTTCAACGATTCCTCGACACACATGGTTTGCTTATTTAGAACAATGTAAGCTTTACTATTTTGTGAATATCCAAGAAAAACTCCTTCCTACGAGAAATTATATGTGATACTGATAGGTGTGTAAACACCCATCCTTTTTACCACTTAATTACAATAATAACCGAGCCAAAACGTGTATTTTATGTCATTTATGTCGGAATTATGCGTGGTTTGTATTTTTGTTGTGATTTAGGACGAAAAGGTGAATAGTGGTGAAAACACGGGCATTCACGGGCTTTTATCGAAGAAAAAGACGAAAGACGGAGTCACGAAATCAAGAGTGCAAAAAGAACGGAAGTCCAAGACCAATTCTAAAGATTTATCGAAGAAAAATTCAAAAGACGGAAGTTTACCAAAAGCCGAAGAACTCAAGTCTAATTTATTGAAGAATTACAAGACGAGTTTGAAGAAATCCCGAGACAAAGTCATTAAAGTCAAAAGATTAAGAAGATTAAGGACTTAATGACGCAATTAAGAAAAGAAGAAAGAGGGGAGGAAGCTTCCTAAGCACCTCCCTAATCCTCCTATAAATAGATTAGATTAGATTTCATTTTCTCTTGTTGGCTAATAGTGACAATTAGTTCTTCCATTTTATTTACCTTGTCATTTAAATTATGTCCATTTAAATACATTGTCTTGCACCTTAAATACATTTAATTTCAAGTAAGTTTCCTTTTAATTATTGTCAATCTTTACTTTTCTTGTCAATCTCCTATCTACCTTTCTTGGTTTATGTTTAATCTTTGTGCTTTATTGTTCATGTTTATGTTCTTGGTTTTTATTAAATTGATTAAAGTGGGTTTTGATTATTTTGATTAGTATTGTTAGTTTGATTGTTTTGGTTTGTTTGATTATCTTAGTAGATGTTTTTGGTTAATCTTGTTTAATCTCTTGGTTGATTTTTATTAATTTTAATTAGATCCGTAGCTTTTTCCTTTCTCCTTGTTCTTCGCTTTGTTACTGTATTCCCAGGTACATTCCGGATCAAAGCCCAAATATTCCGAGTGAAGGTTTGTTCCTTGATTGTTCCGAATCAGTGAAGTTCCGAGTCAGTGTTTATTCCGAATCAAAGGACCTTCATTCGGAACATTCCGAATCAAGGACCTTCGTTCGGAACATTCCGAATCAAGGACCTTCGTTCGGAACATTCTGGATCAACTTGAACATTCCGAATCAGCAGACTATTCCGGATCAGTGGAAGAGGTGTTTCATTCGGAATATATTCCGAACCAAGAGGATATTCCGGATCAGTGACTTTTATTCGGAATAATTTATTATTCCGAGTGAAGGTGCTCATTCGGAACATTCCGAGTGAAGGACAATATTCCGAGTGAAGGAGAACATTCCGAACGAAAGGAGTTCATTCGGAATATCAAGTATTCCGAACCAAGGCATTATTCCGAATAAAGAGTTTATTCCGGATAAGTGACATATTCCGAGTGAGCATTTTATTCCGGATCAAGGGTTTTGGTAAATATTCCGAGTGAAGAAGAATCATTCCGAACGAAGGTGACATTCCGGATGAGTGATTATTCCGAACGAAGGATTATTCCGAATGAGCTGTTTTCAGGTTCTTTTTGGTTTCAGCTTTTAACTTTCTGTTTTTAATTTCCAAGCTTTACTTTTCCCGCCTTTTTCCTTAGTCGCACTTTTAGTTTAATTGCCTTAGATTTATTTTAGCCTTGCCTTAGTTTAAGTTTTAGTTGCGTTTTAAGTTTGCCTTAGATAGTTTTAAGTTTGCGTTATTTACTTTAATTGCCCTTTTAATTTTCGTCACGCTTTTAAATTCCCGTCATTTATTTTAAATTAGATTTTAGATTTAAATTAACGTCATTTACTTTTAAGTCTTGCACTTTTTAATTACTACAACGACACAACTATTTGTTTCACCAAAGAACGACTGAGTCGCATAGTTAACCAGACACACGACAAAGAACTTTAACTTTTATACGGGCAAAAGCTTGTATCAAATGGCGCCGCTGCCGGCTCTTTTCGTAAAGATTAACGGTTTTCTGTGAGAGACGCGTTGCTTTTTGGGATCCGTACATTCGTGAGCGTTATTTTCTTGCTTAAAAACCTTCAAAAACCCAAAAAAATTAAAAATTGTTAAAAATCCATAAAAATTAAAAATTTTCAAAAATCCAAAAAGATTTTATTTTTATTGTGTATATATATTCTCTTTGTCTATGGTTTCTTTTTCTTTTGCCTTTGTAGGTGTATGCGTACTAGATCTTCTACTTATCAAGAGCCCGAGACTCGAGAAGATTTAGGTATGGCAGGTGTGAACAACAACAATAATCCACCGCACCTCAACAAAACAACAATGTTCTTCCACAGCCCGATCTTCAGACCATGGAGGAGCTTTGTCAACCTACCATGTTTGGACGAGGAGGACCGATTGCGCCGATGCAAATCACGGCTCCGGAGTTTTCGTTGAAGCACCACATGATTCAGCAAGTGCAAACTAATCCATTTCGTGGATTGCCTGATGATGATGCCAACATACACCTCGACAAATTCATTACAATCACTCAAAGCATGAAGTTTCCCGGTGCCACAATGGATGTTCTTCGCCTTCAACTCTTTCCACATACTTTATCACACCACGCCAAGAAATGGTTTGATCGTCTCCCGAAGAATTCCATTCATACTTGGGATGACATGACTCAACGCTTTTTGTCGCGCTATGTTCCACCATCCATCGTCACGAGCCTTCGCAATCAAATCAGCGGTTTCATGCAAGAACCTGATGAATCTCTCTTTGATTCCTGGGAAAGATATAATGTTTTGATTGATCGTTGTCCAAACCACAACATGCTCCCTGTGACCTTAATTGATACTTTCTACAACGGTTTGACTTTTCGAGATCGTGATACGATTAATGCAGCCGTCGGTGGCACATTTATGAAAAGAAGACCGGAGGAGTGTAGAGAGCTTATCGAAAACATGACTACTCATCACAAAAACTGGGATTCCTCCGCTTCTTCAAGGAACAACCCGAGAGTCAATGTTTCTTCTACTTCAGCAAACCCCGATATGACCGAATTTACCCGCATGATGACCGAAACGAACAAAAATATCTTGCTCCTCGCTACAAACCAACAACAAGTTAAAGCGGTAGCACCTTCTTGTGAGACATGCGGCGGTCCACAATCATACACTGATTGTCCTTCTACTCAAGGAAATCCGGAAAACGTGTATGCGACTTATGGTAATTATTCACCAGAAAATTACCAAGCTCGACCTCAAGGGGATAGAAATTTGTTGAGTTACCGATCAAAAAACTACCTTTCACCCGGTTTTTCTCCTCAAAACCAAAACCCCACCAACAATTACAATAGAAGCAACCAAATCCCACCTCGAGCTTCTAATCCTTATCACCCACCCGCTCAACAAACCCCACCCATCAATCAAGATGTTGAACCTTTGATGAGAACTCAAGGAGAGCAAATCCAGAATCTACAGAGCCAAATTATCAATTTGAAAGGGGATATCACCAAGCAAGGGAATGACATTAGATCCGAGCTTCGAGATAATATACAATCCTCCTTCAGCAATCAAACGAATGATTTGAAGAATATGCTTGCTAGTTTCTTGCCCACCACTCAACCCTCTTCTTCGAGTTTTCTACCTTCAAACACCGTCACCAATCCGCGAGCGAATGTGAGTGCTATTACTACCCGTAGTGGAGTTACCATAGTAGGACCACCTATCCCTCCCCCATCATCTACACCTCCTCCACCACCATTTATCCCTACTACTCCCACACCTAGCATTAGTACACCATTACCGTCTCCGCCTCGTCGTGACGAAGTACCCAAGAAGAACCCTTCAACATCTCAACCTTTACCTGCTACACCAACACCTTCCACCTATAAACCCAACATCCCATATCCTTCTCGCTTGGACAAGCCTAACTTGCTCACTAAGGATGACATTCAAGTGTCGAATTATTTGAAGATGATCTCTCAAATGAATTTCAACATTAGCCTTGTTGAAGCACTTGTATGCCGAAATTTGTCAAAGCATTCAAGGAATTGCTTAACAAGAAGGAGAAGCTGATTGAGCTCGCCAACACACGCTTAAATGAAAACTGTTCTGTAGTAATTCTTAAAGAACTTCTGGAAAAACTTGGAGATCCCGGTCGTTTTGTGTTGCCTTGCATTTTTAACAAAATCGAAGAATTTACTACCCTAGCTGATTTCAGGGCCAGTATTAACCTGATGCCTTTAAGTGTTTGGACAACACTATCATTACCCGACCATACTCCAACAAAGATGACTCTTGAGCTTGCAAATCACACTCTCGCTTACCCCGTTGGTAATGCCGAAGATGTGTTCATAAAAGTTGGCACCTTTACTTTTCCAGTCGACTTTGTTGTTGTTGATTATGAAATGGACCCTCATATTCCTTTAATACTTGGTCGGCCATTCTTGAGAACCGGACGAGCTTTAGTTGATGTTGCCGAAGGTGAATTAATTTTAAGGGTCGGGAATGAACAACAAGTGTTCAAAATAGGGAAGCTTACAAGCAAATCCTATGGACGAGAATCTGCGAATATGATTAATGTGATCGATGATTTTGTCATATACAATAATCCTCTATTCGAGTCTTGCATTGATAATCCACTTTTTCAAGATGATGTGGATGATTCTCTCTCCAATTTGGAACCATCACCCATTTATGATTCTCCACCGATCTTTGATGCTTATGATGATGATTCTAGCTCAGATTCGGATGATTATGATGACTTTACTTCCGAGTATCCCGAGATGCCCACTTTCGATGATTTTGATGAGGCCGATACTCTTTCGAGTGATTCTTCACATGATGAAGATCCTCCGCCATCACTTAATCCTACTTTGGATGATTACTCATTTGAGGAAGACTTCTCTACTTTTCTTAATACATACTTCCCTCATGAGAGTGATGCTCCTCCTTTAGATTTTGATGATTATGGTCTTGATCCTACTTTGTATTTGAAGAAAATTCTTTCAAAGGAGAAGCAACCGGACGACACCAACATCCGCAGCACGTATGATTTAACACCTCTTTGTCCACCTTCTGAGGACGAGGTTGTGCATTTTCTTCGCGGATCATCTTCACATTCTGCTGAGCCTGAGTGCTATTTTCCCCTAAAGGAAAAGGTGTTTGACCCCGGTATCGATATTCTTCAGCCATCTCAGTATCCTTCTGATGAAATAAAAGGAAAGATCTTTGGAACTTATGAAGATATGCTTGCACCTCTTCACCCTTGCTACCACCGTGCTCTATTTTTGCTTAAGGGAACCTTGCCTACTCTTCTTTGGCTTGCCTTGTTCGCCTTAAGCTTGTGCTATTTGATGGACGAAAACTATGTATTTGATCTCGGTGGATATGTTTCATGCTTCTTCCTATGATAATCAAGGTCGAGTCAGGCTCACGACTCGGTTAACAAAAATCAAGCGCTTCTTGGGAGGCAACCCATGTATCTATCTTTTAGCTTTCTTTATCCTAAGTGTAGGGGAGACCCGTTGGTGTTTGCTATTTCCTCTCTTCTTATATTCAGGGATTCGAGCGCTCAATGATCCACTCTTGATGATTTTTGACGACCCGTGATTCCGTGTTCCCTTCTTCCCGGTTCTATCCTAAACTCTTTTCGATTCACTATTTTATATTTTCCAATATTAAAATAGGAATCTCGTTAGTGGTCTTATCCTTCGCGAGATTTAAACAAAGTGCACAATGTCCTAAGTATAGGGGAGTTTACTCCCACATGCTTAAACATTGAGGACAATGTTTATGTTAAGTGTAGGGGGGACTTCTATCGAAGTTAAGTGGCCTTTTCCTTGTATTTGTCCTCATTTTAACCGGAAAATCAATTTTTCGACATTTTTCAAAATTTTTGATCTATTTTGGCCCATTAGTTTTTCCCTTTGTATAGTTATTTTCTTTCTTTACTAGAATAAATTTTAATAAAATGGTTTTAATTTTCAAACGTTGTGAATCTTTTGACTCAACCCGAGTTTACATATCTAAGTTTACTCTAGCTAGTATCCTTAACGTGTTTAAATCAAGTTTTGCTAGGCTTTTATATAGGGAGCTATAAAACGCGAAAGTCTTAACTCTCACGGGTTAAGAACAAGAACTTTTCGCAAGTTCCTATAATTGATCCTAGAGAGTTGTTTATCAAGGGAACTTTAAAATGCGATTTCTAAAACTTTAAAAAGTCTAAGAGTTTGCAAGATCCTATAGATGACTCGAAAACCCAAAAATTTGATTTAATAGGCTAAGTATCCACGAGTCTCATTACTTAAGATTTTAAACTGTGGAGAACGAGAGATGATAGAGTCAATTATAAGTTTGGTATTCTTTCGTGAATTTATGTGAGTTAATTATAAGCATATTCTCCCATCGCTTGCTAATAAATTTATCTACAATAAATAAGGTTGTACGATTTGAAAAGTTACTTAGCTTCTAGCCCAAGATCGTTTAAAAGTTGCTCGTATGGATTAGAGTTCATAGCCAAGGCATAACTTATTGAAGCGGGATGCGAAGATTGGCGAGTCCGAAAAGACCCTAACAAGGCATGAGGGCTACATTTTGTTGCTAAAGATCCCAAGTGATGTGAAGAATCATTTATCGAAAATCAATATGAAGGATCGAGACACACGACGAAAATCAAAAACTCCCCAAAAGATCATGGAGAAGTCTATCCAAAAAGACCCTAGAAAGGTATGAGGATAAATAAATCCAAGTCCAAAAAGGAGGCGGATCGTTGTATATCAAAGTCCAAAATAAAGATTGGAGAAAAATGAATAATTCGTGGTCCAAGTATGAAGAATCTCTCAAAACTTCAAGTGAAGAAATTCCTATTATGAAGAGAAGGCCATTATTTCATGAACGTCTCTCAAGATTTGAAGTATGAAGTCGCTGCCAAATATCGGTCCGAGAAAGGTCTCAAATCGCGAAGCGAGTTATGCCAAGATATGAACTTTATGAGGTCCCGAGAAGCAGTTTTAAAAGATTTTGTCCTTTAGCTAACTATTAATTAAATCGTCCCACTTTATTTTCAGCCTAAATAACTATCAAAATAAGTCAACAATGTATCCTCGTGATCATTCAAGACAACAATAAATATAAGATATACACCTAAGAATAAGGGAGTCTAAGTGAATAATTGGCCCACATGAGTTCGTGTTAGTTTGCTAACTTATAATAACAATGATCTCGTTTTTAAGCTTGGTTTGGAGAAAGTGAAAACTTGAGGATGATGATCATTCATGACATTTTCAAAACCCGAAGGTATGATTTTGATTTCTTTATTTTGAATGTTTATAATTTTCTATCTCTTTAATAAAGGCCAACGTGGATTGATTATGATGAAAAATGTAATCGTGCTTTGTAACTAATGCATTGCATGAGGACATTGCAATGGTCAAGTGTAGGGGATTTTATAGGTGTGTAAACACCCATCCTTTTTACCACTTAATTACAATAATAACCGAGCCAAAACGTGTATTTTATGTCATTTATGTAAGAGTTATGTGTGGTTTGTGTTTTTTTGTGATTTAGGACGAAAAGGTGAATAGTGAAGAAAACACGGGCATTCACGGGCTTTTATCGAAGAAAAAGACGAAAGACGAAGTCAAGAAATCAAGAGTGCAAAAAGAACGGAAGTCCAAGACCAATTCTAAAGATTTATTGAAGAAAAAGTCAAAAGACGGAAGTTTACCAAAAGCCGAAGAACTCAAGTCTAATTTATTGAAGAATTACAAGACGAGTTTGAAGAAATCCCGAGACAAAGTCATTAAAGTCAAAATATTAAGAAGATTAAGGACTTAATGACGCAATTAAGAAAAGAAGAAAGAGGGGAGGAAGCTTCCTAAGCACCTCCCTAATCCTCCTATAAATAGATTAGATTAGATTTCATTTTCTCTTGTTGGCTAATAGTGACAATTAGTTCTTCCATTTTATTTACCTTGTCATTTAAATTCATGTCCATTTAAATACATTGTCTTGCACCTTAAATACATTTAATTTCAAGTAAGTTTCCTTTTAATTATTGTCAATCTCCTATCTACCTTTCTTGGTTTATGTTTAATCTTTGTGCTTTATTGTTCATGTTTATGTTCTTGGTTTTTATTAAATTGATTAAAATGGGTTTTGATTATTTTGATTTGTATTGTTAGTTTGATTGTTTTGGTTTGTTTGATTATCATTATAGATGTTTTTGGTTAATCTTGTTTAATCTCTTGGTTGATTTTGATTAATTTTAATTAGATCCGTAGCTTTTTCCTTTCTCCTTGTTCTTCGCTTTGTTACTGTATTCCCAGGTACATTCCGGATCAAAGCCCATATGTTCCGAGTGAAGGTTTGTTCCTTGATTGTTCCGAATCAGTGAAGTTCCGAGTCAGTGTTTATTCCGAATCAAAGGACCTTCGTTCGGAACATTCCGAATCAAGGACCTTCGTTCGGAACATTCCGGATCAACTTGAACATTCCGAATCAGCAGACTATTCCAGATTAGTGGAAGAGGTGTTTCATTCGGAATATATTCCGAACCAAGAGGATATTCCGGATCAGTGACTTTTATTCGGAATAATTTATTATTCCGAGTGAAGGTGCTCATTCGGAACATTCCGAGTGAAGGACAACATTCCGAGTGAAGGAGAACATTCCGAACGAAAGGAGTTCATTCGGAATATCAAGTATTCCGAACCAAGGCATTATTCCGAATAAAGAGTTTATTCCGGATAAGTGACATATTCCGAGTGAGCATTTTATTCCTGATCAAGGGTTTTGGTAAATATTCCGAGTGAAGAAGAATCATTCCGAACGAAGGTGACATTCCGGATGAGTGATTATTCCGAACAAAGGATTATTCCGAATGAGCTGTTTTCAGGTTCTTTTTAGTTTCTGTTTTTAACTTTCTGTTTTTAATTTTCAAGCTTTACTTTTCACGCCTTTTTCCTTAGTCGCACTTTTAGTTTAATTGCCTTTGATTTATTTTAGCCTTGCCTTAGTTTAAGTTTTAGTTGCGTTTTAAGTTTGCCTTAGATAGTTTTAAGTTTGTGTTATTTACTTTAATTGCCCTTTTATTTTCGTCACACTTTTAAATTCCCGTCATTTATTTTAAATTAGATTTTAGATTTAAATTAACGTCATTTACTTTTAAGTCTAGCACTTTTTAATTACTACAACGACATAACTATTTTTTTCACCAAAGAACGACTGAGTCGCATAGTTAACCAGGATCAATTCGATTAGACACACGACAAAGAACTTTAATTTTTATACGGGCAAAAGCTTGTATCAGATACCTTTGGTGTCACAAAATGCTCCAATTGTATCTCATTGTCAAACTCCCGATCATGATCTGTACGTATTGACACAATACGAAAATCTAGTTGATTTTCAATTTTCTTTCTCAAAATATCAAAATGGTCAAAGGCCTCATTTTTAGTTTTCAAAAACTTTGTCCATATATATCTTGAGTAGTCATCTACGATGATCAAAGTGTAAAGATTACCTCCATAACTATGCACCGCGGATGGACCAAACAAGTCCGTATGTATAAGTTCTAGATAGTTAGTTATGAACACAACATTTTTCCCCTTATGGCTAGAGTGTGTTTGTTTTCCCATTTTACATGCATCACAAAAGAGTTGTTCGTATTTTACCTTTGGTAGATTTCTAACAAGATCTTTGTTGGCCAAAGTTTGTAAAAGACTCATGTTGATATGACCAAGACGCATATGCCAAAGTTGGAGGTGTCATCTATAGTGGTCAAACAAATGGTGTCTTTTGATGAGTCAAACTTCATCACATATATGTTATTTTTCCTAATTCCATTTTCTATGGTTATGCCATCTTTTAGTATATTACTTCCATTTTCTTCGAAGTGAACTTTGCATTTGTTGCTACAAAATTGACGTATACTAAGTAGATTAAATCTTAAGTTATCGACATGAGAAACATAGTCTATAGTGATATGGTCATTAGAAATCATACCTTTGCCAATGATTTTGCTTTTGATGTTTCGACCAAAAATAACATTACTTACATCCGTTGATGTGCAAGTGCTAAAAAGATTCCTATTACCCGTCATGTGTCTTGAGCATCCACCGTCCTTGATCCATTCATCCGGTTCAAGTCCAACTTTCAAGCATACCTACACATTATGAAACTCAAAAGTTTGGTCCCCATTGTCTCATGGGTCTGTTTGGGTTAAACATGCTTCTCATGGCAATCCCAATTGAAGTATTGCTAAATACATCCCATGGTACCAAATTTTCCATTGAGAATTAGTTATGATACTCATAGTTGAATGAAAATTGACTATATCTTCCTAGTATTCCTTGGTTACTTATCGGCAAAGGGCGTTTAGGATAAGACTATTTTGGTCGTGTTTGAAGATTTCTACCTCTAATGTTTATTTCTAGGTTTCTAATGTTTGTTGTAGGTCTACGTTTTCTAAGGATTAAGCATTATATGAATTATCTATTGAGATGAATGGAGAAATGAAAGAACTAGAGAGAGAAAGAAGAGAGAGAAAGGAGAGAATGAAAGAAATGGTTGATTAATGAAAAGTGTGTGTAAACATGAAATGACCAACCCCTCCTGACATGCTAGGAGGGGGTATATATAGCCCACTCTACATGTGGGCTATATGGGCTATATTGGATCACGAGCCCAATATCATTGGAGTGACCGATCCTTTCTAAATACGTAAAAACGTATTTCTAACAATCTCCCCCAAAGGGAGGTCACTCCAAGTTACAATGTCCTAAATAGTCTATAGCTCGTGATCTATGCTAACAATGATGTGACAGAGACTTTCCTTGGAAAAACGTATTTCCAACAATATCCCCTAAAGGGAGGTCACACCATTTTACAAAATCTTAAACCTAGCATACTATGCTTGAGTCTTCGATCTTGTTCTTGTGAATATGATTGATGTGATCTTTGACTTTAGTCTTGAGCATGTTTCCTTGCCTTGACCTTGTGCATTCATCACTTGTGATATTTGCTTCCTCGTGACTTCATGTTCCACATACTTATACTTTTATAAATTCTTGAAAGCTTCAGAGTTTGATACAGCAGAAGACTTTACTTTTAGACTTTCTTGAATTTGATGAAGTATTAAGTGCATATATTATAAGCATGTGGTGACGACTTCTTCTAAATTGTACACCGTAATGCCACCTTCTTGTTACGCTGCATAAGACAGTTAGCAACAAAACATATACACGGATGAAATGGCCTTGAACATTTCATTCTAATTCGGTAGCATTTTACCTCCGGTCGGTGAAGACCGTTGGACGATATTAACTATCGTACTTGTGGCAGGTAGTTTCAATTAAGAACCTCCTTGACAAGATTTCGCGGGTAAACCCGTTCTCTTTATTCGACCGTCCAAAGCTGACTGCGAACATAAAGAGTGAATCATTTGGATAATAATATCCGCATGATTTGAAACCGTCAATTCATGTTCCTGGAACAAGTGAAATTCAATTAAGAACCGCACCATCGTTGCTTTCCATTTGTCACGAGCTTGATTCGTATAGAATCTTGCAAGTTACCTACCAAGTGCTGTTTGAGGTTAACACTAGAAGGATTTCCACTCATCACTGTGAACACTAAGGTATCACTCTGAGTGTTCTGGCAAGATCACTAAGATATTACGTAGAGGCCTGGAACGTGTTTAAATTCATTTAAGAATTAAACCACTGTTGCTTTCCAGTTATCACAAGTTTGATTCATAAAGAATCGCACAAGTCATCTACCATGAGCTTTTTGATGTTCGCTCAAGAAGGATTTCCAGCTTCATTGTAAATACTTTCGTATTACTTGGATGTTCAGGCAAGATCATGAAGATTTTACATAGGACTCTTAAGATCTTTCTTACTTTTCACAGTGTGTGAAGAAGCAAGGAAATATGAAAGTGTGTCCTAATGAGATATTTGATGATCTCAAATGGCTCTAGACTCGATCGTCCATTTTGGATTTTTAGTGATCGGAGGCTGGAGAGGAGTGCCACCATTTCAATACCAATTTATTCGGAGTGAATAAATCAATAGATAACGTGTTGTCTCCTTGTGATTAAAACAAATATCTTTTAAGAGATATCTGAGTTAGCTGGGATGGGTTGTGCCTTGCATAACTGGGTCCATGATGTCTGTCTTCAATATCAAGAATCATTAAACAATGATCTTAATAGCATATGTATTGACCCGGTTTCTGCCTAAGTTGTAAGGAGGGCTTCTTTCTTTACACCCTTTATCTTTACAATTCTTTTTCATTCTTCAACCCCTTCAATGCTTACCAATACGTCATTACTAGCACCTTGTTGTGATTGTTCCAGTGCTAACTTAAGTACTTGGTCGGCATTCAGCTACATTCACAATCTTTCTCCATCTTTCCTAAGGACTACTATTTCTAGCTATGGAATGTCGTTGGGAAGATTCCTCCGGTTCTAGAGGAATCATTGGACTTTAACCTATCCTACCATCCTTATGTCACCACAATCTTCATCGTCGTGAAATAAATGGGTTGAAGGTAAGTATAAATCACCATGAAATCCATTTTTATATCCAAATCCATTTTGCTCCCCCTTAACATATGCCACGATATTCGAAAACATTTCGCACATGTCGGGATGAGCCAGCACATTAAGTCGAACCATTAATTTGGTTAATCTCATTATTAAATCACATTTTCTCCCCCATATTAAAAATATTAACCCAATTGATGTTTTTAATATCAATTGATTTAATAGCATTTTAAGAAAATTTGGGAAGAAAAATGCAAAGCCAATTATCTTCATGATTTACAAAAGCTCCCCCTCAAATTAATGAGGGTGTACTTGAAACGTAAATTAAATACCTTTTAAACACAAGTGTAAGGTATTTATCACGTGCAAAGATCATATATGATAATGAATTCACAAGAATAGCGATTTATGAGGTTGGACCTGAATGATGGAGAACATCATATGATAGAATCACATGGTTCTTGTTCACGAATGTTGGTCGCCTCATCACGTCTGAAGTTATCTCTTGACTCCATGTTTAAGATTGATATCGTTGTCTTGACACCAACATGTGAGCTTGGCACTTTCGGCATCAAAGATTCTGAGTGCTGGACAACTGCTCCCCCTCAATTGTTGACCCGTGTTCTATTGAAAGAGCTGTAGTCGCCGTTTGAGTAGTCGCATCGTCGAGTATGAAGATATCAATTGTAAATTGCTACTGTTGGTGGAGATGATAACTTCATAAAAACAAGATTTCTCTTGTCTTAACAAATAAATGCACTGACACGTACATAAATTCGTGTTAGATTGTGTTATTACGTAAACACAATCCCTTACATGGTTATAAAGTAAACCATGCCCGAGAAAATTAATTCCCGTGGTTGAGTCAAAGCTTTCCGGTGAAATGCTTGACTTTAATAGGAAAAGCGGGTTACTATCTGAAAGAATAGCAAACCATTTTGAGCATGTTTTAAAACATTTGAACTTTTGCTCGAACTTTATTTACAACCCCCTGTCATTATTGAATGACATTTCTAGTATCGTAAATATTATCGATTCCAGAAGACATGCTCTTTTTATCAAAACGTTTTTGAACACACAATTTTGAAAGATTTAGAAAAAACCTTTTGAGAAATTCTCGAAAAATTGTGTTCGAAGTTTTGAAAACCAATTACTTGAGCTTAAGATGTTGAATATCTTACTTAACGAGCTCAAGTCCGAGAAGTTGTAAACTTCCCGTTGTTAAGGATAAGTTACCATCGGCGATAAACTTTCCTTTTAACTGAAGAGCGAGTCCTAAGTTGACATTTACTTAGAAGTCATTTTCACGAGCTTGAAAAACTTTGAATGTTTTAACGTAAAGCTATGACCGAGAAAAATGAATTTCCCGTTATGAAGAAAAGTTCTCTTATTTAAAAGATACTCTTTTTGTTTCTGAGCTTAAAACTTGGAATGTTTTAATACAAGCTCATGACTGAGAAAATTTAATTTCCCGTTACGAGGATAGGCTATCTTTAAAGATAAGCTATCCTAAATATGAAATCTGAGTTATAGTCTGATATTTAATTGTAAGTCATTGTGCATGAGCTTAAAAACTTTGAATGTTTATAATATTAGCTCATGCCCGAGAAAAATTAATCTCTCATTGTAAGGATAAGTTTATCATCGGCGATAAACTTTCCTTTCTTTGAGGTCCGGGGCACAATCTGAAATGTGATTATACGCCATTTACACGAGCTTAAAACTTTTGAATAGTTTTAATGTAAGCTCGCGTCCGAGAAAATTTAATTTCTCGTTAATGAGGATAAGTTTATCATCAGCGATAACCTTTCCTTTATATGAAGATCGGATCATCATCTGATATTTAATGATGAGCCTTATACACGAGCTTAAAACCTTTGAATAGTTTTAAATTTAGCTCGTGTCCGAGAAAAATTAATTTCTCGTTTTGTGGGTAAGTTATCGTTGACGAGATAAACTTCCCTTTCTCTAAAGTCCGGGTCATCGTCTGCCATTTAACGAGGAGCCATTTTACACGAGCTTAAAACCGTTGAATAGCTTTAAAGTAAGCTCGTGTACGAGAAAATTTAATTTCGCGTTTTCGAGGATAAGTTTATCATCGGCGATAAACTTTCCTTTATTTGAAGATTGAGTTACAGACTGTAATGTGACTGTATGTCCTAATGCATGAGCTTAAAAACTTGGAATGTTTTTTGATATAAGCTCATGCCCGAGAAAAATTAATTTCTCTTTGTAAGAATAAGTTTATCATCGGCGATAAACTTTCCTTTCTTTGATGAACGAGTTATAGTCTGTGATGTGACTATAAGTCCTAGTGCATGAGCTTAAAAACTTGGAATGTTTTTTGATATAAGCTCACGCCCAAGAAAAATTAATTTCTCGTTGTAAGAATAAGTTTATCATCAGCAATAAACTTTCCTTTCTTTGATGAACGAGTTATAGTCTGTGATGTGACTATAAGTCCTTTACACACGATGTTTAACTGTGAATTACCCTGAGACACTTGTTTCTTTGATATCAGCTTCTTCAGTAACCAAACTCTGAGAGTGTCCTTAGTTGAACGATATGTAAAGATCGGACCGTTGTGTTCTTGTTGAACGTGGACTTTGGTACCTGCATTCTCATCAGGATTTTGTATGCTTTTATGTGGGTTAGCGATATCTATCTTAGAAGCAAGTGGGGAATCACAGTTGGCCTTACTTGTGCCAGAGGTGGACTGAGGAGATAATTCACTTGTCTTAGTTGAAAAACGTTTCCTTTTATAGAAGACCTTAAGTTCAAGCTTAAGTGATGTATCATCCTTATCAATTTCCTCCCTAGTAGTGTTAGTAGAATCGGAGACTATCCTAGTTAAAGGGCACTCGTTTCCTACAAGAGTGAAAGTTCTACCAGTGGGGCGCCACATTTTACCAATGGGTTTTGTAGAAACTAGAAGGGGTGGGGGGTGAATAGTTTCTTATATTTTACTTGTTAAAATGGTGGTTTTAAAAAATCCTTTTAAAAAACTTAGACTTGAAGAAATATGTGAAAACTTCCTATGCACAATATGAACAATGATAGTGTAACTAAACTAATACTAACAAATATATATGCACAAAGAATAAAGAATGTAAAGAGTTAAGGGTAAAGAAAGATCAAACCGAACACGAAGGATTTATAGTGGTTCGACAACAAAGCTCACTCCTCGTTCCTACTCCACTCCTCGAGTACTCCTTACTCGAGAGTTCACTACACAACAAGCTCCTTATGGTGGAGAAAACCGTACACGTCGCTTAACCAATTTCCGACTCTAAGCTAAAAGTCGAGCCCTAATCGTAGCTAGGACCAATCTACACAACTATACTTAGTACATACACAACTTCCAAATAGACACAACTACTTGGATCTTCACAACTATTACGCAACAACAAATGTATAAAAGTAGATCTTCAATGGATCTTTGGTGGTGGACTCAACACTTCACTAGGATAGTGTTCTTCTCTTTGCACTTGGAGAGGAAGGATTGGAAGAACAAGATTCACTTCTTAAACAAGTAGTAATCAAACAAATG
This sequence comes from Glebionis coronaria, assembly GCA_025667525.1. Taxonomy (NCBI): domain Eukaryota; kingdom Viridiplantae; phylum Streptophyta; class Magnoliopsida; order Asterales; family Asteraceae; genus Glebionis; species Glebionis coronaria. Next base: position 205,711 of record JANFOE010000366.1, on the reverse strand, counting down.
ATCAAAGATTTGAGTGATTAAAGAAGATAGATTGAATCTGGAAATAGATGTGCAAAAGAGGTGATTTGAAAAGCTGAGAATGGTCCACTATTTATAGGACAAGAAGGCCAACGGCTATATCTGGTGGCGGATCCTTAGCTCAGCCTGCAGTTCCTTATCGATAAGGAACCGCCTAGGCGCTAGAGAACCGTTGCCTAGACTCCGCTCCATTTTTTGTCCTTTAGTGGTGGAGGTCTTATCTGGATATAAAAAATATCCTGAAAGGATATTCTTAGCCAAATAATAATATGCCATTTTCAAATTTCAAATAAATAATTTAATAAAACATTTTCTTAAAAAGAAAGTTTAATAAAAAAAACTTGTCACACTTAAATAAAAAGTGAGTTTTAAGAAAGATTAAATCATTTGATCACTTGATTAAGGTTAGTACTTGTTTATCCATACTTTAAGTGAAAATGGGTAAAATGAAAAATACTTGAACTCAAGAATTCGTTTTTCGTCGTTTTCGTAAATGCTTGTTTTTACATATTGTCGTGTAATCAAAACTAAGCGAGACCAAAAAATGCAAGTAACGTTTTTAGTCATTATTGCATTAATAGTCTCCCCCTTTTTGATTCCGACAATACATAAACTCAATCACACAAAAAAAAGGTTGCGTAAGCCGGTGTTGAAGAAAAGGACTTTGCAAAGACTCCCCCTTAGTGCTTACTCCCCCTAGCTTGGGGCACCGAGGAATCGAGATATGGTGACAAGCTACATAGAAGGGTTAGTTGAACAAAGGAAACAACCAACAAGATATAGCAATAGGTCACATAAAAAATAAATAAAAGAGAAGAAAGACACAAAGATAAAGATCCAAGATAAGTTACAAAAAAAAACATCATACAAAGTTATATGGAAAAAGAAAACAAGCCAAAAGCATAAATCTAATCCTAGTTATTCTAGAATTGTAAGATTTGCTAGAGTTTGGTGTCTTGTGGATAAGCAACTAATGCTTATAAGAAAGACAAGGTAATTGCGCAGGGTGGTGGTGGTGGCTTGTTGGAGATCTCATAATCATAGTGAATAGGAGGCTTGATTAAGAGACTCTTGATGTAGCTCAACTCCTCATAGATGTGTGCCATAGCAAGATGTTGATATTGACAACAATGACAATATGTTCCATGGTGCATGACATTATCATGAGAAGGAGGAAGAACACTAAAGGGTGGTGGTGGAAGCAAAGAAGTTCCACAATCAACATTCTTGGAAGGAGAGATGTAATTAAGAGTGTTCTTGGGTGAATTTGGGTTGAAAGCAATTGGAGAGAATGGTGGGGATTCAAGGATTTCATTGGGAGAATAAGACATTTTGTGGTGTGAAGAAAGGCAAAATGCTTAAGGTTTAAATAGGGAAGGTTTAAGGTATTTTGCGGTGGTCAAAGGGTTTGAAACTAAGATTCTCAAAAATGTTGGAGCAAATCTGGAGTTTCAGAGAAAAACCCGAAAAAGGAAGGCGATGTATGCGGTTCCTTATCATGCCCGGCGGTTCCTTATCACTAAGGAACCGCGGTTCACTTATTGTACCGCCTACAGGGGCTTGTGTTTGGTGTATGGTGGAAGATTTTTGTCTCAGCAAATCTTATTTTTCTAGTCTAACTTATCATAGGGATATGCTTAAAAGCAAAGATAGACAAAGAAAACATATGCACACATACCAAATAGACATTTGACAAAAAAAAATCAATGTAGGAGGTGTGTAATACAAGACCTTAAGTCATGACACAATGATCCTCCATGATTCTATCTTGTTCTTGCTATGTTTGAGAGAAACATACATATGAATTATGTAAGCTCTAGATTAATAGCGAGAATCTATGAAAAAACATTTTTAGATTGAATTAACAATGTAAAAAAGCATTTTTCAACCATTTTTGATGAAAACTTTGAGAGTTTTGAAAAAGATAGGAGAAGATTTTTCAAAAGGAGTTTAAAAGACTCAAAGACTCAAAGTGATAAACTAAAAAAAGAAGGAAATCAAGGAAGATGTTCCATTAATCCTAGACCTAGACGTAGGTAATTAAAAGGTTCCCTCTTAAGTGGCTTAGTGAAGATGTCGGCTAAGTTGTCCTTGGAGGGCACCTTCTCAATAGAAATGTTCCCCTTTTGAACATTATCCCTAAGGAAATGGTGTCTAATTTCTATGTGTTTGGTTCGCGAATGTTGCACGGGATTCTTGCTAAGGTCTATAGCGCCTTTATTATCGCACATGATGGGAACATAATCAAGAGAAATCCTGTAATCAAAAAGCGCTTGCTTCATCCATAGAGCTTGTTGGCATGCTTTTCCGGCACTCACATACTCGGCTTCCGTGGTGGATATCGCAAGAGCAGTTTGTTTCTTGGAGAACCAAGAAGTTAAACAACAACCCATGAAGGTACAAACTCCACTAGTGCTTTTCCGATCCACATAGTCTCCCGCATGATCCAAGTCCGCGTAGACAATGGTTTCTACGCCGGTCCCTTTAGGATACCATAATCCTAAATGTATAGTGCCTTTAATGTATCGGAAGATACGCTTAACCGCTTCAAGGTGAGAGGTTTTGGGAGCCTCTTGGAAGCGAGCACAAAGGTAAACACTAAACATGATATCCGGTCGACTTGCCGTTAGGTATAACAAACTACGAATCATACCTCTATATTTGGTGTTGTCTACCGACTCACAATCATCATCTACGGTGAGTTTAGTATCCGAGGCCATAGGGGTCTTCATTGGTCTAGATTCTTCTAATCCAAATTTCTTTAGCATTTCTTTAGCGTACTTAGATTGACTAAAGAAAATACCATCATCCATTTGTTTAATTTGGAGTCCTAATAAGAAGTTGAGTTCTCCCATCATACTCATTTCAAACTCATCATGCATGATTTTGGCAAAGTCATCACACAATCCTTGACAAGTTGATCCAAATATAATGTCATCAACATATATTTGTACGATTATGAGGTGAGAACCTTTCTTCTTTGTAAAGAGTGTATTGTCTACCATCCCCATGGTATACTCATGTTTAACAAGAAACGCTTTAAGTCTATCATACCAAGCTTTGGGTGCTTGTTTGAGTCCATAAAGTGCTTTCTTAAGCTTGTAAACATGATCCGGTTTCTCAAAATCAATGAAGCCGGGAGGTTGAGCCACATATACCTCCTCATTGATCAAACCGTTGAGAAAAGCACTCTTTACATCCATTTGTTGAAGCTTAAAATCTAAGGCGCAAGCATAGGCTAAGAGGATTCTAATGGATTCTAGTCTAGCTACCGGTGCATATGTCTCGTCATAATCAATACCTTCTTGTTGATTATAGCCTTGAGCTACAAGTCTAGCCTTGTTACGAGACATAACACCATTCTCATATAGCTTATTCCTAAATACCCATTTGGTTCCTATAATGGTAGAACTTCTAGGTGGAGGAACAAGTTCCCAAACATCATTGGCAACGAATTGATTCAATTATTCTTGCATCACAATGACCCAACTCTCATCCGTCAAAGCTTCTTTAACATTCTTTGGTTCAATCAAGGAGACAAAACAAAAGAAGTTGCTTTGGTTTTGGACTTGAGATCTTAGGGTCCTTTGATTTAAGTCACCAATGACATTATTGAGAGTATGATCCCTAGATTCCTTAATGTTTACTTCCTTTTCAACACTAAGGTCTTCAATTCCTATTTTTCTAACCTCTTTGGCTTTAACTACTTCTAATTCATCCAAGTCATCATCAACCAATGGTGGTGTCTTGGGCGAAGGAGGGGTTTCATCAAAGGTTACGTTGAGTGATTCTTCAATAACCCCCGTGGTTCTATTTAGGACTATGTAGGCTTTACTAGTTTGGGAATAACCTAAAAGGATACCTTCGTAAGACTTTGGGTCAAACTTGGTAAGGTAGTCTTTGGTGTTGAGGATAAAGCACTTGCTTCCAAACACCCAAAAATATTCCAATGAGGGTTTCTTACCTTTAAGAATCTCATAGGGGGTCTTTCCTAAGAAAGGTCGAATAAGAATTCGGTTGAGAATGTAAGTCGATGTGTCCACGACATTGCACCAAAAATTTTGAGGCAAAGATTGCTCATTTAACATTGTCCTACTCATCTCTTGGAGAGTCCTATTCTTTCTTTCAACTACCCCATTTGATTGTGGAGTGCGAGGAGTCGAGAAGTTATGGGTAATACCATGAGCTTCACAAAAGGCACCAAACTGCACTTCATTGTCAAATTCCCTACCATGATCCGTCCTAATAGAGACAATTGAACATCCTAGTTGATTTTGAATTCTTCGACTAAAGATTTCGAAGTGATCGAAAGCTTCATTCTTAGATGCCAAAAATCTAGTCCAAGTGAATCTATAATAGTCATCAACAATAACTAGGGTATAAAGGTTACCTCCATAACTCCGTATGGCGGAAGGTAAAAAAAGATCCATATGTAGGAGCTCTAAGCACCGAGAGGTTGAAACCAAATTCTTGGCTTTGTGACTTGAGTGAACTTGCTTTCCAATTTTGCAAGCATCACAAAAGTAACTATCAAACTTAATCTTGGGGAGGTGTCTTACCAACTCCTTAGAGACTAAAGATTGAATTAAACGCATATTAGCGTGACCTAATCTCTTATGCCAAAGAGTAGAACTATCATCTATAGTCGCAAGACATATGTTGTCTTTTGACTTCTTATTGACCTTCATAACATAAAGGCTATGCTTTCTAATACCTTTTCCAATGACCTTTCCATCTTTTACGATTTCACTGTCATGTTCCGAAAAGATGACCTTACACTTATTATCACAAATTTGGCCTATACTTAAAAGGTTGAACCCTAAGTTATCTACGTGTTCAACATTTTCAATGGTCATGGAGTCAAGAGAAACCGTACCTTTGCCAATGATATTTCCATGTAGACTACTAGCGAATGTGACGTTACCTCCATCATATGCTTTGTAATGCGAGAACAAAATTCGATTACCCGTCATGTGTTTAGAACATCCGCTATCCTTAATCCACTCATCGGGCTCCAAATAAATTCTCAAGCATATCTAGGTAACAACATACAAGATCAAACATTTGGTCCCCAATATCTCATGGGTCCATAATTGTTAGTTCCAAACATCCCTTGCATTTGGTTGGGATGTATGAATGAGGAGGGGATTCCCCATGGAGAACAAAATGGAGGAGGGTAGTAATTCATGTAACAATTTTCTTGTTCATTATTTCTCCTAGGTGTATTTGATCTAGGTTTAGAGTTATTATTATTCCTTCTAGGTGTTGGAGTTTTACTTCTAGGTCGTGAATTGTTTTGATTATCTCTTCTAGGAGATGTTGTTCTACTTCTAGGCTTAGACGCATTTCGTACTCTAGGTGGAGTAGAAGATGGTCTTGATAAACTTCTATTTCCCATGAGAGGTTTACTTAATGGCTTGTAGAACTTATCAACGGTATTGTTGTCAAGTATGGGTAATTTCACCTTGTTTGTGGAAACCTTGGTTTCCGGATCTTTGAAGCTACTAGGAATGATCATTGTTCATATGATTAGATAATCAAAGCGGAATTAGAACAATAACCATTAACAAGGTGTTTGGACACAATAGACATGAATTAAAACAAATAGGGTTGCTAATTATATTGATAATCAACAACCACTAGACGTGTATACATTGAATCCCACGTCTAGTGCACACACGCTTTAGGTTTACATTGTGAATGAAAGTATGAATAAAACCTAAGACCCTTGGTTCCTTTTATAGTGTAAGGACTAGGGTTTTACAAGAGATAAGAATAAATAAACATGTGAATCTTCTATTTAGATAAACATATACAGAGTATATCCTGCATATATATCCAAATAGAATCTTCTAAAAGCTTCTTGTCTACAATTCTATCAACTCTTGAATTGCATGTGACAATGCTTAGATTGTACACGACAACTCTTGAGCCAACAATGCTGGATTTGTTCTTGTCAACGCCTAAATTGCTCTTGACAACGCTTAGACAAAATCTTCATGTTTTCTTCGTTTTTGAGTTTCTGCCACATCAACTTTTTGACCTAACAATCTTCCCCTAGTTGATAGTGGCAAAACTCTATGTGTATCTCTTGTAAGTTGTACATGATCTTCAAATTTCTTCCCCTCAAGTGTAGCATGTATTTCTTCCCCTTTTTGTCACATCAACAAGGAAGTAAACAATGTTGCAATCTTTGAAGATTCTCCAAATGTAGGCTCTGTGTAATGATCTTGAAGAACAATTAGTATAATATTTTTGATGTAGAAGTAGAATAACCCAAACCTATGTTCCATATCTTGTACGATGATGTGATGAAGTATGTGGCTGATACAAAAGTCCTCATCCTTTGTGAGACACTGAGCACGATAATGTAACTCCTTGAAGTGATAGAAAAATATGTGCATAGAGAACCATAAGAAAAATCACATATTCCTAGACCTTGTATCACTTCATCAGTAACCATGTAAGCATAAACAAGTTATCTTTAAAGTCTATGACTGGGAGTGCACGACTTTAAGATATGATAGAACACAAACTCGCGAAAATCTTCTTCAATCATCAAACTTACCATAATAATTCTTCCCCTTAAGCTAACACCTCTTCATGACAAGTCAATATCTTCATATGTAAAAGCTGTTAGCAAATAACTCTTTCACAAGGCTATCCCGATTACATACTCCAATAAATTACTTCATGAATCGTTGCTAACTCGCATTAAAATCATTAATCCATTTAAAAATATCCGAGCCATAAATATCACCATGATATTCTGGATAAAAACGGAGATTCCATGTACCTTTGTGTGTATAATCCTCCTTTTTGTGTGCTTAAAAACGTACCAATTTTCTCAAACAGCAGCAATCAGTGTGTTATCCAACATCCTGTTCTGTCCAATATCTTTTCCAGATGTATTGTCCAATATCGGACAATACTTATCAGCGCTTGAAATACCATACATCGAACAACACTGTCAACCTGTCAGCGTTGACTTATTCTGTCAGCGTCAAAACACTTCCTGTCAGCGTCAATTCCAAACTTTGTCAACGTCATGTTTCTGCTGACGTCATCTAGCATCCAAAAGTGGCTAAAATACAAGTAACTTGTATAATATAGGCTTGATTAAACAAACACGTATATGCTCCAAAAAATCAGGGAAGAATACGTATATAATTCCTACAATTTAGCAACTAAACGTATGATATTTAATACCATAACCCATATCTTTTGCATTCTGTATGACATCCCACGAAAATAGGCAAGTAAATATCCATGCCTTTTTACTCATTATCCGCATAGCATCCTTTTCCTTTGGTAGAATCACAATCTTCATATGAATAAAGAAAACTTTCCACCAATCAGGATACTAGAACCGTGTGAACACAATAGCGAATATAAACTTCACTTCATGCAGACATGCATATATTTTCCTTTTTCAACGTCATGGCCATAACCGTATCATCCAATCATAATTTACTTACCATGTGAACACACGTCTTAGAATGATAGAATATGATCGTGTGAATCGCAGGTCTACCATAATCACACAATAAAATTGATCGTGTAAATGCTTCTTCCATGTGAACGCAAAGTAACCAATGAATAATATTCAAACAGTAGCTCGTTTTTTTTAATTCTTCTTTGAATATCATTATCACGTCTGACTTTGGTCCTTCGATTCAAGACCTGCTGCAAATTAATACTGCAAAGCTTATGTAATCATCATTCGCAGTAACAAATAACGAGTTTTAGGGTTTTACCATAAACCCTAATATCATAGATCTAGGGTTTGGAAAGTAAGCATCGAAACCCTAATTTTCAACACATCTTCAACCTTTGCTGCAATCATGTTGCTAGGGTTCATCACCAGTTCATAAAGAACTGATTCCCCAAAGCTAACAACATGTCTTTTTCTGTATAGAATCAATCTAGGGTTTTTAGAAAACCCTAAATCATTATTTTATGCAAAGTCAGAAAATCTGAAAATCACTCATCAGCCAACTTTGACGCCTAATAACTTTTGCCTGGGGATAAAACTCGACAATCCCTCCAGTGGATGTTTAGATATATGTATGTAGAACACACATATAAAATTTCGTGACGATCCAACGGTTCAATCAAAAGTTATGACCTTCTGAATACTGCTGCGCACACAAAAACGTCCAGAAAAACCCTAGACGGATTTTTCTTCTTTTCACCATATACGAACACCTTGTTGGTCCTAGCATCACGAGCCACGAGGCTCTCATACCAATTGTGGAAACCTTGGTTTCCGGATCTTTGAAGCTACTAGGAATGATCATTGTTCATATGATTAGATAATGAAAGCGGAATTAGAACAATAACCATTAACAAGGTGTTTGGACACAATAGACATGAATTAAAACAAATAAGGTTGCTAATTATATTGATAATCAACAACCACTAGACGTGTATACATTGAATCACACGTCTAGTGCACACACGCTTTAGGTTTACATTGTGAATGAAAGTATGAATAAAACCTAAGACCCTTGGTTCCTTTTATAGTGTAAGGACTAGGGTTTTACAAGAGATAAGAATAAATAAACATGTGAATCTTCTATTTAGATAAATATATACAGAGTATATCCTGCATATATATCCAAATAGAATCTTCTAAAAGCTTCTTGTCTACAATTCTATCAACTCTTGAATTGCATGTGACAATGCTTAGATTGTACATGACAACTCTTGAGCCAACAATGCTAGATTTGTTCTTGTCAACGCCTAAATTGCTCTTGACAACGCTTAGACAAAATCTTCATGTTTTCTTCGTTTTTGAGTTTCTGCCACATCAACTTTTTGACCCAACAATCTTCCCCTAGTTGATAGTGGCAAAACTCTATGTGTATCTCTTGTAAGTTGTACATAATCTTCAAATTGCTTCCCCTCAAGTGTAGCATGTATTTCTTCCCCTTTTTGTCACATCAACAAGGAATTAAACAATGTTGCAATCTTTGAAGATTCTCCAAATGTAGGCTCTGTGTAATGATCTTCAAGAACAATTAGTATAATATTTTTGACGTAGAAGTAGAATAACCCAAACCTATGTTCCATATCTTGTACGATGATGTGATGAAGTATGTGGCTGATACAAAAGTCCTCATCCTTTGTGAGACATTGAGCACGATAATGTAACTCCTTCAAGTGATAGCAAAATATGTGCATAGAGAACCATAAGAAGAATCACATATTCCTAGACCTTGTATCACTTCATCAGTAACCATGTAAGCATAAACAAGTTATCTTTAAAGTCTATGACTGGGAGTGCACGACTTTAAGATATGATAGAACACAAACTCGCGAAAATCTTCTTCAATCATCAAACTTACCATAAGAATTCTTCCCCTTAAGCTAACACCTCTTCATGACAAGTCAATATCTTCATATGTAAAAGCTGTTAGCGAATAACTCTTTCACAAGGCTATCCCGATTACATACTCCAATAAATTACTTCATGAATCGTTGCTAACTCGCATTAAAATCATTAATCCATTTAAAAATATCCGAGCCATAAATATCACCATGATATTCTGGATAAAACGGAGATTCCATGTACCTTCGTGTGTATAATCCTCCTTTTTGTGTGCTTAAAAACGTACCAATTTTCTCAAACAGCAGCAATCAGTGTGTTATCCAACATCCTGTTCTGTCCAATATCTTTACCAGATGTATTGTCCAATATCGGACAATACTTATCAGTGCTTGAAATACCATACATCGGACAACACTGTCAACCTGTCAGCGTTGACTTATTCTGTCAGCGTCAAAACACTTCCTGTCAGCGTCAATTCCAAACTTTGTCAACGTCATGTTTCTGCTGACGTCATCTAGCATCCAAAAGTGGCTAAAATACAAGTAACTTGTATAATATAGGCTTGATTAAACAAACACGTATATGCTCCAAAAAATCAGGGAAGAATACGTATATAATTCCTACAATTTAGCAACTAAACGTGTGATATTTAATACCATAACCCATATCTTTTGCATTCTGTATGACATCCCACGAAAATAGGCAAGTAAATATCCATGCCTTTTTACTCATTATCCGCATAGCATCCTTTTCCTTTGGCAGAATCACAATCTTCATATGAATAAAGAGAACTTTCCACCAATCAGGATGCTAGAACCGTGTGAACACAATAGCGAATATAAACTTCACTTCATGCAGACATGCATATATTTTCCTTTTTCAACGTCATGGCCATAACCGTATCATCCAATCACAATTTACTTGCCATGTGAACACATGTCTTAGAATGATAGAATATGATCGTGTGAATCGCAGGTCTACCATAATCACACAATAAAATTGATCGTGTAAATGCTTCTTCCATGTGAACGCAAAGTAACCAATGAATAATATTCAAACAGTAGCTCGTTTTTTTAATTCTTCTTTGAATATCATTATCACGTCTGACTTTGGTCCTTCGATTCAAGACCTGCTACAAATTAATACTGCAAAGCTTATGTAATCATCATTCGTAGTAACAAATAACGAGTTTTAGGGTTTTACCATAAACCCTAATATCATAGATCTAGGGTTTGGAAAGTAAGCATCGAAACCCTAATTTTCAACATATCTTCAACCGTTGCTGCAATCATGTTGCTAGGATTCATCACCAGTTCATGAAGAACTGATTCCCCAAAGCTAACAACATGTCTTTTTCTGTATAGAATCAATCTAGGGTTTTTAGAAAACCCTAAATCATTATTTTATGCAAAGTCAGAAAATCTGAAAATCACTCATCAGCCAACTTTGACGCCTAATAACTTTTGCGTGGGGATAAAAGTTGACAATCCCTCCGGTGGATGTTTAGATATATGTATGTAGAACACACATATAAAATTTCGTGACGATCCAACGGTTCAATAAAAAGTTATGACCTTCTGAATACTGCTGCGCACACAAAAACGTCCAGAAAAACCCTAGACGGATTTTTCTTCTTTTCACCATATACGAACACCTTGTTGGTCCTAGCATCACGAGCCACGAGGCTCTGATACCAATTGTGGAAACCTTGGTTTCCGGATCTTTGAAGCTACTAGGAATGATCATTGTTCATATGATTAGATAATCAAAGCGGAATTAGAACAATAACGATTAACAAGGTGTTTGGACACAATAGACATGAATTAAAACAAATAGGGTTGCTAATTATATTGAAAATCAACAACCACTAGACGTGAATACATTGAATCCCACGTCTAGTGCACACACGCTTTAGGTTTACATTGTGAAATGAAAGTATGAATAAAACTAAGACCCTTGGTTCCTTTTATAGTGTAAGAACTAGGGTTTTACAAGAGATAAGAATAAATAAACATGTGAATCTTCTATTTAGATAAACATATACAGAGTATATCCTACATATATATCCAAATAGAATCTTCTAAAAGCTTCTTGTCTTCAATTTTATCAACTCTTGAATTGCATGTGACAATGCTTAGATTGTACACGACAACTCTTGAGCCAACAATGCTGGATTTGTTCTTGTCAACGCCTAAATTTCTCTTGACAACACTTAGACAAAATCTTAATGTTTTCTTCGTTTTTAAGTTTCTGCCACATCAACTTTTTGACCCAACATTGTTAACAATAAGATGCTTTCGTTTTTCATCTAACTTAGATTTATCAGAAAGTTCCGGATTTTCACCAAAATCAACCTCTGGCCGCGGTTCCTTATCTATGACGGCGGTTCCATATTGATAAGGAACCGCCCCATACAATCGGGTACCGCATACAACATGAGTTTTTTGAGAAAACCTGACTTGCTTTGGTTCACTAGTTGAGGCTTCATTTGAGTTAAAACCTACACCAAGTCTTTCCTTTGAATGAACTTGTTTGTTTAACATGTCGTCAAGAGCACTAGTACCTTTCATGAACTTTTCTAATTTAATGGAGGTGCTCTTGAGTTCTTCATTTTCTAATCTAAGTTTCTCGCAACTTAAGCAACCTAAATCAACCTCTTTGTTTTTCTCAAGTTTAGCCAATTTCTCCCTAAGTTCATTGATCTCATTTTCAAGCTTAGTTTTGGTTGATTTTAAGGTTTTGTTCTTTTCTATGAATTTGAGACTAAGTTTGTGTAAACTATCATATTTGCCTTCAAATTCAATATCATCTAAGGTGGAGCTATCATTACTATAATATTCGGTTTCGGAATGTACCTCTTTAGAAGTGTGATCCATAAGACATTTCTCCTCCTTGGGGTTGTCATCATTTTCTTCACCGCTATCGCTCCAAGCACCACTAACAAATGCCGTGTGGTTCTTATCACGAGCGGGCCTTGGACAATCACCAATGAAGTGATTTGAATCACCACATCTAAAGCAACTCCTATCACCTTTTTCGTTCTTGGCAAACCGATTCTTTGAGAATGGTTTCTTGTCATTGTTGGGTTGCCTAACGTGTTGACCTCGTCTCTTGAAGAACTTCTTGAAATCTCTCACCACCAATGCATACTCCTCGTCATCGCTTTCCGAGGAACTATCATGGTCACTTTGTGCCTTCTTGGCTTTAAGTGCAAGAGATTTCCTTTCACTCTTGGTTTTCACTAATTCCGAGTCCTTCAAAATTATCATCTCAGAACCTTCAAGTTGCCTATGAGTTCATCGAGTGATAAAGTTGAGAGATCTTTCGATTCTTCAATCGCCGTGACTTTTGCTCTCCACTTTGGATGTAAAGCCGTTAGAAACTTCCTAACATTGTTCTTGCTAGAAAAACCTTCATCAAGTGCTTTTAGACTAGTAATAATGGTGTTAAACCTAGCAAATGCACTATCAATAGTTTCATCTTATAAGATGACAAATTGTTCATATTGTTGGACAAGAAGATCGATTTTTCTTTCTTTGACTTGGCTATTACCTTGGTGGGTTACTAAAAGAGTGTTCCAAATATCTTTAGCGGTTTCACACATAAAAATCCTTTCATACTCTTTCTTAGGCAAAGCATTATAAATCACCATTTTAGCCTCATTATTTTTTGAAAGTTTCCTTTTTGTATCATCATTATCATTGTCAAAAGTGACCAATTCTTTTGTTTTAGAAACTTCATTAAATTGATAAGGTAAAAAATCACCATTGGTAATAACATGCCAAAGATCTAAATCTTTTGATTTCACATAAGTTTCAAATCTATTTTTCCAATAAATAAAACTATCGATTTCAAAAAGTGGTGGTCTTTGCATAGATTTCCCTTCTAGGTACTTGTTGGATTCCATAGATCGATTCTAGTTTTAAAATACATTATACTTTAAAAATTCTTGAGCAACCACGCTCTGATACCAATTATAGAAACTAGAGGGGGGGGGGGTTGAATAGTTTCTTATATTTTACTTGTTAAAATGGTGGTTTTAAAAAATCCTTTTAAAAAACTTAGACTTGAAGAAATATGTGAAAACTTCCTATGCACAATATGAACAATGATAGTGTAACTGAACTAATACTAACAAATATATATGCACAAAGAATAAAGAATGTAAAGAGTTAAGGGTAAAGAAAGATCAAACCAAACACCAAGGATTTATAGTGGTTCGGCAACGAAGCTCACTCCTCGTTCCTACTCCACTCCTCGAGTACTCCTTACTCGAGAGTTCACTACACAACAAGCTCCTTATGGTGGAGAAAACCGTACACGTCGCTTAACCAATTTCCGACTCTAAGCTAAAAGTCGAGCCCTAATCGTAGCTAGGACCAATCTACAAAACTATACTTAGTACATACACAACTTCCAAATAGACACAACTACTTGGATCTTCACAACTATTACACAACAAAAAATGTATAAAAGTAGATCTTCAATGGATCTTTGGTGGTGGACTCAACACTTCACTAGGATAGTGTTCTTCTCTTTGCACTTGGAGAGGAAGGATTGGAAGAACAAGATTCACTTCTTAAACAAGTAGTAATCAAACAAATTATCAAAGATTTGAGTGATTAAAGAAGATAGATTGAATCTGGAAATAGATGTGCAAAAGAGGTGATTTGAAAAGCTGAGAATGTTCCACTATTTATAGGACAAGAAGGCCAACGGCTATATCTGGTGGCGGTTCCTTAGCTCAGCCTGCGGTTCCTTATCGATAAGGAACCGCCTAGGCGCTAGAAAACCGCTGCCTAGACTCCACTCCATTTTTTGTCCTTTAGTGGTGGAGGTCTTATCTGGATATAAAAAATATCCTGAAAGGATATTCTTAGCCAAATAAGAATATGCCATTTTCAGATTTCAAATAAATAATTTATTAAACATTTTCTTAAAAAGAAAGTTCAATAAAAAAACTTGTCACACTTAAATAAAAAGTGAGTTTTAAGAAAGATTAAATCATTTGATCACTTGATTAAGGTTAGTACTTGTTTATCCATACCTTAAGTGAAAATGGGTAAAATGAAAAATACTTGAACTCAAGAATTCGTTTTTCGTCGTTTTCGTAAATTATTGTTTTTACATATTGTCGTAATCAAAACTAAGCGAGACCAAAAAATGCAAGTAACGTTTTTAGTCATTATTGCATTAACAGGTTTGATTTTAGCCACCCACTGGGATTTAAATCTAGCACGGGAGTTCACCTCATTAAGTAATTTCTTGACACAAGAATCATGATTTGCTTTAAAGAATCATTTCCTACATGTTTTACAAGTAGCATATTTTAAGTCCGAATAAGATCTAGAATTCCTAGATGATTGATTGATGCTCCTTAGATATGACATTCTACGGTTAGCAGTGTTGGGTAATCTAGAAGGCATCTGACTAGGTTTGAAATTCCTATCTCTTACTTGAGTCTTTTGAATAGCTTCCCTTTGACCAAAATTCTGATGAACGTCATTTGAAGTAGTTCGAGACGTGTTCTTTGGACTATGTCTAGGGAGACTAGATGCAATCATGTGATTAGGTCTTGCAAAAACTGTGTTAGTCACATTGGGCCTAGATAGTGGAGTGACTGGTCTAGAAAGATGAACCATATCAACTTGGGGGGAAAACCGCGGTCTCGAGGATTTTGATCGCTCGGATCTAAATGCAGTCGGTTGTCGAATGAACTGATTTGTAGGCGGTTTCCCCAAGATTGATGTGACACCCCGGGTAGGGTCAAAATATGCAGAAATATCCACGGAGATGTCACAAGGGTGGATCGATAGCATATAATCCATAGAGCATAAGATAAAAGTAAGTTAAATCAGATTACATGTTTATTTAAACAAATAAATAAAAATTGTCATAAACGAGACAATAGGTGATTGTTTTTGTTTCCCAAATAGAACCCCTGACGAGTCCTATGATGCAGATTTCTAAGATGCTGGAGACCATGCACACACCACATACTAACTTCATATTCCTGTACAAAACATACTAACGGGGTCAACATAAAGTTGGTGAATTTACAGATTTTAACAATTAATTAGTTTGGACATACAATAAGCATAGAAGTAATAATGCACAAAGCATTCTGACTAAAATGTAAATAACATTTGTTTATTATTAGAAACTGAAGCTTAACCCCATAGTCCTCAACAGATGAGGACGTAGTGTCTTACAAAAAGACACCCATTCCAGTTCCAACATGGTATACGTCTGTTGTCCCGGCCAATGCACAGTGAGCATGACTCACCCAGACGGGGATGGTCAATCCCTAATAGATCTATTTATAACATTCGGGCGATTTACAACAATTCAGTTTCAATAGTAAGCAATCATAATCCAGTTTATACAATTCAATTTAAATAAGCCTTTTATGTGATTACGATTGTGTTATTCGTTATCATTCGTGAAGTTGGAGCAAATTACAATGGATTCATTGTTAAGCTCTCGAAAACTCAGTCTGAATATGACTCGATTTTTGTCAATGTTGATTGATTGACTCTGCTCATTTTATTTCGATAAATAAATCGATCGTGCTAGTTAAGAATCGTTTGTTAACTACTCGTAGTAGACATGAAAGATATGATGATGTGAAATGAAAACCTTTGAAATTCGAGGTAGGTGGGAAAAGTTATGCCAAAGTTACCACCATGAGAAAGGTGTTATATATATTTTTGAAAATGTGGGAAGTTAAGTCCCCGTTAGTTTGGACCATTCAAGATGATATCGAGTGTAGGTCCGGCGGCATGAAAACTTAAATTACCTCGAGAGCTACAAGGAATTCACAATACTTTCCATATGTCGAACCTAAAGAAATTTCTTCCTGACGAAGATCTTATTATCTCTCTTGATGAAGTATGAATCGACGGTAAGTTGCATTTCATCAAAGTACTTGTTGAATATTATCGATAAGGAAGTTAGGCAGCCGAAGCAATGTCGATTTTCTATTGTCATGTGTGATGGAACTTAGGACGAGGACCAAAATACATTTAACTCTTTGATTTCAACGAGCGATCGAGGAAGAACGCAAGTTGATCTTCGGGACGAAGATCCCAATTTGGTGGGGATAATGTGACAATCCGTCAATTTCAGGTCGATATTTTAATCTCGACTAATAAGTAATATATGTTTACTTTAATGATAATTTTAAATTATCGATTAACTGAGAAGGTTATGACTTGAAACTTAACGTAAGAATGTCGTTTCGATGAAAATTGACAAGAAATACATTAAGTATCGATATTATATTCTCAAATTATCACATAAATGATTTTATTGTATTTATTACATTTAATTTTTATTTCTCGTGTTTTACGTTTTAACGAATGATGAGAACTACTAATGATCGCGATACCGACGGATGCCCAAAAATTTATGTTTTATTATCGATTGTCTCGATATTTTATATTTTCGACGTTTTCGATTTAATTACGTTTTAAGTCGTTTCGAAGTGATATTATTATTTTTAAGAAGCGTTTTAACTTTTAAAAAGTATTTTTACGAAACCCGAGTCCCGTAAATATTTCCAAAATTTAATATTTACATTTTCTACTTACAACTATTTAATTGCATTTAGGACCAAAACTATGCCAAATTGACAAAATCTACCCTAACCTTGGACTATATAAATGTTCTCCACTATCTTATTTTCATTTAAAAATCATTTAAACCAAAAAAATAAAATATCTCTCTTTTGTTCTTCATGTATGTCGTCCACCCCCTCCCTATATACTTCAATTTTTTTTTTGATTTCTACTTTGATTCACTCAAATCTAATCAAAGACCTATCCTAGAAATTCAACAAGGATCATATTGGTATAAAATTTTCCCACATGCATTCACTTCATATTTCTTTTTAATTTTTGGTGAAGAACATCATGTTTGATCTATTTTTATGGTTATGTATGTTGTTATTATTATTATATTTGAGTGGGATTGTTGTTGCATGCATGATTATTATATATTTGATTTTTATTAAATTGAATTTGAGGGTGTTAGGAGTTAGTTAGATGTGTTATGATAATATTAGGATGATATTAGAAGTATGTAAATTGTTGAAATGGGTCAAAATGGTGATTTGGTATGATTTTTAGATGGTCAATTTTGGGCAGTAACTTTAAAGCCATTTTTGAATTACTTACTATAATAAACTTGTTAAACTAATAAGATAGGGTCGTAGAGAATTTCGTTAGCTTCGATTTGAGCTAAAGTAGAGCTTCTAGCTCCAAACGAGCGAGACGTTATGCTACTTTTAGTATTTGTGTACCGGGAGACGAGTATCGGCAAAATCCGAAAATTGTTGTCGATATTTGGATCGAATCTCGGGGACTATAGAATGAGTTTTAAAAATGTTCAAGGACTGATGTAAGTTTCTAAACCTCAGGTCATGAGTCTATTTTCAAACCCGAGTGTCGGTTTTGTAAAACGGAATTGTTTAGATATGTCAAAATGGTTTCACAAGAAAAAGGCGTAAATCTGTCCGGTTTTTATAACACGAAGGTGTGTCGGGCAGAAGGTCTTAGAAGTAATATTTTTGAATGAAATTTAAACTGAGTCTTATTCATATTATGTGTGAGTTTGTGACCAAGTTTCATCGAAATCAGACAAGTGTAGATAGGGTAGATTGGTGTGTACATTTGGAGTGTACATGCTGATTGGTATTTTGGACATGTAGTTCCATAATTATGTGGCGTGAGTTGAGTATTCACTATTGGACATGGTGATTTACTCAAGTGCTAAGTCATTATATAAATTACTTAGATACTGGTCCGAGAGAAGTAAAATGATATTTTGACTTGCGTTGACTTGGCGTCTTAAGACGGGTCACTATCGAGAGTGCAAGTGTTTAAAAGTAAAGTGTTGAATAAAAGGGTAGGTTGGTAGGTTTATAATTTTTATTTAAGTATGATTTATTTTTATATTATTTAAGTATGATTTATACATAAGTCGATTTTTAACGAACGCGCCTTATTTGGTAGGTTGCGATTTTCGTGTTTAAACGGGCATCACTAATCGTCGGCGATCATCTCATTACCACTATTCGCTAAGGTGAGTCTATAGCTTCGCTTTTAACATGTTTACTTGTTTTATAAAACCCGCGAGGGGGATAACATGCTTGTTTTATTAAAATAAAAGGGTACAACGAGAAGTTGTGGAAACCCTACTTATTGGAAAAGTATGGGTGAAACGAGAAGTTGTGGGAACCCTATTTACTTGAAAAGTAATTAGTGAAATTGAAATGTACAACAATAAGTTGTGGTAAACTCATGATTGTTTTAAAATTGAACACAAAGAACTTAATTGTATGTTTATATGGAAGTTATTACATAAGTTTGTTTAGCCTTAAAAGACCCATGAATCATGGATTGTTAATCGAGATAACGCTAATGCTATGGAAAGATCTATCGGGGTGACGCCCAGTCCGATCGCGACTAGCTCTCGTGTGGTGTTGTGATGCACTAGTAATGAAACATCGGATGCATTGTATAAGAGAAATATACGCACTTGGCTAGGTGTGTTGGGCTGAAATAAATATATGTTAACGTTCACTGTCACGAGACTTATGTAATGACACGATAATTATGTCCGTACAACATAATTGTCTTTAATAAAATATTAACCATGGAAGGTTATTTTTGAATATTTGTGTTGTTCATTTAAATTTAAACTCTATAGATTCACTAGGCAAATTTTGCTGACTTTTTAGCATGTTTTATCTCGGGTCCATTGGGAAGGCACTCAAGGAAGGCGGTTTCGTGAAGCTTGCTTATTTGAAATGTTTTGGCCCACTTTCATAAATAATATCCATTCAAAGAATCTTTTATTATTTACTGTGTTTGTAAACTTTAAATTATCTGGGACCATGTGAAATTTTTTATTGTTAAATGAAAATGAATGGATGTTTATTAAAACGACTTGTTTTGAGCCGTTTTCTATGATTATGAGATTGAACCATGATAGTAACACCCAATGACCCTTCCGCTGTTATGACCGAAATTGGGGGTGTTATAGATTGGCATCAGAGCTCAAGTTATAGAGAACGAAAATATTTTTCAAAAATGAATTTTTGAAATCTTTTAACTATAACTGTTGCAAGCGAAACCTCCGAGTTGCCAATGGACGAGAACTAAAGTATTTATATATATATATGGGATTATATATATATATATATAAATATATATATATATATATATATATATATATATATATATATATATATATATATATATATATATATATATATATATATATATATATATATATATATATATATATATATATATATATATATATATATATATATATATATATATATATATATATATATATATATATATATATATATATATATATATATATATATATATATATATATATATGTTGTAATCTTTATCGATTATTTGAACTTGTGAATTACAAGGTATGTTTTCATTTATTTAATTATAAATGATAATTTTATATTTATACGAGATATTTATACGACGTCGATTGTCACGAAGCCACTCTAGTCATTTTAATGCTAGCGCCGAAGCTATTCCTAAAATGAATCATGTTATTCTCGAGATTAACTAAGTTGTGGATATACATGATCCTAACGAAATGGTTAATATTCTTGCTGATATTATTTTGGTTACGAGGATTTTGATTTCCTTGATTCTTATTCCTTATTTATCGATCCGTTCATTTCGTTTAGAAAATTTAATTTGCCTTTTCATTAATCTTCGACATTATACTGTTTTGATAAAAACAAGTTTGTCCGAGATGGTACTATTAATGGTTAGGAATTGAGATTGATTGTTATGGTGTTCACATGCCAACCAGGATTCCATATCATATCACTGATCATTTTCTGTTAAATCAGTTTCTCGTTTGTTTCGATCTTGATCTTTTGCGTTGAGCTGGCGATGCTTGAATAAAGTGATTTATAATTGTTAAGATAAATTGGCCATTTATTTGAACAAGGAAATTATAAATTGTTGAACTACAAATTTCTGAATATTATTTGGAAGGACTTGATCAATCCATGGAAATAATGATTCATAAATGTGTAGGCTTAAGCATATAGCATCTGCGTGATTAAACTCTTATTGACTCATAATTCGTTTGCTCGATTCATTCTTTGATTTTGTTACTTAATTCCTTGATCGTGAAATGGTTGTATTGAGATTGTTCCAAAATCACCAATTGAGGAGGATATCAAGCGTCTCTGAAAGACATTGAAGAAATCTTCTTCTTGTAGGACCGAGGAGCTTTCTTAGCCATGTGAAATACCTAGTAACTCTTAGTAGATCAGTTTATCAATTGTAGTATCTTCTCATTAATCTCTAACTAAACTGTGACAACAGTTAGTAGGACTAGTCTTTTAAGTTGTATGGCGTTAGACGATGATTATCTATAATGTTTGACAATACGACTTGTACTAGTTTGTGATCAATGAAATGAATATATTTTGATCCCTAATTCTACATCGCTCTATTATTATCTTTCTTTGCTTTTCTCTTGAAAATTCATGTGGTATAATGCAATCATTGAATGAATACTCATTATGATTTGATTTGTGTTACACAAGATTCATGCAGTCAATGAAAGCTATGACTGAAGCACGAATAAGCCAAGTTATTAGTGAATAAGTTGCTGTATCTTTAGTTAAATTCATGGCCAACATGAATGATGGATCTGGATCTGGAGCTGAAGCTAAAACTGGTGGAACTGGAACCGGTGGAGCTGAAGCTGGAGCCAATAATCTTCGTGGTACGGATGGAACAATTGTGCCCGAAATTAGAGGCTATAACTACACTTCATTCGTTAAATTCAAACCGTAGACTCTTTAGGGGACTAAAGATGATGGAGGATTGTGTCAGTTGTTGAAAAGCTGGCGTCAATCTTTCGAATCAGTGACCCTAATCAGGAGGATAAGGTGCAGTTTGAAATCGCTACCCTCCAAGGTCGTGCATTAATTTGGTGGAATGGCAGACTTGCTTCCATAGGTATTGTTACTTATGGGACACCATGGACTAAGGTTAGGAAACGGTTAACTGAGGAGCTTGTCCTCGAATCATTTCCAAAGTATGGAGCAAGTGTTGTACAATCCGAAACTGAAGGGAACTAACATTGGTAGATATATCAAGTGTTTCCACAAGTTGACTCCTTTATGTCCAAGAATTTTGGAACCCGAACCTTCAAGGTCAAGCAGTATATTTACGGCTGACCATCAATAAATGCAGTGATGTGACTTCTTTTAAGCCAATTGCTATTTATGAAGCAGTCTGCGTGGCTTATTAGCTCGTGAGACACATAACCTAAGGCAATGCTGATGAGGTTACTGAAGGGAAAAATAATTCCAAATTGAAAATTCTTTTCGTGCATTAGAGCTCGTAAGTATATCGAAAAATATTGTGGATTATTCATGGCTTAGGTATCGTAGAAGGAATTGTAAGAGAAGTAAGTAGAATTACTCTAGTCATTTGTGACTATTCTGAAGTGTTTCTGGAAGAATTGCCAAGGCTTCCGCCTACAAGGCAAACATAATTCCAAATTGATCTAATTCCTGGTGTTGCAACTGTGGCACATGAGCCATATTCATTAACACCATCTGAGTTGAAGTAATTACTTTTGTAGTATTAAGAACTATCTGATAGAGGTTTTAGTCGATCGAGCTTGTCAGTTTGTAGAACTCCTATTCTATTCGTTAAGAAGAATGATGATTCGTTTCGTATGTGTATCGATTACCGAGGGCTGCATAGGTTAACGATCAAGAATCTTTACCCGCTTCTAAGAATTGATGATCTATTTGATCAACTTCAAAACTCTCATGTTTTCTCCTAGATTGATCTTTGTTTTGCTTATCATCAACTTCGCATAAGAGAGGAAGATATTCATATTACGATGTTTAGAACTTGTGATGATCATTATGAGTTTAGGTTTATGCCTTCTGGTTTGACCAGTACACCTTTGTATTCATTGACTTAATGAATTGTATGTGTAAGCTGTGTCTTGATAAACTCGTAATCATTTTCTTTGATGATATTCTCATCTGCTCTACGAGCGAGAAAGAACATGCCGAACACTTAGGGATTATCTTGAACTTGTTAAAGAACGAAAAGATGTACCCAAAATTTTAAAGTGTGATTTTTGGCATTGTTCTGTGCAACTTCTCTGTCATGTGATTGACAAAAGTGGCATACATGTTGATTCTGCGAAAATTGAAGCCATCGATGATTTGAATGTTCCAACTATTCCAACTGAAGTACGACAAATTCTAGGTTTGGCTGGTTATTACTGAAGGTTTATTAAAGGATTATCTTTGATATCAAAACCATTAACTAAGCTAACTAAAAAGAATGAACTATATGTGTGTGGCAATGATGAAGAGAAAGCTTTTCAAACCATGAAAAGAGAACTCTGCAGCACGCCGATCTCACCATTACTCGAAGGAAGTGAAGATTTTGTTGTTTAGTGTGCTGCATCTCTATAGGATTTGGAGCTGTTTGATTTGTATGTGCTTGTAGGAAACCTAGGAAGAATGAGGAAACTGCACAACCCATGACTTGTAATTTGGTGTGGTGATTTTACCTTCGTCTATTGAGACATTAATTGTTTGGCAATAATGTACGGTATCCACCGATAGTAAGAGCCTACAATGTATTCTGGAATAAAAGAGGTAAATAAGCCTTTTATGTGATTACGATTGTGTTATTCGTTATCATTCGTGAAGTTGGAGCAAATTACAATGGATTCATTGTTAAGCTCTCGAAAACTCAGTCTGAATATGACTCGATTTTTGTCAATGTTGATTGATTGACTCTGCTCATTTTATTTCGATAAATAAATCGATCGGGCTAGTTAAGAATCGTTTGTTAACTACTCGTAGTAGACATGAAAGATATGATGATGTGAAATGAAAACCTTTGAAATTCGAGGTAGGTGGGAAAAGTTATGCCAAAGTTACCACCATGAAAAAGGTGTTATATATATTTTTGAAAACGTGGAAAGTTAAGTCCCCGTTAGTTTGGACCATTCGAGATGATATCGAGTGCAGGTACGGCGGCATGAAAACTTAAATTACCTCGAGAGCTACAAGGAATTCACAATACTTTCCATATGTCAAACCTAAAGAAATTTCTTCCTGACGAAGATCTTATTATCTCTCTTGATGAAGTATGAATCGATGGTAAGTTGCACTTCATCGAAGTACTTGTTGAATATTATCGATAAGGAAGTTAGGCAACCGAAGCAAAGTCGATTTTCTATTGTCATGTGTGATGGAACTCAAGACGAGGACCAAAATACATTTAACTCTTTGATTTAAACGAGCGATCGAGGAAGAACGCAAGTCGATCTTTGGGACGAAGATCCCAATTTGGTGGGGATAATGTGATAATCCGTCAATTTCAGGTCGATATTTTAATCTCGATTAATAAGTAATATATGTTTACTTTAATGATAATTTTAAATTATCGATTAACCGAGAAGGTTATGACTTGAAACTTAACGTAAGAATGTCGTTTCGATGAAAATTGACAAGAAATACATTAAGTATCGATATTATATTCTCAAATTATCATATAAATGATTTTATTGTATTTATTACATTTAATTTTTATTTCTCGTGTTTTACGTTTTAACGAATGACGAGAACTACTAATGATCGTGATACCGACGGATGCCCAAAAATTTATGTTTTATTATCGATTGTCTCGATATTTTATATTTTCGACGTTTTCGATTTAATTACGTTTTAAGTCTTGTCGAAGTGATATTATTATTTTTAAGAAGCGTTTTAACTTTAAAAAAGTATTTTTACGAAACACGAGTCCCGTAAATATTTCCAAAATTTAATATTTACATTTTCTACCCTTACAACTATTTAATTGCATTTAGGACCAAAACTATGCAAAATTGGCAAAATCTACCAAACCTTGGACTATATAAATGTTCCCCACTATCTTATTTTCATTTAAAAATCATTTAAACTAAAAAAATAAAATCTCTCTCTCTTGTTTTTCATGTATGCCGTCCACCCCCTCCCTATATACTTCAATTTTTTTTTGATTTCTACTTTGATTCACTCAAATCTAATCAAAGACCCATCCTAGAAATTCAACAAGGATCATATTGGTATAAAATTTTCCCACATGCGTTCACTTCATTTTTCTTTTTAATTTTTGGTGAAGAACATCATGTTTGATCCATTTTTATGGTTATGTATGTTGTTATTATTACTATATTTGAGTGGGATTGTTGTTGCATGCATGATTTTTATATATTTGATTTTTATTAAATTGAATTTGAGGGTGTTAGGAGTTAGTTAGATGTGTTATGATAATATTAGGATGATATTAGAAGTATGTAAATTGTTGAAATGGTTCAAAATGGTGATTTGGTATGATTTTTAGATGGTCAATTTTGGGCAGTAACTTTAAGGCCATTTTTGAATTACTTACTGTAATAAACTTGTTAAACTAATAAGATAGGGTCGTAAAGAGTTTCGTTAGCTTCGATTTGAGCTAAAGTAGAGCTTCTAGCTCCAAACGAACGAGAAGTTATGCTACTTTTAGTATTTGTGTACCGGGAGACGAGTATCGGCACAATCCGAAAATTGTTGTCTATATTTGGATCGAATCTCGGGGACTATAGAATGAGTTTTCAAAATGTTCAAGGACTGATGTAAGTTGCTAAACCTCAGGTCATGAGTCTATTTTCAAACGCGAGTGTCGGTTTTGTAAACGGAATTTTTTAGATATGTCAAAATGGTTTCACAAGAAAAAGGCGTAAATCTGTCCGGTTTTTATAACACGAAGGTATGTCGGGCAGAAGGTCTTAGAAGTAATATTTTTGAATGAATTTTAAACTGAGTCTTATTCATATTATGTGTGAGTTTGTGACCAAGTTTCGTCGAAATCGGACAAGTGTAGATAGGGTAGATTGGTGTGTACATTTGGAGTGTACATGCTGATTGGTATTTAGGACATGTAGTTCAATAATTATGTGGCGTGAGTTGAGTATTCACTATTGGACATGGTGATTTACTCAAGTGCTAAGTCATTATATAAATGACTTAGCTACTGGTCCGAGAGAAGTAAAATGATAGTTTGACTTGCGTTGACTTGGCGTCTTAAGACGGGTCACTATCGAGAGTGCAAGTGTTTCAAAGTAAAGTGTTGAATAAAAGGGTATTTTAATAACACTTGTATTATTAAATTTTTCGGGATTGTCTTGGTTTTGTAATTTTTATTTTTATATTATTTAAGTAGATTTATACTTAAGTCGATTTTTAACGAACGCGCCTTATTTGGTAGGTTGCGGTTTTCGTGTTTAAACGGGCATCACTAATCGTCGGCGGTCGTCTCATTACCACTATTGGCTAAGGTGAGTCTATTGCCTCGCATTTAACATGTTTACTTGTTTTATAAAACCCGCGAGGGGGATAACATGCTTGTTTTATTAAAATAAAAGGGTACAACGAGAAGTTGTGGAAACCCTACTTATTGGAAAAGTATGGGTGCAACGAGAAGTTGTGGGAACCCTATTTACTTGAAAAGTAATTAGTGAAATTGAAATGTACAACAATAAGTTGTGGTAAACTCATGATTGTTTTAAAATTGAACACAAAGAACTTAATTGTATGTTTAGATGGAAGTTATTACATAAGTTTGTTTAGCCTTAAAAGACCCATGAATCGTCAATTGTTAATCGAGATAACGTTAATGCTATGGATAGATCTATCGGGGTGACGCCCAGTCCGATCGCGACTAGCTCTCATGTGGTGTTGTGATGCACTAGTAATGAAACATCGGATGCATTGTATAAGAGAAATATACGCACTTGGCTAGGTGTGTTGGGCTGAAATAAATATATGTTAACGTTCAATGTCACGAGACTTATGTAATGACACGATAATTATGTCCGTACAACATAATTGTCTTTAATAAAATATTAACCATGGAAGGTTATTTTTGAATATTTGTGTTCTTCATTTAAATTTAAACTCTATAGATTCACTCGGCAAATTTTGCTGACTTTTTAGCATGTTTTATCTCAGGTCCATTGGGAAGGCACTCAAGGAAGGCGGTTTTGTGAAGCTTGCTTATTTGAAATGTTTTGGCCCGCTTTCATAAATAATATCCATTCAAAGAATCTTTTATTATTTACTGTGTTTGTAAACTTTAAATTATCTGGGACCATGTGAAATTTTTTATTGTTAAATGAAAATGAATGGATGTTTATTAAAACGACTTGTTTTGAGCCGTTTTCTATGATTATGAGATTGAACCATGATAGTAACACCCAATGTCCCTTCCGTTGTTATGACCGAAATTAGGGGTGTTACAAGATCATTATCCGGATCGCACTATACCTCTGATTGAGCAGTATAGGAGACTGCTGTTGTGGATGGGTAGGCGAGGAATGCAAAGAGATCTTTATCCGGATCGCACTATACATCTGATTGAGCAGTAAAGGAGACTGTTGTCGTGGATGGGTAGGCGAGGAATGCAAAGAGATCTTTATCCGGATCGCACTATATATCTGATTGAGCAGTAAAGGAGACTGCTATTGTGGATGGGTAGGTGAGGAATGCAAAGAGATCTTTATCCGGATCGCACTATACATCCGATTGAGCAGTAAAGGAGACTGCTTCTGTGGATGGGTAGGCGAGGGCTTCTCAATGGGTGTTGTAGTCATACTTTTCTCGGATCTGGGATGTAACACCCCCAAATTTATACAACTCAATACAGCGGAAGACTCGTTGGTGGTACGGGATAGCACATTACTCACATCATAGACAACGCTTAAAAATCGCGACGTTTATTAATAAAGCATTTCCATTCATAAATATCAGATTTACATAGGTCCCAAGTCATATTATTTCATACAAAGTTTTACAAAGTATTTGAATGGAAATTATTGTTTAAGTGCGGGCCATGAATTCTTGTCGTCTTCCCGAGAATTACCTTCAAGTGCCTGAGATAAAACATGTTAAAAGAAAAGGTCAGCAATAACGCCGAGTGAATTCATAGAGTTTAATGAAATCCATCAATATAACATCGGTATAAAATTATTACCGAAAATAATTTTGTACAAATCTTTCTAATAGGCCATACAAATCCTTATCAAAATCATAATATAGGCTTTCGCCTTCAAAACCATTATACGAACCAATGTCGTAAAAATATCATACGATACGTTTTATAACGTCGTGTAGAGTTATAAAAAAAACCGTTATATGAATATGGTTATATAAAACCAAAACACAAACATAATGTCAATAATATGACCCTGTATTGCTAGTCAGGCAATATAATGTAATTCAATGCATAAAGCAGTATTTTCATTAATTTTTGGATTATTACAAGCTGCATGACATTGTTACCTTACTACAACAAACAACGGGTAGCTAGCCCGAAACTTAATTTGCCCATCTAAATTAGCGTGTCGTCACAATAATCACGCTTGTGTAAATCTTCTCATACATAAATTCGCTTACCAATCAATGTGGCACGACGGGGATCAATCGTCAAGGCGCGAACTGGGGTGATCGTCCCCAAATAGTACTATTATATGCATAAGCGTCTACCAAATCCCGGTAGTTCACAATTCATGCTAATGGGACTTTTAGTGACATTACCTAACTTTAATAATCCATTTCATTTCATCTATCGGTCTATCATTTAATCATTCATCGGGTCATACAATCATTCGGGTCCAAATCAATAAACAGACAATCGGGACAACTAGTGTCTTATTTTATAAAAACTAACATGTTATCTCCCTCGCGGGTTTATAAAACATTTCATAAAAACATTTAAAAGAGTGCGAGGCTATGAACTCACGTTGATGTGGGAAGGCGGTTATCGGTGATTCGGATGTACGGTACGTGCCTCAATCACGAAAACCTAGACAAATAATACTCGTCTTAGACTTTTGTCCAATGACTTTATCAAAATAACAATTATGTATACATATGATGATTTTATATATATATGATGATCAAGTGGGTTTACATATTCTCATTTACTCATTTAGTGTTATGTGTTGATAACTTTTATACTAGTTTACTAGTTTTACCCATTTACGTGTTTTAGGTCCAATAAGCCTATTATAAGTTCATTAACTTGTATTAATCCATTTCATACTTGTATTATCAGTATTTACACTTTATATGTTGGGCCTAAATGGGTTAAGCCCAATAAGTACTTTTTATAGGTGTTTATCTTATTTAGTTAAATTATTAGTCCAATATGCTAACTTAGCTTGTTAATGTCCGTATGTCCCATAGTTCAGGTTTTATCGTTTTTTACTTGTATTAGATACTTATATATCAGTATATGACTTTTAAAAACCTTACATTAGACGGGTTTGATCATCTAAGTTTTAATTGGCGAAAAACGTTAATTTTACGGTAATAGCCGAAAAAGTCGTAAAAATCATGTTTATAGTTTTATAACTTATAAAACTTATCAAACTACCATTTTTATGAAATCTCCATTTATTTGTCCTTATAAATATTTATATAAATTTATTATATAAGTTAGTGGGTTTAATTCATATTTTATACTATTTTTATTTGATTGCTTATATAATACTATTATACTTTAATTTCCCAAAATCTGATTTTTACTTTCATGTACACCAAAACAGCCATATCTAGAGTTCTATATGGAGATAGAAGCTCAAATTTTTATGGCATAAACTACATGATATGTTCTCCATTTAACGCTCGTATGGCTACTGTTGAATCAGCCTTTAAGTATTTTCTAAAAATCGTCCAAAACAGTCTATGCAGATTTGTACTCTAATATTGTTTTGATCATATCTCACTCATCCTAATAATTCCATTGCATGACCAACTCTCACATGTGTACAAGACATATTACTTACTGTATATCCATTAATCTATTACATTTTATCAATTCATAACATGGTTATTTACTGTTTTTATACAGCATACTAAATTAAGCAAGATTAACCACTTTTACATATAGTTTTTCATCTTTTTACCCATGATTATCAACACCAAATCCCCACACAATATTTTTATCATCATATATCATCATAAATATATACATTTAAGAAGAAAATACATGATTACATAATCAAAATTAACAAAATGATGGGGAGAACAATCGTTATACCACCATGATGATGTAGGTTATGATCAAGATATGGATTTTGATCACACAACTTGTAATAAACCAATATCATCTTCAAGTCCACTAATCTTCATGAACTCCTTGTGGAAAATCAGCCCTTGATCTTCATAAAATCTTCTTTGTGGATGTTATGATCACCTCCAATCAACAAGTCTTCAAAGGGTATTCAACTTGTGCAAGTTAAACACATGAATTAAGGTTGAATTTTTGATCATATGATGGTTTATAGTGATGGTATGGACGGCATAAATGGAGGGTGAGAGAGAAGTGTGTGGTTTTGCATGAGAGAAATGAGAGGAAGTGGTATGAGATGGTGGTTTTGATGTATAGTAGCTTACATGTTAAGCTTTAGCTAACATGTGTTAGCTTATTAGCTAAGAGTTTGACACATCAAGTGTTGTGGTGGTATTAGTTGGCCGTCCATATAGATAGTGGGGTGGGATAAATTAGTTTGTCCCATCCCGCTAATTTACGGGTATTCCTCGATTCTAGTTTCCTCGATTTGCGTGCCCTCGGTTCGTTTTACGAAAAACGTTTTTATAAATTATGAATCAACGACACAAAACGAATCTAATAAAAATTGTCTCATCAAAAACGGAGTTCGAAAACGTAAATACGTAATCCTAAGGTTTCCGGTTTAGTCGTAAAGGATGTTAAATTAAAATCGTAAGTCCTAATCTCTTCTCGTAAATTTGTGAGTTTATGAACCAACACAAATTTAAAATTCCAAAATAATATTCACGGATAAATTTATTTTCTGAAATGTCGGACTGTCACCAAAACGGTGAATGTAAACGTGAGCACGTAACGTAGAATCCTCCGGTTTAGACGTAGTCGATGCTACTTCAAGACGTAAATCCAAATTTCTTCCCAAAAATAAGTGAGTTCATAATATAACATTAAAATAATGTTTTTAAATAATATCTGAGAATAACATTAAAATAATGTTTTTAAATAATATCTGAGAATAAAATATCAACCATAAATTGACAGATTGTCACAGCATTTACCCCTAAACAGGATCTTTGTCCTCAAAGATCATCTTACTACTCGCTTCTTATAGAGTTAAAGCCATGTGGGTATTTCCTCCACATTCGGTCTTTTCTCACAAGTGTATCCCATTACAATACGCGAGTTTCATCAAACATAATTACGGGAATAAGATCAGGCTTAATGTTGACTTACTTTCTCTATCCATGATGTTCATGGGTTTTTGATGAATGCAACTTTTCGCCGATCTAAACTTCATTAAGGAATAGTCAGATTTTCACTTGATAGACATTTTATCAAGTTCGATATACGAAACATAATTCACACAGCTCTTGAAGTCCTAGGGTAGATCCAGCTTATATGCCTTTCAAACCAATTTTTACATCATCTCAATGATCCCATACAACGGGGACTTATATCTCATGATCTTCCAGATCATCAGTTCATTTTTCAATGGTTAAAATTTTTGGCATAACTTCGCTACCCATATGGCACTTCAAGATCTACATTTCATATTCACATAACCTCCTGCCCACTACCGGCAGTCAATAATCAAATCCTAATTTCAATAATCATTTCAGGTCTCGCGGGTCGAGTATTTTGTAAGGTTGGGTTCACCATCATAGGAAACCTTAAACCTAAAAGACATGTCCAACTCACAATAGGTGTATGTCGGGTGTCTTCATCTCAACTCCTGCCTACAGATGCTCTAATTTTTAAATCTTAACAAGATTCGATCTCGATCCTAACACGAAAATTTTCAATGATAATCTCTCCAATGGAAAACGATTATACGGTCTATTACCAAAGGTCAATCATTCGAACATAAAACAAAATTTCTAGTATTTTGTATCGTTACTTTACCTCGTCCCTTCGATTGGGGTGGTACACAGTACTCTCATCAAGATTCGTTCTTAATGACTTCTGAGCAAATCTCTAGAAATTCAATGTGAAGCGAGGATCTTGATAGAGATGATCGATACATGCACACTATGTTTAAACAACTCCTTTAAATACAAAAGAGTCAATTTTTTCATCAAGAATCAATCATTAACAGGATTGATATTAGCAGATTTGGTCAGTCTGTCGACGATGACCCAAATCGAATCAAATTCGGATGATGACCTTTGCAATAGTTAGACGTTTACTAATGTATGAGGCGATGTCTGCCTTCATAATTTGCCATTAGTACAACTTCTTCAGACAAAGATACTTTTAGTCAGAAATGACATAAATAGAATACTTATACTTACTAGATTACAACATAACTATATCTCACAATCCTCCATATTTAGACAATCACAAGTGGTCTTTAAAACATTTAACGCCATCGGTTTCTCAATTCTAATGGTTCACATTAGCCGCGAACCACTTTTATTATCTATATTATCCTTTTTATAAGCATCAGCTATATTTTAAATTGTTCGGCAATTTATTTTGCACATTCATTATTAAGAAATACATCGTAATTGATTTTTCATATTTTCTACATAATGTGTCAGTAATTATGTTCACCTTCATTCATATTTTCTAAGTTTCAGTTTCGTTTCAGCTATCATTTTTATCAGTTTTGCTTAATCTGACGTTTAAAGCGTCGATAGTTATTACAACTAATTAAATAATAAATATTTAATTTTTATGAAACATAACGTAAAAATTTTAATTTTTCTTAGTTCGACCAATTATAAAAATGTTCAAAATAAATTTGAATTTAATTAACAAGACTTTTGTTGATTTATCGAAAATAATTAAAATAATTAATAAAATCCATAAATGTTCGAAAAACCTTCGTTTATTCTTTGGTAAAAAATTTCTTAGTTGAAAAGCAAAAATTGTCATTTCAAATTTTAAGTCATGGTTTAACGGTTTCCTCAATCCCTCTTAGGTTGTCTTGAGGTATACACGAACATTTACCCCTAAACAGGAGTTTAGTTAAATGTTCTGGGTATAAGGGAATAATCCATTAAAAATCCTTTGTCAAAACATTTGTCAAAACACATTTGCACTTTCTTTTTGGTAAAACCCAAAATCTTAAAAGGGCTCTTAATTTTTGAAGAGTCAATATAGATTCCATTTTCTTTTAATCACACGGTCAAATAATGTAAAGGGTTAAGTCTTTAATCACATGTTAATTATTCAAGGTACATGTTTTTATTGTTCGGCCAATTCAGGGCAATCTATAAATAATTATTAACTCATTCTTATTCTTATAAACAAACAAATGGTCCTTAATGATCACAAGCATGAATTAATCAAATTACAGCCTACACACGCGATTCACTAAATTTATGAATGCTACATCTGCATTGGCCAATCCAAACAACATCACGTGAAACTCATAATGTTCATTACAAGTTCTGGATGTAGTGATTGGAATAGATAATCTTTTTCGCAGATTCGAAGTTGATGATAACCATGCCGAGGATCAAATCTTTAGAACATACGCTAGAACCTTGTAAATGATCGAACAAATCTTCCATTTCGAGTTATGGATATCGTTTTCGATTGTCAATTTACTCAGTTCACAGTAATCTATAAATATAAGGAATGATAATACCATAGCTCTTCATAATGACGAGCTTGGTAGAATAAAATCTTTCTCCGACAACTCTCTCAGTTGTATGGTAATTCCTTTAATTCAGATGGTGCTGACGTACAGTGCACATGCCACAAGTGCAGCACCGGAAATATAATCAATACCAATTTCAATCTGCCTTAATGGCAAAAGTCTAGGTAATTCACCAATAAATACCTCCTAAAGTTTCAGATAACATAAACATCTTTAAATACTTTCATATTAGGTTCTTCTAGATTACAATATCTATAACTAGTTCACAACCATTCATGGTATAATTTCAAGTCTAAATGCAGGATATGGTCATCATCACTTTTGATGATCAACATCTTATTATTTAGGGGAATTCTATTCGAGTTCCCATCAATTAAGACAATGTCGTCATGTCATAATCAATCAATCAATCCATTCTACTGGCACTATCAACTTTCCAGTTTCATTACCGTTGATAAGATGTGAACTTCTCAAAAGACCAATAATAACTCATAATCCTTCACAATTTAAGGATATCTGGAGACATAACTAACCTTAAAAGAGTAAGGTTAACGCATAATCTATGCGAGAGAATTTCAAATCAGATACAGACGAAAACATTTAACGAATATGAATATATCCCATGTTTTCATAATTTGTGTACGCATTCGAAAGCTCCTCGGATCATTACCCAGGTCATTCAAATGAAATCAAATCTAAAGAAATGATAGGAACATCGATACATCCAATCGGGTATCAACACTCGGTAATCAGATACTTTTCATAAGAATCTCGCCACGGGAGAATTGGATAAGAAGGGAATATCAATTTGTCAAATAAGACAATTTCCACAGATGAGTAAATTCGACTAAGAAGAATAGATGTTACAGGCACATATGTAGGTGTCCCTAACACTATGTCTTTATTTTTCACTTCTTGCAGATCTCATAAATTTTAATCTTTCACAATCTTCAAAGAAAATTTAGTGTTTATTAATCAGTTTTATGGGGACTACTAATCAGCCTTACATGGTCCATTCCAAATTGTATGTAGGCGCGCAACTATATACAATTTCAAGATTAACGATGCAATACCCAGTTCGTCAAAATTTTATCATCATGTTTATAATAAAAAAAATTTCATGCTTAATTCTTAAATAAGAATTAAAAATAAATTTACAAAGATTTTCTTTGTTATGAAAACAATTAAGTTTTCCTAGGTGTTTTATAAACACCTTCATTTTGATAACGATCACTTATAAATCTCACTTTGAATAATCCTTATAGTGATGAAAATTCAATTTTTCTCAAGGGATACTATTGTATCTTGTAACACCCCCACAAATGCTATGCGTAGCGGAACTACAACATTGGGTGCTACGTGGTTATCATCACACATAAGCTATATTAAACGACTCAAAGAGACGTAAAAGTTCAAACATTATTAAAACATCAAGTCTACAGTTTTCCAAATCCCAAAAGAAATATAAAACAGAGTTTGCGTTTAGGTCCCCACTGAATCTCAACCAAAAGTACATTTTCATTCTCACGACAAAATATAAAAGAGTTTTAAGTGCAAAAAGGTAGGAAAACAAGTAGACCGCCAAGCCACAACAACTTCCATCCTCGCATGCTCCACTGCTATCAACCTTGATTACCTGAGACACATGCTTAAAATCGTCAACACAAAGGTTGAGCGAATCTATAGGTTTATCAAAACATCAGTTGAACATAAGTGTTAAAAACCAATCATGATCATTCAATAGCATTGTGGCCATACAATCTATTATTCAAGAATATGACAATTGTGTTTAAGCTCATGACACTAATCCGTTAACTCAATCACCCGCGTAATAAATACCGGCGTGATTCAGATGAAACCAGTGCCCCTTCTAAAGGCATCAGTTGCAATTATACCTTATTTCTCATACAAGATAATCTACCGCAGAACTTACTCAACGTACAGCTTCTCGGCTAGCATTGGGTCGTTAGCCCCGTAGTACTACAAATTGCATAAGCGGCTATTTCCCCCTACTCGAGGGCAGGACAATAGTTAATAGTTCATGAATTTAGGGTCTTTGGCAACTTGGTACTCAACACAATTTCGAGGCAACGTTCGGGTCCAACAATCATTCAAGCCTTATGTTCATTTTCATTTAACTAGCATGTATCCCCCTCGCGGGTTAAAAACATTTGAATAAAGTAAAGAGCGAGGCTATAGACTCACCTTAGATGACACACTAAGCTAGTAGTAGTAGTGATCGCCGAAGTGAAGATGCCTCCCAAATATACACGTCAAAAGCCGCCACCTAACAAATGAGGTGCGCGCTTAACAACATACTCAAGTACCTCAAAACATACTTAGTATAATAAAACCAACGATTCAAAATAATATGTACATAGACATGACCAACCAATACAAGTGAATCCCTTCTAAACCCCATAACATATACTAGCTTTCCAAAACTAGTATCTTCGATATTGATCCATCTCAAGATGCCAAATCAACACGGTTCAAGTACCCTACATAGGTCTCTAATCTCAGAATACACACTCTTACATAAGACTCATATCCTTTTAAAACTTTGAGAAGCTAATAGATTAGCCTCTCGCCCCAAACTATGACGCGAGGTTAAGTACCTCCCAAAAAATACTCAGCCGGTACTTACCGAAAGTACACGCTGTTTTACCATACCTAAACAACTCCGTTTTCGACGAAACTTGGTGACAAACTCACTCAATATCTGTAGAAGACTCAGTTAAAATTTCATCAAATGATTCACATTTTAGACCCACTTTCTCGACACATCTTTTGACCTTAAAAACCGGACAGTTTTACACACTTGTATCGTAAAACCGTTTTGACCTCCTTAACCAAAACCATTTACAAATCCGACTCTTGATTATGAAAATAGACTCAAAATGCTAAGTTTAGGGCCTGAGAACAGCCCTTGACCGTTTTTGAAACTCAAGTTATAGTCCCCGAGATTTGACCCAATATCGACAACAATTTCGGATTGCGTCGATACTCGCCTCCCGGTACACGAATATTCAAACCTATGTAACTTTTGACTCGTTATGAGTTAGAAGCTCTACCTTATACCGAAACGAGCGTCTCGGTGACTACTACAACAATATCCAATAATACCAACACTTATCCAACATCTACTGTACGAAAATCGGGCCTAAACCTACTGATCTAAAATGACTCTTTAAAAATCATACCAACAACCAATTTGACCCATTTTTATCATCATCTACACCTTAAATATGTTATACCCATCATCTACAACAACTCCTAATTCTTAAATTCACTTGCATGGTCACATGCATCAATTCAAAATTAAAAACAAATGCATGCACTCAAAAATAAAGAATTAATATAATAATAATAACATATGAGTGGAACCTTACAATGATTAATTAAGATCAAATGATCAAGAACACCATAAAGCCCCAAAATTTCGTGGCTCCTATGATCAAAAACACCAAGATAAAATCTTTTCCAAGCTTGTTTGATTGATTAGAATTGATCCTAGCAACAAAAACAATACATGCAACCAACAAAAAAAAAAATGGATTAAATCAAGGATCATCAAAAATAAATTTGGAAAATCAAAGTTGATGCATGTTAGATTTGATGATTGGAAAACACTTACAAGATGATTTTATAGGTGGGTCTTTGATTAGATTTCTTCAAAAATAAAATTTGGTGGTAGATTATGGTGGTGGTTGTTTGGCCGTGAGCTAGAGAGGAAAAGGGGGAGAAAACACACATTTTTGCTAGTTAAAAATGAAAGGTGTGTGTTAGTGGAAGCTTATATATGGTGGAGTGGGGTAGAAAGTGTAAATATGGCTATCTTTAGGCCTTTGTTACAAAATAATTTATAAAGATGGCAAAAATGGTACCTAGTAAGTTTTTATAAATTTACGAGAGTCGGGTTTCGTCTCGGCTACCTCAAAATACTTTTAAATGGTTTAAACGCACACCAAATGAATACACACATGGTTCCGACTCGACTTAACACGTATTAAAATAAAATCTCGAAAAACTCAAATATCGATCAATCGATATTAAAATGTAAGTTTTGGGCATCCGTCGGTATCGTAGTCGTCATCGGTTCTTCTTAAATCGTCAAACGTTAAATTACGACCGTAAACGTTGGTTTCAACTTAAACCGTCAAATATATAACAAATGAAATTTCTTAAAAATTTCAAAAATATACGTAAAATAGGATTAAATAAATGACGTTGGGCTCGGGATATCACATCCACAAGTGAGCCTCA
Source organism: Glebionis coronaria (assembly GCA_025667525.1). Classification (NCBI taxonomy): domain Eukaryota; kingdom Viridiplantae; phylum Streptophyta; class Magnoliopsida; order Asterales; family Asteraceae; genus Glebionis; species Glebionis coronaria. Next base: position 168,348 of record JANFOE010000366.1, on the reverse strand, counting down.
ACTTACGAGAGATGCTCATACTGAACAGCTCTTGAGACAATAACTTAGCACCTTACGGCACTTTCACGGGTGTTACATCCTTCCCCCCTTAAGGGAGCGACGTCCCGGCGCTCTCCGGTTCTTATACTCGCATTTTGTACTACTAGGAAGATAAAGGTACTTCTTCCTAAAGAGGTCTTCATGTTCTGTTTCGTGCTCCGGTTCACGTTTCGGGTTCTATCACATTTTCACCATGGGTATTATACCTTGCTTCAGTCTCTTAACATCTCGATCCAGGATCTCCACTTCAATTCCCCAAATTCTTCCTACGGTTATCAACACGTCTCTTTTCAAAGCTTCTCGCGGTTACCAAGTGATTCTTAATCTACACCATCTCTTCCGTAGCCTCTCGAATCATTTCAAGTCCATTCAACTGACTTTCTCCTGCTTCATTCTATTCAACTGGTGATCTACCTTTTCATCCCATAATCCTTCAAATTCGACACATGAAGAGTATTGTCATTTCCACGGAGTTCATCCAGCAGTTCCAACTAGTAGGCAACTGGTCCAACATACCTTTGGACCCACCTTTCCTATTCTCCAAAACGAAATCACGCCCTTCCACGATCTCAACTTCCACCAAAATCAAACACATACGCTCGGAGCACGTCTTCCAACTTTCGGATCGTCCTTTCACTTGGTTCATCGTCTCATAAAAATAATTGCTCACAAAGAAAATCACACGGGTCGCACATCACCTCATAGAAAAACGTTCAAAATATAAAAGACGAAGTAATCAATACTAGTCGTACCAAATCACCTTGTTACGATATTACGTACATACAACCCTACTTCGTCAAAAACGAATTCATCGATACGAAGTCATTCGGCGTATACATAACTCTCTCGAAGACATCACAATCCAAACAAACACAAAAGCCATTATGAAACACATACAACCATATTACGACATGTTTGCAACATAGCCAAACCATGCCAAACCAATCAGTTCAATCAGTTAACCCACGCTTGCTAATCAGCCAAGCCAAGATAAAACAAGAATATTTACATAATTCTCGGATGAGTCCGGTCAAACGAAAATTGCAATATTACGAAGATTCACGAGCTTGCTAGCTATGGATGCATATCCAAAAAGAAATAAAATACATACATATGTCATCGCAGGGTGCTCACACACGGATCCATACCCCAAAATATTATAAGAACACCATCTCACTTTCGTCCCAAACGTGGTCAAAATCTCAATAAACATCATCGTTCACAGTTAGATATAAAAGAAATACATAACATGGCGCGTGTTTTCCATGATCGGACTTCATTGGACAATGTCGTCTCAAGTTCTCCCAACTTACGATCACTCGACCAGATTACTTACCACAAAAATACATAAAAGGCAAGGGTTTACCACAAAAACATCAACTAGGGATATCTATCGTTTAACCATCGAAAATCAAGGATGGTTGAGTCAAGCAAAGAGGATTCCTCACTTAAATAAACGAAGACGACAATTGGAATGGTCTTCCAATTACCGATGCACAGTTGGTAAACTTCAACAATTTATCATGTGTCGCTTGACATATCAAAAGAACGAGAAAAAGAATATATATAAAGTACGATACATTCGACGTAGGAGAAGTCTTCGTTATTTCCCTTAGAGTTATTCGAACTCTGATTTCCTCTACTTCGGCATTTTTCCATCTTTATTAAAAACTCCTCTCCCGGTGACGATACGAGCCCCTTTGGTATTTCATCAACACCCTCCTGATTCCGATGAAATTTGCACGTTACACACAACTCATAAAAACATTTTCCAAAAACTACTCGGTCACAGTGACTTACCAAGTCAACACCAAACGAAAGAAAAGATTTCAAGGAATACAAGAAAAATTCAAAAATTGTCTTTAGGAACCAAAGAAAATGCGATTACTTGCATAAGGATCCACCATTTTTAAAACGTTCTCATCCAAGCATTTATCAAAACACTACAAGTTTCAAGATGACCAATTTGTTTGACATTAGTGCCCTTCCTAAACTATGCATAATTAGCCATATCATGCATACTTGAGGATCAAGCAACAACAACCAACAAAACAGGACTCTTCCCGAATTACGCATAGTTAGCTAAGCTGTGCATAATTGCGGATCGAGTGACGACACAAACGTTATTATTACATACCAAACACGACTATGGAAGTTTTCGACCTAATCTTCAAAATAACTAAACCATTTGAAATGAAATTTGAAATGGGAAAATATTGTTACCACCGGTTTAAGAAACACATCCAACATTTTCGTTCACTTTGGAAACATACCTTTTGCTTTGCCTTTTCATGAGAAAATAAATAAATAATTAAATAAATAAATCGACACCATTTGCATTTAGTTCACCAAAATATTTGACACACTCATACCTATTTTCACAATAGACTATTCACAAAATGACGGTAAGGTGGTTCATGATTAAAGATCATTGCAAGCGCAACAAGTGATAAAATTAAGATCAATGAGATCGAACGAGGTAAACGAGCAATATAATTGCCAACAGCAATTAACTACATTAGAAAAGAAAATACTTCAAATATATGACAAAAGTCTCAGGATAACAACAGCAATCTACGAATACATGAAGTAAAAGTTGAATATCAACACAAGCGTCAAAAATAAAACAACGATCACACTTCCCATCGTCTCGAGTTGCACACCCATTCCACCAAGGGTATACGGGGAGAGAAGAATAACCACTTGGTTAATTATAAACAATTTTCACCAGGAAGATCGAGTTCTTTCACCTCTACAATTTGGTAAAGCGGCTTCGCCTCCTCGCTTTTGTTAAATATAAATAAACAACCACTCTAACGAATATTTATAGCATCATACAAGTAAATACAAAATTTTAGGTTCCATTAACCGAAAGAAGAAAGTTATGGCGTCCATGAACATGACAAAATACACCGGGTGACATACCCTCATCATCAAGTACTAGCGAAATAGTAGTTTTAAAATAGTTATAATAATAATGGTTTCATATCATGAAAAATGTTAAAATGAACAGTCTCATTACTACCCAAGTTCAGATATAGACTCGCAAAATCAAAGAACTGATGTTTTACGATCGAACCATCGTGACTCAAAACATTACATATACATCTTAAGAAAATAATATACAAGTAGGCGTGTGTTGTATAATCCAGTTGCGTATAATAATTAGTGTTACCTTGTACATTGTAAAACCGAACATTTACACATTTTTAATTTGTGTTACACTATTAAAGAATTTATACCTTTCATCCTTCAATCTTTGCAAAGTTTTTATTTCTGGAAGTTATAATCTCAAGAAAATTATCAACATTAATAAAGGCGGTGACTCGGTTATCATATTTGATAAAATCATTAGGTTCGAAAATCTCCATACTTGTGTCAAAATCCCATTAATATCCATATTTTTAAGTACCAAAAACATACGTAGTAAGAATTTCCCAAGTTTTACGTTTTTATTATTACGACTTATATTATCACATATATACACATATCCAACACGACTCAACCTAGTCCCATTAACTCTTAAAAATTCAACCTTTGACTTTTATTACACACATGTCTTCCTTACAATTTATTTGCTATATTTTATTCACGCGGCTCGAATCAGGCGTCAAAGACGTTTCACGTAGTATTATCTCGGATAAATTACTGATTTTAGTCGATTCTTGAATCTCAAAAATTAATGATAATAATATGATAATATAATAATGAAGTAGGTGATCAAAATGCTTATTTCAATTATTTTCAAAATATATAAAATTCAACTTTTAATCCTTATCCCATTATCAGATGATTTTAAAATTAACACATCTCGTTGCGGAATAAAACAAAAGGTTTTTCAAACGATTTTAAACAAGCATCATCAAATTACACATATTGATTCTCTATAACGACAATTAAACAAACAAATGATTTCCAATGACGTTCCATCAATGTTTAAAATTTATTTCAAGCATTATAATTTCTCACTTATAGTGTACATTCCGATTTTATCCCAGTTTATTTACTACAACGAGTGACGAGTTTCTAGTTTACACCAATGCATACGTAAACATAACCTTATGTTTAAATTAAACCAATTTTTACAAAGTTTTTATCTCCAAAATACGTGACCAATTCTTCTACTCATGTTTTATATTACAAGATACGTCAAAAGTTTACTACGTTGACCCGAAAATTAATTCATACTAAATCTGAAGCTACATATACTCAATAGTCATCTCTCAAATTTTATTATAACTCCTTTCTCGAACTAATTTAAACAAATTCTTAACAAGTCCATCACAATCTTTTAGTATCAAATTTTAATATATGAAAACAAGGATTTTACGAGTAATAATAGTTACTTATTACGATTTACCAACCAAGGTTGAAGGAAAATAATTTCACAATGTCCATTTATTCTCTACACGAATTTTACTTGTTACAAAACACATCATACGTCATTTTTATCTGAAAGTTTCATTCATCAAATATTAAATATGTAAAACACTTTATGTTTAACCCATTTAATCAACAAAGTTTAGTGCTTACTTAACTCACACAAATGCCGGACCTCGTCATACATAATATCGAATTCAAAATAATGAAACAACAAAACAAAATGAAATAAACGAAGCGAAAATACATATGTCAACTAAATGTTGTTATCGGCCTCGGATGAGTCTCGAAATCGTACTCCACAAAATTAACACAAAAACCAACCAAATTCCAAGTTATCGCGCTTGATCACAACGCCAGTCTATTTTAAAACACATCTTTAAAATTCAAGTAGAATAGTAAACAACGATTAAATGGCAACACGCCTCAACCACGTTTCATAATATACACACATGATTCGCCGCCCCAATGTACGCATCGTCGATTATACTTCGTCTATGTTATAGTTACGTGAACTAACATATCAAACCCATTAGGAATAAAGGAAATAAAGTAATACGTAAGTAAATTACGTCTCAAAAGAAAATGTCCAAAATGACACATCACGGTGCGATAACGAAAATCGAGATCGACCTAGTCGATATAAAATATGTTACGAAGCATCATTTACGTATCTAGGATATCAAACGAGGTTCATATTCGGTTATTCGAACAATAAATTAATTATCAAGATTGATAATTAGCGGTAAGGCCGAATTCTCAACAAAACCGCATTATAACTTGTACGATAATCACTCAAGGACCATTGCTTCACGTGCAATGCCTTTAAACACCATACTATATACATACTTTTACATAAAAAATCATTCCTACATACACGTAGGATTACAACGCGATGTTGCCACGTAATGCAATGTAGCCCGTTATGCCAATTACATGCAACATATACGATAATCTTTACAGGAATTTGCAAATTACGATGATAAGTACTCAACGTACAAAACAATATATCTCAATATATATCTCAAAGTATTTACTTACTAAATACTTAGGGAGTTCATATCAATTTCGAGGGATACATCTAAAATATAAAGTAATGCTAAAGAATTCTTACCGGAGCCATGCAGGATAGTTGTGTGTGCTTGGACCATTTCTTACGACACCAAAAGTTATAGTTTAGGATTTTCAAAAACGACCTAGTTCTCTATAACTCATGGCTCTGATTACCAATCTGTAACACCCCCACAAATGCTATGCGTAGCGGAACTACAACATTGGGTGCTACGTGGTTATCATCACACATAAGCTATATTAAACGACTCAAAGAGACGTAAAAGTTCAAACATTATTAAAACATCAAGTCTACAGTTTTCCAAATCCCAAAAGAAATATAAAACAGAGTTTGCGTTTAGGTCCCCACTGAATCTCAACCAAAAGTACATTTTCATTCTCACGACAAAATATAAAAGAGTTTTAAGTGCAAAAAGGGAGGAAAACAAGTAGACCGCCAAGCCACAACAACTTCCATCCTCGCATGCTCCACTGCTATCAACCTTGATTACCTGAGACACATGCTTAAAATCGTCAACACAAAGGTTGAGCGAATCTATAGGTTTATCAAAACATCAGTTGAACATAAGTGTTAAAAACCAATCATGATCATTCAATAGCATTGTGGCCATACAATCTATTATTCAAGAATATGACAATTGTGTTTAAGCTCATGACACTAATCCGTTAACTCAATCACCCGCGTAATAAATACCGGCGTGATTCAGATGAAACCAGTGCCCCTTCTAAAGGCATCAGTTGCAATTATACCTTATTTCTCATACAAGATAATCTACCGCAGAACTTACTCAACGTACAGCTTCTCGGCTAGCATTGGGTCGTTAGCCCCGTAGTACTACAAATTGCATAAGCGGCTATTTCCCCCTACTCGAGGGCAGGACAATAGTTAATAGTTCATGAATTTAGGGTCTTTGGCAACTTGGTACTCAACACAATTTCGAGGCAACGTTCGGGTCCAACAATCATTCAAGCCTTATGTTCATTTTCATTTAACTAGCATGTATCCCCCTCGCGGGTTAAAAACATTTGAATAAAGTAAAGAGCGAGGCTATAGACTCACCTTAGATGACACACGAAGCTAGTAGTAGTAGTGATCGCCGAAGTGAAGATGCCTCCCAAATATACACGTCAAAAGCCGCCACCTAACAAATGAGGTGCGCGCTTAACAACATACTCAAGTACCTCAAAACATACTTAGTATAATAAAACCAACGATTCAAAATAATATGTACATAGACATGACCAACCAATACAAGTGAATCCCTTCTAAACCCCATAACATATACTAGCTTTCCAAAACTAGTATCTTCAATATTGATCCATATCAAGATGCCAAATCAACACGGTTCAAGTACCCTACATAGGTCTCCAATCTCAGAATACACACTCTTACATAAGACTCATATCCTTTTAAAACTTTGAGAAGCTAATAGATTAGCCTCTCGCCCCAAACTATGACGCGAGGTTAAGTACCTCCCAAAAAATACTCAGCCGGTACTTACCGAAAGTACACGCTGTTTTACCATACCTAAACAACTCCGTTTTCGACGAAACTTGGTGACAAACTCACTCAATATCTGTAGAAGACTCAGTTAAAATTTCATCAAATGATTCACATTTTAGACCCACTTTCTCGACACATCTTTTGACCTTAAAAACCGGACAGTTTTGCACACTTGTATCGTAAAACCGTTTTGACCTCCTTAACCAAAACCATTTACAAATCCGACTCTTGATTATGAAAATAGACTCAAAATGCTAAGTTTAGGGCCTGAGAACAGCCCTTGACCGTTTTTGAAACTCAAGTTATAGTCCCCGAGATTTGACCCAATATCGACAACAATTTCGGATTGCGTCGATACTCGCCTCCCGGTACACGAATATTCAAACCTATGTAACTTTTGGCTCGTTATGAGTTAGAAGCTCTACCTTATACCGAAACGAGCGTCTCGGCGACTACTACAACAATATCCAATAATACCAACACTTATCCAACATCTACTGTACGAAAATCGGGCCTAAACCTACTGATCTAAAATGACTCTTTAAAAATCATACCAACAACCAATTTGACCCATTTTTATCATCATCTACACCTTAAATATGTTATACCCATCATCTAAAACAACTCCTAATTCTTAAATTCACTTGCATGGTCACATGCATCAATTCAAAATTAAAAACAAATGCATGCACTCAAAAATAAAGAATTAATATAATAATAATAACATATGAGTGGAACCTTACAATGATTAATTAAGATCAAATGATTAAGAACACCATAAAGCCCCAAAATTTCGTGGCTCCTATGATCAAAAACACCAAGATAAAATCTTTTCCAAGCTTGTTTGATTGATTAGAATTGATCCTAGCAACAAAAACAATACATGCAACCAACAAAAAAAATGGATTAAATCAAGGATCATCAAAAATAAATTTGGAAAATCAAAGTTGATGCATGTTAGATTTGATGATTGGAAAACACTTACAAGATGATTTTATAGGTGGGTCTTTGATTAGATTTCTTCAAAAATAAAATTTGGTGGTAGATTATGGTGGTGGTTGTTTGGCCGTGAGCTAGAGAGGAAAAGGGGGAGAAAACACACATTTTTGCTAGTTAAAAATGAAAGGTGTGTGTTAGTGGAAGCTTATATATGGTGGAGTGGGGTAGAAAGTGTAAATATGGCTATCTTTTGGCCTTTGTTACAAAATAATTTATAAAGATGGCAAAAATGGTACCTAGTAAGTTTTTATAAATTTACGAGAGTCGCGTTTCGTCCCGGCTACCTCAAAATACTTTTAAATGGTTTAAACGCACACCAAATGAATACACACATGGTTCCGACTCGACTTAACACGTATTAAAATAAAATCTCGAAATACTCAAATATCGATCAATCGATATTAAAATGTAAGTTTTGGGCATCCGTCGGTATCGTAGTCGTCATCGGTTCTTCTTAAATCGTCAAACGTTAAATTACGACCGTAAACGTTGGTTTCAACTTAAACCGTCAAATATATAACAAATGAAATTTCTTAAAAATTTCAAAAATATACGTAAAATAGGATTAAATAAATGACGTTGGGCTCGGGATATCACATCCACAAGTGAGCCTCAACTTACGAGAGATGCTCATACTGAACAGCTCTTGAGACAATAACTTAGCACCTTACGGCACTTTCACGGGTGTTACATATCTTATAAAAACAATGAGTGATCTGCAAAAGTGTGATGAAAAGTTGTTCACCAAGAACTAACTACAATATGATAGGAAATGAGCTTTAGCCAAATAATCATGAGGTTCATGATCTCGATGGCACTCAAAAGAATAATCCACAACGTAACTCAATTCGAGATGAGTACTTGTTCAATGGTTACATCACTAATGTGAGCTTTAGGAAGAAGCAAGAAAATATAGATAACATCGATACATGTAGGATTTAGCAATCAATTGTAGTCTTTTCATTAATCACAAACAAGTCAAAATTGTACCGTAACACATTATGTGTCACTATGTCATACAATTCCAAGAACTCATCCTACCAACTGATGTCTCAGTTAAGTTAGGGATTATTTTTTAAAAGATACCACAATGAATACTAATCTACAAAAGTCATTAGGTGTTCCACATGTCCCAGAAGATCCATCAGTCTCAATTCAGAAGAAGATTTCTTCAGTTTATTTCTTGGACACTGGGCATCCTCGTTAGTGGACAATGGCCTAGGAACAACCCTTAACACAAACTAACAATCATTTAAAACCTTATAATTCAATCATAGGACTTAACGACTTCCTCTTATCAATCTCATATTCCATACAGGTTAAATTTTACTTTATTCAAGTTTTAACCAATTTTATACTCAATTCGATATCTTACCTCATTTTCTAGTACTTTCAACCTTATTCATAAACCTTCAAGGAGCAATAAAAGCTCGATATGAACAATACTTAATTTCCAATCCTATAACTCTTTCCAACAATAATTATCAAATGAGTCACTAGTATGAAATGACTCACACATTCAATTAGACTTCTCGGAAAGGTGCTAGTGGCATGAGGCTTTTGGGTAATGTTTCCAATGACAGCCTCAAGTGCAACATTCACCCTTTCGATTTCAATTTAAGAATTGGATGACAGCGAATCAGATGACACCTTTCCAGATGGTAACGTTTTGTCAAACTCCACTCTATAAGGAAAGATCGTCATGACATCGATATCAGTTTTAATCTTGCCAATTTTTCTTCAAGATCTTAATCAACTACTATCTATAATTCTACGAATATCAACCATTTGTTGGGATCATAAATATCCACAACTTGGTTTAAATCTATGATAGCTAGAATTCCTACGGGAATAGCTTCGATTGATTTGCTAGGGGATTTAGGGTTCCTTGTGACAATCTACGTCGTATAAATACCTCGTATAAATATCAAAATAATCATCAAAATAATCATCAAACAATCATGTCATAAAATTACGTCATATATATATATATATATATATATATATATATATATATATATATATATATATATATATATATATATATATATATATAATCCAAGTTATATATATATATATATATATTAAAATAACACTTCTCAGTCTGGCCTTGTCGGTAACTCGGGAATTCTCCGGCACCGTTATAGTCAAAAGATTTTTAGACATTTTTAGAAAAATGTTTATAGTTAAAAGATTTTGAAATGTTTTATCAAAACCTTGGTTTTAAAAATCTTTCGTTCTCTATAACGAGAGCTCTGGTACCAAACTGTAACACCCCCCAAATTTATACAACTCAATACAGCGGAAGACTCGTTGGTGTTACGGGATAGCACATTACTCACATCATAGACAACGCTTAAAAATCGCGTCGTTTATTAATAAAGCATTTCCATTCATAAATATCAGATTTACATAGGTCCCAAGTCATATTATTTCATACAAAGTTTTACAAAGTATTTGAATGGAAATTATTGTTTAAGTGCGGGCCATGAATTCTTGTCGTCTTCTCGAGAATTACCATCAAGTACCTGAGATGAAACATGTTAAAAGAAAAGGTCAGCGATAACGCCGAGTGAATTCATAGAGTATAATGAAATCCATCAATATAACATCGGTATAAAATTATTACCGAAAATCATTTTGTACAAATCTTTGTAATAGGCCATAAACTAGCCAATGTCATTTTATACAAATCCATATCAAAATCATAATATAGGCTTTCGCCTTCAAAACCATTATACGAACCAATGTCGTAAAAATATCATACAATACGTTTTATAACGTCGTGTAGAGTTAAATAAAAACCGTTATATGAATATGGTTATATAAAACCAAAACACAAACATAATATCAATAATATGACCCTGTATTGCTAGTCAGGCAATATATTGTAATTCAATGCATAAAGCAGTATTTTCGTTAATTTTTGGATTATTACAAGCCGCATGACATTGTTACCTTACTAAAACAAACAACGGGTAGCTAGCCCGAAACTCAATTTGCCCATCTAAATTTGCGTGTCGTCACAATAATCACGCTTGTGTAAATCTTCTCATACATAAATTCGCTTACCAATCAATGTGGCACGACGGGGATCAACCGTCAAGGCGCGAACTGGGGTGATCGTCCCCAAATAGTATTATTATATGCATAAGCGTCTACCAAATCCCGATAGTTCACAATTCATGCTAATGGGACTTTTAGTGACATAACCTAACTTTAATAATCCATTTCATTTCATCTATCGGGTCATTTAATCATTCATTGGGTCATACAATCATTCGGGTCCAATCAATAAACAGACAATCGGGACAACTAGTGTCTTAATTTATAAAAACTAACATGTTATCTCCCTCGCGGGTTTATAAAACATTTCATAAAAACATTTAAAAGAGTGCGAGGCTATGAACTCACGTTGATGTGGGAAGGCGGTTATCGGCGATTCGGATGTACGGTACGTGCCTCAATCACAGAAACCTAGACAAATAATACTCGTCTTAGACTTTTGTCCAATGACTTTATCAAAATAACAATTATGTATACATATGATGATTTTATATATATATATGATGATCAAGTGGGTTTACATATTCTCATTTACTCATTTAGTGTTATGTGTTGATAACTTTTATACTAGTTTACTAGTTTTACCTATTTACGTGTTTTAGGTCCAATAAGCCTAATTATAAGCTCATTAACTTGTATTAATCCATTTCATACTTGTATTATCACTATTTACACTTTATATGTTGGGCCTAAATTGGTTAAGCCCAATAAGTACTTTTTATAGGTGTTTATCTTATTTAGTTAAATTATTAGTCCAATATGCTAACTTAGCTTGTTAATGTTCGTAAGTCCCATAGTTCGGGTTTTATCGGTTTTTACTTGTATTAGATACTTATATATCAGTATATGACTTTTAAAAACCTTACATTAGACGGGTTTGATCGTGTAAGTTTTAATTGGCGAAAAACGTTAATTTTACGGTAATAGCCGAAAAAGTCATAAAAATCATGTTTATAGTTTTATAACTTATAAAACTTATCAAACTACCATTTTTATAAAATCTCCATTTATTTGTCCTTATAAATATTTATATAAATGTATTATATAAGTCAGTGGGTTTTAATTCACATTTTATACTATTTTTATTTGAGTGCTTATATTTATACATTAATTTCCCAAAATCTGATTTTTACTTTCATGTTCACCAAAACAGCCATATCTAGAGTTCTATATGCAGATAGAAGCTAAAATTTTTATGGCATAAACTACATGATATGTTCTCCATTTAACTCTTCTATGGATACTGTTGAATCAGCTTTTAAGTATTTTCTAAAAATCGTCCAAAACAGTCTATGCAAATTTGTACTATAATATTGTTTTGATCATATCTCACTCATCCTAATGATTCCATTGCATGGCCAACTCTCACATGTGTACAAGACATATTACTTACTGTATATCCATTAATCTATGCCATTTTATCAGTTCATGACATGGTTATTTACTGTTTTTATACAGCCTACTAAATTAAGCAAGATTAACCACTTTTACATATAGTTTTTCATCTTTTTACCCATGATTATCAACACCAAATCCCCACACAATATTTTTATCATCATATATCATCATACATATATACATTTAAGAAGATAATACATGATTACATAATCAAAAGTAACAAAAGGATGGGGAGAACAATCGTTATACCACCATGATGATGTAGGTTATGATCAAGACATGGATTTTGATCACACAACTTGTGATAAACCAATATCATCTTCAAGTCCACCAATCTTCATGAACTCCTTGTAGAAAATCAGCCCTTGATCTTTATAAAATCTCCTTTGTGGATGTTATGATCACCTCCAATCAACAAGTCTTCAAAGGGTATTCAACTTGTGCAAGTTAAACACATGAATTAAGGTTGAATTTTTGATCATATGATGGTTTATAGTGATGGTATGGACGGCATAAATGGAGGGTGAGAGAGAAGTGTGTGGTTTTGCATGAGAGAAATGAGAGGAAGTGGTATGAGATGGTGGTTTTGATGTATAGTAGCTTACATGTTAAGCTTTAGCTAACATGTGTTAGCTTATTAGCTAAGAGTTTGACACATCAAGTGTTGTGGTGGCATTAGTTGGCCGTCCATATAGATAGTGGGGTGGGATAAATTAGTTTGTCCCATCCCGCTAATTTACGGGTATTCCTCGATTCTAGTTTCCTCAATTTGCGTGCCCTCGGGTCGTTTTACGAAAAACGTTTTTTATAAATTATGAATCAACGACACAAAACGAATCTAATAAAAATTGTCTCATCAAAAACGGAGTTCGAAAACGTAAATACGTAATCCTAAGGTTTCCGGTTTAGTCGTAAAGGATGTTAAATTAAAATCGTAAGTCCTAATCTCTTCTCGTAAATTTGTGAGTTTATGAACCAACACAAATTTAAAATTCCAAAATAATATTCACGGATAAATTTATTTTCTGAAATGTCGGACTGTCACCAAAACGGTGTATGTAAACGTGAGCACGTAACGTAGAATCCTCCGGTTTAGACGTAGTCGATGCTACTTCAAGACGTAAATCCAAATTTCTTCCCAAAAATAAGTGAGTTCATAATATAACATTAAAATAATGTTTTTAAATAATATCTGAGAATAACATTAAAATAATGTTTTTAAATAATATCTGAGAATAAAATATCAACCATAAATTGACAGATTGTCACAGCATTTACCCATAAACAGGATCTTTGTCCTCAAAGATCATCTTACTACTCGCTTCTTATAGAGTTAAAGCCATGTGGGTATTTCCTCCACATTCGGTCTTTTCTCACAAGTGTATCCCATTACAATACGCGAGTTTCATCAAACATAATTACGGGAATAAGATCAGGCTTAATGTTGACTTACTTTCTCTATCCATGATGTTCATGGGTTTTTGATGAATGCAACTTTTCGCCGATCTAAACTTCATTAAGGAATAGTCAGATTTTCACTTGATAGACATTTTATCAAGTTCGATATACGAAACATAATTCACACAGCTCTTGAAGTCCTAGGGTAGATCCAGCTTATATGCCTTTCAAACCAATTTTTACATCATCTCAATGATCCCATACAACGGGGACTTATATCTCATGATCTTCCAGATATATCAGTTCATTTTTCAATGGTTAAAATTTTTGGCATAACTTCGCTACCCATATGGCACTTCAAGATCCACATTTCATATTCACATAACCTCCTGCCCACTACCGGCAGTCAATAATCAAATCCTAATTTAAATAATCATTTCAGGTCTCGCGGGTCGAGTATTTTGTAAGGTTGGGTTCACCATCATAGGAAACCTTAAACCTAAAAGACATGTCCAACTCACAATAGGTGTATGTCGGGTGTCTTCATCTCAACTCCTGCCTACAGATGCTCTAATTTTTAAATCTTAACAAGATTCGATCTCGATCCTAACACAAAAATTTTCAATGATAATCTCTCCAATGGAAAACGATTATACGGTCTATTACCAAAGGTCAATCATTCGAACATAAAACAAAATTTCTAGTATTTTGTATCGTTACTTTACCTCGTCCCTTCGATTGGGGTGGTACACAGTACTCTCATCAAGATTCGTTCTTAATGACTTCTGAGCAAATCTCTAGAAATTCAATGCGAAGCGAGGATCTTGATAGAGATGATCGATACATGCACACTATGTTTAAACAACTCCTTTAAATACAAAAGAGTCAATTTTTTCATCAAGAATCAATCATTAACAGGAATGATATTAGCAGATTTGGTCAGTCTGTCGACGATGACCCAAATCGAATCAAATTCGGATGATGACCTTTGCAATAGTTAGACGTTTACTAATGTATGAGGCGATGTCTGCCTTCATAATTTGCCATTAGTACAACTTCTTCAGACAAAGATACTTTTAGTCAGAAATGACATAAATAGAATACTTATACTTACTAGATTACAACATAACTATATCTCACAATCCTCCATATTTAGACAATCACAAGTGGTCTTTAAAACATTTAACGCCATCGGTTTCTCAATTCTAATGGTTCACATTAGCCGCGAACCACTTTTATTATCTATATTATCCTTTTTATAAGCATCAGCTATATTTTAAATTGTTCGGCAATTTATTTTGCACATTCATTATTAAGAAATACATCGTAATTGATTTTTCATATTTTCTACATAATGTGTCAGTAATTATGTTCACCTTCATTCATATTTTCTAAGTTTCAGTTTCGTTTCAGCTATCATTTTTATCAGTTTTGCTTAATCTGACGTTTAAAGCGTCGATAGTTATTACAACTAATTAAATAATAAATATTTAATTTTTATGAAACATAACGTAAAAATTTTAATTTTTCTTAGTTCGACCAATTATAAAAATGTTCAAAATAAATTTGAATTTAATTAACAAGACTTTTGTTGATTTATCGAAAATAATTAAAATAATTAATAAAATCCATAAATGTTCGAAAAACCTTCGTTTATTCTTTGGTAAAAAATTTCTTAGTTGAAAAGCAAAAATTGTCATTTCAAATTTTAAGTGATGGTTTAACGGTTTCCTCAATCCCTCTTAGGTTGTCTTGAGGTATACACGAACATTTACCCATAAACAGGAGTTTAGTTAAATGTTCTGGGTATAAGGGAATAATCCATTAAAAATCCTTTGTCAAAACATTTGTCAAAACACATTTGCACTTTCTTTTTGGTAAAACCCAAAATCTTAAAAGGGCTCTTAATTTTTGAAGAGTCAATATAGATTCCATTTTCTTTTAATCACACGGTCAAATAATGTAAAGGGTTAAGTCTTTAATCACATGTTAATTATTCAAGGTACATGTTTTTATTGTTCGGCCAATTCAGGGCAATCTATAAATAATTATTAACTCATTCTTATTCTTATAAACAAACAAATGGTCCTTAATGATCACAAGCATGAATTAATCAAATTACAGCCTACACACGCGATTCACTAAATTTATGAATGCTACATCTGCATTGGCCAATCCAAACAACATCACGTGAAACTCATAATGTTCATTACAAGTTCTGGATGTAGTGATTGGAATAGATAATCTTTTTCGCAGATGCGAAGTTGATGATAACCATGCCGAGGATCAAATCTTTAGAACATACGCTAGAACCTTGTAAATGATCGAACAAATCTTCCATTTCGAGTTATGGATATCGTTTTCGATTGTCAATTTACTCAGTTCACAGTAATCTATAAATATAAGGAATGATAATACCATAGCTCTTCATAATGACGAGCTTGGTAGAATAAAATCTTTCTCCGACAACTCTCTCAGTTGTATGGTAATTCCTTTAATTCAGATGGTGCTGACGTACAGTGCACATGCCACAGGTGCAGCACCGGGAATATAATCAATACCAATTTCAATCTGCCTTAATGGCAAAAGTCTAGGTAATTCACCAATAAATACCTCCTAAAGTTTCAGATAACATAAACATCTTTAAATACTTTCATATTAGGTTCTTCTGGATTACAATATCTATAACTAGTTCACAACCATTCATGGTATAATTTCAAGTCTAAATGCAGGATATGGTCATCATCACTTTTGATGATCAACATCTTATTATTTAGGGGAATTCTATTCGAGTTCCCATCAATTAAGACAATGTCGTCATGTCATAATCAATCAATCAATCCATTCTACTGGCACTATCAACTTTCTAGTTTCATTACCGTTGATAAGATGTGAACTTCTCAAAAGACCAATAATAACTCATAATCCTTCACAATTTAAGGATATCTGGAGACATAACTAACCTTAAAAGAGTAAGGTTAACGCATAATCTATGCGAGAGATATTCAAATCAGATACAGACGAAAACATTTAACGAATATGAATATATCCCATGTTTTCATAATTTGTGTACGCATTCGAAAGCTCCTCGGATCATTACCCATGTCATTCAAATGAAATCAAATCTAAAGAAATGATAGGAACATCGATACATCCAATCGGGTATCAACACTCGGTAATCAGATACTTTTCCTAAGAATCTCGCCACGGGAGAATTGGATAAGAAGGGAATATCAATTTGTCAAATAAGACAATTTCCACAGATGAGTAAATTCGACTAAGAAGAATAGATGCTACAGGCACATATGTAGGTGTCCCTAACACTATGTCTTTATTTTTCACTTCTTGCAGATCTCATAAATTTTAATCTTTCACAATCTTCAAAGAAAATTTAGTGTTTATTAATCAGTTTTATGGGGACTACTAATCAGCCTTACATGGTCCATTCCAAATTGTATGTAGGCGCGCAACTATATACAATTTCAAGATTAACGATTCAATACTCAGTTCCTCAAAATTTTATCATCATGTTTATAATAAAAAAAATTTCATGCTTAATTCTTAAATAAGAATTAAAAATAAATTTACAAAGATTTTCTTTGTTATGAAAACAATTAAGTTTTCCTAGGTGTTTTATAAACAACTTCATTTTGATAACGATCACTTATAAATCTCACTATGAATAATCCTTATAGTGATGAAAATTCAATTTTTCTCAAGGGATACTATTGTATCTTATAAAAACAATGAGTGATCTGCAAAAGTGTGATGAAAAGTTGTTCACCAAGAACTAACTACAATATGATAGGAAATGAGCTTTAGCCAAATAATCATGAGGTTCATGATCTCGATGGCACTCAAAAGAATAATCCACAACGTAACTCAATTCGAGATGAGTACTTGTTCAATGGTTACATCACTAATGCGAGCTTTAGGAAGAAGCAAGAAAATATAGATAACATCGATACATGTAGGATTTAGCAATCAATTGTAGTCTTTTCATTAATCACAAACAAGTCAAAATTTTACCGTAACACATTATGTGTCACTATGTCATACAATTCCAAGAACTCATCCTACCAACTGATGTCTCAGTTAAGTTAGGGATTATTTTTTAAAAGATACCACAATGAATACTAATCTACAAAAGTCATTAGGTGTTCCACATGTCCCAGAAGATCCATCAGTCTCAATTCAGAAGAAGATTTCTTCAATTTATTTCTTGGACACTGGGCATCCTCGTTAGTGGACAATGGCCTAGGAACAACCCTTAACACAAACTAACAATCATTTAAAACCTTATAATTCAATCATAGGACTTAACGACTTCCTCTTATCAATCTCATATTCCATACGGGTTAAATTTTACTTTATTCAAGTTTTAACCAATTTTATACTCAATTCGATATCTTACCTCATTTTCCAGTACTTTCAACCTTATTCATAAACCTTCAAGGAGCAATAAAAGCTCGATATGAACAACACTTAATTTCCAATCCTATAACTCTTTCCAACAATAATTATCAAATGAGTCACTAGTATGAAATGACTCACACATTCAATTAGACTTCTCGGAAAGGTGCTAGTGGCATGAGGCTTTTGGGTAATGTTTCCAATGACAGCCTCAAGTGCAACATTCACCCTTTCGATTTCAATTTAAGAATTGGATGACAACGAATCAGATGACACCTTTCCAGATGGTAACGTTTTGTCAAACTCCACTCTATAAGGAAAGATCGTCATGACATCGATATCAGTTTTAATCTTGCCAATTTTTCTTCAAGATCTTAATCAACTACTATCTATAATTCTACGAATATCAACCATTTGTTGGGATCATAAATATCCACAACTTGGTTTAAATCTATGATAGCTAGAATTCCTACGGGAATAGCTTCGATTGATTTGCTAGGGGATTTAGGGTTCCTTGTGACAATCTACGTCGTATAAATACCTCGTATAAATATCAAAATAATCATCAAACAATCATGTAATAAAATTACATCATATATATATATATATATATAATCCAAGTTATATATATATATATATATATATATATATATATATATATATATATATATATATATATATATATATATATATATATATATATATATATATATATATATATATATATATATATATATATATTAAAATAACACTTCTCAGTCTGGCCTTGTCGGTAACTCGGGAATTCTCCGGCACCGTTATAGTCAAAAGATTTTTAGACATTTTTAGAAAAATGTTTATAGTTAAAAGATTTTGAAATGTTTTATTCAAAACCTTGGTTTTAAAAATCTTTCGTTCTCTATAGCGAGAGCTCTGGTACCAAACTGTAACACCCCCCAAATTTATACAACTCAATACAGCGGAAGACTCGTTGGTGTTACGGGATAGCACATTACTCACATCATAGACAACGCTTAAAAATCGCGTCTTTTATTAATAAAGCATTTCCATTCATAAATATCAGATTTACATAGGTCCCAAGTCATATTATTTCATACAAAGTTTTACAAAGTATTTGAATGGAAATTATTGTTTAAGTGCGGGCCATGAATTCTTGTCGTCTTCCTGAGAATTACCATCAAGTACCTGAGATAAAATATGTTAAAAGAAAAGGTCAGCGATAACGCCGAGTGAATTCATAGAGTTTAATGAAATCCATCAATATAACATCGGTATAAAATTATTACCGAAAATCATTTTGTACAAATCTTTAAAATAGGCCATAAACTAGCCAATGTCATTTTATACAAATCCATATCAAAATCATATATTAGGCTTTCGCCTTCAAAACCATTATACGAACCAATGTCGTAAAAATATCATACAATACGTTTTATAACGTCGTGTAGAGTTAAATAAAAACCGTTATATGAATATGGTTATATAAAACCAAAACACAAACATAATATCAATAATATGACCCTGTATTGCTAGTCAGGCAATATATTGTAATTCAATGCATAAAGCAGTATTTTCGTTAATTTTTGGATTATTACAAGCCGCATGACATTGTTACCTTACTACAACAAACAACGGGTAGCTAGCCCGAAACTCAATTTGCCCATCTAGATTTGTGTGTCGTCACAATAATCACGCTTGTGTAAATCTTCTCATACATAAATTCGCTTACCAATCAATGTGGCACGACGGGGATCAACCGTCAAGGCGCGAACTGGGGTGATCGTCCCCAAATAGTACTATTATATGCATAAGCGTCTACCAAATCCCGATAGTTCACAATTCATGCTAATGGGACTTTTAGTGACATAACCTAACTTTAATAATCCATTTCATTTCATCTATCGGGTCATTTAATCATTCATTGGGTCATACAATCATTCGGGTCCAAATCAATAAACAGACAATCGGGACAACTAGTGTCTTAATTTATAAAAACTAACATGTTATCTCCCTCGCGGGTTTATAAAACATTTCATAAAAACATTTAAAAGAGTGTGAGGCTATGAACTCACGTTGATGTGGGAAGGCGGCTATTGGCGATTCGGATGTACGGTACGTGCCTCAATCACGGAAACCTAGACAAATAATACTCGTCTTAGACTTTTGTCCAATGACTTTATCAAAATAACAATTATGTATACATATGATGATTTTATATATATATATGATGATCAAGTGGGTTTACATATTCTCATTTACTCATTTAGTGTTATGTGTTGATAACTTTTATACTAGTTTACTATTTTTACCTATTTACGTGTTTTAGGTCCAATAAGCCTATCATAAGCTCATTAACTTGTATTAATCCATTTCATACTTGTATTATCAGTATTTACACTTTATATGTTGGGCCTAAATTGGTTAAGCCCAATAAGTACTTTTTATAGGTGTTTATCTTATTTAGTTAAATTATTAGTCCAATATGCTAACTTAGCTTGTTAATGTTCGTATGTCCCATAGTTCGGGTTTTATCGGTTTTTACTTTATTAGATACTTATATATCAGTATATGACTTTTAAAAACCTTACATTAGACGGGTTTGATCGTGTAAGTTTTAATTGGCGAAAAACGTTAATTTTACGGTAATAGCCGAAAAAGTCATAAAAATCATGTTTATAGTTTTATAACTTATAAAACTTATCAAACTACCATTTTTATAAAATCTCCATTTATTTGTCCTTATAAATATTTATATAAATGTATTATATAAGTTAGTGGGTTTTAATTCACATTTTATACTATTTTTATTTGAGTGCTTATATAATACTATTATACATTAATTTCCCAAAATCTGATTTTTACTTTCATGTTCACCAAAACAGCCATGTCTAGAGTTCTATATGCAGATAGAAGCTAAAATTTTTATGGCATAAACTACATGATATTTTCTCCATTTAACTCTCGTATGGATACTGTTGAATCAGCTTTTAAGTATTTTCTAAAAATCGTCCAAAACAGTCTATGCAAATTTGTACTATAATATTGTTTTGATCATATCTCAATCATCCTAATGATTCCATTGCATGGCCAACTCTCACATGTGTACAAGACATATTAATTACTGTATATCCATTAATCTATGCCATTTTATCAGTTCATGACATGGTTATTTACTGTTTTTATACAGCCTACTAAATTAAGCAAGATTAACCACTTTTACATATAGTTTTTCATCTTTTTACCCATGATTATCAACACCAAATCCCCACACAATATTTTTATCATCATATATCATCATACATATATACATTTAAGAAGATAATACATGATTACATAATCAAAAGTAACAAAAGGATGGGGAGAACAATCGTTATACCACCATGATGATGTAGGTTATGATCAAGACATGGATTTTGATCACACAACTTGTGATAAACCAATATCATCTTCAAGTCCACCAATCTTCATGAACTCCTTGTAGAAAATCAGCCCTTGATCTTTATAAAATCTCCTTTGTGGATGTTATGATCACCTCCAATCAACAAGTCTTCAAAGGGTATTCAACTTGTGCAAGTTAAACACATGAATTAAGGTTGAATTTTTGATCATATGATGGTTTATGGTGATGGTATGGACGGCATAAATGGAGGGTGAGAGAGAAGTGTGTGGTTTTGCATGATAGAAATGAGAGGAAGTGGTATGAGATGGTGGTTTTGATGTATAGTAGCTTACATGTTAAGCTTTAGCTAACATGTGTTAGCTTATTAGCTAAGAGTTTGACACATCAAGTGTTGTGGTGGCATTAGTTGGCCGTCCATATGATAGTGGGGTGGGATAAATTAGTTTGTCCCATCCCGCTAATTTACGGGTATTCCTCGATTCTAGTTTCCTTGATTTGCGTGCCCTCGGGTCGTTTTACGAAAAACGTTTTTATAAATTATGAATCAACGGCACAAAACGAATATAATAAAAATTGTCTCATCAAAAACGGAGTTCGAAAACGTAAATACGTAATCCTAAGGTTTCCGGTTTAGTCGTAAAGGATGTTAAATTAAAATCGTAAGTCCTAATCTCTTCTCGTAAATTTGTGAGTTTATGAACCAACACAAATTTAAAATTCCAAAATAATATTCACGGATAAATTTATTTTTTGAAATGTCGGACTGTCACCAAAACGGTGTATGTAAACGTGAGCACGTAACGTAGAATCCTCCGGTTTAGACGTAGTCGATGCTACTTCAAGATGTAAATCCAAATTTATTCCCAAAAATAAGTGAGTTCATAATATAACATTAAAATAATGTTTTTAAATAATATCTGAGAATAAAATATCAACCATAAATTGACGGATTGTCACATGGGAGGGGACCATTAGCGCTGTGGATTTGGTTAAGAGGGCAAATCCATTGCAAATGGTTTATGATATGAGGAGGATGTGCCAGCTTGTTTCATATGATGGGGAATCCGAGGACGCGCTATTTCTACATCCTGTTTATGGGTGAGATACAAGTTATATCTCCATACTCGCATGTGTAAAATTGGGGGTTGAAGGTAAAACAAACATGTTTAACTTTAACCCCTCCTATATTAGCAGCTTTAAGAAGAGACTCACGATCTTTACCTCAAGGCAGCGGGGTACAAACATTAGTTAATTGTACTAAAGTTTCTACCCAACCAGGAGGTTAAGATTGTTGTCGATGGCGTTTGCGTAAGAAGTTGCAAGGAATCTGCTTCCTTTGCTGTGAGGCTGAGTGAGAGGGGCGCAGAAAAGAAGTACCTCAACTGGTGGAAATAAAAGAAGATACCAAGAATAAAGAAGTGTGCACCTTGGAGGGTATCGTAACAAGGGTCACGCATTCACTATTACTGGTTCAAAATTTGTACAAATTCTGACTCCTAAAGAGAGGAATCTTCATCTCCCCATGTCTACTGGGCGATGGTGTTGTCGAACTAACTGGACCCGAAAAGGAAAGAGGAATGTCCAAAAACATAGTACATTCAACATCTCCTTACGAGGGATGCCGATCGTAGCCCTACAAAGTACACCCATTGTGAGTGGGGTGTGCCCTTCAGGTTTAGGGTTGTCTAGGTGGCGGAAGTAACCCTACAAAATACACCTATTGTGAGTTGGGTGTGTCCTTGAGGGTTAGGCAGGGAAGAAACAGGTTAGGGGAAACGGGATATTTTCGGACCAAGTAGTCGCTGGCCCGTTGGTGCTTGAGATGACACTAAATCGAGCGTTAACTATATCGGAGTAATGGCTCACCAATATAATCAGGGTTTCATCTCACCAAGGTGAACAACCCATTTTTGGCTATAAGGGATAATTGCACGTTACTTGCTAGCCAAATTTGTGCTAAGAACGACATTAAAGTTATCAAGGCTTTCTAGGATCTGATTGGTGTAAAATGGTTGATTCGGAAAGTATTTAAGGAACAACCTCGGATGAGGGTGTTTAACTTTCATAACTTTTCCGTCGACTATTCCGCAGTATAATAGGAGCCTAGAACTATCGGAGGGATTTCCATTACCTTCCTAAATTTAGCAATTGTAGTGCTTTGGTCTACACATGTATCAGACAAGATAGATGCATATCACTGGTTTAGTAAAAACATACCAGGTACGATGCTAGAGCCTGGGTTTGTTGGGGCATTGCCAGCCATGTACACTTGCGAAGGAGTTCCCTTTTCGTCCTTCTTCTGGTTGGACCTCTTGGGACAATCAGGTCTCACGTGCCCAGGGGTTCCACACTCGTAACATACAACAGCTTTCTTCGGCCCGCTACCGCTCCCACCAGTGGGGTTTCGGTTTCCTGGTTGCCCACTTCCACTCCCTCGTGCGTTGGACTTGCCCTTGTTGCGGTTTCCAGGATTAGGGTCTGGTCGACCTGGGGTGGCAACATTGGTTGGACAATCGCGAACAAAATGGCCTTGTTGGCCGCACTTGTAGCACCCTTGACATTGTCCTCCAACAACATGGTGGTAGTTGCACTTCGGACACTTAGGTTTTGTCCCTGAGTAGTTCTTGTTGCGGGTTGTGGGGGTAGTGTCATCTGCTTGCCAACGTTTTGCTTTTTGAAAGGCTGTTGGTGTTGGCTATGAGAGTTTTCTTCGGATTTCCTCTTGTTGGCCACTTGTCTCTCAGACAGATTGCGGGTTCGTTTGTTGATCAGCTCAGTCGCAATTTCCATGGTACCTTCCACAGTGGTGGGTCGTGAAGCTAGCACACTGTCATGAATGTTGTCAGGGAGTCCACTGACATACTTTTCAATCTTGTCACTCCTTAGAGGAAACATTCTAGTGCACATCAAGCTTAACTCTTGAAATCTTTGGTTGTACCAAATGATATCATTGTTCTTACACTTGAGATCCCACAGCTCGACTTCCAACTTCTTCATTTCTCCTCTAGAACAGTACTTCTCAGTCATTCTTTCCTTGAGGTTGGCCCAAGTGAGAGTATAAGCAGCGGCATGTCCAAGGGTGGTGACAACAGAGTTCCACCAGGTAAGGGCGCTATCGAGTAAAGTGCATGTAGCATACTTAACTTTGTTCTCGTCAGCACAATCGCTGATGCGGAAAACTGTCTCTAGTCTTTCAAACCATCGCACTAGTTCAACAACTCCTTCTTTTCCTTGGTAGTATGAGGGTTGGCATTTCAAGAAGTCGGGGTACGAATAACCCCTGTTGAAGTTGTTTCTGCGTATGTTAGGGTTTGCGTCATCGCCCACATTAGCTTCTCTGGCTGTCATGGCTGCCGAAATGCCTTCATCAATCATCTCCCGGAGTTGAGCAGCGGTAACATTATGAGTAGCTTTAGGTACTTCGGTATTAACGGTATTGAAGACAGTTGCATTATAGGGGTTCGATTGGGAAATCACCATTTGTCTATAATCATACACAAAATGAGATTATTAATTCAATCATTAGTGAAGTCTTTATATTACTTGCAAGAGAATGATTTCATGCATAAAATTCATAATGCATAAAATTTATAACAAATTTGGATAACCTATCAGGATTTCATAATATAATACGTTGCACAACAGATATAACATAAGAGAGTGATTTCATGCAAAGTTCCGCAGGGAATTTTAAACATTCGTCAAGCATATCAAATCCGGAACAAGGTTTAGCTTAGCCTTGCTCCGGGTAGTGGTACACATTGTCTTAAGTACATCATATCCAAAATACATGCCCAAAGAAAAAGGAAAGATAAGGTACAGGATTACATCACCAAAAGCGGAAAAAGAGATAAAAGTACAAAGGCCCTATATCATGATTGCTGGAATGTAACCCGCGAGCTTACCATGATGTACAAGAAGTCTAGTACATCTATACTAATCCTGCCTGGATGGTCCACTAGAAGATGTCGGGGCTGACGGTGCGGATGAAGCTGGTGGGGCTGCACAGTTTTTCCTGGTGTTCCACAAAGTCCGAACTGTCGTTCGGGTCTCCTTGAGCGTACGGAGTGCAAAAAGTAGTTGGTTCCGGAGCCTATCGACGACCCCTCGGAGATAAGCCATCTCCCCAGTAACCCCATCATGCCGGACAGTGGCGAGATCAAAGAAGATAGACAAGGATTGCTCCTGAGTAGCAAGAGCAGCGTGGGTCTGATGCTACAGACCTTCCATGACCTGAATGCGCTGGTGGAGGCGGTAGTTCTCATCCAATAACCACTTCAGTGCCTCGTTCGTCCTAGCCTGGATGCCCTTTGCAGTCTGGGAGTCTCCCCATATAGTGCGGTAAAGAGTGTCGATACGCTCATAGATGATAGCATGGCTCTATTGACTGATTGTCAACTGGCTGCGGAGGTCGGATATCTCTCGCTCATGGCGTGCAGCCAATGCGGAGATCTGGGCCTGGACGAAGTCGACACGTCCTGCCCCGAAGCCTTCCCCGATCTCATAAGTGGAGACGGGCGTGGGTCCGGAGAAATAGCCAGATGAAAAGGACAAAGGCATGGAAGATGGTATGCTAGAAGGGACCCGGTCCTCCTCCATAGAGGTTGGGGCCGGTGTGGCTGATGCTGAGATAGAAAATGGGTCCTCTGGGAGTACAGCTTCGGTGGTTGGGTCATCCTCTAAATCCGAGGTTGACAACCATCCACACTGCGTCGATCGTGGGAATGAACAAACAACTGGAGTAGGAGTTACTCTGGGTAGAAGAGTCGTAGATGCAGTAGGCGGAGTCATGATGCTCTGAAATAGTATCATTTTAAGTTTGAAGTGAGTATAAGCTTACAAACAAAGAACAATATTATTTAGATTACATGCTTTATGAAATATATCCCTTTTTAAACAATTATTAAAATGTTTTAAGGTTACAAATATTTATACTTATACATATATATGTATTATCATGTAAGTAGTTCATTTATCAATTAGAAAGTGTAAAGTTTAGTTTAATATTACTCATATTCTCATTTCAGTATTTTACTATGTAGTGTATAAATTTTCAAGTTTAACGCATCTAACATATAGCAATACCTTACTAAACAGTATTAATAATCAAGTGTAGTAAACATATATATATATATATATATATATATATATATATATATATATATATATATATATATATATATATATATATATATATATATATATATATATATATATATACAATTAGTTTACATAGCATAAAATGCCCTAAGATCTATATGCTTAACTAAGACGGTCCAAAAATAAAATCCCAAAAAGAGTTTTATAAGTTATAGTCCAGTTTTAAATAAAAGAAAAATCATTTTATTTTTATTTTATTTAAAAATTTATCTGGTTCTCTATAACTAATGCTCTGATACCATTCTCTGTGACACCCCGGGTAGGGTCAAAATATGCGGAAATATCCACGGAGATGTCAAAAGGGTGGATCGATAGCATATAGTCCATAGAGCATAAGATAAAAGTAAGTTAAATCAGATTACATGTTTATTTAAACAAATAAATAAAAATTGTCTTAAACGAGACAGTAGGTGATTGTTTTTGTTTCCCAAATAGAATCCCTGACGAGTCCTATGATGCAGATTTCTAAGATGCTGGAGACCATGCACACACCACGTACTAACTTCATATTCCTGTGCAAAACATACTAACGGGGTCAACATAAAGTTGGTGAATTTACAGATTTTAACAATTAATTAGTTTGGACATACAATAAGCATAGAAGTAATAATGCACAAAGCATTCTTACTAAAATGTAAATAACATTTGTTTATTATTATAAACTGAAGCTTAACCCCATAGTCCTCAACATATGAGGACGTAGTGTCTTACAAAAAGACACCCATTCCAGTTCCAATATGGTATACGTCTGTTGTCCCGGCCAAGGCACAGTGAGCATGACTCACCCAGACGGGGATGGTCAATACCTAATAGATCTATTTATAACATTCGGGCGATTTACAACAATTTAACAGTTTCAATAGTAAGCAATCATAATCCCGTTTATACAATCCAGTTATGTCCAATATATGTTTGCATATTTTCTTTCCCAAAAAGGGAAAGTTTTATCAAAGTTTAAATGGGGCTATAAACTCACCTGGGAGTAGGCAATTGCTTGTTTAACACGGGTATCCAATTAAAGCTCACACCAAAGTTATGCCTAATCAGATAGTACAGTCTTAATAGATAGTACAAAGAACATATAGATATGCTTACACGGATTTTATTCAGTTCATTCATACTATGGCATTTATCTAAATAACATTAGTTCAAGTAGCATCAATATTCATTTAACTTATGTATATAAGTTTCATTTCTAAGTTCACATAACATGTTTAACTATTACTATAAGTTAGCATACATGTATTTATAGTAATCATTCAAATTTTACAATTAAGTTTTACATTTAAGTAAACATAAAAGAAAATGCTTCACTTAAAATATTAATCTGTGTTTATAGTACTTGTATCAATAACATTCCGTTAAATTTTATAACCACGTTCTATATTTAAGTATAGATAAGGGGTTTTACTTATAGTATATTTACGTAGTAACTTTTAATTTAATTAACGTTCACATAATTTTATTTCTTAAAAGTACATGAGTACATGTATTAACAATACATATTCATAATTGTTTATACAATTATTTCCTAAAGTAAATATAAATATTTTATATATAAAATATTTTGTTTAACTTTAAGGTTTCCATATATTACTTTATAATATATAAAATAATTTAAACTTAAGAATTTATACTTTAATTCTTATGGTCTAAGTATTTTAATTATGTTTTATTTTAATGAAAATAGATTTTAGGGTTAGGGCTTGGAAGTGTTTCGAATATGGCAAAACTAGTCCCTTTATATTTTTAAACAAGTATAACTTTCGGATTTTACATATTTAGCACCTAGGGCTTGTAATAGTTTCGGCTTATGGCAGATTTAGTCCCTCTAGTATTATCTAGGTTTTGTAACTTTACTAAAATGACAAAACAGCCCTAGGGCTTCTTTAAGTTTCAGACTATTGCCAAAATGGTCCTTAGGGTTTTAGAATGACAAAATAGCTTTTAATAACTTCCCAAAATGGTCCCTAGGGTTTAAGTTGCCACGGAAAATAATTATTAAACCCTAGACTTTTAGATATTTACATTTTCAGTCTTTGTGCTTACTAGTTTATTAAAATAAGTTTCATAAGTTACGGT
This sequence comes from Glebionis coronaria, assembly GCA_025667525.1. Taxonomy (NCBI): domain Eukaryota; kingdom Viridiplantae; phylum Streptophyta; class Magnoliopsida; order Asterales; family Asteraceae; genus Glebionis; species Glebionis coronaria. Next base: position 139,438 of record JANFOE010000366.1, on the reverse strand, counting down.
TTTAGTCCTTAAGTTTTATAATTTGTCATTTTCATCCAAAAAGTTTTTATAAGTCATATTTTATCATAAAAACTTTTATTTTAACATCTAAACTTTATATGGGCTCATTAAATGGGCTACACATCTATGGGCTATTTTAGTGGGCTTAAATATATTTCAAGTCTACTAATTTATTTAATTGGGCCTTTAAATCATCTATTGGGCTTAATACATTTTTAAGTCCTTTAATTAGTTAAATGGGCCTAATTGTGATCTTAAGTCCATTTAAGTTACTATAATTTATAGAATGTAAATTGTCCATTAACACTACTTTACATTTTATGTATATTTTTACTTAGGATACTCTTATAAGCTTATTATGAGCTTATTAACATTTAGTTTTTAATCTAAATAGATAAATAAAACTTAAAGATTCATTTTATGTTTTATCCCAAATTAGATCTAGGTGTGTCATAAGGTTACAAGTAAGTCATAAGCCCTAATAGGAGCTTATAACCCACGGCTATAATTAGTTATAGCTTATTACCATAAGTCAAGTCTCCTTTTTAGGTTGCATGTTCATTTATAAGTGTTACAACAATAGATCTAACTATGTATATATCAAGAAAATAAATCACAAGTTCAAAATAAGATCTAAACTATGTTTAGGCCTAGAAATCAAATATAGATCCATATACCTACATATATAGCTCAAGGCTATGTTTTTATATTTTGGTATTTCCAAGATGAATACTTTAACTAGTTTTTGAATCTTGTAAATATATACAAAACACATTATGATTATCTATGTTACATGCATGTTTCCAAGGATACTATTATTCCATGAAACAACGTATAGCCCACGGCTATATTGTTTCCTCCCAATATTCCCATTAGATCTACTAGCTTATTTCATGTATACCATGTTAAGTTAACAATTATCATTAGATCTAGGTTTTTATAAGCATGCATGTATCTCTAACCCATTTTAGGGTCATATGTAACCCGCGGCTATAAATTCACATAAGTTACTTTGATGATTTTTAATAGCTCTTTTAACATGTAACATTTCATGTTCCACTATACAAAACTTAGTAGACAAATCATATGGCCTTTACTCATTCTAGCCGTGACCTTTAAGGTCATGGCTTTCATGATCTTTAGGTTTCACAAGTTCTTTTCATGAGATCTAGGGTTATTGGTTAACCAAAGTCCCATAAACAAGATTTGTAACCAATGTCATATTTAGACTTATAAATGTTTCATATGGTTTTTAAATCTAGTTTAACACATAACACATAAGACATAAGTTTCTTATTGAAAAGATTTTGTTCATGATCATAGGTTGTATAAATATGCCGTGACCCATAAGGGTCATAGCCTTACCAAATCTTGATTTTTAACATGTTATTCACTTGTGTTTATAGATGTATGAAGATGCATGCATGAAGAAATGAAAGATTATGATGTGTATACCTCTCTTGCCTAAAAGTACACAAGAGGATCTAGATGAACAAGGAGATATAAGATCTACTCAAGTTGATGGTGAAAACCCTAACACAAACCAAGCCGTGACCTATAATGATTTGGCTAGGGCTTGTTTGTAGTGATTCCAAAAGAATGATGCCACCAAATGATTTGTAATCAAGATGGGACAAAGATTTAGTTGATTTAATGAATCAACTTTGGATTTTTGTGGCTTATGGCCGAAATGTTTGAGAGAGAAAGAAGTAGAGAGAAGTGAGTTGCATGTATGAGAGATGGGGATGTGTGTGTTTTGGCTTAAAGATGAGAGAGGGAAAGAGAATGCAAAAGGCATGATTGCCTTGGTAAGGACATTTGTGCAAAGTGTAAGCTCTTCCTTTTCCAAGACAACCCTTCTTCTTTCACATATGCATGTGTGTGCCGTGTAAGGCTATCCAAAGAAAAGGGTGGGCTTGTGTGGGATTGAGTTGGGCTAGAGCATAAGGAATACATAACTTTGGGCTAGTCCAAGAAAGTCTAGGGAGGACTATAATAAGCATACATACATATATATGGATATATGTATATGGTGTGGTATGTTTTTCGAATTTTTGTTAAGTGTTGAATATTTCCAATATTAAGTATACATCTTACTACTTGTTATCCCTAGTTGTATGTACAAGGTTTACATTATGAGTCTTATCTCAACTAGTGTGTATGTGAAATTATATGTACATGTTAGACAAGTTCACACATGACCCATAGAAGTGTAACATATGAGTTTGTGTTCTAGGATTATTTGGTGGAAATCCATTACATAAAATCATGGTAAAATCATGGATTTTACAATTGATGGTTTTTCAAGCTTAGTGTCCACACTAGTTCCTTTAGTTTTCCTTAACTCGTTTTTTCAGAGCCGCTATTGCAAAAAACATTTCCTGAACTTGAGCCTTTAAAGTCTCATTCTCTTTGAGAAATTCATCTTGGGATGCCAATTTAGATTCAAGCAACTTAATTTTTTTTAAAAGATTATCTTTTTCAGCTTTAGAATCTAGAACAGTTTGATCTAATTTTCGTTCAAGAACAACGTTTGACTTTTCAAGTTTTTCAAAATATGTTTCAAAGTTTTCCGCTTTCTTTGAAAATTCAATTTTGGCATCCTCAAGCTCTTTGGATTGCTGAGCTAAAATCGTTTCAAGCTCTTTAATCCTAGAATCAGAATTATTTAAAGAAGCAGTCATAAGACACTTATCATGATGTTTAGCATTTTGAACACTTTCTCCCCCATTATGACTCACATCGGATGAATCAGAAGTGGTATCGCTATCACTCTTTTCCATCCCATGTTTGGCATAATTAGGTTCAGAATGCTCAACATGCTGTATATTGTTGAAACTTGGCACCTGAACGGTTGGTGCTTGTGACTTGCTGCTCGTTTCATGTGTTCCTCCTGATTCCTTGCCATTGCGTACCTTGGCACCTATTTCTTGCACGGGGCAGATGTAATCATCTTTTGACGACAACTTGAAGCATGTCTCTCTCTCATGTTCATGAGGTATTGCTGCATTTAATGACTTAGACGACTCCTTGATTCTTTGAATCTGACCCTTTTTCAACCGTATCTTGTTGTAATTAACTAACCTGACCTCAATACACTTCTCAAGTATATTGATGTGATTGAGTAAACCACTTCTAAAGGTTTCAGTCTTGCACCCCGTATGCAAGTTGAAAATCTGGTGTAGGATTGTAGTCGAATAATCAAAAGGAGGTTCCATTGTTGAGGCAAAGAAATCCTTAAATTGTGTGTGAAGGATTTCTAGACATATCTTCGCTTTAACCTCATGAAGATTCTCCCTTTCAACTTTCCACTATAATGCATCCAAATTACTAAAAATCTTCTCTTTGAAATTATCCACTTTTCCAAAGAACATTTGAACTATGGCTGGAAGTTCGGTCATGTTGTTCGGATAGAGAATTGCAAGATGTGTCTTGAGCTCGTGAAAGATTTCCAATGTTTTTTGACGCAATTTGATCTCTTTGAGTTGCATGTGTTGCAATACTCCCTCGTGAAACGTCAAATTCGATGATTCCATTGTGATGAACAATGACGTTAAGGATTACTGATTGATGAAAAATCCGTCTTCGACTCCAAATATTAATGCCCTATCAAAAATCCGTAGCCACTAAAAATAAATCCCGTCACTTTGACTCGTCACTTTTGTCTTCAAATCTGGCCACAAAAACTTTTAACCCGTCAAATATTTTACCACTTTTATTCTTTCAAAATACCCGCCTCAATCCAATAAAACCCCGCTTAAACCAAAAAAAAATCTTTTTATATATAGCCGCCCCTTTTCTTAACATGAAACACACTTGGCTTTGTCTAAGACCCACTCACCCTATACTTTGTATCTTGCGTCCCCTTTTCTTTATCTATAACAATCAAATCCCCATTTACTTTGAAACGAATAATAATACCCGAAAATATCAGATTAAAAGATAAAGCTAAGGAATATATACTTTATGTGCGGCTTTCCAAATATCAGATTTTAAAAAATCATATTGAAATATACGACTGTGGTAAATATATTAAAATCAGATTTCAAATCCACATTTACTTTGAAACTACTCCCCACACGTGGTGTTAATAGCCGTCCCTTGAAATTTGGGAATCTTTACACGTCTTTGTTAATACCCCTATATCTGTGTTGACTTCTCCCAAAAATAAAGCTGAGAATCAAATACTACTAACAAATCTCACAACAAAAATAATTCACTCACTCAACATATGCATCGTATCCTCCGCCTACAAAATCTATCTCATCACCACACACTTTTAATCTCTCAAACTAATCTCCTAATTTCCTCCGCCTAAGCCTAATCTCAACCACCAAATAACAAATGAAAGATCTTGCTCTTTAACCCAATTAACGCCTAAGCATAAGATCAGTTACGCGTTAAATAATATATCTGCTCTCAACTCTTTCAAACCCACAAATGAAGAACCATGAAAGTCGGCTTCAAGATCTTAGATAGATCTCGGGTAGGTATTTTAGATTTTCGTTTTATTTTAATTTTGGTTTGATTCTTTTGATCGAGGAAGGTTTATATTGAAACTGAGATCTTGAGTTGTTTCTGAGTGTGAGTCGAGGTTTTTGTTGGTTCGAGTGAAGTCGGTGTCGTTAAGTTGTGAGTCTTGTCTTCTGGTTAGAGACGAGTGTTAAGGTGAGACGAGGCTGCTTGAGGCTGTTGGTATGAGTCGAGATTGGGTTTGGTTGTGGGTGTGGTGTTGGCGTTTGGTCGAGATAGGTTCGAGTTTGAGGGAGTCGAGGGAGTTGAGGGAATAGGGTGAGGGATTGTTTGTTGTGTTTGGGCCCAAGGTTTGTGAGGGTGTTCGAGGCTGTCAAGGGTCTTGATTCGAGAGGGTATTGAAGTTCTTGTGTGTCGAGTCTGATGCGTGGGTGGAGTGTTTGTGTTCGAGGGTCAGAGTCCTGTTTTTAGTCAAAAATGATTTCAGTCCAAGTGTTGAAAAAACAAACACCCATCGCAATGTTTAATATATTCCATCACAATAATCTTTATCGCAATATCTTAAAAAACTCACCATCGCAATATGCATAAAAACCATCGCAATAATCAAACCACTTCCATCGGAATGTAGCTAAATTTTTTTGGCAGAGTTTCGACTCAATGAACCTTAATCCTATCGCAATCACGATCGCAAAGTGAAATCGCAACCCACGTCGGAATAAGGGTGTCGGAATAGTTTGATCGCAAAGTAGAACCTTATGGTTATTGCGATCGAAGTACAAACCTGGTGACGTTACGATCGAAATACGGAACGGAATAAGGGAACCTTCTGTCGGAATATATTAAAAAAAATTATGCATGCATCGGAATAACCAAACCAGAATGGATAAAACAATAAAACCTTGGATAATGAACTTTTCAGAACATACAAAAAAAACTCAAAAAAAAAACACTGATACTTTTTTGAGAAAATAAAAAATTGATATTTTTCAATAATGGAATCTGAATATGTAAAAAATGTGATCCAAAATATGATTTGGATATAAAAAAATGTGATCCATGACAAAAAAAATAAACTTTAGAAGAAAGAAAGAAAAAAAATAAAATTAAACTTTCCCAAAACAATAGATTAAAACGCGCCAATCCGAAGAATCAACCAAGCTCTTGATACCAATTGTAGGTCTACGTTTTCTAAGGATTAAGCATTATATGAATTATCTATTGAGATGAATGGAGAAATGGAAGAACTAGAGAGAAAGAAGAGAGAGAAAGGAGAGAATGAAAGAAATGGTTGATTAATGAAAAGTGTGTGTAAACATGAAATGACCAACCCCTCCTAACATGCTAGGAGGGGGTATATATAGCCCACCCTACATGTGGGCTATATGGGCTATATTGGATCACGAGCCCAATATCATTGGAGTGACCGATCCTTTCTAACTACGTAAAAACGTATTTCCAACATTTGTATTATATTTTTCTAGATTAATTTGTTTGGTTTCTGAGACACAACCACAAATTTGGCTCGATTTTGTTTCTGCTCATCAGTCAGACCTATGACCCCTTTGTAGGGTGTCAGACCCTTGTGCAGAGGGGTCCGACGGGGTCCGAAACTTTCTGTGATAGTTGGGCTTGAAACATTTATTGTGTCGTTTTGTGGTGGTGGTGTTGAGCTAGAAGGTGTATCTTGTTTCCCAAACCACAACCCTGTTTTGTCTTTGTTATTTCTTTGAAAACTTAACATTTCATCATTGCAATTTGTGTTTTTTGTTAAAATTCACAAATAGTCAGTTTTGTTTGGTTAACGCCTCATGACTAGTTTTAAGTTTCTCAATTTTGAGATTGAGCTCTTGACATGTCTCACACTTGTCTTTAGATGATTTTCCTTGTTTCAGTATTTGTAATTTATCCTTTAGTTCATAAACTTCGTTTTCTAAACTTTCGATTTATGTTTTCAAAAGTTTGTTTTTGTTTATGATTTTTAGACTCAATTCACACATTTTTTTGTATTCAACTTATAAGGAACCATCATCTAATGAGGATGAATAATAAGATGAGTCAGAATGTACCTCATTTGTTTCATGTGCCATAAGTGCTATCTCTTCCTTTTTGGAGTCGTCTCCTTCATCATCACTTGCACTCCATGCTCCACTCACGAAAGCTCTTTGTGTTTTTGGCTTTGATTGGACAATTACCAATGATGTGATTTGGATCACCGCATTGGAAACATTTTCTTTCATCTTTGGCTTTCTTGATATCAAAGGGCTTTCGAGGTATCTTTTTGTTGTCAAATGGTTGCTTCATAAATCTTCCTTGCCTTTTAAAGAATCTCTTGAAGTCACGAATGACCATGGCATACTCTTCGTCGTCGCTATCGAACTCTTCATCATCACTTGGTTTGACTCTAGCTTTCAACGCCATTGATCTATGTATTTCTTTCTTTCCTTTGATGAGTTCAAAGTCTTTTCCATCACCATCTCATACACCTTCACTCATACACCTTCCGATTCCCAATGAGCTCGTCCAATGACAAGTTTGAAATATCTTTAGATTCTTTAATAGCCGTGACTTTAGCTCTCCATTTTGGATGGAGTACTCTAAGAAATTTCCTGACAAAGTTCTTATTGGAGAAAGATTCTTCAAGTGATTTAAGTGAAGTTATGATAGTGTTAAACCGAGCGAATCCCACATCAATTGACTCTTCTTTAAGGATAAAAATATGTTCATATTGTTGAACAAGTAGATCAATTTTATTATCCTTGACTTATGAGTTTCCTTGATGTGTGACACATGAAGATTCTTTCATACTCCCTTTTAGGTAGAGCATTGTAAAGCATCATTTGGGCTTCGTTTTTATTCGCCAACATTTTCTTTTGATCATCTCTTTGCTTTTTGCGTGGAACCGATTCAAATTGGTTAGTATTTACGTTTTTAACCGTTGGTGTATAATCACCTTCAATGATTATGTACCAAAAGATCTATATCTTTATATTTCACGTAAGTTTCAAAATGATTTTTCCAATACATAAAACAATCAGTTTCAAAGAGTGGTGGTCTTTGGATATATTGCCCTTCTTTGTAACTTTCATAATCCATGCATCGATTCAAGTTTTAAAGTACAATATACTTTAAAGATCTTGAGTCCGTAGCTCTTGATGCCAATTGTAGAAAACTAGAAAGGGGTTGAATAGGTTTTACCGATTAGTTTTAAGAACTTTGAAACTTTTTTCGTGATTATTATGGATATAGATCAAGCGTGATTGACAAAGTCATAGAGATGAGATAAGTATGAAACAAAACACAATACACAATGATTTATAATGGTTCGACCAAGCAAGATCTCGCTTATCTTGCCCCTACATCCACTCCTCGAGTATCCACTCGAGAGTTCTACTTTACTAGTAAACGAATCTGCTTTACACCGGTGGAGAAAACGACACCTAAGCTAGGATGTCGCGTTCTTTACACGGGTACAAAAATTCCCTTTACACTATTTTTTTTGTATACCTAGGTTCCGACTCGACATTGCGAGCCGACTAACCATACTATTTACTTTATGGTTTACAACACCAACCACACTATTATACAAGTAGTTAGAAGAATGGGTACAACAATGGTGATAGTGTAGGTAACTGTAGCAATTCGTAACTTTCGGATCAATATTTATAACACGTCTTTTATTGATCATGTTTCTTTTTATAAAAAAAAAGATATATTGAATTCACGGTGAACTGACAAGGTTATGGCTTTAACAAAAAAAATGTGTCATTTATTATTTAATAGAAAGGTTTACATCTGTTATCGACTGTAAATATCCTTGTTTTGACATAAAAATATTTTTCTTATCATTATTAAATTAATCGTTTTATGGACATTCTTCGTAAATTTATGATAAACCTTTAATTGTCATTTGTTTATATGATGCATTAACGTTTATTAAATAATAAGCCCTCATTTATATATCAAAATATAAATGTTTTTCGAATGCCGATGTTTTTATTTTATATTGAGCGTTTATTTTCCGTGTCTAACCCGTATCTTTCAAATCGCGTAACTTTTAAAAATATCGGGTTTCGATAGTACCCGCTTTTATATTAATTTGATAATTGTAATAAAAAAAAGAATTAAACAACAATGAAGAATTCAAATGTCACTATGATTCTTACGTGTCACTTTCATGTGACATTACAACATGAAAACAATGCACGTGTAAATACTAGTATGCTACTTTCATATAGTAGCGTTCAAACGAAGATAGATACTAATCTTTTCAAACAATCATTAAATAAATTATATATATATCTTGTCACCTTGATGACACGAAGACACACAATTTTATATCTTTCTTGTTTTACCGAGCATAAAAAGAATCAGGAAATAGACATACTTACAATCGTGAATTTACAGACCCACAATTCCTTCTTTGATTTGTATTTCAAGATCTTGATAATAGATCACTTGGGTCGTTGGTGAAGACATGTGATCATTAGGTTCTTAGACCATATCTTGGTTAAAGCGTTCGAGTTATATATATAACATAGGACGTTATATAATTAGATTGATTTTATGATTTCCTCGACTTCTCGTCGCATTATACTTGATCATTGATACCGTTTTGAACAAGGTGAGTTCATAGCCTCGCTTTTACTTATTTAATTGTTTTATTAAACCCGCGAGGGGGATACATGCTACTTTTTACGAATGGACGCAAGTGCTTAAACTGTATGCTTATTTTATCCCTTTTAATCATGAACCGTTAATTACTTGGACCGACTGTAATGGTCGAGTAAACGTGAATGCTGTGAATAGATCTATTGGGATTGACCTCTCCGTCCGGGTTTAATGGAAAATCGACTGGACGCACTGTATTTGAAACTTGAACGGAATAACGGATGTTAATGTTCGGTTTCATGAGCTAAATGTGATAACTGATGCTATCTGACTTTTGTAATCTGAATACTGAAATCTTGTGGTCCACTGCTTTTACTTGCAAACCTATGAATTCACTCAACCGTTGTGTTGATGTTTTAGCATGTATTTCTCAGGTACTCAGGTTTAATAGCAGCTGGAGCATGGAGTCGCACTGGATATTTTAAAGGCAATAAAATAATGATTACCATTCGATAAACTGTTTGAAACTCTTTATTATTACAATATTGTTGGGACCTGCTTCTACTTGTAAACTCTGATTTTAAATTATCAAATGAATTAAACTGTTCAAACGCCTCTTTTTGAGTCGTTTTCTATAACTTGTGTGTTGTGCTATGAAGTAATACTCCCAATGACCCTTCCGCTGCTATCCGAAATTTGGGAGTGTTACAGATTGGTATCAGAGCACTTGTTATAGAGAACTGGGTCATTTTCAAAACCTAGACTATAACAACTCTTTCACTAAAATGATTTTATTGCCTTAAAATCATCCGTGCGACTGTGCCTCCCAAAAGCTTGTAAAATATGTATATTGATATATATATTTGTTTCTCATTAGTATGTTTATATGAAGGGATTATTTATATAAACATTGAGCTCTTTTAAGACATTGTGAGTGAAGCAATGGTTTTGGTAAAGTTTTCTATAACTTTTATGATAACAATTTTATATAAGCGTGAACTCACCATCAAGTGACGATTCCACTCGTTATTTACCTACTAATTCCGAGTTTGAATACTCGTCTTGAGATTTTCAATATTATATGTTGGTTCTTAGACCGCGTTTATAAAGTCTTCCAGTTGATTCGATCGCGGCTTTGACTTGTCATCTCGTGATGTGCCAATTTGGGCACCTATTTCTATATATTGTGTTTCATAATTTTCTTACCACTCTGGCTGATATGAAGAATCATACCATAAAGAAGATTATTTCTTCTATCGAATATTTCATTTGACCTTGATCTCGTGCTTTGTGCAATATGCTTAGGTAGGCTAATTTATAATTATCTTGTTGAAACGAATTCGTCACTCGTTTGAACAAGCAAATTTTAAATTACTGAACCATTAATTTTTAAATCTTAATTAGATGGATCTGACGAACCCATGTAATTAATGACTTGTAAATGAGTGGGCTTAAGCATGTGGCATTGGCACAAACTGTTTCATTTCGACTCGTAGTTCGATTGTATGGTTCATCTATAGTCTATCACTATTCCAATTCGGATCGTTATTAACTTGTACGAATGACTATTGAACTTATTTGATTTATTATTTATCTTCACGTCTCAATCCGAACGTAGCATCTACAGTGAACTTAATAAACCAATATTCTCGCCATTTTGCAATCAAGCCATCGATGAGTAACGTGAACTAAAATCCGGGACGGAATTTCTTTATGGGTTGGCGAATGTAGCAATTCGTAACTTTCGGATCAATATTTATAACACGTCTTTTATTGATCATGTTTCTTTTTATAAAAAAAAAAGATATATTGAATTCACGGTGAACTGACAAGGTTATGGCTTTAACAAAAAAAAATGTGTCATTTATTATTTAATAGAAAGGTTTACATCTGTTATCGACTGTAAATATCCTTGTTTTGACATAAAAATATTTTTCTTATCATTATTAAATTAATCGTTTTATGGACATTCTTCGTAAATTTATGATAAACCTTTAATTGTCATTTGTTTATATGATGCATTAACGTTTATTAAATAATAAGCCCTCATTTATATATCAAAATATAAATGTTTTTCGAATGCCGATGTTTTTATTTTATATTGAGCGTTTATTTTCTGTGTCTAACCCGTATCTTTCAAATCGCGTAACTTTTAAAAATATCGAGTTTCGATAGTACCCCGCTTTTATATTAATTTGATAATTGTAATAAAAAAAAAGAATTAAACAACAACGAAGAATTCAAATGTCACTATGATTCTTACGTGTCACTTTCATGTGACATTACAACATGAAAACAATGCACGTGTAAATACTAGTATGCTACTTTCATATAGTAGCGTTCAAATGAAGATAGATACTAATCTTTGCAAACAATCATTAAATAAATTATATATATATCTTGTCACCTTGATGACACGAAGACACACAATTTTATATCTTTCTTGTTTTACCGAGCATAAAAAGAATCAGGAAATAGACATACTTACAATCGTGAATTTACAGACCCACAATTCCTTCTTTGATTTGTATTTCAAGATCTTGATAATAGATCACTTGGGTCGTTGGTGAAGACATGTGATCATTAGGTTCTTAGACCATATCTTGGTTAAAGCGTTCGAGTTATATATATAACATAGGACGTTATATAATTAGATTGATTTTATGATTTCCTCGACTTCTCGTCGCATTATACTTGATCATTGATACCGTTTTGAACAAGGTGAGTTCATAGCCTCGCTTTTACTTATTTAATTGTTTTAATAAACCCGCGAGGGGGATACATGCTACTTTTTACGAATGGACGCAAGTGCTTAAACTGTATGCTTATTTTATCCCTTTTAATCATGAACCGTTAATTACTTGGACCGACTGTAATGGTCGAGTAAACGTGAATGCTGTGAATAGATCTATTGGGATTGACCTCTCCGTCCGGGTTTAACAGAAAACCGACTGGACGCACTGTATTTGAAACTTGAACGGAATAACGGATGTTAATGTTCGGTTTCATGAGCTAAATGTGATAACTGATGCTATCTGACTTTTGTAATCTGAATACTGAAATCTTGTGGTCCACTGCTTTTACTTGCAAACCTATGAATTCACTCAACCGTTGTGTTGATGTTTTAGCATGTATTTCTCAGGTACTCAGGTTTAATAGCAGCTGGAGCATGGAGTCGCACTGGATATTTTAAAGGCAATAAAATAATGATTACCATTCGATAAACTGTTTGAAACTCTTTATTATTACAATATTGTTGGGACCTGCTTCTACTTGTAAACTCTGATTTTAAATTATCAAATGAATTAAACTGTTCAAACGCCTCTTTTTGAGTCGTTTTCTATAACTTGTGTGTTGTGCTATGAAGTAATACTCCCAATGACCCTTCCGCTGCTATCCGAAATTTGGGAGTGTTACAGTAACACTTAACACATTCACACAAAGTAAAGCTTTGAAGGATCAAAACTTAGAGTAGAGAATTCTAGTAATCGATCTTTAAATTTACAAAGATTTAAATCATAAAAGACAAGAAGTAAGATAAGAATAGGGTTAGAGAGAGTTAGATATATGTAGAGAATTAGAGAGAAATGTTAGAAGATGGGTGAGTTATAAGATTGGGCAAATCATGGTATTTATAGGCAAAGTATCAGACACCCACGGAACCCGCCGGCCCCTTTACCTAAGGGTCCGCCCAGGTCCGCCAGTTAGGACTTTTGTTTCCTCATAAATGTTTGTCCAATATCACACACAATCATTGAATTTACCCATGGTTGAATTTTATATGTCTGATATAGAGAGAGATAGTTACATTATGTCCATAGATTTAAAAGACTTTGATGTTGATTGTAATGCAAATAAAAAAATCTATTTGATGTTTTGTCATTAACCAAACGTTAAGAGTGATTAAAACATAAATATAATTTTAATACGATATTTGTATTTACAAACTCCCCTTTTTTGTTGAAGACAAAATATAAACTTATTTTTAGTTGGTATTAGCATCAACATATAAACTTATTATCTTAGTGAAACTAGCTTGTTTTTTATGATTTTCGTCTCTAAATAGCCATATTAGCTGCATGTCCTTTTCAAACTAGAGTTCTTCTAATTCCAATCACATATTTCTCTTAATAAGAAACCTATCCTCGTATACATATTCTGTTTTTAAGATAAAATTCTACTTATCATCCCAAAATTAGTCAAAGTATCTCTATAGATTCATAAAATAACCTACAATCAACCTTTTTTATTCATTAAAAACACTACGGCTTTAAGAAAATCACAGTATATTCAAACAAAATGATATTAGCAGTTATAAATGCATGGTAAGAGTGTAATTTGTAGTTAATGTGTTTTGTACCTTTATCCTTCATTTTCGCGCTTTTTTATCAATACTTGTCGTGTAACATCTCTTTCTAATAACGAAACAAAGAGTTACGTTATGGTGTCATATCATAACGTATACAAACGCAAGCGGAAAACTTTATCATTTAAGATACCAAGTCATAAAAAACAAAATGACTTTCAAGAGTATTTAAAATTGTCAACAAGGTCTAAAAGAAAGAAACTTCATATGAAAAGGGTCTTAAAACATTTTCCAAAAGATAGGGTTCAACTAAGGTAGGTCCTCTAAAGCTTCCTACACTCTTATCTCAGATTTCAGATTCCCGCTTAGTACCTACCACATGAAAAGAAAACCCGGTTGAGCTAATGCTTAGTGAACAAATATGATATACTATAACAAAAATGAAACAAAAGGATAATCGAAACGAATCATAAAATATGCAAACAAATGGTATATTATATGCATAGAGTAACAAATATGAATATGAATAGCAAAGGAAAGCCCACTAACCCAAATGTTTAAGCATGATACATGAATAGATCCTAAACTAGTAATCAAATAATAGTAACCAAATGTACACATGCAATCTACTCTTGGTGTACCAAATGTGATATGAAGCGTATAGCACACGCACAAACATTCGCCTAAGTTAAACTAAACTAATACCTAGGATGCATCCATATTCTCCCTACAATACAAAGTCATATATGTACACAAGTAGTATGGCGAGTATACACACTTATATAATAAAATAATAAAGGTTATCATAAAAGGGAACGTCGTGGACCTACCACACCGACACATATAGTGTCATGTTATTGGTGCATCAATGAATGACATGGTACCTCCATGACTAGTTACAAATAGCTTTGGGCAAAGGGTTAGGCAAAAGATAATAATGAATAAGTTATAGAATCAAAGTCATAAAACATATTCCAAAAGATAGGGTTCATCTAGGGTAGGTCCTCTAAATATTCCTACACTCTTATCTCGGATCTTAGATTCCCTCTTAATACCTGCCACAGGAAAATAAAACACGGTTGAGCTAATGCTCAATGAACAGATATAATATATTTTAACAAAAATTAAACAAAAGGATAATCGAAACGGATCATAGAATATGCAGAAAAATGGTATATGATATGCATAGAGTAACAAATATGAATAAGAATAGCAAAGGAATGCCCACTAACCCAAATGTTTAAGCATGCTACATGAATAGATCCTAAATTGGTAATCAAATAATAATAAACAAATGTACACATGTAATCTACTCTTGGTGTACCAAATGTGATATGAGGCATATATCACACGCACAACCATTCACCTAAATTAAATTAAACTGAGTACCGAGGATGCAATCATACGCTCCCTACAATACAAAGTCATATCCGTACACAAGCAGTATGGTGAGTATACACACATATATAATAAAATAATACAGGTCATCATAAAAGGGAACGTCGTGGACCTACCACACCACCGCATATATTTTCATGTTATTGGTGCATCAATGAATGACATGGTACCTTCATGACTAGTTATAAATTGCTATGGACAAAGGGTTAGGCAAAAGATAATAATGAGTAAGTTTTAGAATAATCCAAATAAGGTAATGGATCCAATATCATAATCAAACAAGGATCAATAACATCATGAATGTGGATATCAAATCAAATGCGTAGAAAACTAGAAGGGGACTGAATAGTTTTTACCGATTAGTTTTATTACTTTGAAACTTTTTCTTGATTATTATAGATATAGATCAAGTGTGATTGACAAAGTAATAGAGATGAGATAAGTATGAAACAAACCACAATGCACAATGATTAATAGTGGTTCGGCCAAGCAAGATCTCATTTATCTTGCCCCTACATCCACTCCTTAAGTATCCACTTAAAAGTTGCACTTCACTAGTAAACGAATCTCCTTTACACCGGTGGAGAAACCTTAACCCTTTAGCTTACAATCTTTATCGACACCTAAGCTAGGAATTCATGTTATTTACACGGGTACAACAATTCCTTTTACACTATTTACTTTTTGGTTTACAACACCAACCACACTATTACACAAGTAGGTAGAAGAATGGGTACAACAATGGTGATTGTGTAGGAAACACTTAACACATTCTCACAAAGTGAAGCTTTGAAGGGTGAAAGCTTAGAGTAGAAAATTCTCATAACCCATCTTCAAGTTTACAAAGATCTAAATCATAAGAGACAAGAAGTAAGATAAGAATGAGGTTAAAGAGTTAGATATATGTAGAGAATTAGAGAGAAAGGTTATAAGAGGGGTGCGTTCTAATCTTAGACAAAGCATGGTATTTATAAGCAAAGTATTAGACACCCAAATAACCCGTCAGCCCCTTTACCCAAGGGTCCGCTCGGGTTCGCCGGGTATAACTTTTGTTGCCTTATAAATGTTTGTCCAAGATCACACACAATCATTGAATTTACCCGTGGTTGACTTTTATATGTCTGATATAGAGAGAGATAGTTACATTATGTGCATTTTATTTTTACACTTAAAAAAATGTAAAGTTTATAAAACTTTTTATAAAAGTTTAGAACATAAGTTCATGGATTTAAAAGACTTAGATGTTGATTGTAACAAAAACATCCAAATATGTTTGATGTTTATTCATTAATAAAACTGTTAGGACCTATGTAATAGGTAATTTGTAATAGGTGCACTAGGAGGTATGTAGTTCCTCCTGGTCCTAGTAGTAGTAGGAGCAACACGTGCTCCTAGTCTAGTAGTAAAGTCAAAAAGTAGTATTTGTAGTAGTTTATTAGGATATGCATGAGATATCTTAGGAAAGGATATGCATATCAACTGTTACACGTTTTGTGTGTAATGTAGTTAGGGTTTCCTTGTAGTATAAAAGGAACCCATTGGCAGAAGGGTTAGACACACCTTTCATCAGTTTCATTTCATATCAATATAGTAGAAATCCTTAGAAAGGATCAAGTTATTTATCTAGTTATTGTGTTTCTTCTTGTTCTTAGTATTTGTATTCCGCACAAGTACTTTGTGTTCATTAGATTCTCTCTGTGAATAGACTTGTGATTATAGAAGTCGTTCACCATCCTTAATAGGCTGAAAGATCTATAACTAAAGGATATGCATATAAACTGTTACACATTTTGTGTGTAATGTAGTTAGGGTTTCCTTGTAGTATAAATGAAACCCATTGGCAGAAGGGTTAGACACACCTTTCATCAGTTTCATTTCATATCAATATAGTAGAAATCCTTAGAAAGGATCAAGTTATTTATCTAGATATTGTGTTTCTTCTTGTTCTTAGTATTTGTATTCCGCACAAGTACTTTCTGTTCATTAGATTCTCTATGTGAATAGACTTGTGATTATAGAAGTCGTTCACCATCCTTAATAGGATGAAAGATCTACAACTAAAGGACCCAACAAGTGGTATCAGAGCCTGGGAGAGTCTTTGTACAAGAAGAACCAATTTTTTATCTAACATTTTCTTCTAATCATGTTTTCTTCTAGTTCAACTGACACAGGACAACCAAGCATCAATACAACATAACAAACACAGCAAATTGTTGCTACAGTCTCCAACACAAATGGGAAATTCCCACACCTGAAGAAATATGAGTATGATAGTTGGGCCATGAAGATGGAATGCTGGATCACCAACACTGATCTAACATTATGGAAGATTGTTTAGAATGGAAATAGCAAAAAGAATATGGGCGGGACAAGAATGGCAATATCACCATTCTAGATCCTAAAACACATGAAGAAATCACAACTGTTCAGAAGGAAATCAAAGCAAAAACCATTTTGCTTCAGTATCTTCCTGATGACCATATGGGTGACTTCTATCACCTAAATGATGCAAGAGAAATATGGAATGCTATCAAGGCAAGATTTGGAGGAAATGAGGAATCCAAGAAGATGCGAAGATCAATGCTAAGAGATGAATTTACAGAATTCAAGATCTCTGAGACAGAAGGTCTTCATCAAGGCTATGACAGGTTTTAAAAGATTCTCAGCCAATTGAATTAACTCATGTCCAAACCAGAAAATGAAGACATCAATGCCAGGTTTCTTAAAGCTCTGCTCATTCATGGAATCAGGTAGTCATCTCTATAAAAGCTAAAGGAGGACTTGAGTATCTCTCTTTTAATGACTTATTTTACAAATTCAAAACTTTTGAGTCTCATATGAGAGGATACCCAAGTGATTCCTACTCCACTCCTGCTAATTATGCCTTTGTGAGTTTCATGAGCTCCAGTTCAATGCCCTATACCTGTAGCCCAAGCTATACTTTGTCCTCACAACATACTCCACCTACTTAATCAAAAGTCAAGACCAGTATCACGGTAGAAACTGTTCTTCACTCCTTTGTTGCTGATGTTGATCCACAACAGCAGCTAGCTTTTGATGACTTCAAACAAGTTGATAAGCTTGACTTGGATGAAATGGACCTCAAGTGGTAGATGGCTATGCTTACTCTACGAGTTCATAACTTTGAGAAGAAGGCTGGTAGAAAATTCAGCTACAACCCAAAAGAACCAGCCAGGTTTGATAGGAGCAAAGTCAAATGATACAACTGTCATTAGTAAGGACATTTTGCAAGGGAATGCCCTAATAAAAATGACCAGGAGAAGAACAAGTATCATCCTTCAAGGTTCAAGAGCTTCAGGAGGATAAGAAAGCTTTGGTATCTGTTGATACCATGATAAATTGGAATGATCATAAGACTCCAACTTTGGATACGACTGAGTCTGCTACCGATGTGTTTGCTATGATTGCTGGTCACATATCTGAGGCGGAGAAAGCAGAGGAATTTGCTCTAATGGGAATCTCTCCTCAGGTACAAAATTGCCCTCTTGGTTGTAATGATAAATATTCTGACCTCTTAACACAATGCAATGAACTAAATGCTCAAAATGATAAGTATTTTTTAGAAGTTCAAGCTTACAAAAGTTCTCTCAAAACTTTAGAACAACTAAAGAAGTGGTTACAAAATGCTCAACTTGAGGATGAGGATAGGACTAGGGTGTTAAGTATTGACCTAGAGAATACCACTAACTTGCTTAAGTATACTAAAAAACTTAATACTGAGAGTATTCAGGCAAACCAAGAAATTCAAGTGAAATTAGATGCTACTTTATTAAAATCTGATAAATGGCAAAAAGCACCCAAGAATCTTTTCAAACTGATAGACAATAATATGTCTAGAAGAACTAAAAGGGGGTTAGGATTTGACAACTATATAGGACCAGATGATGTTTTTTACTTATATTTTTCTAGTGTCTTTGATCCTAACAAAGAGAAGGAGGGAAAACCTAGTTACAATAGGTTTAAACCAGCTGTAGCAATGCATGCTGTTCCTCCACCTCTTACAGGAACATTTATGCCTACATACATGCATAAAGACTTGGATGAATCACAGATGCATGAGTCTTCTAAAAGTTATACTAACACTAATGACTTTGTCTCCTATAATTTTAGTGACAAGGAAAGTGATTATGCATCGTGTGGTTCCAGTAAAGAGTCAAGTCCCTCGAGTCCCAAGCCAAATGACACTGCTGCTACTAGTACTAGGATGAGTGATGAAAGAGTTGCTACTGCATCTACTTCCATTAATTTTGATTCTAGTCTTATGTATTCTAGGAATGTTGTTTCTCCTAGAATTGATTGTAATAAGAATAGCAGTACAAGACAATGTCATTTGAATAAAAGGTCTTTTAAAACATGCTTTGTTTGTGGTAGTAAATTCCATCTGATTAAAGATTATGATTTTTATGATCAAAAGCCTACTGGCTATCTTTCTTATGGTACTCTTGGTCCACCAGGAGCTGCTCCTACTGGTGTGGGTTTTGCTTCTAGAATACTAAACCCAAGTGCTCAATCTTTTCATTCTTTTAGGAGGACCTATCTTTCAACTTCTACTAATTAGAGAAGCAATCCAAGTACCTCTAACAGACTAACCAGCAATTATTTTCAAAATTTTCATAATTCTGTTCAACCTTATACTACTACTACAAACCAACTATATTTTGGGTTGGAAAATTTGGGTTCTGCTTTTAAGCCCTCAACAGGTTGTTCTTGCTCGCAAAATAGATCCCATATGATGCCCATGAAACACAAGAACAACAGTGGATCTCATCAATCTCCATGGCTATCTTATAATAATCCACAAGGGAGACTCAAGCCAGAAATGGTTTGGTCTCCTTAAGACACTAATTGTTACATACTTTTCTGTTGGTGTAGATTAATCCATACCAAGATCCATCTCTTGGAATTGTAGATAGTGGTTGCTCTAGGAGCATGACAGGGAACAAAGGACTTTTGACTAATTTTGTACCATTTCAAGGCGGGAAAGTGTACTTTGGTGGCGGTGAACGGATGATCACTGGTAAAGGAACTATTCAGACACCTAACCTTAATTTTGAGCAGGTTTACTATGTGGAAGCACTACAACACTTCAACTTGATCTTTGTCTCTTAGATTTGTGACAAGAAGCAGTTTGTCCTCTTTACGGATATTGATTGATTGGTGTTGTCCAAAGACTTTAAGCTCCCGGATGACTCCCAAGTACTACTCAAAATTTCAAGAAGACATGATCTCTATAGTATCAAGTTGAATGAAGTGAATCCTATTGGCCAACTAGCTTGCTTGGTTTCCAAATCATCAGAAGATGAAGCCATAAAATGGCATAAAAGGATGGGGCATGTAAACTTCAAAACCATTCATAAGCTGGAAAATATGAACCTGGTCTCTGGTTTACCTCCCAAAACATTCATAAATGACATAAATTGTCTTGCTTGCAGCAAAGGCAAACAACACAAAGCATCCTTCAAAGCCATTACTGCCCCTAGTCTAATAACTGAACCTTTGCAGTTACTTCATATGGATCTGTTTGGTCCTACCTCCGTTAGGAGCATTGACCATAAACACTATTTCTTTGTGGTAACTGATGGTTATAGCAAGTTCTCATGGGTTTTCTTTCTGGCTTCTAAGAGTGAGACTTACTCCATTCTCAAAGACTTCATTGCCTTAATTGAAAATCAGCTGTCAAAGAAGGTAAAAGGTATTAGATGTGACAATGGGACTGAGTTTAAAAATGTAGACCTCATAGCACTTTGCAATTCCAAAGGCATAAAAAGGGATTATAGTGCTTCCAGGACTCCTCAACAATATGGTCTTCCAGAAAGGAAAAACAGGACTCTTATAGAAGCAGCAAGAACCATGCTTGTTAATTCCAAGCTCCCGACTATGTTTTGGACAGAGGCGGTCAACACTGAGTGTTATGTGTTGAATAGGGTCTCCATAACCAATCCACATAAGAAGACTCCCTATGAGCTACTCACAGCCAAAGTCCCAAGCATTAATCATTTGAAACCTTTTGGATGTCCTGTCACAATTCTCAACACTAGTGACTATTTAGGGAAATTTGATGGCAAGGCGGATAAAGGCTTTATTGTAGGTTATTCAGCTCACTCAAGAGCCTATAGGGTCTACAATCTCACTGCCAAGCGTGTCATTGAAACAATCAATCTAAGGTACTTCAAGGAGAAGACATATATTTAAGGCAAAGGTCCTAAATTGGTATTTTGATCTTGACTATCTTAGCGACACATTGGGATATTTTTGTTTCAAAACTAACCAACATGCAGGTCCACAAGTATTTATGTCTTCTAATGCAGGTTCTACTTCTAGCTTTTCGGACTTAGATGAGGATGATGGCATTTTTGTTATACCATCCTATTCCACAACAGTCGCTCCCGACACCTCTGCTACTCCTGCTGGTGCTACTTCACCAGACCTTATTGACTCACAAGGAGCTCTTGATACACTGCTCAAGCAACAACAAGATGCTACTACTATAGCTACCCAAGGAGGCTTTGAGTTTCCTATGGATACTCCTGTTGTACCAGCTACTCTTGGTGCGCCTATTGTTACTCCTGGTGCAAGTTCAACTCCTATTGGTAGTCCTATTAGTGGTCCAACTTCGACAACTAGGTTCTCTGGTCCTTCTGACCTAGGAAACTATCATAAGAAGTCTTCTACTAAGCTTGATGAAATACATAAGTAACCAATAGAAGGCATTTTCGCCTCTGCTTCATATAATGATGACATTGTTGGGGATCTTACTAACTTGGCACCAGAAGTAGAAGTAGCGCCTACTACCATTCAGCAGATCCATAAAGTGCATCCTACAAATCAAATCATAGGAGATCCTGGTTCTACTGTCAAGACTCGCAACATGCATAAGAAAGCAACTTCTGGTCATCATGCTCTTGTGAGCTACATTGAAGACCAAAAGCGAAATAATCACACAGATTTTCTTCACTATTTGTGTGCTTGTTTTCTGTCACAGGTGGAACCTTGGTATGTCTCACATGCTCTTGAGGATCAAAGTTGGGTAGTAGCTATGCAGGAGGAGATGCAACAATTCTTGTTTCAGAATGTATGGATCCTAATTGATTTATCGGATGGAAAGACAACAATTGGTACCAAATGGATTCTCAAAGACAAGAAAGATGCTCGGGGTATTGTGTTGAGGAATAAAGCAAGACTAGTAGCACAGGGCCACACTCAGTTTGAAGGAATTGACTATAATAAAGTTTTTTCTCCTTTTGCACAAATTGAGGCCATAAGTCTATTTTTGGCTTTTGCTTTTTATATTGGCTTTACCGTATTTCAAATGGATGTCACGAGTGCATTTCTGTATAGAAAGATTGATGAAGAAGTATATGTCACTCAACCTAAGGTCTTTGTGGATCCACTTCATCCTAAGAAGGTCTACAAGGTTGTCAAAGCCCTTTATGGTCTTCATCATGCTCCTAGAGCATGGTATGATCGTCTATCTACTTTCTTGTTGAAGCATGGCTACAGAAGAGGCACTATTGACAAAACATTTTTTCTTAAGAAGAATGCCAAAGACATCATCCTGGTTCAAGTGTATGTGGATGATATTATCTTTGGTTCTACTAAGAAAGAATGGTGTGATGAGTTTGAACAGCTGATGAAAAGAGAATTTCAGATGAGTGCCATGGGCAAACAAACATTTTTCCTTGGACTCCAAGTCAAGCAGCAGCAGGATGGTATCTTCATTAGTCAAGATAAATATGTTCATGACATTATTAAGAAATTTGATGTGGAGCCTCTTAGACCAGCAACAACACCTTATGAGGTAACTAAAGTCAAACTCAAGAATGAGCCGGATCCTCCTGTTAATGTTCAGTTGTACAGGTCCATGATAGGCTCACTCATGTATTTGACTGCCTCACGCTCGGACATTATGTTTGCTATTAGTGCTTGTTCTAGACATCAGGTGGCACCTATCGTATCAAACTTGAATGTTGTCAAGAAAATCTTCAAGTATATTAAGGCTCAACCCAAGCTAGGCTTATGGTATCCAAGGGAATCCTCTTTTGTTCTTGAAGCCTATAGTGATAGCGATTATGCAGGTGCTAATAATGATAGAAAGTCAACTACTGGTGGTTGTCAGTTTTTGGGACATGTGCTTATTTCATGGCAATGTAAGAAACAAATCATAGTAGTTACTTCCTTAACATAAGCTGAATATGTAGCTGCTGCTAGTTATTGTGGACAAGTCTTGTGGATACAAAACTAAATGTTAGACTATGGGTTCAATTTTATGAATGCCAAAATCTTCGTTGACAATCAAAGCACTATCTGCATTGTGAATAATCCTGTGTTTCATCAAAGAACCAAGCATATAGAGATTCGGCACCATTTTATACGGGATGCAAATGAAAGGAAGCTGATACATGTTCTAAAGGTACATATGGATGATAATGTTGCTGATTTGTTGACTAAGGTATTTGATGGTCCAAGGTTTAACCACTTGGTGGTTCACAATGGTATGGTCAATCCTTAAGGTCTAGAATTGAGGGGACGCAAAGCCTAAGGGGAGGCTACTTATACATTCTTACTTGTTGTAGCTTCTTTCGCCATTTTTCATGGGTTTTTGCTGTGTGTGCTACTCCTGGTGGAAGGATTTGGTTACTCCTATTGGCTCTCTTCTACTCCTAGTGGGTCAATAGTCCTTCTTATCCATTTGTGTTTGGATCCCAGTGTTTCTTCGGATCACTGTTCATACTGTTGACTTTTGTTGACCACTCGCTGCTACTAGTGTTGACTTCTAGCTGCTTTGACTTTTAATCAACATAAGTTACTTCTGGTGCCTCCATTTATCTACTCTTTTGGTTACTGGGATTGGCTATTAATGGATTAAAAGGCAAGTGGTTACTCCCAATTAATGCCTTAACTTGGAAAGGGAAACACCCATAATTAGGGGTCAATGAACAGTTTCACTAAGCATTATTTATGGTCAATGGGATCATTTGACTCACTTATCATACTTGAAAACACACACACACACGCTCCTACCCTCAACCATTTTCTTGCATTCACCTTTCAATCTTCAATCGACATCCATGGCTGCTCTTGAATACAAGTCTGATCATAACAAGGTAGCCTATCTTGGCGAGGGCCCTCGGCGAGAAGATTTCATAGAAATCTTGGAGTTCATAGAAGCTTCTCATATCAGGTATGCTCTCATTGTTTGCCCTACTGTGTATGACTCAATCATTCGACAGTTTTGGGCTACTACTGACACTAGAGAGGTTTTGGGTCATCACTTGGAGATTCATGCCACCATTGATGGTCGTCCATACGTGGTGTCTAAAGCCTCCATTAGGTCTGCCTAGCATCTTCAAGATGCCGATGGCATTATCGAACTCCCCAGTGACGAGGTCTTAGATGGTATGGCTGCTATTGGGTATAACCATGAGGGTAGATTAAATTTTCATAAAAATATTTTTTCACCCCAATAGAAGCTTCTCATTCATTTCTTGATTCATTGCTTGAGTCCCAAAGCTAGGATTTGGGATGCATTTCCTATCTCCCTTGCTACTGGTTTGATTTTCTTGGCCCAAGGTCGTAGATTTAACTTCTCTCGTTATATTCTGGATGGTATGGTGGGAAATCTTGGTGGTTTGAAAAAGATATTTCTTATGTACCCTAAGTTTATTCAGCAGATACTCATGTGTGTTCCTAGGAATAAGAAGGAGTATGTCCTAGTTCGAATCATTCCCAAAGTTTATGCCAACATGAAACTTTCCTACCTTTGTCCTAATCTTCCTCTAACTGCTGCTATGATGGGCATTTCCCAAGTGGATCCCAATGAGGTTCATCCGGCTGATGAAGTCGATGAGGAACCTCCTTTGGTTGATGATCCCATGGAGGAGGAGGATCTTTCTGCAAGGGAACCTCATGTGGTGGTTGAGGATCCTTCTCCAGAGGTAGTGGTAGAAATGCCGTCAACCTCGAAGGCTACCTCTTCTGTTATCCCACATGTGTCTCCCTTTTTTGATACTTCACCTCCTAGTCCTGTTCACCCTTCTACTAAGGAGCCTTCTAGCTCGTTTGTACCAGATCCTATTGCTCCTAATGTTGACCAGTCCTTTGCTTCTGGTCCCAATGATGCATCCCCAAAGCCAAGTTCTCTTGGTGGGGAAGCTGAGGAACCAATTACTTTCACTTCTTTACTTGCTTTGGTGCACAGGTAATATGCCAAGATCCTATCATTGTAAGAATATCTAAACATGCACCGCCAGCTAACTCGGGACTTTGTGATCCCTTTGGCTGCTAGGGTAAAGACTTTGGAGAAACTATTGAAGCGATAAAAGAAGAAGATGGTATTGTCTGATTCTGATGAGGAAGAGGAAGATGGTCTTACTGTTTTTGTTGTCCCATATTATTTAGATGATTAATGTTAGAAAATAGATGAAAAGAGATGGATTCCTAGAGAGATAAAGTAGTGAGAGAAAGTAGAGAGAAGGAGATTAACTTGGTGACAATTAGATTAGAGAAAGATTAGAGTTTACAAATGACCATCCACCCTCCTAACATGCTAGGAGGGTAGTATATATAGTCCACCCATATGCGGGCTTTAATGGGCTATATATTGGGCCGGGCTTGTCTTTTGGACTTTATTTAGTTTAAATCCAAGCCCGTGAACCACGACTATTTAACTATCTATTACAACGTTCTAATAAATATTACAATATATACCTATGACCGAAAATTCTTGTTTGACTCAATATTTTGAGGCTAACAATCTCCCCCAATGTGAGGTCATTCCTCTTCGATATTTGGAGTCCAATGGAAGTTTATGAATTTCGTCATAAATGAGTCTTGAACGTGTAATAGTAGTCTTGTTCCTTCATGCTGTGATTTTTGAGCCTTTGTCATTGTCTTTCGACTTAGTCTTTTATCTTGAGATCTTCAAATCATTCTTGACTTGTCTTTGCCAGCTTGTGATCTTGTGTCTTTATCCACATGCTCACACTATTAATTGTTGAATAAGTATTTGGGCATGAATATGTGGTTTTTGAACCTTTGACTTTGCTGAGTACACCGTGAGGCTACCTTCTCGAGACAAAACATAGACACGGACTGAATGGCTTTGACATTCGTCCTAAATCGGTAGCGTTTTACCTCCGGTCGGTGAAGACCGTTATACGATATTAAATATCGTACCTGTGATTAGGTAGATTCAATTAAGAATCTCCTTGACAGGGTTTCGCGGCTGTACTAGCCGTTCTCTTTACTCGACCGTCTCAAAGCAAGACTGTGAACATAAAGAGTGAATCAATCGGATAAATATCCGTTTAATTAAAGTCGTCAATTTAAATTCCTGGAACAAGTTTGATTCATTAAGAATCTTACCATTGTTGCTTTCCAGTTGACACAAGTTTGATTCATAAGAATCTAACAAGTCAACTACCGTAGCGCTATTTGATGTTGACGCTAGAAGGATTTCCATTCGTCACTGTGAATATTAATGAATATCACTCTGAATGTTCTGCCAAGACCATAAAGATATTGCGTAGAAACCTAAAACGAGTTTGAATCAATTCAGAATCAAACCACTGTTGCTTTTTTGTTTTACATATGTTCAATTCATAAAGAATCTTGCATATGACCTACCGCAGTGCTGTTTGATGTTAACACTGGAAGGATTTCCACTCATCATTGTGAATACTAAGTAGTATCACTCTGAGCGTTCTAGCAATATCACAAGGATATAGCGTAGGACTCTCTTGATCTTCATCCGTGTGTCCTAACGAGATTTGATTGATCTCTTGGCTCTAGACTCGATTTGTGCATTTTTAGTAGTCGGAGGCTGGAGCAGATGCCACCTATTCAATATCAACTATCTCGGAGTGAGAAAGTCAATATAAGTCGTGTTGATCTCCGTGACAATAAAACAAACTTCTTTTGAGAGAAGCCTGAGTAGCTAGGAAAGGGTTGTGCTTCACATCACTGGGTCCATGATGAGTTTGTCTTCATGATGAGTTAACCCGGTTTCTGCCTAAGTTGTATGGAGGGCTTCTTTCTTTAGACCCTTTATCCTTACATTTCTTTTTCATTATTCAACCCCTTCAATGCTTACCAAGACATCATTACTAACACCTTGTTGTGATTGTTCCGGTGCTAGCATCAGTACTTAGTTGGCATTCAGCTACGTTCACATTCTACTCCATCTTTCCTAAGGACTTCTAATAATCTATTGGATTGTCCCTGGGAAGATCCCTCCGGTTTTGGTTGGATCATAGGACTTAACCTAACCACCCTTTTGACACCAATAACGTCGTGAATTTTAGATGTTGTGGGTATTTGATCGTAACCATGAGTGCTTGAGTCTTTAGATCACATTTTAATCACATTTTAATCACATTTTCTCCCCCTATCTCTAATATATAAAATTGTTTGATATTAGAGATACCAAATTTGATTAAAATATATTTTTAAAAATAGTCATGAAAATCTTCGGGAGAAAGATGTGTCAAACTTAGCATGAATTTTGGAACGCTCCCCCTAAAAAATTGATCCAATGGAATTGCCATTATGAGGGTTTGATCCACATTAAACTTTTGAGGATAGGAGTTGTTGAACACACAATTTTTGAAAGATTTTGAATATCATTGAGAAATTGTTGAAAAAAATTGTGTTCAACGCTTTTTGAAAAATCAATTCTTTTTGTCGAAAAGGTTTGTCTAAAGCATAAACTTGAGTTCATAGACTTTGAATGTCTTGACGAATCTACTCAAGTGTAAGAAGATTTAACTTCTTTTGCTAAGGGTAAGAGTACAAAAGCGTACACTCCCCCGTGAATTTAGATCCGGGTTGCAATCTGAAAGTGATTACAAACCATTGCGTTGAGCTCAAAACGTTGAATGTTTTGTGACAGGCTCAACCCAAGATAGATTGCTCTACCCGTTGTTTGGAAATATTGTCCAAAATAGACAATTTCCTTTATTAAAAGAAGAAATGACATGTTTTGAAAAATATTTACAACTTTCATTCGAGCTTTATGTACACACCCGTGTCGTTATTGAGCGACATTTCTAGGTACGTCCATATTATCGATACTGAAAGACATGTCGAGAAGAATATTTTTGGATTATAAAAGATTTTTTTAATTTTGTATTTTTCTTTTTCATTAATATTTACAGGTAGATGTTTGATAGATGAATCAAGCAGGCTTCTTTGCCAGAATCTCCAGTTCTGCTGGAGTCAAACATCTCATACCAATTTGCCTAACAAGATACGCAAACCTCTCTTTCGAAAGAGCTTTTGTAAACAAGTCAGCTAATTGGTAATCAGTTCCAACAAAGTATAATTCAAAAATACCCTTTTCAACTTGTTCCTTAATGAAGTGATATCAGACATCAATGTGCTTCCTGCGGGAATGTTGTACCGGATTGCAGGAGATGGCTATGGCCGACTTTGAGTCACAGTACATAGGTACTTTATCAAAATGGAAGCCATAATCCGTGAGTTGTGTTCTCATCCAAAGAACTTGAGCACAACACGCAGATAGAGACACATACTCCGCTTCGGCTGATGAAAGTGACGTGCAATCCTGCTTCTTGGAAGACCATCCCACAAGCTTGTCTTGACCTAGAAATTGTGCACCACCAGAAGTACTTTTACGTGTATCAAGACACCCTGCATGATCAGAATCTAAATAGGACGTTAGAAAGAAACCGGTTTCCCTCGGATACCAGAGTCCCATGTGAATGGTATTCTTAAGGTACCAAAAGATCCGTTTAACCTCCTTGAGGTACTTTTCAGTGGGTCGTGCTTGATATCGTACACAATAACATGTAGCATGATGAATATCAGGTCTGCTTGCTGTCAAGTACATGAGGGACCCGATCATGGAACGATATCTCGTTTAATCTATGGGTAATCCATCCAAATCAGCATCTAGGGATGTGGTGGATAATGGTGTCCCAACTGGGTCACATGATGTCGTACCATGCTTTGTGATTATCTCTTGACAATACTTAGATTGGTTAATAAAGATACCACTTGGGGATTGGTGAACTTGAATTCCAAGAATATATTTTAGTTCGCCCATCATAGACAGTTCAAATCTGCTGTGCATTACTTTTTCAAACCATTTTGAAAGTTTTGGGTTTGTAGACCCGAAAATAATGTCATCAACATAAATCTGCACAAGCAAAATGTCATCCCCATATTTATAAGTGAACAAAGTTAAATCAATGGAACCTTTTGAGAAACCTTTGGAGACCAGAAATTTCGAGAGCTCGTCGTACCACGCCCTTGGAGCTTGCTTGAGTCCATAAAGTGCTTTGTGGAGACGATACACCTTGTCAGGATAATGAGGATTGACGAATCCTTCCGGCTGCGTGACATAAACTTCTTCCTTCAAAGGACCGTTGAGAAACGCCGTCTTTACGTCCATTTGATAAACGATGAATCCCTTATGTGCAACATAAGCAAGAAAAATCCTGACCGCTTCCATTCGAGCTACTGGTGCAAATGATTCTTCAAAATCAATACCCTCTTTCTGTCCATACCCTTTAGCCACTAACCTAGATTTATTCTTGATGATCGTGTTTTCTTCATCCATCTTGTTTTTCCATATCCATCGAAGATTTAATGGTATTACATCGTATGGTCTGTCAACAAGTTCCCAGAATTTAAGTCTTTCAAATTGTTGAAGTTCATCCGTCATCGATTCAGTCCAAGCATGATCAGCCATGGCTTCTTTGATGTTTTTCGGTTCGGCTGAACTCACGGTGAGTGCGAACATACAAACATCACCATCGGTGTGAAGCTGGCGTCTTGTACGAATGGGCTGTGAAGGGTTTCCAATGACATGAACCAAAGGATGATCTCGGGTCCAATGATGTGTTGAAGGATGTCGTTGGTAGATCATGTGCATATTTGACGGATCAACATGGCGAGTATAAGACTCTCTAGTTTCGTGTACCGGTGTACCGAATGGGTTGATAAATTCGTCTTCATCAGTTAATGCATTGTCTGCTTGATTTATGTTCTCTGGAGCAATGACAGTAGTTGTGGATGTTGTAGGATCGATTGTTGAAGTGATATTCTGAGGAGGTAAATCTGCAGCAACCCGTGTTGAAGTAGATGAAGTTGTATCCGGTTGTTGACGATGATCGGTTTCATCATTCTTATCATGAGTGAAAACGGAAGACTTCGATACAACTTGTTTCTCCCCCGTGAAACATTCATCATACATTGGTCCATATAACATTTCCAACTCTTCAATTGTCGTGTCGACTGTCATATCAACTCTAGGAACATTTTCTGGAACCAGCGTTGAACTTGACGGTTCATTGTTGTGGTCTTGAGTTCCGAGTTCCGTGTGGTTGTGAACGGAAGTCGTTTGTCGTTGTGTATCAGGACTTAGACTGTTTAGTTCAAGTGCCATCTCTTGTAATTCATCAAATCGGATATGAATAGTCTCGACAATCAATTTTGTTCTCTTGTTGTACACTCTATATCCCTTAGACTGAGTTGCAAATCCCACAAGAATACATGCATCACCTTTTTCTTTCATCTTATCTAAATTTTCACCATCTCGAATAATGTAACAGGTACATCCAAAAACATGAAGGTGTTTGAGTGAAGGTTTTCGATCATGAATTATGTGATATGGTGTCTTTTCGTGTCTTGGGATAATTAAGGAGCGGTTTTGTGTGTAGCATGCGGTTGACACGGCTTCGGCCCAAAAGTACAGTGGAAGTTTTGAAGCGGATAGTAAAGTTCGAGCAGCTTCAACCAAAGTACGGTTTTGTCTTTCAACAATGCCGTTTTGTTCGAGTGTTCGAGCAATAGATGTTTCATGTTCAATCCCTTCGGCTTCAAAATAGTTTCTCAGTTTTGAATTAAAAAATTCTGTACCTTTGTCAGTACGAACCACTTTAACATGAGCTTGAAGACCACGTTGTATCAATTTAAGGAAGCTGATGAGAACGTCGGGTGTTTTATCCTTGGACCTCAAGAAGTGAGTCCATGTGTACCTTGAGTAATCATCGACTATTACAAGAATATATTTCTTTCCATTGATACTCTGAACACGCATGGGACCACACATATCTATGTGAAGAAGATCTAACCGTCCTTTAGAGCTTGGTGTGGTTTTTGTTTTGAAGCTACTGCGTTTAGCTTTACAAAGTTCACAAGAAGAACAAAGATGATCTTTGATGAATTTCAAACTTGGAAGGCCTCTCATAATATCTTTCTTGGAAAGCAAGTTAATGGTATCAAAGTTGAGATGAGAAAGACGTTGATGCCATAACCATGCCTGAGTCGTTGAGGCTTTAGCCATGAAGCAAATTGGAGTTGATGAATTTGTGTCTTGAAGTGAATTTGTGTAAAGATCAGTACCCCGTGTACCGGTAAGTAAGTCATTCCCATCATAATCACGAAAAAAACATGTCTTCTTTCTGAAAGCAACTTCCAAATCCGCATCACAGAATTGACCAACCAAGAAAAGATTGTGATTGAGCCCTTCGACGTAGTATACCCTTTTAATCGTGATATTTCCCTGAACCAAATCTCCATATCCTAGGATCGGTGAAAATTAATCATTTCCGAATCGGACCGTACCCAGGAACTTCTCCACGAAGTTAATTAGAAGCTTGAGATTCCCCGTCGTGTGCTTCGTGCATCCGGAGTCCAGTATGAAGAGAATTATTTGTATCACCTTCAGAAGAGTTAGAACACGATGGAGCATTTGCTAAATTGGATACCACAGTAGTTGTGATAGTAGAATCATTAGTGTCCTTATCAACATTTAAAGGCAAACTAACACTTGTTTTCACATTTTCTATCCTAGATTTCGGCATCCATTTATATCCGGGAGGACATTGATTAGCAAACCACCATTTCCAAGACTTTCTAGCAGACTCATATAATTCCTTAATTTTGCTTCTAGGATTCTTAGTGGTGGAGTCTGATGCATTACTTTTCTTAGTGGGGGTAGCACCAGAATGGTTCACTTTGTGTTTGGGTTTTCTAGCACTAATAGGCATCACAGTTTGCTTCTTAGTTCTAGTTTCTACGCCTTTGACATTATTCATAGCACACATAGAATGATTAACATTAGCACACTTGCCACATTTGACACAAACAAATTTCACATTCATAGCATTCAAATCATTCACATCATTCATATCGTCATTACATGCGATTACAGACTTTTTATTCTTAAAAACATTCAAATTCCTAGGGTGTGCTTCTACTTCCTTCATCTTCCCTTGATGCTTGTGTTTCCAGACCTTATCATTCACTTGAGTGCTCTTAAGCTGAGGCCGACTAACACTGGTAGTGGATACTATTCCTGTAGTAGAAGACACACGAATATTAGTCTTTCTAGAAGTCTGAGGCGATTGAATAACTTTGTTTGTGGGCTTAGTGGTCATTCTATACATCCCTGGTTTAATCACATTAGTGCGCTTAACGCTTGGTTCTATGGCATTCCTTATGGGTTGATTTTGTGGTAACCTTTCCTTTCCAGCTATCTTGGGGGAAAACACAGGTTTTGCAAACGAGGAATTTGATAAAGCAGATGGTTTTCCCAAGATAGAGGATCTATTCACTTTAGAAGCATTGTGTTATCTAACAACAAGTTTCTTAATGCTAGGTTCCACGATTTTCCCACCCATTTTAGCAACGAGTTTCTGCAACTCTGCTATCGCTCTATCCTTATCTTCTAACTGAGCTTTCAACCCTTTAATTTCCAAATTCTGTTCATTCATTTCTCGAAACGTTTGGGAAAGTTCTTCTTGCAATTTATTATCATGTGGAAAACTACCAACGTCTTTTTGCAAAGCAAGTTCAAGTGAATGACAATGTTTTTTAAGGAAATCAGTTTTGTGTTGAAGTAACTCAAAAGCTTTTTTATCAACATTTTCTTTACGTTTCGAAAGCTCAATTTCAAGACGTTCACATTCTTTGCTTTTATCAAGATATTGGCATGCAACTTCAGAATATTCATCAATATCAGCACAAGATGTAAAATAAGCACACATAACATCTTTAGAAACGCATTCTTGCAAGAGTAAATCATATTCATCTGAAAAATCAGACTTCTCCATTTGAAGATCTTCAATGTGTTTCTCAAGAGATTCAACATATTTTAAATCATCATACATTTCAGTCCGAATGAACTCCTCAAGTTGAAGAACAGTTTGTTTAATCAACGCCGTGTTAGGAATTAAGAGTTCTTTCACAAGCAAGGTAATATCTTGAGGAATCGGACGTGTCCACTCAGCATTTTCACGTTTTGCCCAGTCTCTTTCAACAATAGATTTAACATTATCTGTGTGGTGTTTAAGAGTACCTAATGTTTTCCTACTCTTGCTTTTAGATTCATCTAGAGGGAGGTAGTTTATGTATTTGTAAACATTAGATTTCTTAGGGGCAAATGCTTTCTTCCATTGAATTCTCTTTTGTTTTCATTCTAGGAACACTTCCTCACGAGATTTCTGAGTTTTTTTGTTGAAAAGGCCATAAAGACTATTCTCATAAGCATAATTATATGGTTTCACAAACTTCTTATTGACAGGTGAGCGACTATCATCATCCCAAAGGGCAGTCTCTTCACTATCGGCACTAACAGGCATGCAATCAAGATCGGTTCTTTCAGTCTCATCAAGATAAAGATGCGGGTTCACAGCTTGAGCTTTGGCAAGGTACTCAGGACTTGCAAAGCTAGCTTGACCCTTAAACATCGACGGAGGTGCTAGAATTCTTACGGATTGAATAGAATCATGCATTTTATAAACAACGTTCTTCAAAAAATTGACTTGTTCTTCTAGTTTCGTTACTTTTTCGGTTTGTTTATCATATCTACTTTTGAAGTCTTGTTTTAACGCATCTACCTCTTGTTTCTTATCCTCAAGAATTTTAGCAGAATCTGTAGTAGTCATAAAGAGCTTTTGTTCAAGTTCATTAACTTTGGTATTGGCAAGGTACGTTTTTTGACGTTCATCCATTAAGAAAACATTATATTGACGCTTCTCTTTAGCTAATAACTCAAGAGTTGTATTATATTTGTTTTCAAAATCTTCCTTTTGACTTTTTAACGCACTTCCCTTGTACCCCTCAAGCTCTTTGGTTTTCTAAAGGAGCTCATCTCTATAGCTTTCAGTCATCTCAGTAGATTTGATAAGAGCAGCTTTGCATTCTTCAAAACTTTGAGTGAGCGTAGCGTTTGCCTTCTTTAATTGCTTTTGACTCGTTTTATTTTCAGTGACATCTTTTTGTAAAGTAGCAATTAAATTAGCAAGCGTAATACGTTCCTCTTCATCATATTCATTTGCATGTTGATCATCCTCAGATTCATTATTGCACATGTCTGATGAATCGGGTGTGGTATTGCTATCAACCGTTTCCATCATACACATGTCATTAATGGCATTGGGTAGATCACTATGCTCAGGAATATCACCAAACACATTATATTCATCAGTAGTGTGTACCTTATCGATTGGCTCAGTGTCAAAGATAGGGCCATTGTCATCTTCAGTGACTTTCAGAACTTCTTCAACCTTTGCCATGTACGAGTAATGTGCATCGAGCTCTTGATCAGAATCTTCATCATCAGTGTCATCAAGCATTGCTCCTTCCTCAGCTGACAATATAACCCCTGCTTCCATTTTCTTGCATAGCAGCATCTTTTCCTTGTGATAGCTGGAGTCTCTAACCCTTTTTGGCTTCCTGCATTCCTTTGCCATATGCCCATAACCTTGGCAATTAAAACATTGAATCCCACTCTGCTGAACCACTTGACTTCCAACCGTTTCCCTATTCCCAATAGTAGCAGCAATCCTCTGAGTATCATATTTAGCAGTTTGTCGATCATACCTTGCAGAACTTTCAACATGCGTTGGATTATTGTTAGCCCTATATTTTATATAGCCGAACAAGAATGTAATAGGTCATCTTAGTCGTTAAAAGGTCTTGTATTGTAATAGGTTAGTCGGGAAAACCGGGCTTGGACTTTAAGCTAATATTGTATAAGTTAGGGGCGTAAGCCCAAAGCAAAGCCAAGCCCGGCCCAAGGAAACAAAGCCCACGGCCCAAAAGGCCAAGGGTATATAAACCCTCTTCCATGTGTGAAAGAGGGTGTTGGTTCATTTTACTTTCTCTCTCTAGTAAACATAAACCTTCCAAATCTCTCTTGTTTCTCTCTCTACTTTTCTTCTCTTTCTCTCTCTAAATATCTCTTCTAAATCTTGTGTTATGGATTGAATGGGAACAACAATTGGTATCAAGAGCCTATAGTGGATAGGTGATTGAAGATTAATGTGGTGTGTTCTTGATTTTTCGTGGTCATTTTGATCTATATATCACGTCCAAAAATTTTTTCTTGTGTTTTTTTATGGTTTTTTCTTGATACAAATCTTCTACATAGTTGTGGTAGAGATTTGGTATTGTTACCTTGGCTAAAAACACATAATTTTTGGGTGTTTTGATCATTTTTTGGCTTAAAATCACGAATTGGTTGAGTTTTGTCCGAGAAAAGTGGGAATTATTCCGATCAGGTCATCAGAAAAGGGCTTACAGTTATTCCGATTGGTGTAAT
Organism: Glebionis coronaria; assembly: GCA_025667525.1. NCBI lineage: Eukaryota > Viridiplantae > Streptophyta > Magnoliopsida > Asterales > Asteraceae > Glebionis > Glebionis coronaria. The sequence continues at coordinate 104,057 of JANFOE010000366.1, read as the reverse complement.
CGGAATAGGGTTTATACATTCCGATTTAACATTCCAATTGGTCATTCCGATTGGTCATTCCGATTTGACATTCCGATTTGAGTATTCCAATTTGGACATTCCGATTGGTCATTCCGATTGGTCATTCCGATTGGTCATTCCGATTGACATTCCGATTGGTCATTCCGATTTGACATTCCGATTAGGGTATTCCGATTAGTATTCCAATTTGGACATTCCGATTGGGTATTCCGATTTGACATTCCGATTGGTCATTCCGACAAGGTTATTCCGATGGGCATTCCGATGGATATTTTGTTTGAGTAATTTTTAGACTTAGCCACTATCTAGACTAGTTTAGGAACATCGTTTACACGAAGATTAAAAAAAAAAAAAAAGAGTTAAAATTTTTAGGTCAAGTAAAATCAAATTTTTTCCCTATTAGTTTTTGGCTATTTCTAACTCAAATTCAAAATTTGGCGATACAAAATTTTTCGGCTTACCGTTTTGTCAGACTGAGAAATTTATTGTCGGACTGAGAAAAAAAATTTTTTTGGAAATTTCAGAATTTCAATTTTAACCACACATCATCACAACAAATCCACTAAGATCTGCAATTCATTCACAAGTATTCACCATGTCTAACAACAACATCAACATTGCAACTGCTAATCAAATTCGTTTGGAACAAGGTGGCAACGGTAATCCACCTGTGCTCACTGCCGGTTGCTACGTTCAATGGAGATCTCGTTTTCTCAGATTTTTCGACGGAAAAGAAAACCGAACTGCTCTTCGTCACTGCCTTGAGAATCCACCTCCAGTTTTTGAATTCAGACCAATTACCACACAGTCAGAGGATGGTACTTCATCAACTATACGAGCTATGGAGGATTTTGACACATGTTCTGCTGAGAAAAAGAAATTCCTCCAAGCTGAAGCTAATGCTGTAAACTTCATACTCACTGGAATTGATAACGATATCTATTCCACAGTTGATGCATGTCCTAATGCTATGGAAATGTGGAATGCAATTCATCGATTGAAGCAAGGTGAGTCGATCAATGTTCAAGATCTCGAGACTAATCTACTTTGGGAGTTTGGAAAATTCACATCTGAAGATGGTGAATCCATTGACTCATATTACTCGAGATTCTACAAAATGATGAATGAGCTTGTCAGAAATCAGTGCACCATCTCCAATCATCATGCCAATGTTCAGTTCTTACTTCAACTCAAACCGGAATGGCAAAGGTTTGTAACTTTGGTCAAACAAAGAGAGGATATCAAGACTATATCTTACCACAAACTTTATGATATCTTGAAACAACATCAGAATGAAGTGAATGAACTAAGGGCTGAAAAGGCAGAACGGTCTGCTAATTCTATTGCTTTTGTGGCTGCTACTTCAACAAAACCCGTTCCTCGTCAACAACCACCTACTCATTCCTCGAAGTCATCAATCTCATCCACCAAACCTCTACCTGCTGCTAAACACAAAGCAAAAGCAATTGTCCCCACTCCACCTCCAAAGTATGACTCTGAGTCAGATGGAGACAGTGATGATGAACAAACTTCACGGGACAAGAAGATTGAAGAACTCATGTCTTTACTCACCACAACTTATAAGAAGATCTACAAACCTACCAACAACAACCTCAGATCATCATCCAATGCAAGATATAAGGAAGTTGATCATGCACCTCGGTATGATCGTGATGCTAGGTATGATAATTAGAGGATGCCGAATCAAGTTGGGGATAGAGACACTGTAGGCACTCCGGTTGTGCAAAAGACTGGGATTCAATGCTTCAACTGTAAGGGATTTGGGCACATGGCTAGGGAATGCAAGAAGCCAAAACGGGTTAAGGACTCAGGGTATCACAAGGAAAAGATGTTGTTGTGTAAGAAAGAAGAAGCAGGAATTCCACTCACAGCAGATGAAGTTGACTGGCGTGATGACACTGATGATGAAGCCGATGATCAAGATTTAGAGGCACATTATGTGTACATGGCAAAGATTCAAGAAGTGATCCCAGAGACTGATGATACTTCTGGACCCATCTATGATTCTGAGCCACTTGAAAAGGTACCATCACATGATAACTATAATGTGTTTGCTAATGAACGACGTCATCATGAGCAACCCGAAAGCATCAATGACACATATGTAATGGACACGGAGGATAGCAATATCTCTACGGATTCACAGTATATGTGTAATGATGACGGTAATGCTGCTCAGGATACTGACTCGGATGAGGACCGTGATTTGCTTGCGTCTATAATTGATTCTTTAAAACATGAAATTGAGGAAAACAAAGATGCTAATAAACGTTTGAAGCAAGCAAACACATCCTTAGCCGAGGAGATAGACAGGCTCAAAGAGTGTGATTATGTAAAAGAAGCTGATCGACGAGTTGCAATAGCTAATGGTTTGGTATATGAACGTAAGGTGCTCAACGAACAATATTGTTCTGAAGTAACACACGAAATTCATATGTCAAAACAGAAGATATCGGAACTTGAAGAACAACTGCTGGTACATAAACTCCAAATTACTGAATTAGAGTCGATTAACAAAGAACAAACTGAGCTTTATAAAACTCGTGAAGAAACGGATATTGAAAAAATTCTTGCTTTGGAAAAGAGAGTCGACACGTTAAACAACATTGTTTACAAAACGGGTCAGTCTATTCAAACTATGAATATGCTCAATAGAAATATGAAAACGAGTTTTGTCAAGCCTGAATATCTCAAGAAAGCTCAAACTACCAAGCCTGCTCTTTATGATATCGGTTGTTATGTTGATAATCTTGCTCTTATGCTTTCCCCTGACTGCGACGAAATCATTCGTCAACAAGAAGAAAGTCGATCAAACTTAAGTGATTTAATAAACCTTTCTGATTCTAACAATCATATTAAGTTTGTCTCTCAAAAAGAACTTTCTCAAGAACAAAAGATGTATAATAGTGTTCCACCACCAAGTGATGAACCACAAAAGAAAGTTTCTTTAAAAAGGAGTTTCAAAAAGCAACCAATTTTGTTAGAAAAGCGAATTTTGGATGAAAAACGTAAATGGGATGAGAAAAGCAAAAGTGTTCAGCAATTTGAGTTTATAAAACAAGGGGTTTTAAATTTGTACAAAGGTGTCGTCGACTATGAAAAAGTTTCTAGGGATACCATTTGGAATATTAAACCTAACCCACAAGTAGAAGTCGTCATTCAACAATGCATTGTTCCAACCATTGATGATCTTTCAAAAAATGTGGAAATGTTTTATAATGCTCTCACTGAGGAAATGTTAACTGATTTAAGCTATGTCAAATCTCTTGAAGATGAAGTTGCTTTTCTTCAAATTAAATTAAAGACACAAGAACACCAACTTTCTAACGAAATTGATCGACTTTCTAAGGAATATTTTTATGCTGACCATATGAATGCTATACTTGGTGTGTATACCGATCTGGATCAATATTGTCATGTAGCATGTCTAGTGTTAGAATCGGACGCGAAATGTCGCAATCTCGAAGTAGAGCTTTCGAAACAAATTCAGTCATATAACAAACTTTCGAAAAGTTTTTCTCAACTTGAGAAACACTCCATTTCTCTTGAACTTGCTTTACAAAAAGGTGAAAAATCTCATAATCGTAAAAAGTGTTAAGAAATGTCAGCTTCTTCGTTTCGTCTACTAAATGAAAAAGATTTCGAAATAAATGATTTGAAAGCTCAACTAAAAGAAAGGGACATAGCCATTAGTGAGTTACAGAAACTCATTGAGAAAATGAAAGGAAAGTCTGTTTTGGGTAAACCATCCGCCGTTCGTCAACCGAATGCGGTAAAATGCCCTAAATCATCTATTTTGGGACAATCCCCACAGACTTTGCCTAAGATAGGAAATGATAAGAGCACAAATGTGATAGCACCTGGAATGTATAAGATGAACACTAGGCCCACTCAAACTGGAACATCGCGGTTACCTCAGAATATTAAGAAAACTAATCAACGTGTGTCTTCTTCTACAGGAGTAATCCCCACTACTAGTGTTAGCGGACCACAGCTTAAGAGCAATAGAATTGAAGATAGAGTCATGCCTAACAATAGTCAAGGGAAGAAGAAGGAAGTAGAAGATCACCGTAGGAATTTTAAGTTTTCTAAGAATAAAACGTCTGTAACTGCTTGTAATGACAGTTTAAATGCTAAGACCTCGAATGTTGAAGTTGTTTGTGTTGAATGTGGAAAATGTGTTCGTACTTTCAATCATGATGCTTGTGCTCTTAATCATAATGGCGTGAATACTAGAACTAGGAAGCCTACTCCTGTGCCCACTAGTACTAGAGAACCCACAAGAACTTTGAACCAATCCACTGATCAACCACTTAAGAATCTAAGTGCGTTAGACTCCATTACTCTGCGTAAACAAAACAGATTAAAGAAGCTATATGAGAACATGATTAGGACATGTACACGGGGGTATTCGAGATTTACACCACCCGGATACAAATGGGTACCTAAGTTAACCACTTTATTGATTGGGTCTAGGAATATCAGCTTGCCTGTAGACTTTGCAACTAGGCCCACTACTATTTTGGAACCCGTTTCTATCAAGGGTTCCCATTTGTCAAAAGCTACATTGTCTTCTAATTCTTCTGCAGCTCGTCGAACTCATCCTATTCATAATGGACTCCGGGTGCACAAAGCACATGACGGACAATCTCAAGCTTCTCATTAACTTCGTGGAGAAGTTTCTGGGTACGGTACGGTTTGGAAATGATCAATTTGCATCGATACTCGGATATGGAGACTTGGTTCAAGGGAATATCACTATAAAATGGGTTTATTACGTCGAGGGACGGAATCACAATTTATTCTCGGTTGGTCAATTTTGTGATGCGGATTTGGAAGTGGCTTTTCGGAAATCTACTTGCTATGTTAGAGACTACGATGGGAATGGCCTTCTTACACATTCTCGTGGTTCTGATCTCTACACAATAACTCTTCAAGACACATCTTCAACAAATCCAATTTGCTTAATGGCTAAAGCTTCATCATCTCAAGCATGGTTATGGCATCAACGATTCTCACATCTCAATTTTGACACCATCAACTTGCTTTCGAAGAATGATATTGTGACTGGTCTACCTAAGTTGAAATTCGTCAAAGACCATCTTTGTTCTTCTTGTGAGTTGGGGAAAGCAAAACGGAAGTCTTTCAAAACAAAGACTACCCCAAGCTCAAAAGGACGATTGGAACTTCTACACATGGATTTATGTGGTCCCATGCGTGTAGAGAGTATTAACAGGAAAAAGTATATTCTCGTGATTGTTGATGATTACTCTAGATACACATGGACTTTCTTCTTAAGGTCCAAAGATGAAACACCAGAGGTTCTCAAAAACTTTCTCAAGATGATACAACGCAATCTTCAAGCTCAAGTCTTAACCGTAAGAACGGATAGGGGTACTGAATTTTTGAACAAGAACTTGCAAGCTTACTTTCAAGAAGAAGGTATCGAACATCAAACGTCTATTGCTCGAACTCCTGAACAAAACGGCGTTGTCGAAAGACGGAACCGTACTTTGGTTGAGGCTGCTCGAACAATGCTTTCTGCTTCAAAATTACCGCTATTCTTCTGGGCTGAAGCAATTGCAACTGCCTGTTATACTCAGAATCGTTCTCTCGTCATCCCTAGATATGAAAAGACACCTTACCACATCATCAACGGCAGGAAACCTACTGTAAAATTCTTTCACGTATTTGGATCTTTATGCTACATCCTTAAAAACGGTGAGAATCTCGACAAGATGAAAGAAAAAGGTGATGCATGTATTTTTGTGGGGTATGCTACATTGTCGAAAGGATATCGGGTCTATAACAAGAGAACAAATATTATTGTCGAAACAATTCATGTGAACTTTGACGAATTGCCACTAATGGTACTTGATCACAACAGCTCAAGTCCCGCACCTCAATGTCCAGCAATGGCACCTACACACTACAGTGTACGTCCCGTGCAAGAATGTCAACAAAGTACTCCTACAGCAGAATCGACGGATACGACACATATGAATGAGTTGGTTGATTTATATGATCCAATGTTTGATGAATATTACTATGGAAACAATCAAGTTGTGTCAAATCCTTCCGATGTTAATACTGCTGATGCACCCGCACAAAGTCAACAAGACACAACTGCATCTACTTCAGCAACCGTTGCTCAAGAGACAATTCCAGTGGATACTCAACAAACTCAAGAAACTGTCATACAACCAACATCACCAACCGTCAATGTTGAAGGAGAAATCAACAATCAAGCAGTCGATGCACAACCTGACGATGAAGAATTTATCAATCCGTTCGGTACACCGATACTCGAAGTCGGAGAGTCTTCTACTCAACATGTTGATCCGTCCAACATGCATACATTCTACCAACCATATCCATCCACTCACCATTGGACACGTGATCATCCATTGGAGCAAGTCATTGGAAATCCTTCACAACCAGTTCGAACACGCAGACAACTCAAAACCGATGGCTATGTGTGTATGTATGCACTCACCGTAAGTTCAACTGTACCTACAAACATCAAACAAGCCATGACTGATCATGCGTGGATTGAATCAATGCAAGACGAAATTCATCAGTTTGAACGCCTAAATGTTTGGGAACTTGTTGACCGACCCTATGGAATGTCAATTTTAGATTTCAAATGGATCTGGAAAAACAAACTGGATGAAGAACAAACCATCATCAAAAACAAATCTCGTCTTGTGGTTAAGGGGTATCGTCAACAAGAAGGGATAGATTTCGATGAATCATTCGCTCCAGTTGCTCGTTTGGAAGCTGTCAGGATATTCCTTGCTTATGCTGCACATAAGGGCTTCACGGTTTTTCAGATGGACGTCAAAACAGCTTTTCTCAACGGTCATTTGAAGGAAGAAGTGTATGTGAATCAGCCGGAAGGATTCGTCGATCCTCATCATCCTGACAAAGTCTATCGTCTCAAGAAGGCTGTATATGGACTTAAACAAGCTCCAAGGGCATGGTACGAAGAACTTTCAAACTTCTTGGTATCCAAAGGATTCTCCAAAGGTTCTATTGATCCTACTCTGTTTACTAATAAATATGGGGATGACATAATGTTGGTGCAAGTTTATGTTGATGACATTATTTTTGGTTCTACGAACCCAAAAATTTCAAAACGTTTGGAAAAATTAATGCACAGCAGATTTGAAATGTCAATGATGGGGGAGCTAAAATTCTTTTTAGGCCTCCAGATTCATCAATCACGACGTGGTATCTTTATTAACCAAGCTAAGTATGCTCAAGAGATACTTAAAAAGCATGGTATGACCTCATGTGCTCGCGTTGGTACACCATTGTCGACCACATCCCTAGACGCTGACTTGTACTCATATCTCGTAGATCAAACGCGATATCGCAGTATGATCGGGTCACTTATGTACCTTACAACCAGCAGGCCTGATATTCATCATGCCACATGCTATTGTGCATGATATCAAGCCAGACCTACTCAAAAGCACCTCAAAGAGGTTAAACGGATCTTTCGGTACCTTAAGAATACCATTCACATGGGACTCTGGTATCCGAGGGAAACCGGTTTTCATCTAACGGCTTTTTCAGATTCTGATCACGCAGGTTGTCTTGATAGTCGTAAAATCACTTCTGGTAGCATACAATTTCTAGGGGAAGACAAGCTTGTCAGCTGGTCGTCAAAGAAGCAGGATTGCACTTCGCTCTCATCAGCTGAAGCAGAATATGTGGCTCTATCCGCGTGTTGTGCTCAAGTCCTCTGGATGAGAACTCAACTCACGGATTATGGCTTCCACTTTGATAAAATACCTATGTATTGTGACTCAAAGTCGGCCATAGCCATATCTTGCAATCCAGTTCAACACTCCCGCACCAAGCACATCGATGTCAGATATCACTTCATCAAGGAACAAGTGGAACGCGGCATCATGGAATTATACTTTGTCAGAACTGAGTACCAGCTGGCAGACTTGTTTACAAAAGCTCTATCGAAAGATAGGTTTGCGTATCTCGTTGGCCGTCTTGGTATGAAGTATATGACTCCAGAAGACTTGGAGGTTTTGGCAAATGAAGCTGCTTGATATTCTCTCACAATGACTTCTAAGCGCATCACAGCTTAGGACTCGAACCTTAACTAAGGAAAGTTTATCTCGAACGATAACTTATCCTTCTCAACGAGAAATTCATATTTCTCGGTCATGAGCTTCTCATAAAAACATTCAAAGTTTTTAAGTTCATGAAAAACGATTTCTAAGTAAATGTCAACTTAGAACTCGAACTTCAACTTAAGGAAAGTTTATCACGGATGATAACTTATCCTTCACAACGGGAAATTTATTTTTCTCGGTCATGAGCTAGTCACAAAACAATCAAAGTTTTGAGCTCATGAAAAACGGACCCGAACGGGGAGTGTACGTTTCAGTGCGCTTTCCCTAAGCAATAGAAGATAAGTCTTCTATCCTGATTATTTTAAAACCGTTGAACACAATTTTTCAAGAATTTCTCAAAAGGTTTTTCTAAATCTTTCAAAATTGTGTGTTCAACACTCCCTTCCTCATAAGTGGTTTTTATATCTCAAATTTGTCATATGTTATTTTGATCAATTTTTGAGGGGGAGCGTTTTAAAATCAAGCCTTTTAATGTTGTTGGGTACATCTCTAAAATTGTCATATTTTATGTATCCAACACATTCCGAAAATGATATGAAATTGTCAAATGTAATATATTATATCGGAAAAGGCATCTCAACTCCGTACCTCAACATATTTTGTGGTGTCGTTTTTCTAAAATTTTGTCAAATTTTGTTTCAAGACGCACATATATTGTTGAGGGGGAGCGTCCCGACTGAAAAAGTTCCATGATTCATTCGTGCACACATGTTTCTCTCCCAATCGGTTTTCAGAAATTGTCATATTTTAATCAATTGGTATCTCTAATATGATGTTTTTATATTAGAGATAGGGGAGAAAATGTGATTAAAATGTAATATATCGCAACAAGTGATCTTAAAGACTCAAGTGCAACTCTTTCCTTCACATGCCAAACTATTTCGTATATCGATGCATGTGTGTAGGGGGAGCTTTTCGGAAATGTAAAACTTTCAAGTGTTAAAAGTTTTGATTTTTATCAAGCACTTTGAATGGTTTTCAATGGTTTTATGGTTACGATCTTTACCCAAAACAACCTACTATCCACGACGGAACGATGGAGTCAAAAGGTGGTTTAGGATAGGAAACTAAGTCCTATGATCCAACCAGAACCGGAGGGATCTACCCAAGGACATTCCATAGCTAGAAATAGTTGTCCTTAGGAAAGATGGAGTGGAATGAAGCTGAATGCAGACCAAGTACTTAAGTTAGCACTGGAACAATCACAACAAGGTGCTAATGATGACGTATTGGTAAGCATTGAAGGAGTTGAATATTCTATGCAACTTAGGTAGAAACCGGGTTAACACATCTTTTGAAGACAAGTGTCATGGACCCAGTGATGCGATGCACAACCCTTCCCCAGCCATTCGAGTTTCTCTCAAAAGAAACTTGTCTCATTGTCACGGAGATCAACACGTATCTATTGACTTTCTCACTCCGAGTCAGTTAATATTGAAAAGGTGGCAGTCTGCTCCAGCCTCCGATTACCAAAATGCACTTATTGAGTCTAGAGCCAAACGAGATCAATTTATCATCTCATTAGGACACAAGCGAGTCCTACGCATTATCCTTGTGATATTGCCAGAACATCTGAGTGATACGATTCACAATGAAGATGGAAATCCTTCTTGAGCCAACATCAAACAAGCTCATGGTAGGTAACTTGTGCGATTCTACACGAATCAAACTTGTGAGAACTGGAAAGCAACTAAGTTTGGATTCTTGATTTATTCAAACTTGATTCCAGGTTTCTTTGCAAAATCCATGTGATCTTGCCAGAACATTCAGAGTGACACTCATTAGTGTTCACAGTGACGAATGGAAATCCTTCCAGTGTCAACATCAAACAGCACTGCGGTAGGTAACTCGCAAGATTCTCTATGAATCAAGCTTGTGACAAACTGGAAAGCAACAATGGTGCGATTCTTTTAGAATCAAACTTGTTCCAGGAAATCTGAATTGACGACTCTAATCAGACGGATAATTTATCCTTATGATTCACTCTTTACGTTCGCAGTCTGCTTTGAGACAGCCGAGTAAAGAGAACTGGCTTCTACCGCCGGGAAACCCTGTCAAGGAGGTTCTAATCGAATCTACCTGATCACAAGTACAGTATTTAATATCGTTTAACGGTCTTCATCGACCGGAGGTAAAACGCTACCGAGTTAGGGTGAAATGTTCAAAGCCATTTCATCCGTGTCTATATATGTTGCTGCATATCAAGAAGGTGGCGTAGCTGTACAACCGATGTCGATTCAGAAGTCACAAGAGCATAAGATGGAGATAATCAAGATACCTAAGAATGTAAGAATGTAATAGGTCATCTTAGTCACAAGGAGTACAGATGAAGATCTCAAGCACTCAAAGTCAAATGACAAAGGCTCAAGATAAAGATCACGAAAGCATGAAGGAACAAAGCTGTTACAAACAAGATCAAGACCAAAGCAGGAAGATCTCCTCTATAAGAATGTATTCACTCAATCATCTTATGTTTTTTAAGCTTTTTGAGATGACCGATACATTGGGGGAGATTGTTAGCCCTATATTTTATATAGCCGAACAAGAATGTAATAGGTCATCTTAGTCGTTAAAAGGTCTTGTATTGTAATAGGTTAGTCGGGAAAACCGGGCTTGGACTTTAAGCTAATATTGTATAAGTTAGGGGCGTAAGCCCAAAGCAAAGCCAAGCCCGGCCCAAGGAAACAAATCCCACGGCCCAAAAGGCCAAGGGTATATAAACCCTCTTCCATGTGTGGAAGAGGGTGTTGGTTCATTTTACTTTCTCTCTCTAGTAAACATAAACCTTCCAAATCTCTCTTGTTTCTCTCTCTACTTTTCTTCTCTTTCTCTCTCTAAATATCTCTTCTAAATCTTGTGTTATGGATTGAATGGGAACAACAATGTCGATCATACCTAGAAGGACTTTCACCACGTCGACGTATGTCATACCTTGGAGGACTCTCAACATATCGGTTCTTGGTGTTAGATGATGTGCGGAAATTGTTGTTGGTGGGTTTGTAGATTTTCTTGTAAGTCTTCATTATGAAAGCAATTTGTTGTTTCATCTCTCGATTCTTTTGAGCTTGGTCTTCATCACTATCTTCTTCAGATGATGATTCAGATGGTGGTGATGGTGCTCTTGGCACTTTACCTCGAGATCTTGTGGATGATGAAGACTTAGATGATGTGAAAGATCGTGGCGAAGATGATGTAGTGGAATATGACTTAGGAGCACGAGAGTTATGACCTTGAACATGTTGAGTTGTAGTCACTAAAGCAAGTGGATTAGCCGTCTTTGCAACTCGTTCAGCTCGAATCTCATTTGCTTCATTTTGAAATTGCTTCAAGATGTCAAAGAGTCGATGATATGAGACCTCGTCTAACTTTTCTTGTTGTTTCACGAAAGTGACGAACCGTGTCCACTCGGGTTGAAGTTGTTGAAGAAATTGAACATTGACTTGCATGGTGGAGACTTGAAGATTATTTCTTGTCATGTCATTCATCATCTTATAAAACCTGGAGTAGTAAGAGTCAATTGATTCTCCATCCCTTGAAGTAAACTTGCCAAAATTCCAAAACAAGTTTGTTTTGACATCTTGTTTTTTGAGTGATTCTCCTTGTTGCAAGCGTTCAATAGCAGTCCACATTTCATGTGCTGTAGGACAAGCATCAACCGTGGAATAAATGTCATATCCAATCCCACTTAGAACCATATATATGGCTTCCTTCTCCGCATCATGCCAAGCACAATCTTCAGGTGTGAGATCAGCTCTTGTTTCATCACGTTCACTTGCAGGAATTGGATCAGTAGTATATGTAGCTGCTCTTGGAGGACTTGAGATTTTCTTGAATACATATGGTCCATGAGTAATACATTTCCTCAAGTCATCACCATTTGGTCTTGTATCAAGGTGTCGTATGAAACGTGATTGCCATTGAGCATACCGACCAGATACAAGCATTGGTGGTCTCTCTTTATTCCCCGCAACCATGATATTGTTATTTGTGACACGATACTCTTGAGTAGAATCCATATCTAGAAATTTGAAATCGATGAAGTGTAAATGGATCTTAAGTAGATGTGTGTTGATTGTTTTTGTCGAGGAAAAATGTTAAAATCCCCTAAAAATTGTCTTAACAAGAAACCAAAAAATCGAAGGCGAAAAATCACACGTTTTTCGGAATAACTAACATTTTCAGAAAAATTGAGTATTTCGGAATAACAAGTTTTTCAGAGAAATGCCTTTCTTCGGAATATTGATATTTTCAGAAAAAGCAATTTCTTCGGAATAATGGTGTTTTCAGAAAAACGTGGATCTTCGGAAAATTGATGTTTTCAGGAAAAACAATTTCTTTGGAATAATGGTGATTTCATAAAAACGTGGATCTTCGGAAAATTGATGTTTTTAGGAAAAACAATTTCTTCGGAATAAATGTGATTTCAGAAAAATGAGACTTTTCGGAATAATCTTCGGAATAATCTTCGGAATAATCTTCGGAAGAAGCTTCGGAATAATCTTCGGAATAATACCAAATTCAGAGAAAATGAGAAATTCAGAGAAACTTACCTTCTTCGGAATAAACGTTTCTTCGGAATAAGTAGATTTTCAGAGAAACACTTCTTCGGAATACTGAAATCTTCGGAATCTTTTTCGGAATAATGATAATTTCAGAAAAAATTTCGGAAAAACCACTTTTTCAGAAAAATCCCTTGTTCAGAAAATTCACTTCTTCGCAATAGAAAACCCTTTTTCGAAAAACTGTTTTTTCGGAATAATTAACCCTTTTCTGAAAACAGTATTTCGGAATGATCTTGAATCAATGATAAACCGTGACACAAAAATGAATCCAAACACCTCAAAATCTTCCGATTTTTACCACAAAAACCAAACGAAATCCCTACCAAATCGATATAAATGATATATATCAAGATTTCTAGCCCGAAATACTAAAAATAAATCTAATTCGGGATGATTTATTTAGAAAAATCAACCGAATCAAACTAAAACCAAACAACCAAACTCAATCTACCCCGTGGTGATTGGTACCAAATGTTGTCCCATATTATTTAGATGATTAATGATAGAAAATAGATGAAAAGAGATGGATTCCTAGAGAGAGAAAGTAGTGAGAGAAAGTAGAGAGAAGGAGATTAACTTGGTGAATATTAGATTAGAGAAAGATTAGAGTTTTCAAATGACCATCCACCCTCCTAACATGCTAGGAGGGTAGTATATATAGTCCACCCACATGCGGGCTTTAATGGGCTATATATTGGGTCGAGCTTGTCATTTGGACTTTAATTAGTTTAAATCCAAGCCCGTGAACCACGACTATTTAACTATCTATTACAACGTTCTAATAAATATTACAATATAACCCTATGACCGAACATTCTTGTTTGACTCAATATTTTGAGGCTAACAGTTTTGGCTAAAGCCGCCTTTGCAGCCAAGCCTAGTGAGGACATACCTGCTCCTCCTAGTGCTTCTAGTGTTCTAACATCTGTTGATGGTTCTATGCCAAGGGCTGCCACTCCTGGTACTTCTAATGCTGACAAGGGGAAAGCCCCAATGACTGATGTACCCTCCCCTCCTAGAAAGAGAACCCGCAGGAAACTGGAGGAAGAAAGGTTGGGTGAGGAGGCTGCTAGGAGATTACGCAAGGAGTATGAACAAGAGGCTGCAGCTGCGGCTAGGGCTGAGGCTGCAGTTGATGATGAAGCTATAAAGAAGCAACGCCATGACCAAGTGAAGCACACTGCTATGTTTTGGGAAAAAACTAATTGGATGGATGTGGTTACCATCCTCACCTCCGATGTCTCTCAGTTCACAGACATCTTGGGTGCAGATGTGAACCAAAAGAAAAATTGTGCTCGTCGGGCTATGTCTCTAGTTCAAAGGCAACGGGAAGATTTGGCTTCTCAACTTCGTGAAATTCGCCGTAACAGACCACTTTCCTATGCTGAACAAAAGAAAATCATGCAGCAATACGTTAAGAATCAATCCGGAGCTTATTTCACTTATGGATGGCCTGTGAAGAGGGTTAAGAAGCTATCTGATGACGAGCTTAAGGAGTTGTACAACAAGATGATTCAGCTGTAGCAGAAAGACGTGAAAATGCCTGCTAATGCCACTTATCACCCTCTTGCTCCTGCTGCTACCAACCCCACTTCTAAGGCTGCCCCAACACATCCCTCCGGTACACATGATGAAGGTACTTCTGCTACCCCTATTTTTGATGAGGGTACTTATGTAGTTCCATCTAGTCCTTCTCCAAATGTTGATGCATCCCCTTCATCAATTGTTGAAGCTGCTACTATCCTTGTTATTGATCCTACTCCTCTACCAGTTTCTGAGCCAACCCCTACACCTGTTATTGATGAAGCTGCTACCACTCCCATGTTTGTTGATTTGACCACTCAAGATGATGTTCAGACCTCTCCTTTTGGTGCTACTACTCCTCCTATGGATATGGTCAAGGAGGAACCGTCTCCTTCTTCACCTACGCCTCGCTGCTCTATTCGCAAGAATAAGGCTCGCCGTGGCAAGACTGTTCCTTGGGAGAAGAGGGACCCTGTACATTTGATTGATGCCGCTTCCGATAGCGATGATGACATTCCTCTTGGCCGTGGGCGTATTGTGCATTGGGAAATTCAACCATACCCCATTATTGATGGCACTTTTACACATATGATCAAGACAAGTGATTTCCACTATAAATACTTCTCAGGTCTGCAAAGTATCTTATATTGGGTGGAACGTCAGGATCTTATGGTTCTTTATGGGTTGGTTGATTCTGCTGTCCCTACTACTCCTAGTGTTGTCCCTATATGGCCTGGTTTGGTCCTTTGGGGGGACTTGAAGGTTATGCTAGATTTTCCTCCTGGTACTCCTAGTGCTAGGGTATGGCAGGAATAACCCTGATGGGTCATCTCTAGGTGGAAATTGTATGATGGGTGTGTTGTGCATCTGTTGGAGTTAGAGTCTAGTGCTAGAGTGTTTATGCTTGTGGATCAGGAGTATCCCCTTACCATTGATACTATGGAAGCTATGATGGAGTGTCACTTGGTGGTGTCCAATTCTCCTTCTAGGGATGAGTCTGCTATGGCCACCACATTAGTTGAATCTATTCAAGCACGACTTCTTATGGACAAGGTTGCTGCTTCTGGTTAGTCTCTTTGGTATGCTTCTTCTATACTTTTGATATATTTTATATTCCTTTCACCAATGTGTATAGTGATTGGTGACTAACAACCTCATTTTTTTCAAAAAAAAAGACTTTTATATAATATCTGCTTATACTTGTACATACAATGGGAACTTAAAAGCATGTACATAATATAATATATGCTTATACTTTTCCATTTTGAACACTTTTTACACTTGGGTTATTTTATATTGTACTTCTGGTATTGGACTCCTTCCACACAACAAATGGTATTCCACTCACCATGTCTCACAGAAAAGAAAGAGTTGATTCACCATGAGGGTACGACTCTGGTGTGATTATCAAATCCGTTGATGGTCGCCAGTTTACCCAAAATTGGATGGTCTTCACTCGCCTTGGTCCTAGACTGAAGAGTGGCTAGTTTAGGGGGGACGGATCTTGGTAAAGACATACATCAAATTCGTTGATAGCTGTAATAGCTTGCTCAAAGCTATAGGGTTTTCAACTCACCGATGCTTTATTTCTAAGAGTTGGATAGTCCACGAGGGTACGGCGTTTGGTAAAGACTTTACTCAAATCAATTGACGGCTGTGATGGTTTGCCCAAAATCATCAGGGTACTCCCACTCACCATTGATTTACGTTCTAAGAGTTGTGCTGGGTTCTGGTCTCCAAGGGTGATGCTTGATTCCACCGCAAAGACGGGCTAGCCCAAGAGTGAGCAGCTACTTAGTAAAGGCTTATCAAATCTGCTCATGTTGTTGTGAAGATTCAACAGGTGCAGATATGTTCCAAGCTTTCAAGAAGCTTCTTAGAGTTCTTAGTTGTAGCAAATTTTACGTTTTTCTTGATGCAAGTTCTATGGCTGCTATGGATGTGCTCTTTCAATCCTCAAGTTGTTTATGCAAGATCTACCAAGAAACTTGAACTCAAACAGTCAAATTTAAGTTTAGGGGAGGATTGTTAGGACCTTTGTAATAGGTGCACTAGGAGGTATGTAGTTCCTCCTGGTCCTAGTAGTAGTAGGAGCAGCACAAGCTCCTAGTCTAGTAGTAAAGTCAAACAGTAGTATTTGTAGTATTTTATTAGGATATGCATGAGATATCATAGGAAAGGATATGCATATCAACTGTTATATGTTTTGTGTTTAATGTAGTTAGGGTTTCCTTGTAGTATAAAAGGAACCCATTGGCAGAAGGGTTAGACACACCTTTCTTTAGTTTCATTTCATATCATTATAGTAGAAATCCTTAGAAAGGATCAAGTTATTTATCTAGTTATTGTGTTTCTTCTTGTTCTTAGTATTTGTATTTCGCACAAGTACTTTGTGTTCATTAGAGTCTCTGAGAATAGACTTGTGATTACAGAATTCGTTCACCATCCTTAATATGCTGAAAGATCTACAACTAAAGGACCCAACAAAGACGTTAGGAGTGATTAAAACATAAATATCATTTTAATACGATATTTATATTTACAAAATGGAATATCATCAGATATCAGACGAGTCAAGAGTACATATAGCAAATCAAATGGAATATTAATCAAATGTCAATTAACTTAGCAAATGAGAATGTAGCCAAAAAGGAAGAAATATTTATACCTTCACGAAGGCGCAAGGAAGAGGAATAGGAGATCACAACACTTTCACCGAATCTAGAAGACCATGATTCCATGTATTACACCACTTATATAAATAATTTTATATTTTTGTACCAAAAATAAAGTTTACTTGACCTAATTAGGGTTTACAAAAAATTTAGATTTTGACTACTTATTTCAGGTATGTTTCCATACATAAAAGACCCATGAAACTTCTTCTAAAAATCCAGCAAAATTTACAGAGACTCCTATATGAGTTATATACCCATGATTTTTAGTTGATTTTATTTCCATGTATAATTACCCCTTTTACCCATGTTACCAAAACTGACTCGAAAACATATATTTCATAACCTTCAAAAAGCTGACACATATTTAACCTACTTAGACAACTTGAAAATTTATGAAAAAAATATGGAATGTAGCTAATATCAAGAAGATTAACACATGTTAATTTCAATGGCTATCTCCTTATGGTTTTCCATTAAAAGTCTTACACTACAACTGACTTTTTAGGACTGATTTTCCAGAATTGACACTTAATCTTTTAACAATGAAATACCATACTTCTCGACCTTAAAAAATTATGAAACTTACTTTTCCATAAACTAGACTCGTCGAATTTAACTCTAGAATCAAGTATCATGTTAAATCGTGTAAAACCCGCATGCTTTTACCATGCATAGTACCCTTAGGATCGTACGTACTAGATTAAAACTTTCCTAATATAGCATGATTACGATTACGTGTTAAGAGTTTACGTATTACGTACGTGTTAGAACACGATAAGTATTTACTATGCACGATCACGTAATATTTATTTGACGATAATTAATCACGAACATGCGATCATGAAATCATGAACGTAATTAAAACACGAACTATTATTAATTACGTATATATATTTATTACGAGCGTAATTAAATATATTAGATCACGGTATTTACGTAACGAGAACATTGAAAACACGAACACAAATAATCACAAACGTTTAACTTAATAATGAGACACGGAAAAAGGTACGGGTACCCCAAGTGGGGTCCCTACCCGCGGCAATAAGGGCAAATGGGCCAAGCCCATTTGTCAAATTTACTAAAGGGGGTTAATATCTTTTCACTACTCATTTTAATCTTTACAGGAGATTTTTAAGAAAACCTAAAAACCTCCTTCCTCCTTTCTCCTTTGTGCCGCCACCCTACAACCACCATAAGGAGTGGTTTGTGATCTTGGATCTTGAATTTTTAGTGATTGATCGTGTTGGTTCTTCGTCCTTTTGATCCACGAATTCGGTAAATCCTTTTTAAACCTTTTCTTTTGATTTAATCTTTTTATAAATCAAGAACATGTAATGTTTTTACAAAAACATAATAATTAAACATGGATCTAACATGATTTGGTGTTAAATAAAATCAAAAGGGTGTTTTAAGGGGTGTTTGTTTTGGCCGCAGGCTGCACCGAACCTAAATGGGTTTCGATTTGCCAAGCCGACCACCACCAAGACCATATGGTCTTGGTTGGTGCGTGTGGGTCCCACGGCAGCAGTAAAACACGGGGTACCCCGAGTTGGTTCGGGGTATGGTGTCGTTTTCATGTCCGGTTCATTGTTTTTAGCTTAGATCCGGTTCATGGTGTATGTTTAGTTTTTTTTATGTTTATGATCTTAGGTTAAAAATTAAATTAATAAAATGATATGATTAATTTAATAACATGACTTAGGTTATTTAATTATTAATGATCATGAAATTATTTTAACCTAAGTATTTATATATTTAAGACTTATAATTAATTAATTATTTTAAAACCATTGATATAATTAATTAATTAACATGACTTAGGTTATATTATTAACATATAATAATATATATTTTAACCTAAGTATTTAACTTATTTAATTAAAAACATGTTATACTTTAATTAAATATTTTAACCTATAGTTTAATTTAATTACATGGAATAATTATTAAACTATATATTATATCATATGACTTAGAAAATAATCATGTAAACACTTAGGATTATATAGTTAGCTTATTTAACCAGCTTATTTCTAATTATAGAAACTTTATATTTTTAAAAACTTAATTAAATAAGGCAGCTAATCTATTTATGGAAACCTTCTATTTTTAGAAACTTATTTATTTCAGGCAGCTAATCTATTTATGGAAACTTATTTAATTAAGGCAGCTAATCTATTTATGGAAACTTTCTATTTTAGAAACTTATCTATTTTAAGCAGTAACTCTATTTTTGGAAACTTTCTATTTTTGGAAACCTACTTCTATTTTAGGAAACCTGCTATTTTTGGAAAGTTACTTATTATTACACAGTAAGTATAATAACACATGAAATAACAGAAATACTTAATCAGATTAAACAGAATATAAGATAAAACACAGTTTAAGGTTTTAAAACAGTAAAACATGGTAAGAACACATAAAATAAGCTAAGACATGACATAAACCAGCTACGTATTTAGTAAGCATATACTTATTCATGTATGTATTTATGTAGAACTAGTGATTCGGAAGTAGGATTCCTCTCAGTTCGTCTTTCTCGTTCACTGGACATAAGGTACGGATTTCCGTCCTTTCGGTATGGACATTCTTTCCTTATTAGGGTTCCCCGTATGCAGCCAACTGTTTTC
Source organism: Glebionis coronaria (assembly GCA_025667525.1). Classification (NCBI taxonomy): domain Eukaryota; kingdom Viridiplantae; phylum Streptophyta; class Magnoliopsida; order Asterales; family Asteraceae; genus Glebionis; species Glebionis coronaria. The sequence goes on along the minus strand of JANFOE010000366.1, from coordinate 84,459 downwards.
CCGTAGTATAAGTTATGTGTTTGATTGCTTATGTTTAATTAAGATTACCTATAGCCATATACATGCATGACCAGTTTCACCTAGTTATGGAGGTACCATAACCATAACATTAGAGGCACTGATGTTATGACTTTACCACGGCGGAGTGATTGCTCGTGGCGTCCCTTCAGCTTTTGGCCATTTATTTATTTTTATCATGTGGGGCGTATGGGTGCATCCTAGTTACATGTTTTTATTCAGGATTTCATGGTGAATGTGTTGTGTTCCTTGCATCCTTCACAAGGATCTGATCCCTCCTACCCAAAAAAATAGTATATTAAATTAGAGGCAGCCCCTCTAATTTCCATGATGAGGTCACCCCTCCAAGTATTCATGCACGGTGGATTTTCATGACCTATATTGGCTAATGGTAAAATATGACAAACAGTTTTTATAAGATAAACATAAGACTTTCAAACTATAAAACCTGTTTATTTAAGACTTAACCAGGTTACTCGGGACTTAGTTTTCTTCCGCTGTTATTATGTTATATGCTTATCCTATTCATGCTTTATTGTACATCTGTGCACTGAGCGTATTTGCTCAGCCGTTTTCCTTTTCTATGTTCCCAAAACGACAGGTACTCAGGGACGCTCGTAGACACTAGGAGTACGTGCATATGGACTGGAAGCTGTCTAGCCTTCTTTAAATTATGCATTTCCTTTCTTATGATACTTATGCTTTGGACATTGTTTAGTCCTTTCCTTTATTATACTATGTTTGTGTATGATGAGCTTTACTTTTGGACTACTGATGTTTGATTCCGGTATTTTCCTTTTTATGGTCAAGTAATGTTTAGACATTTTTCCTTGTATGCTTTGATGACACGCCATAAATTCTGTGATATCTCCATTTCCAAAATGGGGTGTTACAATTATGGTATCAGAGCCAAGGCTTCGACCTGTAGGCTCTTAATTATGACCTGTGATTAGTGGGTAGTCACTACGGTCTTCCTAGAACTGACAGTTGTTTTCATGCATTCATCATTTTTAAGCATACATATACATGTCATTGTCGCAGGGTTTTTGACTAAGTAATGGTTGGTACAGGACTGGCCCTATTTAGTCGCATGTGTTTTATCGAAACTTTTAGATTTGGGACCGACCCATAGGCGTCCCCTCGCTATGTCTTTTGTTTTGGGTGAACTGACTGGAGGCATTCACTCTCGAGCATACAAAAGTTTTCATAAAACTGCATCATGCATTCATACACAAAATTTTCTTGCATAAAATTTTTCTCGTGAAATTTTAGTATAAATTTTCTTTCATGTATATATAGATTTTATGTTTTGATCTGTTTAATCATATGTTTTATGTTATACTGTCAGATGGTTCTCACACGCGAAAAGGAGCAGCTTAATGCTGCAATTCAGGCTGCCATGCAAGCCTTGCTTCCTCAACTAAGGAATGACATCAGGGCTGAAGTTCAAGCTGCCAACAATCAGCAGCATAATCAGCCACCTCCTCCTCCTCCTCCTCCCGTGACATTAGTAGTATGGCTGGAGAGATTCAACAAGCTCCGCCCTCGAGCTTTTGAGAAGACAGATAGCCCCAGCGATGCTGAAAGCTGGTTGGCTCACATCGAGAAGATTTTCAACGCTATGGGCTGTGACCCCGCATACAAGGCGAGGTTGGCATGCTATCGGTTCGAAGGCGGTGTACTCAACTGGTGGCTAGCATAGATGCAATCTGAAGGTGGTGATGAGTGGGTTGCTGGTTTAACTTGGGCTCAGTTCAAGGACAGGGTGATGGAGCAGTTCTTTCCCAAGGCTGAGTAGGACAAGCTCAAGAGAGAGTACCATGGGATCCGACAGAGAGCTGGGGAGAATAGCAACGAGTTTATGCAGCGCTTTCTTCGCTTGGCTGGGTTCCTTGGTGCGGCGGCAGGTACTCCAGAAGAGCAGGCACATCACTTTAGATGGGCTCTTCGCACATCGGTCGCAAACAATCTGGTGTGTGCTACGTTCAACACTGTAGCACAAGTGGCCGATGCAGCACGAAAGCTGGAGATGCTGCAGGAGAGAGATGAGTTCGGGGAAGCTGAAAGACCCGACAAGAGGTAAACATTCATATTCAAGCGGTGACCAATCCGTATAATTTTTCCATATGTCAACTATTCATCTCTTAAATGTATCTTCCAGGCAGAAAACTGAGGACCGGTCTCAGTCGGCTACTCAGCAGCAGCCTCATCAGCCCAAGGGAAACGGTCAGACTAACGACCGTTCTGCTACGGATAGGCATGGCGGTAATGACAATTACCGTAACAACGTTGGGCACTCCAACAACAGCAGGTCCTAATACTTACGTAATTCCTTATGTTTTATGTTATAACTCATATTCTGACACTTAGCAAAACTTCTACCAGGAACCATGGAAACGGTAGGGACCAGAACCAGAGAGGTTCGCAGCCTAGCGTCCAGCTATTACTGGTATTCAATCTTACGATTATCCGCCTTGTCCTTTGTACCCGATTACCATGTCTTATGTAAAATGTTTTATCAGGTTCCCAGCCAGCTAGAGCACCTGCGGGAGGATACACTCATCCTCTTTGCTCTACTTGCCACCGTAGGCACCCAGGACCATGTCGCCGTAATACTGATGCGTGCTTCAAGTGTGGTCTTCCTGGCCATATTATGAAGGATTGCCGTAAGGGCGAGATGGAGGGTACATCGGGACATGCTGATACCAAGCCGCCTCCTACTGACGGGCGTGTCTACACGACATCTCGAGACCAGGCCAACAAGTCTACAGGTACCATCACTGGAATCTTGTATATGTATGGTCAAGATGCATGTGTTCTTTTCGATACGGGTGCTACTCACTCGGTTATTTCTTCTGCTTATGCTAAGAACATTAGGATGCCTCCCTTGCCACTAGAAAATAGGCTTACTATTTCCACACCTTTAAGGGACTCTGTATTAATCACCCATGTATACAACAGTCTTCCCCTAGAATTTGATGATAAGGTTCGACCTGTCTACGCACTTCCGCTGAACATGAATGACTTCGACATGATTTTGGGCATGGATTGGCTATCCAAATATCATGCTACCATAGACTGCCATTCATATCGGGTTATCTTCGGTGATGTTAATGCACCAGAGTACATTCATAATGGGTTCATACCCGGACGGTCTGTACAAGTCATATCCACCCTTCAAGCGCGTGTACTACTGTCACATGGCTGCGAGGGTTATCTAGCTACGGTTCACGACATGGATGCTGAATCTCCATCGATTCAGGATCAACCTATAGTGTCGGAATTCCAAGATGTGTTTCCAGCAGAACTTCCGGGCATACCACCTGCACGAGAAGTGGAATTCAGTATCGAGCTGGTTCCAGGAGCTAAACCAATCTCCAAGGCTCCTTATCGCATGGCTCCCATAGAGCTGAAGGATCAACTACAAGAACTTCTTGAACGAGGTTTCATTCGACCGAACGCATCTCCATGGGGCGCACCGGTCTTGTTTGTTAAGAAGAAGGACGGCAGTATGCGTCTTCACATAGACTATAGCGAGCTCAACAAGATTACCATTCAGAATAGGTATCCACTGCCACGCATCGACGATCTGTTTGACCAACTCCAAGGGGCCAAACACTTCTCCAAGGTCGATCTTAGGTCAGGCTATCATCAGCTACGGGTCAAGGAGCAGGACATCGCTAAGACTGCTTTTCGTACCCGCTATGGCCACTACGAGTTTGTAGTTATGCCATTTGGCCTGAAAAATGCTCCAGCAGTGTTCATGGATTTGATGAACAGAATCTTCCATGAATTTCTGGACAAGTTCGTCATTGTCTTCATCGATGACATCCTGATTTTCTCAAAGTCCAAGGAGGAACACGAAGACCATCTTCGTACAGTACTACAGATTCTTCGCCAGAAGCAGCTGTATGCTAAATTCTCCAAGTGTGAGTTCTGGCTAGACAAGGTGGCATTCTTAGGTCACATTGTATCAGCAGAAGGAATCACTATGGATCCAGCGAAGCTTGAGGCCATTACTAAGTGGCCAAGGCCGACATCAGCGACGGAAGTCTGCAGTTTCTTAGGCTTAGCTGGCTATTACCGTAGGTTCGTGGAGAACTTTTCCTGCCTAGCACTACCATTGAACAAACTGATGCGGAAAGGGGAGAAATTCGTCTGGACTTAAGATCGAGAGAAGATCTTTGAAGACCTGAAGCAGAAGCTAGTATCTGCACCTATTCTTACTCTACCATCTGGTACGGGTGGATTTCAAATCTACAGCGATGCATCGGGGAAGGGACTTGGCTGTGTTCTCATGCAACATGGGAAAGTAATCGCGTACGCTTCACAGCAGCTTAAGCCTTATGAAGAAAATTACCCCACGCACGACCTGGAACTTGCTGCAGTTGTGTTTGCATTGAAGATATGGAGGCACTACTTATATGTAGAATCATGTGACATTTTCACGGACCACAAGAGCTTGAAGTATATCTTCACACAGCGTGAATTGAACATGAGGCAAAGGAGATTGTAACACCCCCAAATTTATACAACTCAGTACAACGGAAGACTAGTTGGTGTTACGGGATAGCACATTACTCACATCATAGACAACGCATAAAATCGCGTCGTTTATTAATAAAGCATTTCCATTCATAAATATCAAAGTTACATCGGTCCCAAGTCATTACATTTCATACAAAAGTTTTACAAAGTGTTTGAATGGAAAAATATTGTTTAAGTGCGGGCCATGAATTCTTGTCGTCCTCCCGAGAATTACCTTCAAGTACCTGAGATAAAACATGTTAAAAGAAAAGGTCAGCGATAACGCCGAGTGAATTCATAGAGTTTAATAAAATTCATCAATATAATATCAGTATAAAATTATTACTGAAAATCATTTTGTACAAACCATTTTAATAGGCTATAAAATAGCCAAAGTCATTTTATACAAATCTTCATCAAAATCATAATATAGGCAATTGCCTTAAAAATCATTATACGAATCATTGTCGTTAAAAACACCATACAATACGTTTTACAACGTTGTATAGATTAAATAAAACCGTTATATGAATATGGCTATAAAAAGCCTTAAAAATCATTATACGAGCCAATGTCGTAAAAACGTCATACAATACGTCTTACGACGTTGTATGAAAATAAAAACCGTTATATGAATATGGTTGTGAAAACCAAAATACAATCATAATATCAATAGTATGACCTTGTATTGCTAGTCAGGCAATACATCGTAATTCGGAGTGTCTATTATTATTTTGTTAACTTGGATTATTATAAGCCGCATGACATTGTTACCTTACTAAACCAAAACGGGTAGCTAACCCGATACCAATTTTGCCCATCTAAAGTAGCGTGTCGTCACAAAGGTCACGCTATTGAAATCTTCTCATACATAAATTCGCTTACCAATCAATGTGGCACGACGGGGATCAACCGTCAAGGCGCGAACTGGGGTGATCGTCCCCAAATAGTACTATTAAATGCATAAGCGTCTACCAAATCCCGGTAGTTCACAATTCATGCTAATGGGACTTTTAGTGACATAACCTAACTTTAATAATCCATTTTATTTCTTCTATCGGGTCCATTAATCATTTATCGGGTCATACAATCGGGTCATTCAATCATTCGGGTCCAAAATTAATAAACAAACAATCGGGACAAATGGTGTCCTATTTTGTAAAAACATAACATGTTATCTCCCTCGCGGGTTTATAAAACATTTATAAAAACATTTAAAAGAGTGCGAGGCTATGAACTCACGTTGATGTGGGAAGACGATTATCGGCGATTTGGATGTACGGTACGTGCTTCAATCACGGAAACCTAGACAAATAATACTCGGTCTTAGACGTTTGTCCAATGACTTTATAAAACTATCAATTATGTATACATATGATGATTATATATATATGATGATCAAGTGGGTTTGCATATTCTCATTTACTCATTTTTGTGTTATGTGTCGATAACTTTTATACTAGCTTACTAGTTTTACCCATTTACGTGTTTTAAGTCCAATAAACTTATTATAGGTTCTTTAACTTGTTTTAATCCATTTTGTACTTATATTATCAGTACATACACTTTCAAGTTGGGCCCAAATGGGTTAAGCCCAATAATAAGTTTATAAGTGTTTTAGTCCATTTTTTGTTGTATTGTTAGTCCAATAACGTTAATTTAGTCCGTTAACGTCCGTATGCCCTATAGTTCGGGTTTTATCGGTTTTTACTTGTTATACATGTCTATATATCAGTATATAAGTTTTATAAAGTTTTCATTAGACGGGTCCAACCATCTAAGTTTTATTTAACAAAAACGTTAATTTTACGGCAATAGCCGAAAAAGTCATAAAAATCGTGTTTATAGTTTTTATTACTTATAAACATTATTTCACCACCATTTATATAATTTATCCATTTGATTAACCTTTTATATATATTTATATAAATAAGTTTTATAAGTTAGTGGGTTTTTATTTTACATTTTATATATTAAAATGTGAGTGCTTATATAATAGTATTATTCTTTAATTTCCAAAAATCTGATTTTTAACTTCATCTTCACCAAAACTGCCATATCTTGCGTTCTATATGGAGATAGAAGCTCAAATTTTTATCACATAAACTACATGATATGTGCTACATTTAACTCTTCTATAGCTACTGTTGGATCATCCTTTAAGTATTTTCTAAAAATCGTCCAAAACAGTAACTTCAGATTTGTATCTTAAACTTGTTTTGATCATATCTCACTCATTACAATGATTCCATTGCATGGCCAACTCTCACATGTGTACAAGACCCATAGCTTACTGTAAATACATTCTACTTCATCATTTTATCAGTTTACCATATGGTTCTTTACTGTTTTTATACAGCCTATCATTTAAACAAGATTTACCCACTTTTACTTATAGTTTTTCATCTTTTTATCCATGATTATCAACAACAAATCCCCACATAACATTTTTATCATCATATAATCATCATAAATATATAAAATAGGAAATAAAATACATGTTTACATAATCAAAACAATAAGAAGATGAGGAGGACAATCTTTATACCACCAACTTGATGTAGGTTATGAGTTTGGCATGGTTTTGGATGGAGAAACTTATGATGCACCAAGACCACCTTCATGACCACCATTCTTCATAGAAACCTTGTGGAAAATCAGCCCTAATACTCCATAGAAACTCCTCCTTTGATGTTATAACTTACACCAATCTTCATCTTTTTGGATGGAGATTAACATATGTTAATTATAACATATGTTTATGGTTAAACTTTGATCAATGATGGTGTTTTTGGAAGAAATATGGGACGGCAAACATAGAGAAGGAAGAGAGGATTGTGTGTGTTTGAAGTGGTTTGCATGGTGAGAAATGGCAAGAATGGTTTTGGTAGCTAGTTTAGTGGTTTAGTGTAACAAATGGCTTACAAAGTAAGCTTGGTAAGCCAAGTGGAAGCATTAAGCTAGAAACTTGCCACCTAAAGTGTTGAGGTGTAGTTTGGGCCGGTTTTGGAGTGGGGTGGGACAAGTGTCCCACTTGTCTCATCCCATTTATTTACGGGTACTCCTCGATTCTAGTTTCCTCGATTTGCGTGCCCTCGGGTCGTTTTACGAAGAACGTTTTTATAAATTATGAATCAACGTCACAAAACGAATCCAATAAAAATTGTCTCATCAAAAACGGAGTTCGAAAACGTAAATACGTAATCCTAAGGTTTCCGGTTTAGTCGTAAAGGACGTTAAAATAAAATCGTAAGTCCTAATCTCTTCTCGTAAATTTGTGAGTTTATAAATTTAAAACTCCAAAATAATATTCTCAGATAAATTTTATTTTCTGAAATGTCGGACTGTCACCAAAGACGGTGTATGTAAACGTAAGCACGTAACGTTGAATCCTCTGGTTTAAACGTAGTCGATGCTACTTCAAGACGTAAATCCAAATTTCTTCCCAAAAATAAGTGAGTTCATATTGTAACATTAAAATAATGTTTTCAAATAAATATTGAGAATAAAATATCAACCATAAATTGACGGATTGTCACAGAGATGGTTAGAGCTGTTGAAGGATTATGACATTAATCTACAGTATCATCCCGGAAAGGCAAATGTAGTAGCATATGCTCTTAGCAGGAAGTCCGGAATGATCAACGGCATTAAAATCGAAGAGGAAATCATCAGAGACTTGGAGCGACTAGACATTGAGATCATGGTACGTGGACAGCACGGTTACTGGGCCAATCTTAGAGTGGAACCAGAGTTTCTATCTAAGATCAAGGAAGCTCAGAAGGATGACGGAGAAATCTGGGCGATAGTACAGAATTTGGAGAAGCAGACAGAATTAAGAGTAGATGCAGATGGTATCATATGGCAGGGCACGAGACTTTGTGTTCCTGATGACCAAGAACTCCGGGAAGCTTTGTTAGCTGAAGCTCATAGCTCCCCATTCTCTATACATCCTGGTTCAACTAAGATGTACCATGACATCAAGCAGTACTTTTGGTAGAGTGGTATGAAACAGGATGTGGCCACTTACGTCTCTAAATGTCTTACCTGCCAGTAGGTTAAGATCGAGCATCAGCGATCTGGCGGTCTCCTTCAACCGTTAGATATTCCAGAGTGGAAGTGGGACAAAATCACCATGGATTTTGTTACCGGTCTTCCGCCTACCAAAAGGAAGCACGATGCAATTTGGGTTATCGTTGATCGACTTACCAAATCAGCTCATTTCTTACCGATCCGCAAGGAAGATCCGGTAAGTAAACTCGCAGATACGTACAGAAGAGAGATCATGAGACTCCACGGTGCACCATCCAGCATCGTCTCAGACAGAGATCCTCAATTCACTTCGCGCTTTTGGAAAAGTCTGCAGAAAGCTTGGGGTACACAACTTAAGCTTAGCACGGCTTTTCATCCTCAAACGGACGGACAGTCGGAACGAACCATTCACACATTGGAGGATATGTTGAGGTCATGTGCGTTAGAATGGACGGGTGATTGGGACGAATACATCTGTTTGGTGGAGTTTGCATACAAAAAAAGTTGGCACGCAAGCATCAAGTGTGCTCCATTTGAGATGTTGTATGGCAGAAAGTGTCGCCCCCCAATCTGCTGGGATCAGGTTGGCGAGCGAACACTCGAAGGACCATAAATCATAGAGATGACCAATGAGAAGATCGCAGTAGCTAAGCAGAAAATTCAGGAGGCACGGTCACGTCAGAAGAGTTACGCCGATAAGCATCGTAGGGATATACACTTTAACGTAGGAGATCACGTCTTCCTTAAGGTTTCGCCGGCACGTGGTGTTAAACGCTTCGGGATTAAAGGGAAGCTCAGTCCTCGTTTCATCGGACCGTTTGATATCATTGAACGAGTCGGTGAAGTATCTTACCGATTGGTGTTACCTCCGCAGCTTTCGCATGTGCACAATGTGTTTCATGTGTCCTTACTCAGAGGGTACCAGTATCATCCCCTTCACATGGTTCAGTATCCACTGGAACAGATACGTGAAGATCTCACTTTTATAGAAGAACCCGAACGAGTTCTTGACAGACAAGAACGAGTCATGAGAAAGAAGACGATTCCATTCGTCAAAATTCTATGGAGGGATCATACCGAGCGGGAAGCCACTTGGGAAACAGAGGAGTCTATCCGGGCTTCTTACCCTCATTTCATATTTTGAATTCGGGTATGTTCTTCTTTTCTAGTTTACTTTATCTATAATTCGGGGACAAATTATTCTTCTTAGGGGGGAAGAGTTGTAAAACCCGCATGCTTTTACCATGCATAGTACCCTTAGGATCGTACATACTAGATTAAAACTTTCCTAATATAGCATGATTACGATTACGTGTTAAGAGTTTACGTATTACGTACGTGTTAGAACACGATAAGTATTTACTATGCACGATCACGTATTATTTATTTGACGATAATTAATCACGAACATGAGATCATGAAATCATGAACGTAATTAAAACACGAACTATTATTAATTACGTATATATATTTATTACGAGCGTAATTAAATATATTAGATCACGGTATTTACGTAACGAGAACATTTAAAACACGAACACAAATAATCACAAACGTTTAACTTAATAACGAGACACGGAAAAAGGTACGGGTACCCTAAGTTGGGTCCCTACCCGCGGCAACAAGGGCAAATGGGCCAAGCCCATTTGTCAAATTTACTAAAGGGGGTTAATATCTTTTCACTACTCATTTTAATCTTTACAGAAGATTTTTAAGAAAACCTAAAAACCTCCTTCCTCCTTTCTCCTTTGTGTCGCCACCCTACAACCACCATAAGGAGTGGTTTGTGATCTTGGATCTTGAAGTTTTAGTGATTGATCGTGTTGGTTCTTCGTCCTTTTGATCCACAAATTCGGTAAATCCTTTTTAAACCTTTTCTTTTGATTTAATCTTTTTATAAATCAAGAACATGTAATGTTTTTACAAAAACACAATAATTAAACATGGATCTAACATGATTTGGTGTTAAATAAAATCAAAAGGGTGTTTGTTTTGGTCGCAGGCTGCACCGAACCCGAATGGGTTTCGGTTTACCAAGCCGACCACCACCAAGACCATATGGTCTTGGTTGGTGCGTGTGGGTCCCACGGCAGCAGTACAACACGGGGTACTCCGAGTTGGTTCGGGGTACGGTGTCGTTTTCATGTCCGGTTCATTGTTTTTAGCTTAGATCTGGTTCATGGTGTATGTTTAATTTTTGTTATGTTTATGATCTTAGGTTAAAAATTAAATTAATAAAATGATATGATTAATTTAATAACATGACTTAGGTTATTTAATTATTAATGATCATGAAATTATTTTAACCTAAGTATTTATATATTTAAGACTTATAATTAATTAATTATTTTAAAACCATGGATATAATTAATTAATTAACATGACTTAGGTTCTATTATTAATATATAATAATACATATTTTAACCTAAGTATTTAACTTATTTAATTAAAAACATGTTATACTTTAATTAAATATTTTAACCTATAGTTTAATTTAATTACATGGAATAAATATTAAACTATACATTATATCATATGACTTAGAAAATAATCATGTAAACACTTAGGCTTATATACTTAGCTTATTTAACCAGCTTATTTCTAATTATGGAAACTTTCTATTTTTAGAAACTTAATTAAATAAGGCAGCTAATCTATTTATGGAAACCTTCTATTTTTAGAAACTTATTTATTTCAGGCAGCTAATCTATTTATGGAAACTTATTTAATTAAGGCAGCTAATCTATTTATGGAAACTTTCTATTTTTAGAAACTTATCTATTTTAAGCAGTGAATCTATTTTTGGAAACTTTATATTTTTGGAAACTTTCTATTTTTGGAAACCTTCTATTTTTTGAAACTTTCTATTTTTGGTAACTTTCTATTTTTTGAAACTTACTATTTTTTGAAACTTTCTATTTTTGGAAACTTTCTATTTTAGGAAACCTGCTATTTTTAGAAAGTTACTTATTATTACACAGTAAGTATAATAACACATGAAATAACAGAATTACTTAATCAGATTAAATAGAATATAAGATAAAACACAGTTTAAGGTTTTAAAACAGTAAAACATGGTAAGAACACATAAAATAAGCTAATACATGACATAAACCAGCTACGTATTTAGTAAGCAGATACTTATTCATGTATGTATTTATGTAGCACTAGTGATTCGGAAGTAGGATTCCTCTCAGTTCGTCTTTCTCGTTCACTGGACATAAGGTACGGATTTCCGTCCTTTCAGTATGGACATTCTTTCCTTATTAGGGCTCCCCGTATGCAGCCAACTGTTTTCCCGTGGTATAAGTTATGTGTTTGATTGCTTATGTTTAATTAATATTACCTATAGCCATATACATGCATGACCAGTTTCACCTAGTTATAGAGGTACCATAACCATAACATTAGAGGCACTGATGTTATGACTTCACCACGGCGGAGTGATTGCTTGTGGCGTCCCTTCAGCTTTTGGCCATTTATTTATATTTATCATGTGGGGCGTATGGGTGCATCCTAGTTACATGTTTTTATTCAGGATTTCATGGTGAATGTGGTGTGTGCCTTGCATCCTTCACAAGGAGCTGATCCCTCCTACAAAAAAAACAGTATATTAAATTAGAGGCAGCCCCTCTAATTTGCATGATGAGGTCACCCCTCCAAGTATTCATGCACGGTGGATTTTCATGACCTATATTGGCTAATGGTAAAATATGACAAACAGTTTTTATAAGATAAACATAAGACTTTCAAACTATAAAATCAGTTTATTTAAGACTTAACCAGGTTACTCGGGACTTAGTTTTCTTCCGCTGTTATTATGTTATATGCTTATCCTATTCATGCTTTATTGTACATCCGTGCACTGAGCGTATTTGCTCAGCCGTTTTCCTTTTCTATGTTCCCAAAACGGCAGGTACTCAGGGACGCTCGTAGACACTAGGAGTACGTGCATATGGACTGGAAGCTGTCTAGCCTTCTTTACATTATGCATTTCCTTTCTTATGATACTTATGCTTTGGACATTGTTTAGTCATTTTCTTTATTATACTATGTTTGTGTGTGATGAGCTTTACTTTTGGACTACCGATGTTTGATTCCGGTATTTTCGTTTTTATGGTCAAGTAATGTTTAGACATTTTTCCTTGTATGCTTTGATGACACGCCATAAATTCTGTGATATCTCCATTTCCAAAATGGGGTGTTACAAATCGATTTTAGGATCAAGTTACACCCTTGGAGAGGTCTTGGGGAGGTATCTTTGGAGAGGTATTGGGTTCAAGTCTCACCATGTATCTTCAGGGGTGAAATAAAATAGAAGCCGGAGTGGGGTTTATCTCCCCTAAGGCGTAAGATTCGAGGCTTACGTACTGCTCAATATGATCAAGTTACACCCCTTTGAACATGACATCATTTTCATCCCATAAGTTTAATCAAGAAACACCCTAATTACGCTCATTAAAACACATCCTAGGGTTTCTAATCTTCTAGTTTTTATTACTAACACATTTAATGAATGTATTATGGTTTTATAACATATAATTAAACCATATTCATAATATTAAACCAATGAGATATTAACAAAACATTTACACAAGATCAACGCTTTTATAATTCATGATTTTATGAAAAACTTGCTTAAGCAATCATGGTGACACAAAAGATGAATAAGAAAGAGAACATGGAATACTTATACAATGGAGATGGAGGAAAGAACATAATAAGACACCCAAGAATCAAGGACCAAAGATTACACCAAAAAAACCAAAACTTGAAAAAGACTACCGGAATCACCAATTTCTACACCACCTTATTCTTCTTAGAATTTCGATGGATGAACATAAGTTTGAAGTAAAGTTTTTGAGAGAAAAGTAGCAATGGAGTCAATGGTATCACGAAATAAGAGAGTGAAAAGAGGGAACTATATATATATTTTTGATCTTTTTAGGAGATTGTAAGAGATTTTGTCTAATTTTTTTACTTGTTTTCTAAAATAAGTTTTGTAAAAATGAAACAAAACATCATACTAAACCAAATAATTTTTTAATAAAAACAAATATCTTATGTTAAAAATTAATAAAATACAAATAATTATAACTTAAGGTTTTAATATCAAATATTTATGATTTAAACTTTAGGTTATATTTAAAATGATGTAGTAAAATACAAACCAAATTTTTGAGTTTTACATATCGCCGTTGCCTTCTCCGGTTACTTGTACTTGTTTTTTTGTTGGAATCATGTTTTTGTGATCGTTGATTGTATGTGTGTTAGTGTTTTTTTTAATTGGTGTAATTTTGCGAGTAGTGTGTGTTTTAACTCTGTGAGAGAAGCAAGGCAGTTATGATCGGGCGATGTGTTCCATGGTATGGTAAATTATCATAATACCTTTCATCTTATTTTTTTGAATTATATGTTTTAATTTTGACCATTTTTCTTGTTTTGATGAATAGTCACTACTACAAAAAAAAACATGGCTTTTAGGAACGTTTATTGAATAAAATGTTCCAAAATATACATTGCTAGACACAGACTTTTAGTAAACGTTCCAAAACGGTTACAATTTGGAACGCTTTCCGTATAAACGTTCCAAAACATATTTTAGGAACCCTTTTTTGAAAAAACGTTCCGGTTGTTAACAAATACCAATAATTCTCTGTTCCCTTTAGGAATGTTTATGCAAAAAAATTTCCGGTTACTTCCCACTCAATCATTTATCAACGGATAAAAACTTCAACGAGACCTCATTTTCCTTATCCACAATTTCATATTACTCTTCAAAACACATCCTCATTAATGTTTCAAATTCAAGATCTTAAATTTTAAGGTACGTAAATTAACACTTTTAATCATTTATTACGATATATATAATTGTAATAACTTGTTTTTTTGTGTATGCTAACATTTATATATTTTATTTAGTTACAAGTATAATAAGCTATTTTTGTGTAAGATGCTAGCATATATATATATGTGTGATACTAATTAGTTTATTAGTTTGTAAGTTAATTGGCTTAAGATTTATACCCATCCAAAATTAATCTAATAGAGATTAGTTTTGGAAAGTCCCCATTTTTGGGACTGCATTTTGAATATTTCGTTTCATTTAGGATGTGTATATAATTTAACGGGTTTACTATTTAAGAAAAAATTGGTATCACTTCTCTTTTACTCCTTCGAGCTTGCGTTTATGCATTCTTGGAGAGTTGAAGGGAAATGCTGTCGATTTTTTCTTAAATAGTCAACTCGTTAAATCATATATGCAATTGAAGCGAAATATTCAAAAAGTGGGTTAGAGCCAAACCGTGACCATATTTGCTTTACTTGTTATATTTCATGATTTTGCTTTGAAGTATTCAAAAAGTGGCTTAGACACAAACGTGACCAAATTTGCTCTATTTATGTATATTTTATGATTTTTTTTTCAGATGGATCGCCAAAATTGGATGTACGATATTTCACGTTCTACCCCTGAATATATAAGGGGTGTGCAATCATTTCATGCGTTTTCTGAGAGTAATCGGGCGAGTAAAGAAGCTCGATACATTTGGTGTCCTTGTAAAGATTATAAAAACGAGTGTAAATGTAACAATACTAATGTAATCAAGAGGCATTTGATTAGACGTGGTTTTATGCATAAGTATACGTGTTGGTCACAACATGATGAATTACTAGTTGATAAAAGCTCTTTTGTTTCCGTACCGAATGAACATCATGGCACTAGTTCAAATAATAATAACAACCATTAAGGATGAAGTGAGATGTTTCAAAATTTGGAGCCTAGTGTTGGTGACGATGAACAAGAAAAATTACAAAAATTGTTTCAAGAATCAGAAAAAGAATTGTATCCTGGTTGTACGAAATATTCCATACTAGATTTCACTTTGAAGTTGCTAAACATAAAAGCGGACAGTGGTTGGAGTGATTGTAGTTTCACACGCTTATTAGAATTTTTACATGACTCTCACCCTAACGATAACGGAGTACCTGTTTCGGTATACCAGGCCAAAAAGCTAATGTGTCCAATGGGATTAGAAATTGAAAGAATACACTCATGTCCGAATGATTGTATATTGTATAGAAATGACTACGCAAATCTACATGAATGTGTTACTTGTGGTGCATCAAGGTATAAACATAAAAAAGAAACATATGAAAACGACGATGTGAAAAAAACGGCCCTCCCGCTAAAATGTTGTGGTATTTGCCAATAATACCAAGAATTGAAAGATTATTTTCTATTGAAAAAGAGGCTAAATTATTACGTTGGCATCATGATGAACGAAAAAAAGATGGAAAATTAAGACACATGGCTAACTCACCTCAATGGATAAATATTGATAATTAAGATGAGAATTTTGGTAACGAGATTAGAAATCTGCGGTTTGGTCTTATTTCAGATGGAATAAATCCGTTTGGAAATATGAGCAGTCGTCATAGTACTTGGCCGGTTGTTTTATGTATCTACAACCTTCCGCTATGGTTATGCATGAAACGCAAATACCTTATGATGTCATTGTTAATTCAAGGTCCCAAACAACCCGGTAATGATATTGATGTTTATTTGGCACCCTTAATCGATGACATGAGAACTTTGTGGGGGAAAGGCGTTGACGTGTATGATGCATACAAGAAGGAGATGTCTCGATTGAGAGCAATGATTTTTTGCACCATAAACGATTTTCCAGCATATGGAAATCTTTCAGGATACAGTACAAAGGGTAAATTAGCTTGTCCCGTGTGTGAAGATCAAACCGATTCGACAAGGTTGCCTAATTGCAAAAAGCATGTGTTCATTGGTCACCGTAGATTGCTTCATCATAATCACGTGTATCGAAAAAAAGAAAAAGGAGTTTAACGGCAACACTGAGTTTCGGAAGGTAAGGACACGATTTGATGGGCGTTTAGCATATTCTCGGGTTGAAAATTTAGAGACAAACTTTGGAAAAGGAAGGCCGCTAGAGAAAGGAATTTGGAAAAAAAAGTCAATATTTTGGGAGTTACCTTATTGGAGGTATTTGGAAGTCCGACATTACCTCGATGTGATGCATATCGAGAAAAATGTTTGTGAAAGCTTGATAGCCTTGTTGTTGAACATTGCTGGAAAACAAATGATGGGGTTAATGTTCGAAAAGACATGGTCCAAATGGGAATCCGATTAGAGCTTGCTCCTATTGAGAATGATAAAAAACGCACTTATCTACCGCCCGTATGTTACACCATGTCTAAAGCAGAAAAAACACGATTTTATCAGTGCTTACATGATATCAAGGTTCCCTCTAGTTATTCTGCAAATATTAAGAGGTTGGTTTCAGTGAAAGACTGCAAGATCCTTGGTATGAAGTCACACGATTTTCATGTTTTAATGACACATATGCTTCCTATTGCAATCCGTGGCTTACTTCCAGAACACATCAGACAAACAATCACCAAGTTGTGCTTGTTTTTTAACATGATACACTTGAAAGTGATAGATCCTGAGGTGTTAGATTCATGGCAAAGAGATATTGTTCTCACACTTTGTGAACTGGAGATGTATTTTCTGCCCTCATTTTTCGATGTCATGGTTCACTTGGTATCTCATATTATAAGAGAAATTAAGGCTTGTGGTCCTGTGTTTCTACATAACATGTACCATTTTGAGAGATATATGGGTGTCTTAAAAAAGTATGTAAGGAATAGGTATCGCCCCAAGGGTAGTATTGTTGAAGGATATGCTACTGAAGAGGTGGTTGAATTTTGCACAGATTATTTGAAAGGTATTGAAAATATTGGCATTCCGCGTTCTCTCCATGAGGGTAGACTTTTAGGAGTTGGTACAATTGGCTCAAAGATTATCACCCCAGACCGTGGTCTTTTATAACTTGCACATTTTGCTGTCCTACAACACATGACATGTGTTGCTCCGTACATTGGAGAGCACATGGAAATATTACGAGTGATGCACCCGCGAAAAAGCAACACATGGTATAAAACCAAACACAACGACCAGTTTGCAAGTTTGTTGAAAGAAAGAGTACTCGAAAATAATGGTCAACCAATAGTTGATAAAATAGTGAAACATTTGGGTGAAGGTCCAAACTACTCCTTCAAATCATACCAAGCATATGAAATTAATGGCTACGTATTCTATTCTCAAACGCAAGATGAAAAGAGCACAAACCAGAATAGCGGAGTTATCCTAATAGCTTCAACGACATAACGTAATCGAATAGCAAAAGAATCGTATTATGGTGTGATACAAGAAATTTGGGAGTTGGATTATAATTCATTCACTATTCCATTGTTTAAGTGTAAGTGGGTGTGCAACGAACAAGGTCTTAATGTTGATGAACAAGGTTTTACACTTGTTGATCTTGCAACAGACAGTTATACATCTGAACCTTTCATGAATAACTGTGTTGTCGTGCCAACTGAAGACATAAGCAGATTATCTAAATCATTTCGTCATTTTATTCAACGGCCATAAAAATTCATTAAGGTATATAAAGTGCATGTGTATTTAATTAAATATTATTTTGTATGAAACTTTATTAAGGTATATTCTATCTTCAGCTTCGCTTAAGATTGGGGCCCGTGGAACCGTCAAGGCCAACAAAACCTCTTTTGTATGAAAATGCTTTACAACGCATGGTACTCGCTTGACCAGTTTAGATATATATTGTATGTAAAGGGTTTGACAAGTTCTTATTTACAAATGGTTTCATAATGCAGGTAGATGAAGAAACGAGTTCTAAAGCTAAAACTTCGTCTCAAATAAGCCTTAACTCGTACCAAACGAACCGCTTGAAGTTGTTGAAGAACAGGCCAGTTGAGATTCAATTGCGTGCAAGCCTTTTCATGAACCGTGAGAATCCGAATGAAGCGATCAATATTGAATCGTTTGATGGAATGTATTATGAGAAGTTCTGTGAGCAAGTTGACACAAACTCCTTAATAGGATGGATGACAAATGATTGGATTGACGTGCCAATAATTCATTGGTTGTGCATGTAAGTATTTTATTTTATGTTTATCATAAACTCGTACATAGTTTAGGCATTTATAATTGTTCTGTGAACAAAATAGTAGGTTAACCTTAAGCAACTGTATTTTCTTACTTTAAGTTATTAACTTCTATTACATTCATTACTTTCATTTAGGCATTTGTATGGGACTCGTAACGAGAGCGGTAGAATTGCATTTCTGAATCTGGCACATCTTCAATCAGGCTTATGTTTAGAAGATCGTGGGCTTTCCGTGACTCGTACACGCAACACATTACTTATACACCAAAATAAATCATTTTTCCTCTTACCTTATCATCAAGAGTATATAAACTTTATTTTCTTACATTTTATGGTCTTGATTATAAGTGCATTGTTTAAAAGGATTCTTTTGTGTAGGGGTCATTGGACGTTACTTATAATTGACAGTTCCATGCAAAAGCAAAAGGGATACATCTTGGTTTCGTATAACAAAGGGAAAAAGAAGAAGACCCTTGGTGATTTCTTGGCGGTAAACGTGTTGAATGAGTAAGATATTTTAATATTGAAATTCAATTCACATTTCCATGCTTTATTTCTTCATTTCTTTAAACTTCAAACACTTGTTTTCTTAGGGCATTCGAAGTGGATTTAGATTGGACTTTTCCTAAGGTAAATCATTGATACCGATCTGAACTACCATGTGTATTTCTTTTTTTTTATATGTGAAAATACCTTCTGTTTTATTGCAGTGTTGCCAACAAAAATGTACTTGGGAATGTGGTTACTATGTCATGTATTCGATGATCGATTTCGTCATGACTATACAACACGGGTTTCCTAATAATGTAAGTATTGCTTGTTTATCGCAATAGATCATCTCTTTGTTAAAATAAGTAACTCTTTTTCTTACTACTAGTTATCAAAATTCTACACGTCAATAAAGGCAAGATCCATTGCAGACCTGGACAAGTTAGTAGATTATACGAGCCAGGTATTTTTCAAAGAGCGTTGCCGACCATGCAAAGAAAGCATTTAGTTATATGTTTCGTTTCTGTATGAAGTTTATGTGTTTCGCACATTGACCTATTTCTTAGTTAATTAGTTTTAGGGAAAACATTAGTTGTAATGGATGAATATCGAAACTTTTAGACTATTAGCTGTAATGGATGAATGGTATGTTGGATTGTTGGTTACATGTAATGTTTATTAGCCTTTTGATTTAGTTGAAATGGTTACGGAACAAAATTGGTTTACATGAAGTAGCAAGGCAGAGTTGGGTGGCTGTAGCAATGATTCATTGCAGAATTTGGTTAATTTGGTTGCTGCAAATTTATGCAGAATTTGGTTCCTGCAAATTTATGCAGAATTTGGTTGCTGCAAATTTATGTAGAAATAAGAATAATTTTTTTTGGCGGGTAATATATTTGGAACGTTTATTATATAAGTGTTAAAAAAAATTATTACTTTAACACCGAGTGAAAAACGTTCCAAATGTTATAAACATATTAAATTTGTAATTAGTTTCTGGAACGCATTAGAGAGAAGTGTTCCAAAAAAAATTGATTTTCTGGAACGCTTATTAAAATGTTCCAAAAGGTTTTCATTTTTATGGAACGGTCGCATACGGAACGTTTTGTAAAACGTTCCAAATAACCTTTTAAAACGTTCCAAAATATGTTTTTGTGTACTAGTGAGTGTGATCGGTACTTCCATATAAAAAGCGACGAGTATCCAAAATAACTTCCTTTTTTGTAAACAAGTATTTTGAAATGAACGGGCTACTTTTATAGAAAAATTAGAACTTTTATAATTTTAACGTTGAATTATAACATAATTTTGACGAAGTGACTTTCAAATATTTTAGGTTATCGTTTGGATTCATATTAAATTATTCAAGGAATAAAATCGAATCACCCTTTATATACATATATACTTGTCAAAGAATATTTGTCCTAAAAAGTCATATAATATAAATCATTTTCTTATTTAGTTTTGTAACCTTATAAGAACACATTATGACATGATCATGATGTCCATGAAAGGTTGTTTCGTTTTACTACTAGTATTCATATTGAAAAGTTTCTAATAAATACTACACACGCGTGTACCAATATTTCTGCAAACAAGTATTTGTTTATTTTAATTTTAGTTAAAGTTTTTATAATAAATTAATTAATATTGCGCAATACTACTGTTTGGTGATCTACTTCTTAGTCTTATCATCAATAATCAACAGAAAGTTTCAAAGTGAGTTGTTCAAGTATAAAAGATCCGACCAGTTGAGATAATAAACTTGACTTGTCCACAACGACATTTGGTTTAGTATTAAGTTATTAATGACCTTCTTGTCATTGTAAAAGATCCAATGTTTTTAGCACTACCTTTTTAATATAAAACGAAATCTTTTGAACATACATATGTAAACACTTCTCATGAAACATGAGTTGGACAAATTCAATTAGCAACTAGCAACCACAAGGATATATAATTAATTAATACAAAAATGAGTGGAAATACTATAGAAGGAAAAAGACCCACAATTTGAATTAGTATTAATATCATCAACCACATATGTTGACCTAACTACAAACAATTATTTGTTTGTTTGGTTTATAAATATATGGATGTATAAAAGTAGCACATATGTGAACCATTTTTTCTGGAGTTTTCTTGCAAGGTTTTCTCCTCAAGTCATCTCCTTGAGAGTCTTGTATTTGATGCTTGATGTATTCTGATATGGTCGTCAAGAGAGATCAATATGTATATGAGTAAGCATTCAAATTTTCATGTTAGAGGTTAAATATTTACACTTGTTTGTGTTCGATTTGTTGATTATGTGATAATGGTAAAGCGATGATATTGGAACGGCTCAATCAAATCAAATCTCCCAGACGGATTAACAGGGTCTTTTAATCTGATTGAGCCGTGCCAATATCATGAACTACTGCTATAATTATATATTTTTATGAGTTTGAATTGTTATGCATATGTTTTTTACCATTAAACAATCTTTGTAAGGTTGTATATTTGTTAGTCACTGAATGTTGATGTGCACATTCACATAACGATATTTTTCTACGGATATACACATCTTAGATTATACCGAATATGATTTACTCTTAAGTCTTAAGGTCATCTATTACGTGCCATATATATAGTCAATCATGTATAGCTCTAGGTAAAACCACCTCCATTATTCATCCCGCAAGGTTGTAGTTTTCACATATCAGTTATGAGGTAACGAGTGAAAGCGGACTATTGCTGCAACTGGTAATTTTTATAGTATATGATTCGGGAATTTTTAAAGCAATGTATTTTTCGAAGTTTTACAGAATATATAGTGACATGTTATATATGATAGCAGTAAATATAGTAGATTAACGTTAGAGTTTTTACAGACTGTGGAGTTTTTTTGACACATTCCTCATCTCAGTTTGAGGGGTTTTTTTACGAATCTGACCATTTATAGACTAATGAGTCTAACTTAATAAACACAAACCATGAGACAAAAGCATAAGTTGCATATTAGCTACTAGAGACAATCCATTTTGATAAACAAGGAACTAGCTAGTATATATTCTATCAAGAGTTTTTTTTCCCTTTGACAGGTTGTGATATATGATTCAAACGTAACTATACACTCATGCTCTCGAAGAGGAAAAACCTTCAAGAATAGGTGGCACGCTGCAGGTACATTCGTGATATTCTGATATGAATACGACTGAAAAGTGGTGTCATGTTTTTACAGTGGCGCATATAGAAACAACTGAAAGGACATGGTATGGATTAACTTGATCGAATTCTGGATGGATAAAGCTTATATTTATTGTATGCGTATTAGATTAATATTGGGATTAGAAGTCCTTATTTACGTGTCTTCTTTGAGAACTCTGGTGGGTATAGATACTCACCGCTGATTATCAAGTTTAGGGATAGAATTATTTAGAGTCGATACACTACCGAGAAACCTGCTTCTCAAATAGCAGGATGTCTACTTATTGTTTTTGTTTCTTTTATTTTGATAATTATTCAAAATATTAGCCAATTTGTATCATATCATATCTAATTTTACAGTACATTTCATGATCGAGTTGTAGTTCTCTTATAAAATGTTGTGACTACAAGATCTGCTAATTTCAGTTGTAGTTCTCTTAGTTTTATGAGTTATTAGAGGATTTAAGATTCACAATACATGTTAACTATGTGACCTATACCGTCGGTATAAAGATAAATATAAACAGGTTAACTAGAATTTTTTAAAGTGAGATGCAACACGAGTATCGGCAAGCACTGTTAACATAAGAATAAAATTAAGTAATAACTCGAAAGCTAAAGAATTGTAAGCTTTAACATGCAAAGTTGTTGTGCTCCATATAATTTGTTAATACAATTGTACACTTCCACATTCTTATTGCAACTCACTTTAATAATCGCATTAGCTTAATGTATTCCGCTAAGGTGCTAACTCACTTGCAGACGTATTTTGTATTCAAGCAATTGCGTTCCTATTATCCAAAGCATTAGTCTGCTTGACATCCGATTAAGTTATAAAAATTTTGTCAATTAATTTGCATACTCCAATCTTACAAAACCAGCATGAGTAATCGCAAGAGCCATAAGGAATTTTAGTATTTCTTGCATTAAGCTTGTCGTTTCCATTCAGTGACTATACGACCCATTGTACTTTACACTTCAGGCGTTATGCTTGATTTCAGGATTCTTTTTGTTCTAAACGAGAGATTTGGCGGTCGTCTGTTGGTCCGAAGTCCACTTTGAATCTTTTAGGTTTTTTTTTTACAACTTTAACCATAAATATTTTTATTTGTGTTGTATAATACTTGGTGCAAATATATGAATAGATAGAGTTTTAAAATAGTTTTCGATTGATATAATTTTTATTAAGTAATATATAACATAAATAAAAATATTTATAGTCAAAGTTTAAAAAATAAAACCGAAAAACGTCAAAGTGGACATTTAATATGGGACGGAGGTAGTATAATTTTTGTCTTATATACATAAATTTTTTTATTAAGTTTACAATACTTGTGAGTTGTTAAAAGGCAAAGAAAGGAATATTTGTTCCTTAATAAAAAGAAAAACTAAAAAAAATATTATCCGATTCAAATTCAAACATTTACACTTCAAATCAAATCCAGATATACAAAACATATTTCAATCCTCTTAATAAAGAAACGACACCTAAATTTTTATTAAAATGTTTGAACACGTCTAATAGATAGATCAAGTCCAACATTTGTAGAACTAGTAATGATGATTGTAAAAATGATACCAAACTAACCGGATCAAGATTTATCACTCAACCAACCTCCCCTTAGTGATTAACTTTTATTATAACAATATACACAAGCAGACGAGTCCCCTCTTAGGAATAGAATGTTCAAGTCCTTATCCGCTGACAGAGGATTTCTATCCACTAATGTATATGTTTTATCCACTATCAAGACATTGTGTAGCCGCTCACACAAGCCACTAATGAGAAGAATTCACCCACTGACAACTCTCCTCTACCCACTGACATGCCAAATGTGGAATCCAATGTTGTACCCAATGAAGGTGTCACTGGCTCAACTCTACCCAGTGACAAATAACTTAATGATGACAATGGGTATATACACAAGAAGGAGACGATATTGGCAACTTGGAGTCTACTATTCAGTTTGAGAATTCGTTTTGGGGAGGATCAACCTTATCTGTAACAAAAAATCATCCTCCTTCCCAAATAATTGGGTGTATTCATACTCCAAGACAACCCGAAGTCAAAAGAAAAAGAAAGGTGGTTTCATTGCCAATATTCACAAGAAATAGGATAATGCATGGATTCAAGAGTGTTTGTTTGCCTGTTTTCCATCACAAGTAGAACCTAAGAAGACCTTTGATGCTCTTAAAAATGAAAGTTGGGTTGAAGCAATGCAGGAAAAGCTTCACCAATTTGCAATACAAGATTTTTGGGAGCTAGTGGACTGTCCGAAACATGTCAGACCAATTGGTGCATGTTGGGTTCTTAGGAATAAAAAGGATGAGAGAGGCATTGTGATCAGAAATAAGGCTAGATTGCTTGCTCAATGTTACACACAAGAAGAAGTTATTGACTATGAAGAGGTTTTTGCACCTGTTGCCAGAATTGAAGCAATAAAGATTTTCCTTGCCTATGCTTCTTGCATATATAGAATTCATTGTGTACCAAATGGACGTGAAGAGTGCCTTCTTGTATGGAACCATTTAAGAGGAAGTATATGTTATGCAACCTTCTAGATTTGAAGATTCAAAGCATCCAGCTAAAGTGAATAAACTGAAAAAGGCTATGTATGACCTTCATCAAGCCCCTAGAGCATGATATGGTACTTTATCCACATATCTTGTAGACAATAGATTCAAGAGAGGAACCATAGACCAGACATTATTTACTAAGTATAAAGGAACTATTTTTCTACTAGTTCAGGTTTATGTGGATGATATCATCTTTGGATCTTCCAATCCAGAGATGAGCAAAGAGTTTTCCAAGTTGATAACTAATAAATTTCAAATGAGTGCATTTGGAGAGATGAACCTTTTCCTTGGGTTTCAAGTACAACAAAGGAAGGATAGTATTTTCATCTCTCAAGACAAATATAACTGAAATTTTAAAGAAATTTGGGTTTTAAACATATGAGAAGAGGGCTAGCACACCTATGGATAGAGATAACCCTTGGGTAAAGCTTGAGGAAGGAAAAGAAGTTGATGTCACGTATTATAGGTCAATGATTGATCATTGATGTATCTCACAGCCTCTAGACCTAACATTATGTTTGTAGTATGTGCCTGTGCAAGGAACCAAATGACCTCCCAAAGAGTGCCACTTCCATGCTGTGAAGAGGATCTTTAGGTACCTTAGGTGCTATCCCATCTTGGGACTATGGTATCCTAAAGAATCCCCATTGGAGTTGGTTGCATATTCAGATAGTGACTGTAGTGATAATGGTGAGAGAAAGCCAACCACTAGTGGGTGCCAATTCTTGGGGAGCAGATTGATATCTTGGCAATGCAAGAAACAGACGATTGTGGCGAATTAAACAACAAAGCTGAGTATGTAGTTGTTGCTGCATGTTGTGGTCAAGTGCTATGGATTCAAAATCAGCTGCTAGATTATGGGTACAAATTTATGCATACTAAGATATATATATATATATATATATATATATATATATATACATATATATATATTATATATATATATATATATATATATATATATATATATATATATATATATATATATATATATATATATATATATATATATATATATATATATATATATATATATATATATATATATATATATATATATATATATATATATATATATACTAGCGTCGTAACCCACCCAACGGGCGGGGTCATTTTTGTTGTTGTTTCCGAGGGTTAATTGTTTGTGCATTTTTAGTTTATTGTATTTGCAATTGGATTTTTAATATATTTTGGTTATAATCTACGCTTAAGCAACGTTATATTTATCTCATAAAATTTTTAAATTTTAAAATTAAAGCCGGATTTAAATAGAAATTATTAATATTTTAAGTTTTTTAAAGCTCGAAAAATATATTTTGTTTATTAAAACATGCTAATTTATATTAAGAATTCGGTTATGATGTGAGTTTTATAAGTGCACCAATTATTGGATAAAATGGTCATTATAAAATCCCTTTGAATGTCAACTACTATTGTCACCAAAATGAAATCTTGTAAAACATTAATTGTAAAGATCTTTTGAGAAAAACTAATCGTGTAAGTGAATAACAAAAGCCGAACATTCAATTTGAATCCTCCAAAAGCATACAATTAAAATAAAATCAGGTAGTTTTCCTCCTTATATGTGGGTATAATTGCTGCTGCGATAATCGGGACACCAGCCTCCTTGAGCGGGCCTTAGACAATCCCAAAAACACATGTTGGTCCCAAAAACTCAGATGGTGGAGGAGGACTTCTTATCTCAGGTAAGTTTTCTTCTACTTGATGAAAATCCAATAAATCCAGTACTTTCATCCAGCCCAAAAATTGCAGGTACGTCAAATAAAAAATATCCAATAATTAGTACTGGTTCTTGTACTATATGCTCCTATAGTTGCAACTCCTGATTGATCAACGTTGTGTTGTCGGAATAAATCATGAACCATGCACATTGCAGTCATTAATGAGCAGCATCTATACAAGACTTTCAAATGCTAGTAGGTGTGGTCGTTATGGCTTAAAAACGCGACAAGAAAAACAATTAGTAAAAATCCCAATCAACTTGAAATAACTGCAAAAAAAGTATCACATTAATTTACTTCTCGGTTATAGGTCAGCTATAAGACATACACAAAGTTAATATCTTCGCTAAAATTGGCTACTATTACTTTAGATGATTTAAATTAATGTGAGCATCCTATTAGCAAACTTATATTTAGATGATTTAGTTCATATAGTTTTATGGACTTCTTTGACTAAACTTCTATTGACGAGCAGAGAAGTCAGTTTCAACCTGTTTACTTATAAATGGTACAATTTTGGTTATGTTTTGATATATAACCGGTCAAATGGGTAAAATCAACAAACTTATATAAAGAAAAGAACTCTATGGTGCAAGCTAAATCATAAGCTTAAGACAAATCTTAATAAAAAGAAAAAGAATTATTTGACGCAAGCTAACGGCATCACCCGCATGATAGCGCTTGAGCCAAATCATAAGTTAAACAAATATCGAATAAAAAGAAAGAGAGCTTAGCACAATTCTAATTTATGTTTGGTTACTTGATTTAAAAAAATGTTAAGTTTGACAGGATAATAAATTAGTTTTTACAAATTATTTTGGGAATCCACAAGGCTACGATTGAAGAATTATTATCTATTATAATTTTTTTAAATTTTGCTAAATCTCATTAGTTTTTCCTTAAATTTTGACTTTATTTAACTAAATTCTATTTAAAAATCTCTTTATGCATAGAAAGATATTATTACTATAGATTTAACTAATACCAGTAAAAGATTACTTGATCACAAACCAAAGCTAAATAAGCAACTTTAAATTAAGCTTTGATTGTTGAAGCTTTTAATCTATCGTAACTCCAGCAGTTTTTTTAGTTTTTTTAAAACCAAATGGAAAGCTATATGATACTCTCGTTAAGATCGAGCTTGAATCAAGCTCAGCAAGTCGAGCTCCAGTAACTTATGATCACAATCTGTATTCCAAATACAATAAACATGTCTAATACTACAAAATATATATCCATTATTAATGTCATATTAATGTCTATAACGTTTTAAATATTTGTTGAATGTGTAGTACTAATGTCATATTATAGCGTCGTAACTTGGTCAATGGGCAAGTCGTTTTTTTGTTTTACGAAAGGCTTATTGTTTGGGTGTTTTTAGTTTATTGTATCTTAGAATATCTATACTATTTATTAAGCATTTTGATATCTCCCTCTTCATTAATTATCCAAAAAAGTTTAAGTAATCTAAGTTATGTAGCACATTGTACAATACTTATAATGCACAAATAAAACGTAATTTTAAGTATTACTACGTACAAGTTTTAAAGCATTCTTTACAATTATTAAATGCAATAACATATTAATTTAACACATATAATCAATAATAATATTAGAAATACCACATGATTCAAATGTACAACTACTATAACACATAATACAACACATTTAATAGTTTATTAAAACACGTATTCAGTATAAAAAATACAACAAATAACACACATTGTTCAAACCGAGCATTCGAATGACTAATTAAAAAAATCGAATTAAATATTGTAAAACTTGAAAACTAAAATTAAAAACATGATCTCTAAAACTTTTAATTACAAGAGCTGTTATTTTAATAAACCTAAATAGTTGAAAATATTGCTCGATAAAATATTTAGTATCACAACCGTAATAATGAAAAATATTAATATTGGTGAAAGAGTTAAAATACATGACATCAAATTATTAACACATTTTCAATAAAAATAGAATAAATTTGTTCATCAAAATTTTTTTATTTCATGTACTCGCAACCGCAATGCGAGTATCTTGCTAGTATATGTTAAAACTCAACATTAATACTATTATTATAAGGAATGTGTAACCTTTTTTAGAGGTCGTGAACTATGGGGTTTAGACGAGTGGTGGGATAATGGTTCAAAATAATAAACTTTCTAATATGGGTACCGACATGAAGCACTTCATAGCCTTTGGTATCATGTACCCATTTAATCCAAATTTTGAGATTAGTATAACAAAACTATACGCATGGTAAAATAAAGCAAATACAACACTCTTTTAACCACTACTAATTATTTAATTACATATATTTTGTAAGGAAAATTAATCTACTTGAATATATTTTTTAAAATTATAGTTGGTCATGTGTATTAAACTTGCAGTTCAAAGGGCCTGCATATATAATATAATTGTGTCATGCAACTAAAAATGCCAAGAGATGGATGCAATTATAAATAAAATGACCAAATGATATGATGTTACCTGTATAAATCAACAACTTCAGAGTTTAAACATCTCATAGCATTTACATACTTAGACTAACAGTAGGCTAGAAGTATTTAGAGACAAGTTCTCTAATTTCGACACCATAGAATGGAAATATAAAAGAAACCAAAATAAAAAGGCATCAAATTCTCGAGACTTTGATTTTCTCTGTTTTTTTATTTCTCCACTTTACCAAACAAGAGAAATCATAACAGTTCCATATATATTCGCTTTGAATTTGCTCCTGCAGATACAAACCAGCTTTGTCGCAACCTAATCCTTAGCTCCAATCCACTTTAAGGCGGAAAAAGCAACCTACCCCAGTAAGATTAATTTATGCCACCTTCAGTTTGCGAACCAATATCGCAAGACTTGTTCAAAATCTCATTACCAAACTCATCTGCATACACAAAGACACTTGTTACTACTCTTGAGAGTCTTCACATGCTTGCAATCCCATGTCGTTTGATGCCCTGATCTCAGGGGCTACAGGTTGAGGTCAAGTCTATATCTGGACTTCATAGTCATAAATCGATCTATACAAAAAATCATCATCTGAAAAAGCATGAAGTTGCATCTTGGTGTGAAAATATTACAGTAATAATTATATTAAAATATCATTAAATAAATGAATAAAAAGGCTTAATTAGAGATAAAAATAGTAAAATGCATTAACTAAAACAAAATTTAAAAATGTTCAAATTAATATATGTTGTCAGGAATTAAACAAAAATCAATATATTAAAATTTGAAAATTTATTACAAATTTTATCTAATTAAAACTAAATAAATCTAATCTAAAAATATAAAAGAAATAGAAATAAAAGAAAAGGGAAGAAATGAATGTCAAGGGTGGGATCGAGTTTGGGCCTCGAACGATTGAATCGGTCGTCCGTGTTGCAGGCGACTTTGAACTCGATTGACCAAGGCTCGACTGATATTGTTGTGGGTAGCCTCAAAAGCACAAAGAAAATCACAGAGCGTAGTGATTTTACACGAGTCATGTTTTTACACATACATCATGTTCACTTTGACATAATAGCCAATAAAGTGGTATTTATTAAAAAATATCCATCAATTCTGCGGAGAAAAACATAAATAATTTATTTACGAAATAGGCTCTCTCAGTATATTTTTTAGAAGTTAACCAAATTTGCAACCTGGGGTGTAACTCAAAAGTAGATAAAAAAAGTAAGTTCATCTACAAGATCAGGTCGGGAGGTGAGTATCTGTGTGTGGCGATTGTAGTCCTCTTTTTTCAAATATAAAAAAGCAAAATGATAAAACTACATCCCACGTTTTATAAAATATAGTTCATAAAATAGTGTGTGTGCGAAAGAGAACAAAGCTGTGCGAAGTAAAATAAACCTCTACCTGCTGGCTATCACAATACAGTACTAAATCAGAGCATATATACATCAAAGAGGTTAACATCGATAAAATATAGTAACTAACTAATAAGTAAAGCATTCGTTTATAAACAAATTATGCTTCACCTGGTGGGAGTGGGACACAGTAACTATGATTTTCTTAGAGGTGTTTAATGCAGATGTAACCAATGATATTGCTGAGATTTTGGTTTGAAGAACTCCCATCTCACAGACATTCCATCACTTTTATCTTCAGGTTAAGTGCATTTTCTTTGACCACGTTGTTGCTGATTAGCTGCTCTATGCTCTTTCGTACACCTTCTACTTGTACTTGTAAATGGAACTTGTGAAATCAATATGATAATGTAGTATATCTATTTAGGGACATACACAGGTAGTTAATGCATCCATTCATTGGTTCCTCCTCATGGCCTTGTAACACATATAATTACAAAGTTAAACTTAAACAAATAGTAACGTATCAAAATAACACGGGTTCCGAACCGGATCATTTGCGAACAGATCAAGCGAAGACGGGAACTGCTAGTTTCAGACCTGAACCATTAGGATTAGAAGCAATCAGCATTCCTAAAGAAACCATTAAGTTGAAGCATTAGATTAGAAAGAACTTACACTTACCGGAGTTCTTCCTGGAAGCGGTATCCATACTCTCAGGTTCATCCTGGGGTACATACCCCGTCTCGACCAGATTGGTTATGTTGTTGTGCTGTATCACAAAAGAAAGAACGCATGGGCGAAAAACACATCAAAATCAGAAAAATGAATGGCAGCAAGAGCAGGGTGAGATTAGCTTTTCAAAACTTTAACACATGCAATTTTTTTTCAGAAGGATATGTGCATTAATATTTGGAGAAAACCATATGCATTAAACTTCAAAACATATGAGACCAGATTTGTATCTTTAGGTGATGTGCATCAATAATTCAGGAGGAAAACCAAATGCAAAATAAGTAACAATCTACAGCATAACCAGAAAAAAAAAAACTTCATTTGTCATAAATATCCATGAACACTCATAAGTTATACTGATACAACAATGTTCAACCTAAAAGTGAAACACTACTGTGTAACTATAAACAGGTCATTTGGGTAATTCATGTCTAAGCAGCCCTTCTACACCAGTCTTTGTCCAAATGGCCCATTTTAGGTCTTGTTTAAACAACCCCTGGACCAGTTTTTACAACTAATATGTTGCACTTATTTGCTGTTCAAACAACCCCTCAAAAAGGCTTGTCCAAATTGTTTCGACAACCCCTTTAAAATGTTCTGACCAAACAGCCGTAAAAGAGTTTTCTAGAACATATTTTATGCACTTGTTTGTTTTCTTAAACACTTTTATCTAAGACAGTCTGTTCATAAGATTTTGTCCAAACAGGCCTTTTATTAAAAGTTTGACCAAAAAATTATTTTGGTGCAAGTTTATGCAGAATTTCTTTGCATAACCCATCTTGACCAAACACAATGATCCTCCCAACCAAAAGGTAGAGGACATAAGAATTAAATATATAGATGATTTTGACGAGATTTCTGACCCACGACATTTTGATAAACCAATTTATGTTACAAAAAATATTGGAGATAATTGAAAATCGTACCTCTAATCATTCCTGTTCACGCAAGCTTGGAAAGGGCCTTTATGATCTCTTCCTTCATACACTTAGAGGGCCATGTTCACGGATCTAGAAATTATATTGGTCATTTCCATATATCAGATAACCATATGAACCAGAGATGCATCAAATCCTGTTATCCAATTCCATAATTTAACCTGGACAAAAAAAATAATTACACAGATCTTATGGCGGGTTCATACATTAATTAGTACTATACCTTTTGTACCTAGCCTTTTGAGCCATTCCTAAAGTCACTTGATCAGCAAAAAGAGTACTAACCTAGTAAAGATCACAGATTGATGAGAACTTACGACTTAGGAGTTTCTATAATATGTGTTGCGGGTAAGCACACTATAAACTAAGAAAAACAATTATTATACGAATACCTTGAAAAAATGAAAAGTTTATGTTAATTGTAAGACATTCCAACCTGATGAAACAATAGACCATGCATATTACTTCAAATTTAAATTGAGTGATTCGTTTATGCTACTTGAAATCAAATCGAATTCCATCAATGTTTATCTTTGAACCCATTCTGGTATTTAGAATAAGATCATTGATTTTAGGATGGTTTTTTTATTAATAGCTATTCAGCAAGTACAATATATATACCTGTCATGTCACAGAGATTTAGACATTTACATAGAGTTTTAGTTACATTTGAAGATTGTATTTCTTTTCTTAATGGTTCTTTTAAACTCAGGATTGTGTAGATTCAGTTCCATTGTTTTAAATTGGTTAACCAATACAGTAATATATTGAAAAAAACATAACCTTATTGATTACCACACATTTATATGATTAAAACAACCTTTCTTAAAGTAACTTACAAACCTTCAGTAAACCGTCTATCTATATGACTTTCCGCCACAGTGAGCAACATGAAAAAACCTGCAAAGAAACCATAACGACCTTATGTTTTATCAATGTAACTTACACCAGAATTTGTTAGGGTTTCATAAAAAGACTCCACATATCATTTGATCAATTTCTATTTTAGATCGAGTAGGTTTAAGAAAGGAGTAAAAAAAAGAAAACTGTCATTACCTGGAGGCATGGCAGTGTTGTATTTTTTGCAGTGTAATCTACAAAAAAGAAAATGCATACAAAAGCTAAAAATTATAACAGTTCATCATTAGGGTTTGAAGAAATTAAACATACCATTTTTTGTGTGGGTGATCAATGGAAGATGACTATCTGGTACAAAAAATAAAACAATAATCATAATCCACAACAAATAAATAAAGAAAACGAATTAGGGTTTGAGGAATATTTTTTTTTTAATATAGTTTTTCTTTTCGTTATGGTATGTTGGAAATACGTTTTACGTATTAAGAAGGATCGGTCACTCCAACGATAGTCCATGTAATAGCTCGTAGTTTAGTTAACCTTCTTTATTTATCAAACAAGTCCAAGCCTAGCCTACAACATGTGTAGGCCGGCCCAAACGTGTAAGCCCAAGCCCATTACAAGGCTTGGGTATATAAACCCTCTCCTTTGATGGAGAGGGTGTGTGGTTTCATAATTTACACATAGTTCTTTTTAGTTTCTCTCTCTAGCTTTGTGTGAAATCCACCATCTCTCTATCTCTTTCTCTCTCTAAACCATAAGCAAGATTTACATTTCTACAAATGGTATCAAGAGCTTGGGATGAAATATAGGTTGGTTTTCGTGTTGTGTATGCTTTCTTAAGCATATCGTAGGATTTTGAGTTTTCTTTGCTGAATCATCAAAAATTTTCGTGTTTGTTGGTGTTCTAAAGTCGAATACAGTCTTTAATCGTGTCGTAGTATCTTGGGTATCTTGGTTTTTTGGCTAAAACTCAAGTTTTTTGGATCGAAAGTTGCAAAATTTCTTGTTTCTCATCATTCCGAAATTCTTGCAAGGTTTCCATCGGAAAGTACAACGTGAGGGTGGTCTGATCGCAATAACCTATTGGTTCCACTTTGCGATCATTGGAGTTAAACACCTTATTCCGACGTGACATTCCGATCTGACATTGCGATCTGGGATTCCGACGGTTTTAAGGATTCTTGTGACGTCACTCTGTCCATTTTATTTTAGCAACATTCCGATCTGGACATTCCGATAGAGACATTCCGATAGAGACATTCCGATCT
Source organism: Glebionis coronaria (assembly GCA_025667525.1). Lineage (NCBI taxonomy): Eukaryota > Viridiplantae > Streptophyta > Magnoliopsida > Asterales > Asteraceae > Glebionis > Glebionis coronaria. Next base: position 50,261 of record JANFOE010000366.1, on the reverse strand, counting down.
GGACATTAAGATTGTGTGACATTCCGATCTGGACATTACGATAGTGACATTCCGATCTGGCATTCCGATCTGACATTCCGACAATCCAAAAATTATTCCTTAAAAATTTCAAACTCGTGTGTAATTTTAACTTGGAATTTTTGGTTTATCGCGAACATATTTTAGGGGATTTTAACATTGTTTCTCGATTTTAACTCACAACAACACAAAAATACTTAACCTTATTTCATTGTTCGATCAACTTTGTAAATCTTAACTTATTGAAATAGAGTACACATCTCTTACGGATAAGTCCATCCTCTCGGGTACGGATAATCGTCCACCAATGTTGGTGAAGACTATGTATGAGGAATGGGCTTCCCGAATGGAACTTTATATGTTGAACAAGGAGAATGGACATCTAATTTGGGCACCGGTGCTCAATGGACCATTAGATTATGGTACAATGACGGAAGGTACGACTACTCGTCCTCGCACAACGGGTGAGTTGACTGGAGAAATGAAGATTCAAGATAAATGTGATAAGTATGCTACAAACATCATTCTCCAAGCCCTTCCTCCAGATGTCTACAAACTCGTCAGCAAACATAAAGTTGCCAAAGAGTTATGGGATAGAATTCGTGTTCTAATGCAAGGCACCTCGTTAACCAAACAAGAACGAGAGTGTAAGCTTTATGATACTTTGGATAAGTTTGCCTATGTGCCAGGGGAGACTCTCAATGACTTCTATCTGAGATTTACCCTATTGTTGAATGAGCTCAATATCTATGGCATGGCAATTCCTACCTTTCAATTGAACACCAAGTATTTGAACACTTAATACTTGGTTTTTTTTTACCTAGTATCAAAATTCGTTAGTCCCAAGTCTTTTCGAATTGAAAACCGGTCTTAAGTGCGACTCAATCGTCTTTTGGTGAATCAAGAGAATGGTTTGGTTTGTTTGTTTTAAACTATTAGCAAGTAATTAAAATGTCGTTGAGTAACTTTAAAGCTTTGACAAAAATAAACTTAAAGTTAATTTATGAAAATACTTGAACCTTAAAACTTGTAAAACTTGAAAACTTAATCAATCGGAATAAAACAATTAATGTCCATCGGAATACACCAAAATTGCAACCATCGGAATGTTTCTAGATCGGAATGATGCTATCGAAAAAATGGGCAGCACTTCGTCTTAACCAAAGACCTTAAGACCCGTCGGAATAGGCGATCGCAATATGTGATCGCAATCCCAGATCGGAATAAGGGGTAATAACCAACTGATCGCAAAGTGGAACCCTATTGGGTTATTGCGATCAAATACCAAAAACTATCGGAATGTGTAGAAGCCGTCGGAATGTGTACCAAAACCCTTGTTTTGCGATGGAGGGCAATAGTTCCGAAATTGGTGGCAAGAGTGAACCTCTATAAGCAAATGCAATAAGCTATTCTAACCTGATCTTTAAACAATTCAAAAAGCATAAATTCAACAACTTTTCAAGATATGAAATCAAAACTTTATGGAACGAACTTTAAACTTACTAAAAACCTTTTTGCAAAATCCGAAAACTAATAAGCTAAGACTCGAAATAAGTTAATAAGCATTACGAGCTTATGGCTTAGATGAAGGAGCTTGAGTAGAACAAGAAAATCAATCCTTCAATCACGAAATCATAAAATCATACGCATGAAGTATGCAATTCGGATCAAAGGTGAAATAAATCAAGAAGTGAAGAATGAGACTTAAGATTTAAAAGCTTAAAATGGAACTTTGATTAATGAAAATAAGCAATACAAAGATGTTTAATCTTGAAAGATTAAGAAAGAAGATGAAATTTAGTGAGAGAAAGTTTAAGACTTTCTCTCTCTAAAAACTAGAAAGAAACTTAAAAATAAAAACTAGCCAACTCCCCTCCTAATGTGATTAGGATGGTATTTATAAGGAAGTGGGAGGCATGTGTGGTGCTTTCTTCTTTCTTTTTCTTCTCGACTCGACTTTAATTCTTCGTCTTTTCTCGATGTCGTCTCAGGATTTGAACTTGTCTTTTAATTTTCTTCTTCCATTAGACTTAAGTTCTTCGACTTCGTTAAACTTCCGTCTTTAGACTTTTTCTTCGATAAATCTTCAGAATAGGCCTTGGACTTCCGTTCTTTTTGCACTCTTGATCTTTTGACTTCGTCTTTTCTCGTTTTCTTTGATAAAAGCCCGTGAAACCCCGTGTTTTCTTCCTTTTTCATATTTTGGTCCTAAAACACAATAAAAACACAACCGATGCATAATTCCGACTTTTACGACATAAATCACACGTTTTGGTCTTGTTATTATTGGAAATAAGTGGTAAAAGGATAAGTGTTTTCACACTTATTAAATCCCCTACACTTGACCATTGCAATGCCCTCATGCAATGCATTAATTTTAAAGCACGGTTTATATTTTCCATCATAAATAACCCACCTTGGCTTTTATTAAATACTAGAAATAAAAGATAGAAATAAGTAAAGAAATTAAAAACTTACAATGAGTTTTGGTAGCCATGAACGTTTATCATCCTCAAGTTTCACGTTCCCCATACCAAGCTTAAAAACGAGATCATTGTTATTATAAGTTAGCAAACTATCACGAACTCATGTGGGCCAATTATTCACTTAGACTCCCTTATTCCTAGGTGTATCTCTTATATTTTATTTTTTTCTTGAATGATCACGAGGATGCATTGTTTGACTTATTTCGATAGTTATTTAGGCCGAAAATAAAGTGAACGATTTAATCAATAGTTAGCTAAAGGACCAAATCTTTTAAAACTGCTTCTCGGGACCTCATAAAGTTCATATCTTGGCATAACTCGCTTCGCGATTTGAGACCTTTCTCGGACCGATATTTGGCAGCGACTTCATACTTCGAATCTTGAGAGACGTTCTTGAAATAATGGTCTTCTCTTCATAATAGGAATTTCTTCACTTGGAGTTTTGAGAGATTCTTCATCTTTGGACCACGACTTCTTCATTTTTCTCCAATCTTTATTTTGGACTTTGATATACAACGATCCGCCTCCTTTTAGGACTTGGATCTATTTATCCTCATACCTTGTTAGGGTCTTTTCGGATAGACTTCTCCATGACTTTTGGGGAGTTTTTGCTTTTCGTCGTGTGTCTCGATCCTTCATATTGATTTTCGATAAATGATTCTTCACATCACTTTTGGATCTTTAGCAACAAAATGTAGCCCTCATGCCTTGTTAGGGCCTTTTCGGACTCGCCAATCTTCGCATCCCGCTTCAATAAGTTATGCCTTGGCTATGAACTCTAATCCATACCGAGCAACTTTTAAACGATCTGGGGCTAGAAGCTAAGTAACCTTTTAAATCGTACAACCTTATTTATTGCAGATAAATTTATTAACAAGCGGAGGGAGAATAGGCTTATAATTAACTCACATAAATTCACGAAAGAATACCGAACTTATAATTGGCTCTATCATCTCTCGTTCTCTACAGTTTAAAATCTCAAGGAATGAGACTCGTGGATGCTTAGCCTATTAAATCAAAGTTTTGGGTTTTCGAGTCGCCTATAGGATCTTGCAAATTCTTAGACTTTTTCAAGTTTAGAAATTGCATTTTAAAGTTCCCTTGATAAACGACTCTCTAGGATCAATTATAGGAACTTGCGAAAAGTTCTTGTTCTTAACCCGTGAGAGTTAAGACTTTCGCGTTTTATAGCTCCCTAAATAAAAGCCTAGCAAAACTTGACTTAAGCACGTTAAGGATACTAGCTAGAGTAAACTTAGGCAAGTAAACTCGGGTTGAGTCAAAATGTTCACGACTAAGAAAAATCTAAAACCACTTTATTTAAGCAAGGAAAGAAAATAACCGTAATAAAGGAAAGTACAACTATACAACTAGGCCAAAATAGATTAAAAATTTTTGAAAAATGTCGAAAAATCAAATTTTCCGGTTAAAATGAGGGCAAATTCATGGAAAAGACCACTTACTTCGATAGAAGTCCCCCTACACTTGAGATAAACATTGTCCTTAATGTTTAAGCATGTGGGAGTTAACTCCCCTACACTTAGGACATTGTGCACTTTGTTTAAATCTTGCTAAGGAGAGGACAACTAAAGTGAATTCAATGTGAACATATAAAATATGAAATATTGAATCACAAGAGTTTAGGATAGAACCGGGAAGATAGGAACACGGTATCACGGTTCATCAAAAATCATCAAGATGCGCTCTGAAGCTTTAATCCCTGCACAGCACAAGAAACAAGACAACAAACATATGCAGGGCTCCCCCTACACTTATTATGGAAGCAGTAAAGGATAGAACACGGGTTGCCTCCCGAGAAGCGCTTGTTTTTGTTCACCGAGTCATGAGCCTGACTCGACCCAATTTTAGTTCATGGGGAACGTGGTGAGGGATGGAATCATCTCTTGAGAGATGTCCTCACCAAAGTACAGCTTCAGACGCTGGCCATTCACCTTGAAGTTGGGCCCATTCGGCTGAGAAAGCTCATTGGTCCCATACGGAAAGACTTTGGCGACGGTGAATGGACCAGACCAGCGGCTCTTCAACTTGCCAGAGAAGATCTTCAACCGAGAGTTAAAGAGTAAGACTTGATCACCAACGTGGAACTCTCGGTTCTTGATTTTAGCGTCATGAATGATCTTCGTCTTCTCTTTGTAAATCAGTGAGTTCTCATAAGCTTCATTCCTCAATTCATTTAGCTCATTGAGTTGAATCTTGCGATGATCACCGGCTTTGTTGATGTCGAAGTTAGCCCACTTCAAGGCCCAGTGCGCCTTATGTTCCAGCTCGATGGGTAGGTGGCAGGCTTTCCCGTACACAAGACGATAAGGTGTACAACCGATCGGGGTCTTGTAAGCAGTACGGAAAGCCCACAGAGCATCATCTAACTTATCGGCCCAAGCGGCGCGATGCTCTCCCACAGTACGCTCCAAAATTCTCTTCAAGCCACGGTTGGAAATCTTGGCTTGCCCATTGGTTTGGGGATGATAGGCGGTGGAAAGACGGTGATTGACACCATACTTAGCCATGACTCGTGCAAATTGATCGTTGCAAAAATGAGTCCCGCGGTCACTGATAATAGCACGAGGAACGCCAAATCGAGCGAAAAGCTGCTTCAAAAAGTTCACAACCACCCTCGCATCATTCGTAGGAAGAGCCTTAGCTTCAACCCATTTAGAAACGTAGTCGACAGCGACGAGGATGTACTTGTTCCCTTTGGAGGATGGAAATGGCCCCATAAAGTCGATGCCCCATACATCAAAGATTTCACATTCCTGTATGAAATTTTGAGGCATCTCATCCTTATGTGTGATCTTGCCTTGGCGTTGGCAAGCATCACAATGCTTAACCATTTCGTGAGCGTCACGATAAATGGTGGGCCAATAGAATCCAGAATCAAACACTTTCTTAGCGGTGTAGTTGGGACCAAAGTGACCACCGGTGGGTCCTTTGTGGCAAGCTTGTAGGATGTCAAAAGCTGCCGGTACGTCAACACATCAACGAATAATCAGATCAGCACACTGTTTGAATAGATAAGGGTCATCCCAAAAGTAAGTCTTAACATCATTCAAGAACTTCTTCTTTTGTTGGGATGTTAACCCTTTGATGAGAATACCACCCGCTAAGTAGTTTGCAATGTCCGCAAACCACGGGGTGTCATCAAGATTGAGATTTATAGACATTAAGGTCTCAAGGGGGAAAGAGTCATTGATCTCTTTGTTCGGATGATCCCCTTGATATGGATCCTCAAGTCGACTCAGATGATCCGCGGCCAGGTTTTCGGCTCCCTTCTTGTCACGAATTTCAATGTTGAATTCTTGAAGGAGCAAAACCCAGCGAAGAAGTCTTGGCTTAGAATCGTTCTTTGTCATCAAGTACTTCAACGCGGAATGGTCCGTGTATACGATGGTGGTGGATAAAACAAGATAGGGGCAAAATTTTTCAAAAGCATAGACAACAGCTAAAAGCTCTTTTTCGGTTGTCGTATAATGCAATTGAGCCCCCGTCATTGTTTTGCTAGCGTAGTGGATTGGTTGGAAGTGTTTATTCACTCGTTGGCCCAAAACCGCACCAATAGCAAAGTCGCTAGCATCACACATCAATTCAAAAGGCAGCTCCCAATTAGGGGTAACCAAGACCGGTGCCTTAGTTAGCTTATCCTTAAGAATATTGAAGGCTTCGAGACACTCTTTAGAAAAGATAAAAGGAGTATCTTTTTCCAAGAGGTGGGTCATCGGGCGAGCGATTTTAGAGAAATCCTGAATGAAGCAACGATAGAAGCCCGCATGACCCAGAAAACTTCTCACACCCTTCACGGTTGAGGGTGGAGGTAATTTAGCTATGACATCTACTTTAGCACGGTCGACTTCAAGACCGGCTTTAGAGATTTTGTGTCCTAGCACAATGCCTTCTTTTACCATAAAATGGCATTTTTCCCAATTCAGAACAAGGCGAGTGTCTTCGCACCGCTGAAGCATTCGTTCTAAATTGGCAAGGCAAGAAGAGAAGGAATCCCCAAAGACCGAGAAATCATCCATGAAGACTTCCATGGTTTGCTCAACCATGTCATGGAAGATAGCCAACATGCACCTTTGGAAAGTCCCGGGGGCATTGCATAAGCCAAAAGGCATTCTTTTATAAGCAAATGTGCCATAGGGACAAGTGAATGTTGTCTTCTCTCGATCTTGGGGATCGATGGGTATTTGAAAATAATCCGAGAAACCATCAAGAAATCAGTAATATTCATTACCCGCTAGACGTTCAAGCATTTGGTCCATAAAAGGTAGAGGGAAATGATCCTTTCTCGTGGCATCATTGAGTTTGCGGTAGTCTATACAAACTCTCCACCCAGTAACGAGACGGGTAGGAATCAACTCGTTGTTAGCATTGGGCACAACGGTGATGCCGCCTTTCTTAGGCACACAATGGACTGGACTAACCCATGGTGAATCCGAAATAGGGTAAATCATACCCGCATCAAGAAGTTTGATAACCTCTTTTTTGATGACTTCATGGATTTTGGGATTCACCCTTCGTTGACTTTGAATTGTGGGCTTAAAATCGTCCTCCATGAGAATTTTATGTGTGCATAAGTGAGGATCAATTCCACGAATGTCGGAGATTTTCCAAGTGATAGCTCGTTTATGCTTCTTCAACACAGCGACAAGTCGGGCTTTTTCGTCTTCCTTCAGATCCTTTGCGATGATGACCGGTAGCTTCTCGTCGTCTTCCAGAAAAACGTACTCAAGATGAGGAGGTAGGTCCTTAAGCTCAAGAGTAGGAGGATCCTCAATAGATGGTGAAACTAACGATGGATCATCATTAGTCACCTCTTTAGGAGCAGGAGGAGAGAACGGGTCCTCATTGAGAAGTCTCTCAATAGTACGAATGTCTTCATCCCAATTGGTGGACAAATTATCATACTTAATATCCAGAGGACCCAAGCTAGCTTCGAAATCATCCAAGTCACTTTCTCCAAAAGGAGTCAATGCTGGAGCAATTGAGGCAATGGTCTCAACATTGGGTAGAGAAGAGAGAGTACTTTTGCAAGCATCATGAAAATGTTCTTCACAAGCCTCATCGAGAACATCAATAGCATTAACACTCTCATATGAATAAGGTTGCTTAGAAATCTTACCCATGTTGAAGACAATTTTATCGTCACCAACTCTCATGATTATTTCGCCTGCGGCTACATCAATGAGAGTGCGACCGGTCCTCAGGAATGGACGTCCAACGATTAATAGGACACGAGGGTCCATCTCGTAATCAACGAAAACAAAATCCGTCGGGAAGGTGAATTTGTCGACGCCAACAAAGACATATTCGGCTATCCCCACTGGGTAAGCAACCGTTCGGTTGGCTAATTCCAAAGTCATTTTGGTGGGGACTAGCTCGGGGAGAGATAATTGCTTCCAAACACTTAAAGGCATTAAGTTAATACTGGCACCTAGATCGGCTAGGGCCATGCAATTCTCTACTCCCGGGAAGTTGCAAGGAATCAAGAAGCGACCTGGATCACCAAGTTTGGTGGGCAATTTCTTTAAGAGCACTGCGGAGCAGTTCTCATTAAGTTGGGTCTGAGCGATATCAAGAAGCTTTTCCTTATCACTTAGAAGATCTTTAAACATCTTAGCATATTTGGGCATGTGAGCGAGAGCCTCGGCAAAGGAGATGTTAAAATTCAATTGTTTAAACATTTTTAGAAAGTTTGAAACCTGAATATCATCCTTGCTCTTTTGCTTCTCTTTCCTCAACCTTGAAGGATAAGGTATATTGGATGAAGAAGAAGGCTTTAAGGGAATAGGCTCACTCACAACCACGGGTGGTGGGGAAATGGGGATAGAAGGTGAAGGAGATGAAGAAAGTTGCTCGTTTTCCTTGTTCACAATCACGGGTGGAGGTGTAGTGATGTAGTGATTTTTGTATACCCTTTTAGGAAAAAGAGGCAACAAGTAGTGGTAAGCGTTAACGAGTGATTTAGGAAAACCACAGGTTATGACCCTTGATGAGTGAGTTCGTTCTCGAGGAGGCACGTGTGTTGTGTAATGAATGATTGATTTTGTTTTTGATTATTAACAAGAAGAAAAGAAGAGAAAATGACGAAGACGAAAAAATAGAAAAATAGACAAAAACACTACTAGAAAGTTACGACGTAGAAACGTAAAAACTACAAAATTTAAAATTTTAACCTAAAAATTCCTAAAAATCCCAAATAATATTCTAAGAGTTTACAAAAAATCCAAACTTGCTAAAGCCTTTTAATTAATTTAATAATGACTTTTTAATGCTAATTAAAGCCCTAAAAATCACTTTTAAATATTAAAAAGCCCTAAACAAGATTTAATAGTTTGTAAACCTCAAAAATGACCTAATTAAGCTAAAAACTATTTTTAAAAATTTTAAAACCAAATTAAACTATTTTTAAACTCCTAAAAACTATTAAAATCTATTAAATCTTAAATTAATTCTAAAAATTAATTGAAAATCCTAAACATTAATTGGAAAGTGACAAAGTTCCTATTTTAATGTCTAGAATCTAGGAAAAATGAAAAAAAGTTAAAAATAAAACTTCGAATTTTTCTTAATAAAATAATATTAAAATATTCCAAAAAATAAAAAGTTCCTAAATAAATTCTAAAAAATTCTCAAAAATTCTAAATATTCTAACTAAGACAAAAATGTAAATTAAAGTTCCTAAAACCTCTTAATTAATTTTATATTAATTTTTAAAGTTTAATAAAAAACCTAAAATCAAATAAAATTAAAAATTAAAGTTTTTGAAAACTTTTTTGAATGTAAACCTCAAAAATATAAATTAAAACCTAAAAACTATTTTTTTGGATTTTTATATTACTGTTTACTATTTTTTTAATTACTTTCTAAAAATAAAACTAAAAATAATCCTAATAATTAAAAGAATAATGGGAAAAATAAAACTTTAAAACAGAAAAGTCTAAAAGCTATATTAAGTCCTAGGAAAAATGAAATAAGCCAAAAATGCTTAATAAATAAGCTAGGAATAATCAAATAAGCTACGGCTTATTAATATAAGCCAAAGCCAAAATGTCCTTAAGTATTAAATGTTATGAGTTCATAACATAAAAACTCATCTAGATCACTGGTAGAACCCCTCACTCCTGAGCTGTAGGTCAGGGGTTCGAGTCCAGGCAGGGTGTAGTTTTTAATTTTTATTTTCTTTTTTTTTTCTTTTTTAACACTCAAACAGTAGCACTATTATAGCTTATAAACACAATCCAAATCCAAAATTACCAAGAATTAAGCTATATAATGTCCAAAAACGTGGCCAGGTCTTTGTTCTTTCTGATGAACAAGTGTGATGTTTACACTTGAGCAGTTTGGACCAAGAGGAGCTTGGTGTGAGTTTTTGTGGATGTTTTTGGATAAACAAGGCACCCCTACACTCTTTCTGAGTGTAGGGAGTCAAATAGAACACAAAAAACACAAATACTGAGCACAAAATCACACAATCAAGCACACAATGACCTTTTCAAGTTGGTGATGTAAAGATATGAGGTCTGGTGGTGTTTAAGCTCACTGCTTGCACTCAAATGATTTTCCAAGTCCCCAATTTTGCACACAAGTTCAAAAACTAGCAAGTAATCAAACTACAAACCTAAATAAGCCCAGACCCTAGCAGAATAGCACAATCTTAGAACAAATTTCACAAAAAACAAGCAAAAAGAATGACTTGGCAGTTTTTTAGCTAACTTCCACTTTTTACTTGCACACTTGTCACAAACCTTAACCAAACTGAACTAAGTCCACTCACAACTTAACACAATCCTATTCAATCTATCTAACACGTTTTATACTTCAAATTCTATCAAGATCTCTCATATAAATCTTAAATCCAAACACCCCTTTTAAAATCTGTTTTCAAAATTTTTCAAACAAAATTCTTTTTAAACACAATCAAACTGGTTTCTTAATCATCTAACATGCATAACATCACTACTTGATCAATTTCAAACCGTCTAAACAACAATCAATCAACTTCTATGCAAATTCACCCAAAACTTCCAATAAAACTGAAAATTTCAAAAGAGAAAAGATTTCTTACCTAAGAACCCTACATCCAGGGTTCTTTGTGGTTGAATAACCACCTCCCAATACACTCGGGTGTATGCAGAACTTTATCAACACAATCAACCAAAGAAACCTGCAAATAAAAACAAACACAAGAAAAACAAACTTTCTGATTTTCTTAAAAACTTCCTTAAAAACTTTTCCAATCAATAACCTTTGTAAACCTTTAAACACACGTTTTAAAGCAACCTTCAATCTCAGAAAATCACCAACCAAATCCACTTTCACTTTTCTGATTAAAATTTTTCTGAAATTAGAGATCTTTAAAAACTTTTTGAAAATCCTTTGAAAATCAAACACACAAATGATAATTGGAACTCAGAATTAGCTATCACCACCTACCAACTTTTCAAAAACATAAAAGGAATTACAGTTTTAAAAAAAAAATACCAACTTTATTTCTTAAAAAAGGAATTACAAGTGATTAGCTAAAAATTCTGGAACAAAAGGGAATGAACAAGCCTCATCCTCCTTTTATAAGCTTAAACAGAACATTCTAGGCCTAGGAATAAAAAATTAATAAACTTAAATCCTAATTGCTAAATGTCCTAAAATGCCCTTGTCTTCTTTGACGAATTCTTGGTCAAAAGTGTTCCCATGTGAAATGCCAGCTTGATTTTTGATCTTGGACGTTGAAAACAGCTTGGAGGCCAAGTAGAAACATTTCCCACGTTAAACTGGTCGGTTTTGGGTTTTGGGGGAAAATGACATGTGCAGGGGAGGTACGGGGTGGGTCCCATAGGCCACGTGGTTATGTTTTGTTGAGTGGGAAATGGTGAGGGTAAAGTGAATTTAGGATCTGGACAAGATGGGGTAAAAACCCCTTGATTTGTGGTGGATTTGATATGGGGTGGGTTAGGGTTTATCATGGGATTAGGCTAGGTTTAATCTGTTTTGTGTTAAGAGATTTTTAAAATACATGTTTGGAGGGAAATTAGGGGTAAGTGGGGTTTTAGTTGACCAGGTTTAATATAAAAAACGGGTTTGGGCTTGGGTATGGACGGGTTGGGTAGGGTTATTGGGTGGGTGGTGGGTAAATGGGTGGGGTTTGTGACGTGTCAAGATCTGAGTGGGGGAATAAGTTTGACTGGTTGGCAGACTTGGCCCCCAGGCTTCTCACTTTTCTTCATTTTGTAAATATTAGCCATCAGCGCCTTCTTTCCCTTTGTCAACTTTGCACAAGTTGTCTTTTTTGGCACTAAAACTTTTAAAAACTTTATCCAAGGGTTCTTTTGGATATTCTTGATTTTCCAAGGGCTGAACTTGTAATATCTTCAAACATAAAGGACCACACTTGTACAATTGATATTTGGAGGGTCAATTGTGACAAGTTCTTCAAAGATGAGGGACTAAACTTGACAATCTTCAATTCTTCAAGGGTCATTTTGCAAAATCCAAACTTGGGCCCGGTTCATTGTGCGACTTCGTTTCCCGTGTTCGTTTTTGAATGATTCTTGTGATCTTTTGCCAATTCCTCAATATCCGTACCTAAAAATACACAAGTAACAAACACGAGCATATATTTGGCATATTTGATGATATTTAATTGATTTTAAGCCCGATTTGGACGATGAGACCATGTATAAAAGCAGTCTCATCACTCCCCCATACTAAACCATTGCCGTGCCCTCACGCAATACTAGAATAAAGTATCAAAGCATCTCCAAAATTCATTTTTATTCACTTTATTGAAATGATAAACTAGCTACACTACGACTATTACTACTACTTGCGTTTTAGACATAATGTATGATTTTCATCGCAAAATGGGACGTTTAGGTTCATAGAACAAGAACACGTGAATGCTTCGTTAGAAATAATTTCATCGTCCTCGATTTTCACTTCAATTCCATGCCAAGCGTGCAACGAGATCATTGTCATTATAAGTTAGTAATGCTAACACTACTCATATGCCCTAATCACGTACTTATTCTCCCATTATTCCTAAGTTGTATCTCTTATATTTTATTATATCTTAATGATCACGAGGATACATCATTGACTTATGCGATAATAGCGATTTAGGTCTAAAAATAGAGTCCTAACGGTGTAACTAAGACCATCAAATCAATAACCCCTCCTAATAGACAACGATGTCAAAAAATTAAGTTGACAAGAAGAATCGATAAACACAGTTTTATAACGGTTTTGAACATGAGACTTATTACCAAGACTTTTATACGCCCCCTAACGGAAGGACCTTATTATCTTTGGTTTACCTCCATCTTTTATTCAACTTCGCCATGAAGCTTTTATTATGACTTCGGTCTTGCCTTGCCTTTTATTATCCGCCATCATCGGTGGTTTTATTAGCCAAAGACGTATATCCTCACGCTAAAGCGAATTTTGGATCTTTAAAGCTTCGAAGATTAAGGCTTGATTCACTTTCAATTTTGCATAGATTTTAGGCCTTGTGGGGCTTCAAATTTTGCTTGATTTAGGTGAGCACTTGAAATCTTATTATTGGGTGAAGCTTTCGATTATTAGGGTGCCAATACTTCAAAACCGTGACGCTGGCGATGCCTTAATGTCTTCCCAATTTAATTACACGGAAGCTATTAGAAAAGACTAGAAACCCAACAATCCTAACTAAACCGCTAAGTCAATATTTATTAAGCAAAAAATATTTACATGCGAATGGAGAATAAGCAAACAACGAGAACACATGAGTTTTTGAAAGAATACGAGTACTCTACGTTTAGCATAGTAACTTATAATTAACCCTATCATTTCTCGTCCTCATTTAAGAGACTTAGCCTAATGTGTAGTTAAGGAATCAAAGCTAAGTGCTCAACACGCACGGTCGAGTCAAAAATTACTCTTATTCTCGCCATCAGAAAATCTACATTCGTGTCATCAAACACTTATAAAATATGAGAAAAAATTTAAAATTTTGGCCATTTTTAGCCTTATTTTGCAACAAAACGATAAACAAAAAGATAAACTTTGGAAAGCGTGAAGGTTTGGCAAGGCAAGTATCTATTCACCCCCCCATACTAAAGTTAAACATTGTCCTCAATGTTTCGAGTCTAGGGGTGCAAACACCCCCATACTAGAGACGTAGTCGAATGCCTAATCTAGCATGGAAAGGGTGTAACCAATAAGTAATAGCCGTTTATGAAGTGTGCTATAAACCTAAGGTTAGAACATAAAAGGATATATCATATGGATATTGGGAAAGGCCTCCAAAGCAAACGATCGAGTGCTCCCATAAAACGAACACGAGAGGCTCCAATCGTGAAGATCATGATCTAAAAACCACAATTCACAAACAACCACGGAACAAAGGTTGGACGGGCACAAATCCCCTCACATTAAACTAATTAGAAAGCAATAATATGTACATGGATAAGCATGGGTCTCCCCCACGAGGCACCTTGTTTTTGATAACCGAGTCAAAAGCTCGACTCGAATCCCCATAAATGTGATCATTTAGGGATAATCATGGTATGGTCAATTTTTGGTGGGGCTTACATGATAAACAAGGCCCAAAAGCACGTGGAGTACTTTAAAAACCCGATAAACGTATACCGGGGTCAAAGATAGCGTCCTCGTTTTCGGATGAAAGCCGAAACAACGCTTCTTCAACACAAACCCCAATGGGGTAGAAGAAAATAGGAGAGAAGAAATAGAAGGGTGGGACAATGGGTAAGTCAAAACATTGAGCTACTCGAGGTAGACTCGCACCAATCAAATGAAAAGATTTTCCATTTATTGCATCGGTGGAAGACCGAGATTTCCCTATATAAGCAATTCCAGGATCAAATATCTCGTCCTCGGTGGAGAAAGGGGAGGGAACATAAGGGGATTCCCCCACACTAGGTCCACACAAAGCATCGTCAAAAGGAGAAGACGAGCTTGTAGTACTCAATAAACGCGGTGATGACGGAGTTAGAATTGTAGAAAAATCCTTTAAATTAAATTCAAAATCTTTTCCTTTTTCATCTTTAGCACTCTCCTTGTGAAAACCCGATTTAATTATGTCAAAAATATTTGGTGTTTCTAAAACAATGTTAGTCACACTAAAAATTCTCACATTTTGAAATCTTTTTGGTTTAGGTGGTGGCAAGTTTTCAAATCTTTTGTCAACAAAGAAAACCTCCCCATCGGGATCAACGTATTCATCATCCGAAGATTCACTCGAGATTGGAATCATAGGCTTAACACTCTTAACCTCCATCGGCGGAGGGGACGGAACTTCATTTTTCTCAACAACTCCTAAAACTCTATTTGAAATCTTTTTGCAAATGTTTTTGATGGGATTGACATTGTACAAAGATGTGATCGAATAAACATGAGAAAGAGTGGAGTTTTGGGTTGCATTAATGACGAGTTCTTCCTCATTGAAACGAAGAGTGATTTTTCTAGCATGCACATCGATAAGTGCTCTCGAGGTATCCAAAAAAGATCGACCTAAAATTAACGGAACTTTAGGATCGATGGGAATATCAACAACAATAAAGTCTACAGGGTAGTAGAACTTTCCAACTTTCACGAAGACGTCCTCGGCAACTCCACAAGCTAGAATCGTAGAATGATCGGCCATTTCGATTGACATTCTTGAAGGAGTGAGATTTGGAAGATTGAGCGATTTAAAAATCTCAAGAGGCATCAAATTAATACTAGCACCAAGATCGGCCAAGGTGTAGCATTCTTCCATGTCTTGGATAGCACATGGGATTAAAAACTTTCCAGGATCACCGACCTTTTGAGGTATGCGGCTTAGAAAAACCGAAGAACAACTAGACGATTTTTGCAATTTTTCTTTGTTTTTCAACATACTTTTGAAGTTCGCGGCAAATCGAGGCATCATGACTAATGCGTCGGCAAAACTTATATTGAAATGCAAGTCACGAAACATTTTCATAAAGAGTTCAAATTGATAATTATTTCGTTCTTGTGCCTTTTCCTTGTTTCGTCTTGATGGGTAGGGTAAAGGTGGTGTGGGTTGGGGCAAATTAGGCATAGGCATTGGCCTTGGAATCTCGGGTTCCATGATTGGTGTAGGTTCAACCGTAGGTGTGGTTTGAGCGGTACTTCGTGGGATTGTAATGTGCTCCTTTTCAACCACAACCTCGGGTTCTTTATCTTTTTCCTTCTCCATAGAAGTACTTGGACGAGAAATGGGTTCTTTGAAAGTTTTACCACTACGAGTGGTAATAACCTTCAATTCTCCTTTCGGGTTTACGATGGTATCACTAGGAAGACCACCCGAAGAAGAGGGCTTACACATGATAGCTTCAAACATTTTAGCCATACGGTCTTCAAACTTAGATTGCCTAGCATCCGCTTTTAACAACTCTTGCTTAATCTCATGTTGTCCTTGCTCCATTTTTTGTTGATTTTGTTGAAGACGTTGGACATTTCCTTCCATTTTGTTAGCATGAGTTTTAAGTTCATTAGCAAGTTCGTTTTTAAGCTCGTTTTTCAACTCGGACCTTAAGCTAATCATCTCACGTTGCATGTTATCAAACTTAGCATCATTAGCCTTAGCATAATCTAAAAATTCTCCTTGCAAATTTTTAGTGTGAGCATTTTGAAAACCTTGAGTAGGAGTTTGAAAATCACGGTTTTGGTTTTGGTTTGAAATTTGCCCATTTCCACTTTGATAATTACCCTTGTTATAATTCCTTTGATTTCCTTGGTAATTTCCACCTTGATTGTTGTTTCGATAGTTATTAGCATTTTGATTTTGTGGAGCTTGATTTTGGCGGGAACCTTGACCGATTTGGTTATAAGTTCCCGTGGCTACATAAGCATTCGAAGTGTTACCATCCGCGGTAATGCACTCGGAAAAATCATGAGCTCCACCACACGAAATACAACTCTTAGCAATCGCTTTAACCGAAGCGGAATTTGAAGCTTCTTGAGCTTTCCAATGAGACATAAGAGTCGAAAACCTATCGAAAAACCGATTCTCCTCATTTGCTTCATCTTGCAAGGCATTAATGGAACGAGATGATGACGAGCCCAAATTGGCAACACTCGGTGTGTTACGAGGGCTATAGACCTTAGACCTATTTTCTATGATTTTCAAAGCCTCATTGGTCGTTTTGCACAAAAAATTACCACCCGCGGCGGCATTTAAATAATCTCGTTCATGATCATTAAGCCCATTATAAAAAGTGTCAATTTGATGCAATTCGGAAAAATCATGGTGTGGACATTCATGTAACATTTCTTTAAACCTTTCCCAAGCCATTGAAAAACTTTCATTTGGTCTTTGTGTAAAACGTGAAATCTCGTTTTTCAAATGTGTTGTCTTAGATGGTGGAAAAAATTGATTCACAAATTTAGACACGAGATCGGCCCATGTCAAAATCGAATTCGGTGGTTCTTTTTCAAGCCAAATCTTGGCGGGTCCATCTAACGAGTAAGGAAACAACATCATCTTAATGGCATCGTGTGGTACATCCTTATACTTGCTTGTCGCGGTGAGACGATTAAATTGCCTAATGTGATAATGTGGGTTGTCTTTTTCGTGACCGTGAAACTTGTTTGCTTGAAGCATAGACATTAAACCCGTCTTGATCTCAAAGTTCTCCGCAAGGATGGCGGGAATCACAATGGCCTCTCCAAAACCCTCGGTGGGTGCTTGAAGCAACTCCATCATAGTACGATTAGCCATGATAGCTTCTTGTTTTACAATAGGTTCCTCACTTGGAGACTCCTCACTAGAATGAGTTTTAGTAGGAGTTTTGTTCTTGCGTCTACGTGCACGTTTTGCTTGATTACGAGTGAGCATAAACGTCACGTACAACGTGGAGACGAGTAAAGAAAATTCTTTTTGGTATTTTGTGTTTTTCAATTTTTTTTTTGTGGTTTTTGATTGTATTAACTTTTTGGAAATTGGTGAATGTATTAAGTAGACAATGAGTCCACAAATCTCCTCCTCAATCAAATCTCTTGATTAAAAAGGCCTCAAGGAATGAAAACGATCACGTGGAGTGAACGCCTTCGATGACTTTAGAACGATGGTGGAACACCAAATCGTTCAAGAGGGTTTAATCAATATGAAACCAAGAAAATATATATGATATGTAGTAATACTTTGGGCGGCAAAACCCTCGATTCACTCTCAAAATCAAATACGCACAAGCAAGCGGAGGAAACGAGGCGGCGCGAAGCACTTAAGAGCCTTTTTTCCTTTAGGTTGTGAAATACAACCGCCTTATACCCACCTTATAGTTTGTATTATCAAAATTAAGCTTCACGAAAGTATTTATCTATTTTTGCCTTTTTTTCTTTGGTTTGAGATTCGAATACAATGATCGAGTGATGAAATCCCGAATCAAGGTTGTGATTTCTCACGTATTTGGAGTACTTGTGTATTTATTGTTCTACGTATACAATATAGTAATAATATTCACACAAAAACCGAAAAACGATAATACGTATTAATAGAGTGCTATTAATACAAATACTATTATGGCTAATATAGAAAAACAACAATGGTTCAACCAAAACACAACACGCCTCCCCGGCAGCGGCGCCAAAAATGATGTAGTGATTTTTGTATACCCTTTTAGGAAAAAGAGGCAACAAGTAGTGGTAAGCGTTAACGAGTGATTTAGGAAAACCACAAGTTATGACCCTTGATGAGTGAGTTCGTTCTCGAGGAGGCACGTGTGTTGTGTAATGAATGATTGATTTTGTTTTTGATTATTAAAAAGAAGAAAAGAAGAGAAAATGACGAAGACGAAAAAATAGAAAAATAGACAAAAACACTACTAGAAAGTTACGACGTAGAAACGTAAAAACTACAAAATTTAAAATTTTAACCTAAAAATTCCTAAAAATTACTAAAAATCCCAAATAATATTCTAAGAGTTTACAAAAAATCCAAACTTGCTAAAGCCTTTTAATTAATTTAATAATGACTTTTTAATGCTAATTAAAGCCCTAAAAATCACTTTTAAATATTAAAAAGCCCTAAACAAGATTTAATAGTTTGTAAACCTCAAAAATGACCTAATTAAGCTAAAAACTATTTTTAAAAATTTTAAAACCAAATTAAACTATTTTTAAACTCCTAAAAACTATTAAAATCTATTAAATCTTAAATTAATTCTAAAAATTAATTGAAAAGCCTAAAAATTAATTGGAAAGTGACAAAGTTCCTATTTTAATGTCTAGAATCTAGGAAAAATGAAAAAAAGTTAAAAATAAAACTTTGAATTTTTCTTAATAAAATAATATTAAAATATTCCAAAAAATAAAAAGTTCCTAAATAAATTCTAAAAAATTCTCAAAAATTCTAAATATTCTAACTAAGACAAAAATGTAAATTAAAGTTCCTAAAACCTCTTAATTAATTTTATATTAATTTTTAAAGTTTAATAAAAAACCTAAAATCAAATAAAATTAAAAATTAAAGTTTTTGAAAACTTTTTTGAATGTAAACCTCAAAAATATAAATTAAAACCTAAAAACTATTTTTTTGGATTTTTATATTACTGTTTACTATTTTTTAATTACTTTCTAAAAATAAAACTAAAAATAATCCTAATAATTAAAAGAATAATGGGAAAAATAAAACTTTAAAACAGAAAAGTCTAAAAGCTATATTAAGTCCTAGGAAAAATGAAATAAGCCAAAAATGCTTAATAAATAAGCTAGGAATAATCAAATAAGCTACAGCTTATTAATATAAGCCAAAGCCAAAATGTCCTTAAGTATTAAATGTTATGAGTTCATAACATAAAAACTCATCTAGATCACTGGTAGAACCCCTCACTCCTGAGCTGCAGGTCAGGGGTTCGAGTCCAGGCAGGGTGTAGTTTTTAATTTTTATTTTCTTTTTTTTTCTTTTTTAACACTCAAACAGTAGCACTATTATAGCTTATAAACACAATCCAAATCCAAAATTACCAAGAATTAAGCTATATAATGTCCAAAAACGTGGCCAGGTCTTTGTTCTTTCTGATGAACAAGTGTGATGTTTACACTTGAGCAGTTTGGACCAAGAGGAGCTTGGTGTGAGTTTTTGTGGATGTTTTTGGATAAACAAGGCACCCCTACACTCTTTCTGAGTGTAGGGAGTCAAATAGAACACAAAAAACACAAATACTGAGCACAAAATCACACAATCAAGCACACAATGACCTTTTCAAGTTGCTGATGTAAAGATATGAGGTCTGGTGGTGTTTAAGCTCACTGCTTGCACTCAAATGATTTTCCAAGTCCCCAATTTTGCACACAAGTTCAAAAACTAGCAAGTAATCAAACTACAAACCTAAATAAGCCCAGACCCTAGCAGAATAGCACAATCTTAGAACAAATTTCACAAAAAACAAGCAAAAAGAATGACTTGGCAGTTTTTTAGCTAACTTCCACTTTTTACTTGCACACTTGTCACAAACCTTAACCAAACTGAACTAAGTCCACTCACAACTTAACACAATCCTATTCAATCTATCTAACACGTTTTATACTTCAAATTCTATCAAGATCTCTCATATAAATCTTAAATCCAAACACCCCTTTTAAAATCTGTTTTCAAAATTTTTCAAACAAAATTCTTTTTAAACACAATCAAACTGGTTCCTTAATCATCTAACATGCATAACATCACTACTTGATCAATTTCAAACCGTCTAAACAACAATCAATCAACTTCTATGCAAATTCACCCAAAACTTCCAATAAAACTGAAAATTTCAAAAGAGAAAAGATTTCTTACCTAAGAACCCTACATCCAGGGTTCTTTGTGGTTGAATAACCACCTCCCAATACACTCGGGTGTATGCAGAACTTTATCAACACAATCAACCAAAGAAACCTGCAAATAAAAACAAACACAAGAAAAACAAACTTTCTGATTTTCTTAAAAACTTCCTTAAAAACTTTTCCAATCAATAACCTTTGTAAACCTTTAAACACACGTTTTAAAGCAACCTTCAATCTCAGAAAATCACCAACCAAATCCACTTTCACTTTTCTGATTAAAAATTTTCTGAAATTAGAGATCTTTAAAAACTTTTTGAAAATCCTTTAAAAATCAAACACACAAATGATAATTGGAACTCAGAATTAGCTATCACCACCTACCAACTTTTCAAAAACATAAAAGGAATTACAGTTTTAAAAAAAAAATACCAACTTTATTTCTTAAAAAAGGAATTACAAGTGATTAGCTAAAAATTCTGGAACAAAAGGGAATGAACAAGCCTCATCCTCCTTTTATAAGCTTAAACAGAACATTCTAGGCCTAGGAATAAAAAATTAATAAACTTAAACCCTAATTGCTAAATGTCCTAAAATGCCCTTGTCTTCTTTGACGAATTCTTGGTCAAAAGTGTTGCCATGTGAAATGCCAGCTTGATTTTTGATCTTGGACGTTGAAAACAGCTTGGAGGCCAAGTAGAAACATCTCCCACGTTAAACTGGTCGGTTTTGGGTTTTGGGGGAAAATGACATGTGCAGGGGAGGTACGGGGTGGGTCCCATAGGCCATGTGGTTATGTTTTGTTGAGTGGGAAATGGTGAGGGTAAAGTGAATTTAGGATCTGGACAAGATGGGGTAAAAACCCCTTGATTTGTGGTGGATTTGATCTGGGGTGGGTTAGGGTTTATCATGGGATTAGGCTAGGTTTAATCTGTTTTGTGTTAAGAGATTTTTAAAATACATGTTTGGAGGGAAATTAGGGGTAAGTGGGGTTTTAGTTGACCAGGTTTAATATAAAAAACGGGTTTGGGCTTGGGTATGGACGGGTTGGGTAGGGTTATTGGGTGGGTGGTGGGTAAATGGGTGGGGTTTGTGACGTGTCAAGATCTGAGTGGGGGAATAAGTTTGGCTGGTTGGCAGACTTGGCCCCCAGGCTTCTCACTTTTCTTCATTTTGTAAATATTAGCCATCAGCGCCTTCTTTCCCTTTGTCAACTTTGCACAAGTTGTCTTTTTTGGCACTAAAACTTTTAAAAACTTTATCCAAGGGTTCTTTTGGATATTCTTGACTTTCCAAGGGCTGAACTTGTAATATCTTCAAACATAAAGGACCACACTTGTACAGTTGATATTTGGAGGGTCAATTGTGATAAGTTCTTCAAAGATGAGGGACTAAACTTGACAATCTTCAATTCTTCAAGGGTCATTTTGCAAAATCCAAACTTGGGCCCGGTTCATTGTGCGACTTCGTTTCCCGTGTTCGTTTTTGAATGATTCTTGTGATCTTTTGCCAATTCCTCAATATCGTACCTAAAAATACACAAGTAACAAACACGAGCATATATTTGGCATATTTGATGATATTTAATTGATTTTAAGCCCGATTTGGACGATGAGACCATGTATAAAAGCAGTCTCATCACTCCCCCATACTAAACCATTGCCGTGCCCTCACGCAATACTAGAATAAAGTATCAAAGCATCTCCAAAATTCATTTTTATTCACTTTATTGAAATGATAAACTAGCTACACTACGACTATTACTACTACTTGCGTTTTAGACATAATGTATGATTTTCATCGCAAAATGGGACGTTTAGGTTCATAGAACAAGAACACGTGAATGCTTCGTTAGAAATAATTTCATCGTCCTCGATTTTCACTTCAATTCCATGCCAAGCGTGCAACGAGATCATTGTCATTATAAGTTAGTAATGCTAACACTACTCATATGCCCTAATCACGTACTTATTCTCCCATTATTCCTAAGTTGTATCTCTTATATTTTATTATGTCTTAATGATCACGAGGATACATCATTGACTTATGCGATAATAGCGATTTAGGTCTAAAAATAGAGTCCTAACGGTGTAACTAAGACCATCAAATCAATAACCCCTCCTAACTTAGCAAGATAATTGTTGGAGCGATAACTTAGCAAGTTACGGTCTCCTTGAGGGCGAGCTTGATAGCCTCCCGTGGGATAAGTACCATATGCTGCATTAACGTCTTTAGAATAATTTCCGTGAGTAGAAGGACACTCATTGTAGGAATAAGGACCACCACATGTGTCACAAGAAATAGCAACGGCTTTAGCTTGTTGAGTTTGGTTAGAAGTCAAAATTTGGAGACTTTTGTTAATATCAAGAATAGCACGTTCCAAAACAAACGAGTTGGTGGTGGAAGAAGTAGATGAAACATTGACTCTCTGATTAGATCTTGAGGATGCGGAAGAATCCCAATTCTTGTGGTGAGTAGTCATGTTTTCAATCAACTCTCGACACTCTTCCGGTCTCCTTTTCATAAAAGTACCATCGGCGGCGGCATTGATCGTGTCACGATCACGAAAAGTGAGACCATTGTAAAAGGTGTCAATGAGAGTGACGGGGAGCATATTGTGATTAGGACAGCAGTCGATCAAATCATTGTATCGTTCCCAAGCATTGAAAAGTGATTCATCATTCTCTTGCATGAATCCACTAATTTGGTTACGAAGGCTAGTGACCATGGATGGGGGAAAGTAGCGCGATAAAAAGCGTTGAGTCATGTCATTCCACGTATGAATAGAATTCTTAGGAAGACGATCAAACCATTTTTCGGCATGGTGAGAAAGCGAGTGTGGAAAAAGTTGAAGGCGAAGGTCATCCATAGAAACACCGGAGCACTTCATGCTTTGGGTCATGGTTATGAATTTGTCGAGGTGTTTGTTGGCATCATCATCCGGAATTCCACGAAACGGGTTCGTTTGCACTTGCTGGATCATGTGATGCTTCAACGAAAACTCCTGAGCCGTGACGTGCATTGGCGCAATCGGGCCTCCGCGTCCGTTCATGGTGGGTTGGCACAATTCCTCCATGGTTCGTAAATCAGGTAGGAGGACATTGTTGTTGTTGTTGTTGTTGTTGTTATTCAAATTGTGTTGAGGTGGGTGATTATTGTTGTTATTAACACCAGCCATATCTAAATCTTCACGAGTCTCGGGCTCAGAATAGTTCGAAGATCTAGTACGGATACACCTGCGGAAGAAAAATATACACAAAGAGAATATCTATAATCTTTTTGGTGCAAAACCTTTTGAAAAGAATTTCTTTTTAATGATTTTTCAATGTTTTTGTATTTTTGAAGGTTTTATATTTTTTATGGATTTTTGAAAATTTTTAAAGCAAGGAAAATAACGTTCAAAGAACGGATCCCAAAATTCAATGCGTCTCTCACTAGAAACCGTTTATCGTAACGAAAAGAGCCGGCAGCGGCGCCATTTAATACTTGGTTTTTTTTTTACCTAGTATCAAAATTCGTTAGTCCCAAGTCTTTTCGAATTGAAAACCGGTCTTAAGTGCGACTCAGTCGTCTTTTGGTGAATCAAGAGAATGGTTTGGTTTGTTTGTTTTAAACTATTAGCAAGTAATTAAAATGTCGTTGAGTAACTTTAAAGCTTTGACAAAATTAAACTTAAAGTTAATTTATGAAAATACTTGAACCTTAAAACTTGTAAAACTTGAAAACTTAATCAATCGGAATAAAACAATTAATGTCCATCGGAATACACCAAAATTGCAACCATCGGAATGTTTCTAGATCAGAATGATGCTATCGAAAATGGGCAGCACTTCGTCTTAACCAAAGACCTTAAGACCCGTCGGAATAGGCGATCGCAATATGTGATCGCAATCCCAGATCGGAATAAGGGGTAATAACCAACCGATCGCAACGTGGAACCCTATTGGGTTATTGCGATCAAATACCAAAAACTATCGGAATGTGTAGAAGCCGTCGGAATGTGTACCAAAACCCTTGTTTTGCGATGGAGGGCAATAGTTCCGAAATTGGTGGCAAGAGTGAATCTCAATAAGCAAATGCAATAAGCTATTCTAACCTGATCTTTAAACAATTCAAAAAGCATAAATTCGACAACTTTTCAAGATATGAAATCAAAACTTTATGGAACGAACTTTAAACTTACTAAAAACCTTTTTGCAAAATCCGAAAACTAATAAACTAAGACTCGAAATAAGCTAATAAGCATTACGAGCTTATGGCTTAGATGAAGGAGCTTGAGTAGAACAAGAAAATCAATCCTTCAATCACGAAATCATAAAATCATACGCATGAAGTATGCAATTCGGATCAAAGGTGAAATAAATCAAGAAGTGAAGAATGAGACTTAAGATTTAAAAGCTTAAAATGGAACTTTGATTAATGAAAATAAGCAATACAAAGATGTTTAATCATGAAAGATTAAGAAAGAAGATGAAATTTAGTGAGAGAAAGTTTAAGACTTTCTCTCTCTAAAAACTAGAAAGAAACTTAAAAATAAAAACTAGCCAAATCCCCTCCTAATGTGATTAGGAGGGTATTTATAGGGAAGTGGGAGGCATGTGTGGTGCTTTCTTCTTTCTTTTTCTTCTCGACTCGACTTTAATTCTTCGTCTTTTCTCGATGTCGTCTCAGGATTTGATCTTGTCTTTTAATTTTCTTCTTCCATTAGACTTAAGTTCTTCGACTTCGTTAAACTTCCGTCTTTAGACTTTTTCTTCGATAAATCTTCAGAATAGGCCTTGGACTTCCGTTCTTTTTGCACTCTTGATCTTTTGACTTCGTCTTTTCCCGTTTTCTTTGATAAAAGCCCGTGAAACCCCGTGTTTTCTTCCTTTTCATATTTTGGTCCTAAAACACAATAAAAACACAAACCACGCATAATTCCGACTTTTACGACATAAATCACACGTTTTGGTCTTGTTATTATTGGAAATAAGTGGTAAAAGGATAAGTGTTTTCACACTTATTAACACTCTTCCTCCAGAATGGAAAAAATACGTGACAGATGTTAAATTGGCTAAGGATTTGCATAACACAAATGTGGATCAACTTCAAGCTTTTCTTCAACAACACAAATGCCATGTGATCGAGGCTCGGTTGTCTACACCTCAAGTTCATGATCCACTTGCAATGTATGCTTCTCAACAAAACATGGCTTATACTTATCAACAACCATCATACTTGCAGCAGCCACCACCACACATCTATCAGCAACCACAACAACCATCTTATCAACCACCAATGATGCCACAGCATGAATATCAACAAAGTGTTCATCAACAATCTTTTCAACAGCAACCACCATATCAGACATCACCATCACAAGCCAACACTTCTCCATTGGGCTATACTCCTCAGCAAGGATATTTTCCAATAAAAGCACAACCAGCACAAGCTTTCTACTCTAATGAACTTCCACCAATCCAAGCACCGGTGTTTACTCCAAATGATACGCCAGCTGATGTACTAAACCATCTCACTGCTTACTTGTCAAAACTTGTTGCAACTAGAGGATTTCCACCAACAAACAATCAGCTCCGCACCTCTTCAAATCCTCGACAACAAGCCACTATTGAAGATGGTCAAGTGACGGTGCAACCTATTCAGGGAAGGCAAAATTCATATGGACCTCCTACAAGGACTGGGAACAATCAAGCTGTAAATTCTCAAGCTAGTGGAAATGGGAGTCCTAATGGTCCTAAGAAGGTTGTGACTTGCTACAATTGCCGAGGACAAGGTCATATGGCTAGGGTATGCACTCAGCCGAAAAGGAGGAGGGATGATGCATGGTTTCGTGAGAAGATGTATTTTGTTGATGCTCAGTCTAAGGGGAAGATTTTGGATTCAGAGGAGTTAGCATTTCTTGCAGACCCAGGGGCAGCAGATACTGAAGGCATTGCAGTCGTTTCTACTTCTAATGCAGCTTATCAAGCAGATGATCTTGACGCATATGATTCGGATTGTGATGACATTCACTCTGCCCAAGCTGATCTCGTTGCTAATCTCTCTCACTACGGTTCTGATGTCGTCAGTGAGGTACAAACCACATCTAATAATATTGATGATAACCAATATCAAGTTGGGCATGAAAATGACAACCTCGAACAACATTCGAGAACTAGTAACTCAAATGATGTGGTACCCAATCCAACACATTTGAGTGAACCTCAACCAAATGCTCAACATGATTTGGTCATGGTGCCTAAACATATTATTGATCAAATGCATATGGCCCTCAGACAATCCGTAGATACGAATTCCACCCTAACTGCTGAGCTTGCGTTGCATAAAGAAAAAGTCAAAACTTTTGAAATGGTCCCTCAAGAAGAGAAAATAACATGTTCTGAATTTGACTAATTTCGTTTTGAAAAGATTGAACACTTGAAAGAAATAGAATTATTAAAAGCTAATCTTTCCAATGAATTAAAAGCAAAAGAGTCGGTTGTCAATGATTTTCATAAACTTAAAATGGATTTCGAAACTCTCGAGTCTAAAAAGGTTGAATCGGAAATTAATGCTACCAAACTTCTTAAATTTAAAGAACAACAGCTTTTAAAACAATACGCTTCCACAGAAAAGGTTCATCTTTTAACTAAATCATTTAAAGAACTCGACTTAAGCGTCTTCAAGATTTACCACCTAATCCCGGTTATGCAAAACAAGCTCAGGAATATATTCCCGGTCTTTATGATATGACCATAATTGGCAAATCGAAAGAAGCACCGTTTGTTCGTAGTTCTGAGGAGACACAGTCACTTGCAGATGAAACTCATTCTAAAATGCTTTCAAAATTCCATACAATTAATTATGATCAACATAACAAAGATCAATTTTCTAAAAAGACACGCATTCGCTTACAAAAGGAATTAGCAGAATTGACAGTTCTTGCGTCCCAAAGTTTGTCACATGAAAACCTTCCTAGTACGTCTCCTACACTTGTCAAAAAGGATTTAACAAAGTTAATTCCACCGGTAAGCAAGGCGTCCGTTAACTTAAATGCGGTTCACCAACACTTAGCCGATTTTGACAAGGTCATTTTGAAACGTACGACGACTTCGGCCATAACGGAAGGTGAATGGAACTTTGAGCACACTAGAGCTGCGTTCCGAAATGAAATTGTTCCGTTTGTAGACAATGTTAAGGCTTCTCTTAGTAATCTTGATCAAGATTTGCTTTTGGAAATAGAAGAAGTTAGACGTGTTTTCAATGAAATGAATGATGCTTATGAAAACAGTTTACTTGAAATAGAACGGGTTTCACGCCATAATGATCTGCTTCTGAATCAAGTGATGTCTCATGATATAGTTTATGTCTGTGTGAATACAAGTGTTGATAGTGATTCTATTGCGTAATGTTGAATCTATGGATAATGTGGTAGATAGTACTTGTCACGAATCTGACGCTGAATTTTTAACGCTTAAAGATTCATATTCTTCGCTTTCAAAACGTTTTGATGAGATTCAAACACATTGTATTTCGCTTGAATGCAAGCAACAATTTATTCAAGAAATCTTTGAAACATCATTCGAAGGTGTTAATATCGATGATGCAAATTTTGAAAAGAATTTTCGATTGAATTTACAATCCAAACAGCGTCAGCCAAGTAACAAAGTTGCTACATCTTTGCCGATAGAAATAGAGAAATCTAAGGAGCTTAACAGTGTGAACGTACTTGAGGCCGCTGAGAATTTTAAACTTGATCTAGATAATCGAGTTTCCAAGATTTTGTCCAAAGTTGATAACTTAAAACAGAAAAATACATGACTCTTCGATTCAGTAAAGCCCGCATGTGCTAATACCACTGCACAGAATCAATCGTTGATTGAACAATTGAATCTAAAGTCGGTGGAAATATCTGATTTGAGGGAACAAATTTGTGATAAGAATCTGGTCTTGGCTGAGTTAAAGGAAACACTTCGTACTCTAAAAGGTAAGAATGTTGTGGATAACGCAACCACTATCTCAGCATCGTCCTCTAGTGCAATCAAAAGAACCCTTATAGCCGTCACACCACTTAACAAGGACCCTAGGACTAAACCATCTCAAACTTTGGTCACTAAAGATAAGGCGGAATCAAAACCAGCTTCTAATATTCCCGTGTTGCCTTCTACAGGAGTAAGCACCACTACTAAGGCTCAAAGATCTAAGCTTAAAAGAAACAAGAAGAATGATAGGATCTTGCCCCCATCTAGTAGTCAAGTGAAGAAGAAAGTAGAAGCCCATCCTAGGAATGTTATTTCTTGTTTTGAATAAAAAGAATCATGTAGTTAAACCTAAAGGCTCTGCGGTTGTGCAGCGTTCTAAGCCTACTGTGAATTCTAATTTGAAATGTTGGAATTGCAATGAATGTATGTTTTCTAGTCGTCATGATTCTTGCCTTATTGACCATGTGAATGAGATGTATGCCCGGAAAAATGGATTAGAATGGAAACCTACTGGGAAAGTGTTAACCCAAGTTGGTTGGATGTGGCGCCCCACTGGTAGAACTTTCACTATAGTAGGAAATACGTGCCCTTTGACTAGGATCACTCCCACTACAGCGAAGAAAGCGTGCCCTTTAACTAGGAGTACCAAGGCTACCAAAACACAAGCGTGTCCTATAACTAGGAACACCGACACTACCGTAGGAACCAAGTGCCCTTTAAATAGGTCTACTCCCACTATAGTGCCCGCGAATAATCCAAAACCTAAGAAAGTTGGAACAGTAAAACCTGTTAGTGCTAAAACTCACATTAGAAAACGCAGGAAATCTAAGGGTCTCAAAAATGTTAGCAATTCTGATAATTCTATATCTGTATCTGCTAACACTCCAGAACCAATAGTTTCCAATGCATTGTCTACTGTTGTTATTGAAAACAGGTGGTCCAAATTGTTCTCTGGTATTTGGACTCTGGTTGCTCCAAGCATATGACCGGAGATCGCTCTCAGCTCAGAAATTTCGTCAGCAAGTTTCTTGGTAAGGTTCGATTTGGAAATGATCATATTGCAAAGATAATGGGTTATGGTGAATATCATATTATGAATGTTATAATTTCGAGAGTGTATTATGTGGAAGGTCTCGGTCACAACTAATTTTCTGTGGGACAATATTGTGATGCAAACCTAGAAGTTGCTTTTCGAGAGCATACCTGCTTCATTCGTAATTTGGAAGGGGTTGATTTATTGAAAGGTACTCGAGGGAATAATTTGTATACTTTGTCTCTACAAGACATGATGGCCGCTTCTCCCGTATGTCTTCTCTCCAAAGCATCGAAGACTAAGTCATGGTTATGGCATCGACGATTATCTCATCTTAACTTTGACGCTATTAATCATTTGGCGAAAAACGAACTTGTTCGTGGTCTTCCTAAACTTTCATTTCTCAAGGATCATTTGTGTTACGCGTGTACTATGGGGAAAAGCACTAAGAAATCTTACAAACCTAAGACGGAAGACACCAACCAAGAGAAACGTTATCTGTTGCATATGGATCTTTGTGGGCCAATGCGTGTTGAAAGTCTTAGTGGCAAAAAGTACATCCTCGTCATTGTCGATGATTACTCTCGGTTTACATGGGTGAAATTTCTTAAAGCAAAAAATGACGCACCTAAATTCATCATCGGATTTCTCAAGATGATTCAAGTGCGTCTCAACACTACTGTCCGACGCATTCGTACAGATAATGGAACCGAATTTGTGAATCAAATCTTGCGTGATTATTATGAAGAAGTTAGCATATCTCATGAAACATCCGTTGCACGCACTCCACAACAAAACGGTGTCGTTGAAAGGCGAAATCGCACACTTATGGAAGCTGCTCGAACGATGTTAACTTACGCAAAGGCTCCATTGTTTTTATGGGCAGAAGCAGTATCTACAGACGTGTACACCCAAAACCGGTCACTAATTCGTAAACGCCATGGTAAAACACCTTATGAGCTTCTCCATGGAAAAGTACCAGATTTATCATATCTTCATGTATTTGGTTCTCTTTGCTATCCAAATAATGATGGTGACAATTTGGGAAAACTTCAACCAAAGGTTGATATTGGTATTTTCATTGGTTATGCACCCGCAAAGAAGGCATACCGAATCTACAACCGTAACTCTCGCAAGATCCTTGAAACTATGAATGTTGATTTTGATGAGCTGACAGCAATGGCTTCTGAGCAAAGCAGATCTGAACCCGCACTTCATGAAATGGGACCCAGTAATATTAGTTCTGGTCTTGTCCCAAACAACCCTACTTCATCATCATTTACACCACCTACTAGGAAGGAATGGGATACGTTGTTTCAACCGTTCTTTGATGAATTCTTTACTCCTCCAAGTATTGTTGCTCCAGAACCTGAGGTAATAGCTCCGGTAACCGAAGTTGTCGCTCCAGCAACCGAAGCACAATCAGATACGTCTGCACCTACAATTGGTCTAGATATACCTTCAACAAGTAATTCTCAACCAACACATGTTTCAACTACCCATGTCATGCCTATTGATGATGAAGAGGATGATGATGATCACGATTTGGAATTCGCTCAAATGCGTGAACTTCCATTCTTTGGTGTACCAATTCCCGACCCTAATCAAGCCGGGTCGTCCACCTCAGAGAAAGCTCCTTCTACAGTTTACTCCAATCCACGGATTCGTGAACATGACAGCAAGTGGACAAAGGATCATCCTATAGATTCTATTATTGGTGACCCTAATCATCCGGTATCCACACGAAGTCAGTTACAAGAAAATGCAATGTTTTGTCACTTTGATGCTTTTCTCACTGAAGTTGAACCTAAGACATGGCAACAAGCTTTTACTCAATCCTGTTGGATAGAAGCTATGCAAGAAGAACTTAACGAATTCATACGTCTTGAAGTTTGGGAACTTGTCCCATGCCCGGATCAAGTGCAGTTACTCACTTTGAAATGGGTTTACAAGGTGAAACTCGATGAGTTAGGCGGAATACTGAAGAACAAAGCTCGACTAGTAGCTCGTGGATACAAGCAATTATTGGGCGTCGACTTTATGGAATCCTTTGTACCTGTTGCCCGTTTGGAAGCTATTAGACTATTCCTCGCTTATGTCGCCGATATGAATATGATTGTCTATCAGATGGATGTGAAGACGGCATTTCTTAATGGTGAAATCAAGGAAGAAGTCTATGTTCAACAGCCGGATGGTTTTGTGAATCCTAATTATCCTAATGATGTGTACAAGCTTAAGAAGGCTCTCTATGTGTTGAAGCAAGCTCCAAGAGCATGGTATGATCTATTCTCACAATTCCTCATTACGCAAGGCTTCGCTAAAGGCAAGGTGGATCCCACGTTGTTCATTCAAAAACGAGGTAAAGATATGATTATGGTACAAATATATGTTGATGATATTATATTTGCAGCCTCGACCCAAACCTTATCCGACGAGTTTGGGACACTTATGTCTTCCAAGTTTAAGATGTCAATGATGGGCAAGGTATCATTCTTCTTAGGTCTTCAGATATCTCAGAGTCCCAGAGGCATCTTTATCAATCAATCCAAGTATGCCCTTGAATCGCTTAAGAAATATAAGATGAAATCTTGCGACCCCGTGGACACTCCAATGGTGGAAAAATCTAATCTTGATGCAGATCCACATGGAGTTGCCGTTGATCCGACACTTTATCGTGGAATGATCGGTACTCTTCTGTATATCACAGCCAGTCGACCTGATCTTCAGTTTGCTATATGTATGTGTGCCAGGTATCAAACTAGGCCTACTGAGTTACACTTAGCTACTATTAAAAGGATCTTTCGATATCTTAAAGGAACCATTAATCGGGGACTTTGGTATTCGAAGGACTCTTCTATTGCACTAATGGCATATGCAGATGCGGATCACGCGGGTTGTCAAGATACAAGGCATAGCACGAGTGGAACATTGCAACTACTAGGAGATCGATTAATCAGTTGGGCATCGAAAAGGCAGAAAAGCGCTGCAATTTCAAGTATGGAAGCAGAATACATAGCTATGTCCGGTTGCTGTGCTCAAATTCTTTGGATGAGATCGTAATTAACCGACTATTGTCTAGGTTTCAACAAAATTCCGATGTACTGTGACAACAAGAGTGCAATTGCCTTATGCTGCAACAAAGTTCAATTCTCCCGGTCGAAGCATATTGACATTCACTACCATTTCATCAAGGAGCAAGTGGAAAATGGTGTAATCGAGCTTTACTTTGTCCGATCTGAGTATCAATTGGCGGATATTTTCACGAAGGCTTTAGATCGCGCTCGAATTGAATTTTTGGCCGACAAGCTAGGAATGAGAACCTTCTCGCTTGAGACTCTAAAGGAACTAGTAGATGAAGCGAAAGAATAGTCTTGGTAAAACTATTCTCCATATCCTTGGTGATCATTTGTATATATTGTTTATATCTTTATCCACAAAAGCAAAATACAAAAATATAAAACCATATAAAAACCATAAAAATTGAAAAATCTAGAAAAATCCAAAAATATTTTTACTTTATTTTTCAAAGGCATGTCTTTTGGTACGATAATATTTACGGCCTTAGAAATGTCGATTAATATTTACACGGCGCCATAAATAGAGTTCGTACAAAAGTTGTAAATATTTCATAAAACATGCCTATATGGCTTGTAGTTATTCAGACTGCAACCCGGTTTTCACATTACAGTCAAGTATTTCTTATGAAAGCTTTGGCTGACAACGGGAATTAATTTTCTCGGGCAAGGTTTACCTTAAAACCTTGTAAGGGATCAAGTTTACTTTATAACTTGGTCTAACATAAATCTATGTACGCCTCAGTGCATTTATTTGTCAAAACAAGAGAAGTCTTGTTTTTATGAAGCTATCATCTCTACAACCATAGCTATATACTATTGGTATCTACATACTCGACAATGAGACTACTCAACCAACGACTACAGCTCTTTCGATAGAACACGGGTCAACAAATTGAGGGGGAGCAATTTTCAAGCATTCAGAATCTTCGATGCCGAACGTGCCAAGTTCACAAGTTGGTGTCAAGACAACAATACCAATCGTACATGTGGTGTCAAGAAATGACTTCAGACGTGACGAGGAGACCAACACATGCTGACAAGAACCATTTGATCTTATCATATGATGTTCTCATCTATCAGGTCCAACCTTGTCAATTCTTTTTTAATATGGTGAATATGTGATCATGTTACAAATCGATATCATATCTCATACATTTGGTATCATGAAGATTAAACGGACTTGCATTTTTATTCCCAAAACCTTTGTTAAAATTTCATTAAATCAATTGATATTAAAAACATCGATTGGGTTAATTTTTTTAATATGGGGGAGAAAATGTGATTTAATATGGGATATTATCACAAATGGTTTGACTTAATGTGCTGGCTCATCCCGACATATGCGAAATGTTTTCGAATATCGTGGCATATGTTAAGGGGGAGCAAAATGGATTTGCTATATCAAAAAATGGATTTTCATGGTGATTTATACTTACCCAAAACCCATTTATTTCATGACGATGAAGATTGTGGTGACATAAGGATGGTAGGACAGGTTAAGTCCTATGATTCTTCCAGAACCGGAGGAATCTTCCCAAGGACATTCCATAGCTAGAAATAGTAGTCCTTAGGAAAGATGGAGAAAGATTGTGAACGTAGCTGAATGCCGACCAAGTACTTAAGTTAGCACTGGAACAATCACAACAAGGTTCTAGTTATGACGTATTGGTAAGCATTGAAGGAGTTGAAGAATGAAAAAGAATTGTAAAGATAAAGGGTGTAAAGAAAGAAGCCCTCCTTACAACTTTAGGCAGAAACCAGGTCAACACATATGCTATTGAGATCATTTTTAATGATTCTTGATATTGAAGATAGACATCATGGACCCAGTGATGCAATGCACAACCCATCCCAGCTAACTCAGATATCTCTTAAAAGATATTTGTTTTAATCACACGGAGACAACACATTATCTATTGATTTATTCACTCTGAATAAATTGGTATTGAAATGCTGGCACTCCTCTCCAGCCTCCGATCACTAAAATCCAAAGTGCACGATCGAGTCTAGAGCCATTTGAGATCATCAAATATCTCATTAGGACACACTTTCATTATTCCTTGTTTCTCCACACACTGTGAAAAGTAAGAAAGATTTTAAGAGTCCTACGCAAAATCTTCATGATTTTGCCTGAACATCCGAGTAATACGAAAGTATTTACAATGAAGATGGAAATCCTTCTTGAGTGAATATCAAAAAACTCATGGTAGGTGACTTGTGCGATTCTTTATGAATCAAACTTGTGATAACTGGAAAGCAACGACTGTTTAATTCTTAACTGAATTTAAACACGTTCCAGGCCTCTACGCAATATCTTAGTGATCTTGCTAGAACACTCAG
The DNA here is from genome assembly GCA_025667525.1 of Glebionis coronaria. Lineage (NCBI taxonomy): Eukaryota > Viridiplantae > Streptophyta > Magnoliopsida > Asterales > Asteraceae > Glebionis > Glebionis coronaria. Next base: position 15,568 of record JANFOE010000366.1, on the reverse strand, counting down.
AGTGATACCTTAGTGTTCACAGTGATGAGTGGAAATCCTTCTAGTGTCAACCTCAAACAGCACTTGGTAGGTAACTTGCAAGATTCTATATGAATCAAGCTCGTGACAACTGGAAAGCAACGATGGTGCGGTTCTTAATTGAATTTCACTTGTTCCAGGAACATGAATTGACGGCTTCAAATCATGCGGATATTATTATCCAAATGATTCACTCTTTATGTTCGTAGTCAGCTTTGGACGGTCGAATAAAGAGAACGGGTTTACCCGCGAAATCCTGTCAGGAAGTTACTTAATTGAAACTATCCGCCACAGGTACGATATCTAATATCGTCCAACGGTCTTCACCGACCGGAGGTAAAATGCTACCGAATTAGAATGAAATGTTCAAAGCCATTTCGTTCGTGTCTACTTATGTTGCGGCATTTGAAGACGGTGGCGTTGCGAGATCCAAGAAGAAGTCGGCCCCGCATGCTTATACTTTATGCACTTAATATATCATTTAATTCAAGAAAGCCTAAAAGTTAAGTCTTCTGCTGTATCAAACTCTGAAGCTTTCAAGAATTACGAAGGTATAAGTATGTGGGACATGGCGTCACGAAGAGGCGAAGATCACAAGTGATGGATGCACGAGATCAAGGCAAGAGATTAATTCTCAAGATTGATATCAAAGATCACATCAGTATGTTCACCAGAAAAGAAAAAGAAAAAGAAAGACGAAGACTACGAGCTCAAGACAAGCATAGTATGCTAGGTTTATTTTATTATTGTAACTTGGGTAACACCCTTGTTTGGAGTGACCTCCATTAGGGGGAGATTGTTGGAAATACGTTTTACGTATTAAGAAGGATCGGTCACTCCAACGATAGTCCATGTAATAGCTCGTAGATTTGTTAACCTTCTTTATTTATCAAACAAGTCCAAGCCTAGCCTACAACATGTGTAGGCCGGCCCAAACGTGTAAGCCCAAGCCCATTACAAGGCTTGGGTATATAAACCCTCTCCTTTGATGGAGAGGGTGTGTGGTTTCATAATCTACACATAGTTCTTTTTAGTTTCTCTCTCTAGCTTTGTGTGAAATCCACCATCTCTCTATCTCTTTCTCTCTCTAAACCATAAGCAAGATTTACATTTCTACATGGTGGATGTTCCGTATATTGCCTATTAGAATATATATAATCAGTTATTATTCAAAAAGATATGCATAATATATTTTTAATTTAAGTCCATATTTTAGAATATTTACCTTGTGCCTTAAGATAAATGATTTTAGGGTATGGATATTAATTTGGTTTTGGATAAGAAAACACAAATGGTGGCTTAGCTGAGTTGGTATATTTCATTGGATATTAGTAAAAGGTCTCTACTTCGAATCCAGTTATAGACAATTTTTTGAACCTGACTGGTCCAGACACGGTGCGGCCCAGGCTTGAAGCGGACCGGTCCAGACCTTCAAAACGCGACTCAGAAAACGCAGTTTACAAAACTGCGTTTCTAAAACGTGATTTATAAAAAACTGCGATTTTAATTCCGAATTTTGTGGTATTTGGAGATTTTCTAGGAAATTCTGAAATACTATTGGCTAAAAGATGTGACTGGGATATGACTGGATTAAAAAGTGTGGTTTCAAATCATAATTATGTTAGGAATAAATTATAGCCAGTCTACTTGAGCTCTGACAAGAGTAAAACAAGCGTTGACAGGAGTAATACAAACGCTGACAGCTCAAGCGTTGACAAGACAAAGTCAAGCGTTGACAAGACAAAGTCAAGCGTTGATACATTGAAGAAAAGCACTGATGGAAGGATATACTCTACGCGTTTATTGTATTCTAGATTACTTCTAGTAAAGATAGGAACAACAATGTATTTGCTATATTTATCTTTACCTAGAACAGTTGATACGTAGATTATTGTACAAGGATTCTTATGTCTATAAAAGAAGACCTTTAGGTTAATGTTCAATATAAGTTTTTACATACGTAAACTACTTTCATTGTAAGCAAGTTTGATATCATTAATCAAAGTGAAAGTTTGTTTATATCTTGTGTGTTCTTGTTTAAGTGTTAATTCCGCATAGCACTTAGATTGTCATATACATATACAAAGGTTTCTCTAAGTGTATTACTTGATCTAATCTCGTATACATAAAGCTAAATCGATCTAAGTTTGGGATCAGCAAGTGGTATCAGAGCTTGTTGAGGAACTTTTGATCTGTAAGAACACAAAAACCCTAAAAACACCAAAACCCTAATTTTCTCAAAACCCTAAACAACATCATGTCAAATCCAGAAATAACCTCTTCCTCCCAACCTTTGCCAAACATCAAGATTCCCATGCTTGATGCAACCAACTTTGAATTGTGGAAATTCAACTTTGAGCAATATCTGGGGATCTATGGCTACACTCTCTGAGAGATCATTGAATATGGAAACACATTCAATAGAGCTGAAAAGGTTGCTGCTGCTATTGCTACAAGAACTGCTATCGCTGGATGTCCAGAAGCAGATAAGAAAGAAAAACCTGGTGATGGTAGAGTTGTGTCTGCTGAAGACATAGCAAAGAGAAGGGTTGATATGAAAACCCAAAATATTCTGAAAGTCTCTTTGGGACAAGAGAACCAGCATAAATACCGAGGTTATGATTCTGCTAAAGACCTTTGGGCAGCTCTTGAAGTTGCATATGGTGGCAATGAAGATACTAGGGAAGAGAAGAAGAAACAACTCATGCATGATTATGCTGTTTTCAAGGCTCAACCCAATGAGAAACTTAGTAGTGTGAGAAGAAGATTGCTTGACATAACAAGCAAATTGTCCTTCATGGGGACACAACTTGGTGATGTTGACATAAATGCCACTTTTCTTAAAAGTCTTGGTGAAGCGTGGAAGATTGAGGCAAGATCTATACTTGCCAACAACACTCACAAAAGTTCTACTTTTGATGATATATACAACAAACTAAGGCTGTTGGAGAATGAAACCCTTCTGGAGCATGGAAGTAAGTCAACTAATAGTAACATGGCTTTCTTCTCACATAGTGAAGGACAATTTGATCAGAAGGGCTCTTACATGCATCCAGTTACTGGATCATCATGTGTCAATGCTGGAACATGTCCTGTCAACGCCTCCTATTCAGACGCTGACACTTACAAAAGTGACTCACCAAGAGTTAAACCTGCTGGTTTGGACCTAGATACTGTATGTGCTTATATTGCTTCTTTGGCCAATTGTTTAGTGATTACATATGAGGACCTTGAGCAGATAAGTGATGAGCACTTGGAAGAAATGGATATCAAGTGAAATATGGCTCTTGCTAGTATAAGAGCAAACATGTGGAATAGAAGGTTTAAGAAGAAAATGACCTTCAATGCAAAGGACACAGTTAGATTTGATAAATCCAAAGTTGAATGCTACAACTGTCATCGTATGGGACATTTCATGAGGGAATGCAGATCTCCTAGAAGATCTGATGCTGGTAAACCCTCAAGACAAATTGTTAAGGCTCAGGATCCTAAGGCCATGGTTGCAGTTCAAGGACTTGATGGTATAGGATGGGATTGGAGCTATTTGGCTAAGGATGTAGAAGAGGATAAAGCTTTGGTTGCTGAAATTGAAGAAGAAGAGCATGTTCAATATGCTCTCATGGCACACTCCTCCTCTTCATCAGATAATGAGGTATACGATGATGCTTTTTGTAGTAAGGGTTGTAGGTTAAATACTGAGAAACTTAACAAAGAGGTGTTAAGGTTATTAGATGATGTGACTGAGATGCAAACTGTCTAACTATCAATTAGCTCTCACTAAAACTGAGAAAACAGTCTCTGAATACAAGAAAATGGAATTTGATTTAAAAGATAAAATAAATATCTTAAAACATGAGTTAGATGCTAGTAATGATGTTAGGAACATCATGGAAAGGGGTAATAGTGATTTACAGGCTAAGTTAGATGAGGCCATTAAGAATAAAGATAATGTTGGCCTTAAAATTCAGAGATTTGATAGAGCCACACAAACCCTAAGAGAGTGTGTGAATAAACAAAGGGATCCTAAGGACATGACTAGGATTGGGATGAAAGACTACTCTGTGGTTCCACCACCAGCTGGTGACTTCTATGGTGTCCAACAAAAGGACCTATCTTGGACTGGTTTGCCAGAACTCCAAGAGGAGGAATTCATTCCTCCACCAAGAGTTGTCACCCCAGTTGAAGAGTATCAACAAAATTTGACTGACTTGAATGAATGGAAGAAAGCTAACCCTACCTTATTTGTTAAGGGTGGCTTGCTATGTGAAAGTCCTAATGAGTCAACTCCCATTAAGGTTACCAACCCAATCACTGGTAAGGCTGTTGACCTTGGCTCAAACACTGTTAGAAAACCTAGCATTAAGTATGCAGAGATGTATAGGAATACTAGGTCACCTAAGAGCCAAGTTAGCAATGAAGGAACAGGCTTCTTCTCTTCTAGACCTAGGGTTGTGTCTAGAAAAGCCTGTTACACTTGTTGTAGCTTTTCACATTTAGCTTATAAGTGTGTCAACGCTCCCAAAGTCAACGTTGTTAGAAAGTCAAACGTTGTCAGACCCAAACCTTGTGTACAGCAAAGTCCACAAATTCTTAGACCTGCCCCATTCTTCACTAGAGGGTCTAACACTCATGGACAAAGACCATTTCAAAAGACAAATACTTGTTCTAATAGGAAATGGGTTTTTGTAGCAAACCCTAGGTTCAACGCTGACAAGGGTAATTTTAGCGTTGGCAAGACCAATTCCAACGCTGACAGAAACGTGATCAGACCTAAATATTTGCAACCACAGGGTAAGGGGTCTAAAGCTTCTTCAAGCTTAACGTGGAGACCAAAGAAAGATCAAAACCCTAATGATAATGGGATTTCAATGACATGCAACATATTTAATTACATTTCAAAGGTCATTACAAAACCTATTGGGGTTAACTGGGTATTTCCTCCAAAGAGGGATGAAAATAGGGTTGTTATGAGAACTAAGTCTGTTCTTGTTGAACAACCAGATGAATCCAAGTCTTCCAAGGCTTGGGTTCCCAAAGAAAACTAACTTGTTTTCTTTATGTGCAGGGCATTCAAAGACAGGTCAATGATTTTGGATATTGGGATAGTGGATGCTCAAGGCACATGACAGGGAAGGAAGATTATTTGACCAACTTCACTCCCATTAAGGATGGTGATAAGGTTTACTTTGGAGGCGGATATATCACAGGCAAAGGAACACTTCTCACCAAGAACTTGCGTTTTGAAAACTTATTTCTGGTAAAGGAACTTGATTACAATCTTTTTAGTGTATCACAAGTTTGTGATAACAAAAATAAAGTTTTGTTTACTGATACTGAATGTTTGGTGTTAAGCAAGGATTATAAGATCCCTGATGAGAAATATATCGACTATAGAACACCTATGCATAAAGACATATACAATGTGAATCTGAATGGGATTAGAATGAATAACAATATGTCTTGTTTTTATGCTAAAGCTTCAGTAGATGAAAGTAATTTGTGGCACAGGAGACTAGGGCGCATAAATTTTAAGAATATAAACAGGCTTGTGAGACTTGGCTTGGTTGATGGTTTGTCTGAAAAGGCCTTCCACAAGACCTTTTCACTTGCTTCATATGGACCTCTTTGGTCCAACCAATATAGAAAGTTTGAATGGTAAGTCCTACTGCTTTGTCATCACAGATGACTTTTCTAGGTTTACTTGGACTTTCTTTTTAGCTATGAAGAGTGATACAGCTGACACTTTAATTGATTTTATCACCCAGATTGAGAAGAAAACTGGAAATGAAGTTAAAATGCTTAGGAGTGATAATGGTGGTGAATTTAGGAATAAAGTGTTAGATGATTTTTGTGCCAGGAAAGGAATTACTAGGCAATTTAGTGTTTCCAGAACTCCACAACAAAATGGGGTTGCTGAGAGGAAAAATAGAACCCTAATTGAAGCAGCCAGAACCATGTTGGCTGATGCTCATTTCCCTATAGCCTTTTGGGCTGAGGCTGTTAATACAGCTTGCTATGTTCAAAATAGAGCATTTGTCAACAAAATTCAGAACAAAACACCTTATGAGTTACTTTTGGGAAGAAAACCTAATATTGGTTTTCTCAGACCTTTTGGTTGTCATGTAGTAGTGTTAGATACTAGTGATGCCTTAGGTAAATTTAGTGCAAAAGGTGATGAAGGCTACTTCATGGGGTATTCAGTGCAGAGCAAGGGATATAGGGTTTATCTTAAAAAGGAAAAACGTATTCTTGAAAGAGTACATGTTAGGTTTTTAGAGAATAAACCTAGTGATCCTGAAAGTGGTCCAAATTGGTTGTTTGACTTGGAACCTTTATCTAGGACTTTAAATTATATGCCTGTCACTAATCCAGACATTGTGAAGGTAACTTCAAATGTTGTGGAAAAACAAGTTGTTGATGTTTCAGGTACACAGGTTCATGAAAAGGTTGGATCACAAGCAGAAAAGTCATCTCCTATACAAGAATATGTTACAATCCCCATATGGACAGATGCTTTTGCTACTGCTGCTGCTGCTGGAAAAGATAATGGTAGTCCTCAAGTACCACCAGATAACAACATGCATGGTCCTTCAGGCACTGACAAAGGCAAATCTAGCGCTGACAAGACCAATTCAGACGTTGATGGCCCAGACGTTGACAACAACAGTTCAAGCGTTGTTAGCTCACACGCTGACAAACAAGGATCAGACGTTGACAACACTTCTGCACATCTTTTCTCTTCTACTTTTGAACAGGGTGAACCTTCCAATTTATTTGAAGAGGTTCATCCTCATGTTGATGAAAGAGATTCTGATGAAGAAGATATTGGCAACTTGAAGAATGAGATTGAGGACACCAGACTTTTTGAAGGAGGAGTTCTCACTTCTACCATGAAGAATCACCCTACTTCTCAAATCATTGGTGATATTATGACTCTTGTTCAAACTAGAAGATCTCATCAAGGTCTTGGTGGATTTATTGCCAATATTCACAAGAAGGTTGATACCCCTCTTGTGCAAGCATGTTTGTTTGCCTGTTTTCTGTCACAACAGGAACCCAAGAAAATATTTGATGCTCTCAAAGAACCAAGTTGGGTGGAAGCAATGCAGTATGAGCTTCACCAATTTGCAATACAGGATGTTTGGGAGCTGGTTGATTGTCCTAGATATGTCAGACCTATAGGGACAAGATGGGTTCTAAGAAACAAGAGAGATGAAAGAGGTATTGTGGTCAGAAACAAGGCAAGATTAGTGGCTCAGGGATATACACAAGAGGAGGGGATAGACTATGAGAAGGTCTTTGCACCAGTTGCAAGCATTGAAGCTATTAGGATCTTTTTAGCCTATGCATCCTACATGGGCTTCACTGTCTATCAGATGGATGTCAAGAGTGCCTTCCTCTATGGAACAATTGTTGAGGAGGTATATGTGATGCAACCTCCTGGTTTTGAGGATCCAGAGAATCCAGAAAAGGTGTATAGAGTCAAGAAGGCTATGTATGGACTTCATCAAGCCCCAAGAGCATGGTATGGTACTTTGTCTACTTATTTAGTAGACAATGGCTTCAAGAGGGGCACCATAGATCATATACTATTTACAAAGAAGAAAGGTAAGGATGTGTTGCTTGTTCAGGTCTATGTTGATGACATCATTTTTGGGTCTACTGATCCAAAGATGAGTGAGGATATCTCCAAGATGATGACAGACAAATTCAAGATGAGTGCTATGGGGGAGATGAACTTCTTTCTTGGTTTACAAGTTCAGCAGAAAGAAGATGGTATCTTCATCTCCTAGGATAAATATGTGGCTGAGATCTTGAAGAAGTTTGGCTTTTCTCCACATGAAAAGAGGGCTACTACTCCTATGGATAGAGAACACCCTTGGGGAAAGATTGGAGATGGAAAGGATGTTGATGTCAGGCACTATAGATCAATGATTGGTTCATTGATGTATCTAACAGCCTCTAGACCTGACATCATGTTTGCTGTGTGTGCTTGTGCACGCTATCAAGTGACTCCCAAAGAATGTCACCTTTATGCTGTCAAGAGGATCTTTAGGTACCTAAGATGCTATCCTAGTCTTGGTTTGTGGTACCCTAAGGATTCACCATTGGAGCTGATTGCATATTCAGACAGTGACTATGGAGGTGATAAGTTTGATAGAAAATCCACAACTGGTGGATGTCAGTTTCTTGGGAGCAGATTAATATCTTGGCAATGCAAGAAACAAACAGTGGTGGCTAATTCTACAACTGAAGCTGAGTATGTGGCTGCAGCTGCTTGTTGTGGACAAGTTTTGTGGATTCAGAACCAGCTGTTGGACTATAGGTATAATTTCATGCATACCAAGATATTTGTTGACAATAACAGCACTTTATGCATTATTAAGAATCTTGTACATCATTCTAAAACTAAACACATAGAAATTAGACACCATTTTATAAGAGATTGTTTTGAAAAAGGTTTAATACAACCAGATAGGGTTGACACAGAGGAGAATGTGTCAGATTTACTAACTAAACCTTTTGATGCTGGGAGGTTTCAATACTTGGTAACAAGTATTGGGATGATCAATCTCACATAATATGTGTTTTGGAGTCTTTTTGTAAAAGTATGTACAGGATAATGCATTGTTATTGGTCTTTTTGAGGATTTAGATTTTCCACTATATTTTTCTAACACTGACAAAGGTTGCTTGAATGCTGATAAGTGTTTTTGTGACGTTGTCAGCAATATATTTGTGCTTACCTCAACGCTGTCAAGTGCTATCGGGGCGTTGTCAGCAATAATGTTAGTTTTGTGGTTTTCAATCTAAATGTGCAGGTGGTGTTAGCAGTATACCATTGGATACAGCGTTGCTTATGGATCATTGGAGAAGCATTTGGGCATGTTTTTATTTATGGATGATGGCTGGAATTTTTAATTCCTATCTTGACATAAATTTTTTATGTTCATGCATATTTTTAGCAACATATGTATCATAGTTTAAGGGGAGGTTTTAGGAACCTTTAGGATGTTTGGGTATCCATATGATACTCTTATCACAATTCTAGATTGTGTCCACAGGTGAGTATGAGTTAGTTTTACTAAATCATGAGGCACTGTAGCATGCAAAGTTGATATACTATGCATGCTGTCAAGACATTTTTTGCCTAGAATTGGTTGTGGTCTGCTGGGAGACTTGGGAATGATTTTGTCATGGGTTTTACCTGGGAGTAACAAGGGATTTTATAAGGTAACTTAGTTGTTAAGAGTTTTGGTTAGCAAGGGACACTAGAGGACTGTTATGTCTATCTTGCATAAGGTCATTTTTCATTTTTAAATATTTTTATTTTTGGACGCTGACAAGTATTTTTCCTAGCGTTGTTGTGACCAATTTAGACGCTGACATGGCTATGGCAAACGTTGACAAGAATATAGTCGTTGGACGTTGATAGGTTATTTTTTACCGTTGACACTCAATGGGACCTACCCAGTTGTTACTTTTTGACATATTTTTAGGCCGTAATTTTGGGAGCTGATAACTTTCATTTAATGCATGAGATAAACTTATTCTTTTTCAATATTTTCATGATTACAATTTGAAAATACTTGCCTATTTTTGGGTCCATCACATGCATTTTCTTCTCCTATAAATTTGGCTCCTATTTTTAAACAGGGTACCTATTATTCTTGTCTAACATAATTTTCTCTTATCAACTTCATCTTTCTCAATCATTCAAACAGCTTTCAACAATGGCACCAAAATTTAAACCAAGTGATTTGGAATTAGGATTCAGAAGTCAACACAACATGATCGCGTATCTTGAAGCTGATGATACTCTGTTTACCCAATACACACAAATGGTGGCGTATTTGAACGCATCCCCTTTTAGGTATGCTCTTTCTCATGCACCACTTATTCCTGTCACACATATTAAACAGTTTTGGAACAATGTCAGTTCCTCAACAGTTAATAGAGTGACTACATTATCTTCTATTATTCATGGGAGAACATGGGTGGTTACTGAAGCTTTGGTACGCCAAGCTTTGCATCTTGATGATGCTGATGGTATAACCACCCTTCCCATTAGTTATATAGAACAAGGACTAAGGGCTTTGGGTTATCCCTTTTCCTGCTCAAGGAACTTTAAATAAATATCATAAACAGGAGTTTCCCCCAGCCTGGAAGTACCTAATACATTTCCTCTTACAATGTTTGAGTCCCAAGTACACTGCACACAATGAGATCAATAGATCTATTGCTAGTGCTATTGTGTGTATTGCTACTAGGCAAAAATTTAATTATTCCAAAATGATTTTTGAGGGCATGTGTAAAAATAAAGGAAACAAAATGACTTTAGCTTATCCCAGATTTTTACAAATGGTTTTTGATGTCCAAAGATACTGCACAAGGGATCATGATGATTTTTATGAGATCCCTGTGCAAAAGAAAGCAATTTTTATGAAGATGAACTCACCCCCACATCGTGACCTACCCCTAACCCCAGCTATGATTGCTGTCATTGATGCAGCTCAACCCCAACCAGACCCCCAACCCTAAATTGACCTAATACCTGAACCATTACCTTCACCACAACATATGCAAATTGACCAAGAACCCGTCGATGCAAATTGACCAAGAACCCGTCGATGCTTCACAGACCCAAACACCCCTTAACCAACCCACATCCACCCAATCCACATCTTCTTCTCCCCCAACCCAATATAGGTTACAGAAACGCCAAAGGACTACTGGAGTGTTCTCCTCTAGTGGTCCTAGCCATGTAGTAGAGAGAACCACCACCACAAGTGTGGTTGGTGTTATGGATGAGGCTGGGACTATTGGTTCTGGCTTAGAAGCTGGCCAAGACAATCCTAACATACTTAAGACCTCATCCATGCTCAATGAATCTAACTTGGGAGGTCAAATACCCATTTTAGAAGAGGGCAGATTGGAACCAATGACCCTAATGGAATTGATGGCTATCTGCATGAGCTTGCAAAAGCAAAATGCAGACTTGGTACACGTTGTCAGCACACAAGGCCTTGAACTCAAGAAATTGAGGGAGATGATTGTTATCTTGGAGACTGATAGTACAAGGAGGGGGATGGAGGAATCTTCCAAAGGGGAGGATGAACAAATAAATGTGAATGATAAGGGCTCTCATGATGGTCAGTCTTTGGATGTTGCTGAGGCCCTAACAAGTTTGAAGAAACAGACAGGTTTTGATACGTCTCTAGTCTCTCCTACAAACTTAAATTTATCATTTACAGCCATGTTGGAAGAAATTGCAAAAGGCGCTGAGGCAGGAAATTTGGGCGTTGACAAGGAGAATTTGAACGCTGACATGAGTATCTTGGGCGCTGACAAAGCAGAATTAGACGTTGACAGACCTGCAAATGAGGTTGATGTATTCCAGTCATCATCCATCATCAAAGTGGTTTCTTCACAGGTATTACCATCTACCTTACCAACAGTTGATCCATTAGATAAGGGTAAGGGTATTATGGTAGAAGAAGTTGTTCCAAAGAATGCAGCACAAATTGAGTTTGATAGAAAGTTGGCTGCACAAATTGTGGAACAAGAAAGAAAGCAGGTGGGTGAATCACCTTTTGTTGTCACTTCAGAAGAGCAAGAAGGAAGTGATGAAGCCAGTTCGGAATCAAGTGTTATGATCATAGAACAACCAGAAAGACTTGAGTATGGTGATGAGCTGGCCAAGGAGAAATTGAATGAGTTGAAATTGCAGGTTGATTTTGATATGCCAGAGGTGGTTCAGATGTACCATGCCTGGGAAGATAGATGTATAGAGAATCCACATTTGACCATTTCAGATCAGATATGGGGTTTGGAGATTCTTCTCAGAGTACAAAAGGATTGCAAGGTCATTCTGAAACACAAAGCAAGCAATGTTCTCTCAAATTTGAAAAGGGATAGAAAGGAGTTGTACTTCATGCTGCTTAGATGTCATGGAACAAGATGGACTTATAAGAAATTGACTGGATTGACATTTGAAGAGTTGGAATGTAGAGCTTATCCCATTTGGGTTAGAGTGTAGGAAGAGAACACTCTAAGACTTCTTTCTGATGAAAGAAAAGAAGAACTTACAGAGGAAATGGAGCTCAAGAAGGCAATGTTTGTTCCCAGACCAGTGAAACGGGGGTTTCTCTTGAGTTTCCCAAAGATATGGATCCATTACATCCAAGTGAAGCTGTCATAAGAAAGAGCCTCAAGCTCTCACCATTAGAAGCTTCAGATATGGTACAAGTGTTACCACTTGATTCCAGTAACCCAATTGTAAGTTATGAAGAAGATGAATGTGGGTTTTGGAAGATGGGCAGGTATGGAAAAGAGGTTCATACTTTTACCACCCTTATATCTTTGTTTGCATGTTTTGACAGAGAAGACTTGGTTGACCTATGGAGGTTATTGGAGGCCAAGTATGTGACTGAAGCACCAACTTCAGTCAATGGAATAAAACTGTGGTCAACATTCAAGAGAATGTGTGGACCAATTGATGAAGATCCTGCTATTTGGAAGGATCTTGAAGATGATCTCAGTGGTCTTCAATGGAGGTTGTATTCAGCTGCTAGTGTTTATTATTTGAGTTCTACAAAGTTTGCTGAGTATCTACTTGTGGATGGTCAGTACTTCCTGTCCAAGTAAGTCTTGGAGAAGACGAAGAACACTCAGCTGGAAATTGATTATTCAAGTGACGTGGCAAAAGACTTGATCAGATTTATTTATTACCAATATGAGAATGTTTGTAAGATTCCTCCTAGTTCTTAATGTTTATCCAGAAACTTGATCACTAGAGTAGATATCAAGTTTAGGGGAGGATTGTTGGGAATAAATTATAGCCAGTCTACTTGAGCGCTGACAAGAGTAAAACAAGTGTTGACAGGAGTAATACAAACGCTGACAGCTCAAGCGTTGACAAGACAAAGTCAAGCATTGATACATTGAAGACAAGCACTGATGGAAGGATATACTCTACGCGTTTATTGTATTCTAGATTACTTCTAGTAAAGATAGGAACAACAATGTATTTGCTATATTTATCTTTACC